>CM029626.1:20767313-21498480 GCA_017311315.1 Dendrocalamus latiflorus | reverse complement strand
CTAACTAATCTAACCTTGCCATAAGTGACTGCTACAGTATCGCGCGCCTGCTACAGTACCTGGGAACTGTTCACGCGCATGAATAGTTCATGTGAACAATAGTTCAGCACGTGACAGTGTAAGTAGACATCAAATGGTTTATGATGCTTCTACTAATGTGCATAATATTTAACATGCATAAAATTCATCCACAGTTGCACAGTAAATCAGTAGTTTCTTTGGCATATACATGCAGAACCTCATCAAGCAAGTCATTATAGTTTTCAGTTTAGAAACAGCAAGAATTTATCTTCTAATAAAAAATCGCATGCATTTATACCCAGTAAGATGTACATGATGAAAGAAACAACAATAGAAAAAACACAGTAAAATGCTAGAAAATCCTTTAAAAAATTAGAATGCAACAATAATGTGATTCATTAAAGCAATGACCGCAACAAAAAATAAATAAATGCAGCTTACCATACGGAGCTTTTCGAAAGATTGGATATTATTTTCTCGTCTTTGCATCTGGAAAAGGAAGCAAACATTATGTATACCAAAGAGAAACATGATTGCAGGCAGGTATTATCCAGAAAAAAGCTCCTCTAATAAATGTTGCTCCCCAAATGTATTGTGTTTCAAAATAATCTCTGATCTCAAGCCACTCACCCTTCTTGCATGAAGACGATGGGCCTTTTCTCTTGGTCTGAATACATTATATGGGCTTGTATCATTCACCGGTGGAGGAGGCTTCAAAAAACCATAAGTAAATTAGTCAAAGAGTAATGCAACAGACACTTGTTATAACAGAATAACAGTTCCTCCTGACTTGATTATAACTAAGGATCAAACTAACCTGACTAAAACATTTCCTATAAGCAGCACTCTTATTGGGCTGATGGCTTACAAGTCTTAAGAATAACACTTATTAGATAAGCCTTTAAAGCTGTTTGGGGAAATCCAGTTAAACCCCTATAGACTTATAAGCACACCAGCAAAACTCCAGTGACTTTAACTTTGTTGTGCAAGGAACCAAAACTTAACCTGGCTAATTCACCCTGGTTTCATCAGAGTTTGCTAAGAAGCCTAAGCTTAGAGTAAGCCAAACAGACAACAAATGATCACCTTAAACTGTAGCATTTGCTTATGGGCGAAGACATTCCACAGGTAGAGTAAACAATAATAATATCTTTTGCAGAAGCTGTCTGATCAAAATGTATAAGCTAGGTCATTCATTTGGGGTGCAAAAAAACTTCTAGGCAAAGGGATCAAGTTGGCAATATGATTCAGTAGGGCCAGGCAGGCAACCTTAACCAAACTACGGTAGCGACATATTGCAATTCAGGCATCCATAGGACCATGGTTATTAAGGTGGTGCGGCGAGGCATGGCGACTCACTACCTTCACACAACAATATCGCTTATGGTGCGCGGCGTGGCAACGCCATACACACAAGTAGCCGCAACAACATCGGACTTCCGGAAGGCCCAAACAAAAGAAATATAAAGAGAGAAAGACTTTATTGCAATTTCCAAAAATATGAGGGCTAAATTGCAAAAATATCAAAATCCCTCATAACCAGCCGCCGCCTATTGAGCTCAGCATTCCTTCACCCCCACTACCTCTCTCCTTCCCCTATCTCCTCCACCTTCGGCGTCGGCGAGGCTAAGCCAGCTCGCTGACAGTCGTTCCCTCTTCCCGCCGCCACTCTCCACCGCTCCTAAGCGGCAGCCGCGGAGGAGGCGGTGGAGAAGACTCGTCGCCCGGTGAAGCAGGAGGCGGCGACACGGCGGAGCCGCGACGGAGACTCGATCTGGCGGCGATGGCGGATCCGGCTGCGGCGGCAGCGAATACGGCGCACCTCCATGCCGTCCGGACGGCATGGACCTCCGGTCCGCCACGGCGATATGGCGACGAGATATCGCTGATATCTCGATACCTAATAACCATGCATAGGATGATAGGACAGAACATTCAAGCAAAAATCTAGTCCAACATTTGCATTGCACTGTAGAGTTACAAGATGTAATTTCATTAAACAAACTAGTAGCCTTAGGTTTCCCTATTTTTGATGGGCAGCTTCATTTTGAGAGTGTACACATGCAGTAGAAATTGCTCCTAAGCTATAGCAGTAAGGCTGCCAGTTCTTAACATTCTTGAAACTTAACTTACAATGAACAAAAGACACATGGTACTGCAGTAAAAAGAACCGATTTATCTTAGGATCTCCAGCTGATTTTTGATTAAATATCTAACTTTAACTTGTGTTAACCCTCTTAACCATCATGGATATCATATATTGATTGAGGTAGCTTTAACGTGATTGCTGCCTAATCTCTCATCTGGTGACATTATTTACACAACAGTCACAACTTCCTGTGGTAGACCAGGGTTCGGAAAACCGGCCGGTAACTGCCGGTCATGGTTGTCACGGCGAAGTCGGCGACCACGGCGAGCGAGGGGCGCCTGGACGCCTAGGCGACGCCTAAGCGAGGGCCCGGCGACGCCTAGGCGACGGGCGTGGTGACGGAACTGCTGTATACTGCCGATGCCGACTGATACTGCCGATGCCGACTCTCTCTGTCGCGTATATACCGTCGATGCCGACTCTCGCGCGGTCTCGCCTCAGTCTCGAGTCTTCCGCCTCTCTCTCGCGTCGCGTCTCGCGACTCCCTCTCTCTCGCGACTCCCTCTCTCGCGTCGCATCTCCCGTCTCCCCCGACTCCGGTCTCCCCGACGGCCGTCTCCCCCGACTCCCGTCTCCCCCAACTCCGGTCTCCCCTCCCCGACGCCTCCCCCTGCCGCCGCCTCCCCCGTCGCCTCCCCTCCCCTCGGCGAGGGGAGCACGGGAGAGAGACGGCGGCGGGAGGGGAGGAAGGCGGCGCGGCGGGAGGGAGGCGGCGCGGCCGGAGAGCGGCCGAAGAGGAGAGGGGCGGACGGCATACCTGGGCTGGCGGTGAAGCTAGGGTTCAGGCAAGGCGAGGCGATCCTCCCTGGCGTCCTCTCCCCGGCGCCAGGACGACTTGGCGTCGCCTAGGCGACGCCGTGACAACCATGCTGCCGGTAACCAGTTTTCCCAGTGGTACCAGGAAATAAAAAACCGGCCAGGTTTTTCCGAAGTGCATTTATATTTGAGTCTTTTGTGACTGCGTAATACACCTCCTAGGTTGATTTAGGTATTTTTTGTGCTAGATTACCTATTGTATGCGCTAAATATGCCTCGAAATATTCCAAATTAATTTTTTTGTGTTTTCCTGGTTTTTAGCGGTTTTTTCGGTTTTTAGCAGCTTCTCCTATTTTTTGGTGGTAACCGACCGGTTTTTCCGGTTACTGATTTCAAATTCAAATTTCAAAACTTGAAATTTGAATTTGAAATTTCCATGGTTTTTCCGGTTACCGGCCGGGAACCGGTACCGGCCCCCCGCCAGGATTTAGGCCGGTACCAGGTTTTTGATCCTTGTGGTAGACTACACTTCACAAAGAAAAATTATGTTTCACATCTAGATCTAGGATAATTAATATTGGACACTAGAAACAGCATTCACATACAAAAGAACATCTGCCAACAACCAAAGCATTGTACCACAAAATTGAGAAACATCACTAAAAAGGACACCAAAGAAATTACTAACCTGCAAACACCGTAGCATAGGCTTTTGCCACCGTTCCCTCTGATAAAAGAAAGAATCAATAAGCATAATGAATGATGTAAACATAATTAAGGTCCTCTTCATTCCGGCGGAATGAACATGTTGGCTTCTTAATTTCGATTTTTTTTCCTTTTTCTCTTTTTCCTTTGCATTGTCCATAGAGATATAATGATGTTTTTTTCTCATTTTTCTTCATTTTCTTTTAATTGAATGATTCAGGAAAAGCTAACAGCCGCTACAATGCAATTTCAGCTAAAAACCAACAGCCGGAAGCCAAAAGCCTTCAGAAAAGCCAAAATGAACGGCCCCTAGTCACTACATTTTCCTATGAGATTGAGGAATCTAAAGCAGGTTTCTGATTTAAAAGGCAAAGTTAGGATCAGATTGCCAGACATGCAAAATAAAAATAAATAAAGATACTATGAGGAAACAAGGTATGAGACACACTGACAGCAAGCCAAGTTACAAAAACCTAAAAAAAAGGTAAGCTTATTGCTTGTACTAAAAGGAAACCTTATGCTGAATTCAATACCTTTGCTTTCCAATAGTTATATACAGCTTGGAAAACAGCATATCGAACAGATAAGTACTGCAAAGCCTGCACAGAGAAGCACTTGGTAAGCAAACATACAGACTGAAATAACTGTACGACAAGTCTGCAATAACCATACAGAAATAAGGGGAAAATGGATTCATTCCCAAGAGTATTGAAAAGCCTAAAGCCAAAATAAAATGATCTGCAAATTTATCGCAAGAAAATGCAAAAGTTTCTTAGTGCTTGTTTCCATTAAAAAAACCATATTGATCTGTCAATGTCTTGAAATCCTTCCAAACTAATATCACCTATGTCATCTCCACACTAGCAGGTTTCACCGAATCACGAGCCAATTCTGATCAATATATTCAAGGAATAACACATACCAGTGCAAGTAATGTGTGAATTAATATTAAACCGCATAAGTAGTAATCAATAATTTTTTACCCCACAAACAGACATTATTTACAACCTTAGATATTCTGCACATTCACATAACCTTTCCTAGGCTGAGTTGACACTGGCATGCCAACTAGTAAGCCACAATATGACATTTACCTCCAACACCATCAATAAGATGACAAAGCTGGACATAAAAGAATAAGGAAATGGTATATTTATTTTAATTGGAGATAAGAAAACCGTATATTTATTTTAAAACTTAGAATTGATAGTCATGCTGTATTGAATTGTAGTGTTTGATTTTACATTAAGGTGGTTCAGAATGCCACAGTTTGTATGCCAATTAGTAGTGCAGTACTACCTTTTCATATAGGGGCCCTTTCATACAACCACATAAGCCAGCAACATTAATCAAGAAACGCACACCAATTACAGAGGATGTACAAGCAAGCAGAACAAATGAAGTGAGTGTGGTGCAGAGCAAGGCATTCATTGTTTGGTCGAAGCATCCAAAAGAAAGGCACAAAGTCATTCTATATTGCACTACAACATATTAAAAGACAACATGGCGTGCAACAAACAACAGGATGAAGGCCTACCAAAAAGTCAGTTGTGTAACTGTGTTAATAATTTGACACATTGTAGCTGCCGTGCAAGTGTACGCAAACACATGGAATTTATTAGACACGTGCAAGCTGGGACACTGTACATCACCGCAGCATATGCAGTAATGAAACTAATATTTAATATTAAACAAAATGGTTCAACAAGTGCTATAGCTAGCAAAAAGGGTACTTAAGTAACATGTCCCAATTCAACTGACGCGACTTCATGGTTTAAATTAATGAAAGGCATTTTTGTCGTAAAACATGATGCAGAAATATAATTAGGCATTTTCTCAGAGTTGATCATGACAGTAACAGATAAGGTAGGTTTCAAGTAGATTAATAAAGATAGACAGTTAGCATGATGTTATATCAAGTAAACTCTCCATTGCAAAATGCCAT
Source organism: Dendrocalamus latiflorus (assembly GCA_017311315.1). Classification (NCBI taxonomy): domain Eukaryota; kingdom Viridiplantae; phylum Streptophyta; class Magnoliopsida; order Poales; family Poaceae; genus Dendrocalamus; species Dendrocalamus latiflorus. Next base: position 21,492,904 of record CM029626.1, on the reverse strand, counting down.
GCACAAAGGTCAGCATGCCAATTCCATAATCCCCTTGCTCCCTTTAACATAACATCCCTAGACTATCATGCAAGGTTTCCATTTAGCATGTGGTTTTACCTCCATAGCAGCATCAAGCTGCAAGAGGACTGATACTGGTCCTATGAAAGTTGGTGTTATGACCCCTGCTCTTTCTCGAGCTTTGTGGTCCAAAATTTCCAACTTGAATAGGAGGACCTCCAACCTGTAATATGGGATTTTGTTTAAAATCTATCAAAATATACATGCTCCACAAGGGTAAAATAATAAAGTAGTCATTTTGTTGTCTCAACAGAATTCGTCAAACGCAGACAAAGAAGTTTGAAGTTAAAATTGATCCCCAGTTGTGTATACTGTAGTCAGTAAGAATATAATAAACAGAACAAGTGATTGCTACCCAAACTTCCTCAAAGGCACAACAAACTTTTATCAGTTAAAATGCTACTAAGATAATGAAAAGTCTAAGAAAGAAGATACTTCTCTTGCTAAAAAATATTATTCTTACCCCTTGAGCTTTCATTCTAGATTCCAAATGGTACATATTTTAATAGCAACCAAAATGCCAACCATAACTAGTACACCGATTTATCTAGATCTACGTCATTTTCTTACTTTTCAGGGTTAAGATTCTTCCGCTCATTGTTGAAGTCTTCAAGCCAGTCTTCATCTTCATTGTCCAGGTCATACTCGACAAATTCACCGATCTCAGCTCTGGCTGCAGAGAGTAGTCATGCTTAGAAATAGAGCCCACAAACAAAATAGTGTAGATGTAAGAATGACAATTCCAGGGCAGCGACAAGAAAGAAACCTCCTCTTCCACGTATATAGCACGTTGGTTGTGCAAAGGTACGAGTGTAGTCCCTTTCGTAAGTCTCCACAACATTGAACTGTGGTGTTGGTATTTCTTGAACATTCTTCTTACTGGGTGCTGGGTTTCCCTGCAAACATTGAGTGATAATCATTCTTTTGAACAGGACAACGCCCACAAATAAACTACTATGGCTCTCAAAAACAGTGGATGTTCTCTCCAGCATTGCATCCAGCCAGTACAGTAACGATACAACAACTGTACCACCTATATATTGGTTGTACACTTATACGTGTGAGAGTGACTTAGAGAGACCCGCATTCAACCGCATGGGACAGACAGGTCACCAAGGTAGGAGCAATTCTATGCCTAACACGCAGAGCACACAGTAAAGCTTGTGAAATTGTGCTCGAGCATGCAACAAAGCTGAATGCAATACAATCAGCTAATTAGAAGTTCACAACGACACTGACAGAACCCAAAAGCAAAATTTACGAGCTACCAAGCACGAACATTTCACAGAATTGCAGGTCAGCTCAAGCATCATTAAATGAGTTACCTCGCCGTCCGTGGCAGTAGCAGTGGCAGTGAGCTCCGCGCCGGTGTGCCGCAACAGCGCCCCTGCCCTCGCCGCGGCGAACGCGGCCCCCGTGGGGTCATCGTCCTCGAACTCCCGCGCCGACTTGAGAATCGGGAGCTTCTTATGGATGTCTAGCGGCCGCGGCCTGAACGAGAGCCTAGTCATGGCCACCACTTCCACCACCACCACCCCTCCGCTTCATCTCATCTCCACGCCCAGAAACCCGCACCGACCAGCGCAAAGAATGAAGAGTCACGAACGGGCAAACCCTAGGTCCGCGAGGGCCGAGCCGCGGAATTGGGCGCGGGCCGCGGGAGCCGCGAGGGGCGGCCGTGGGGCGGAGACCGCGTCTGGGGGAGGCGGGACGAGCTAGGGTTAGCGTTTTGGGTGGGGAATAAGTTTCTAGGGTTTGAAAGGAAGTGAAAGGGAGGGAAGGAGGAGGAAGAAGGGGGTCGTGTGCGGAGGGGAGGTTGGGCCCGACCCCTCGTGGGCGTGTGTACGTATCCGTATGGGCGTATTAGTAGGTGCATACGTATACGTATTTGTATCTGTATTTTCGTATAATTGTCGGTGAGCTCATGTTTTTTACTTTTTAGATCTTTCCCCACATGAATACAAGATCAAGCTAATTAGGCCATTAGGCCATGTTTGGATCCCTTCATCTAAAGTTTAGTGACCAAAGTTTAGATCTAAAGTCTCCAAACAGATGATCTAAAGTTAGATCTAAACTTTAGCTAACCCCTAAAAACAACTTTGGACCATTAGACCACAAAAATGAGCTAAAGTGGTCTAAAGTTTTAGTTTCTCCTGGCTCCCGCACGCAAAAGACATTTTTGCCCTCGTTCGCCCGTGAAATATCTAGTCAGTAGTTAGTCTGTACCGGATCGATACGTAGGACTGTAATTTTGGGACTCGTGCCACGTAATCATTTTTTCGTGCTCGTACATTATAAAATCTGTTAGTCGTAACGCAGAACGAATATAAACCTGAATTTACATACGTGTGTAGAGAAGATCATAAATTGAAAATCTTGCTATAGTAGAATAAATGGTGTTGCACTAAAGTTGGCGATCGTTTTCAGTTTATGTTCGTCAATTTGTAAGTTTGTAAGTATATCGGAGCACTCAAAAGCAATAAATTAGCACGGACGATAGTCGTAGAACCACGGTGTGAAGCTGCAGTACATAATTATTTTGCCAATGTATGTTGAGAAATGACTGGTTGCAATTTATGTAATATTTGCAGCCGGAAATGAGACATGTCAGAGCTCACAAGTTTAAAAGTATACTACGGTGTCGGTATGGTTCGTGAGAATTCATGCGGTGTTGATCTGATCTGAGCTGAAATATCCCAGGGGTATAAAAGTTCGTTTATTGAACCAGAACTAAACTTTAGTCTATGATCCAAACAGTTCTATGGTCTAAAGTTTAGTGGCTAAAGTTTAGTTGTCTAAAGTTTAGTCCTGAACTTTAGCCAACTAAACTTTAGACCTAAGAATCCAAACAGGGCCTTAGTTTCGCCAAATATCTCTACTACTTAAAAATTGAAGTTGGTGGCAGTCCGTCCGTTCTCTCCAACTCCTCCTCACATACACTCGCCTCCTCACAGACGCCCTGCGCCGACATGTGGGCCTCCTCCCCACCCATTCTCTCCCACGTTCTCCGCCCGTTCTCCGCGCCGACACTCCACGCACTCATCTCGTCCCAATCCGATCGGCGCCGCTGCTCCTCCATCCCGAATCGCGCCACAGCACGACACGATCCACGATGGAGGCGGCGGCGTCCAAATCCAAAGCCGCCAGGGTGGCCGCGTCCACATCGGTGCCTGGTGTTAGCGGCGTTGGTAGTGGCCGCGATCGCATCAGCGATCTCCCGGATGGCGTCCTTGGCGCGATCCTCTCGCTCCTGCCGCTCAAGGACTCGCGTGCTCCCCCATCGCACTGGACGATGAGCGCGTGGGGCGGCGCCGCCTAGGCCGGCCCGCCGCAGAGGCCGTCCTCCACGCCGAGCGCATGGCCGCGATCACCAGCATCCTGGCGGCGCACACTGGGCCCATCCCCCGCGTCCGCCTCGCCAGGACCGGCTTCCAGGGGGCTGGTGACTGCGACGGCGCCGGCCTGGGAGGCTGGGAGCCGAGGCCTTCACCTCGAGGCGCGTGGAGGAGCTCATCGTCCACTCGACCCACTCCGTCCAATTCTTCCCCGCCCCGCCGCTCCGCTCCCTGCAGCTCGTCCATTGCGACTGGTTCTCCCCGGAGCCGCCGCCGGCGAGCTTCGCCCACCTCAAGGAGCTCTCCCTCCGCGCCGTCAAGATCTCAGAGTGCGACCTGCACGATCTGATGGACCAATGCGTCGCACTCCAAAGCCTGCTGCTGTCCTGTTACCGCAAGGGGCACCCCGGAGCAGGTGGACATTGCCAGTTTCCATGTCTGGTCGCAGAGCCTTCGCAGCTTGTCCCTGGAGCTCTGCAAATTGAAGAGCTCGTCATCGTGGACGCGCCCAACATGGAGCGCCTGCTCGGCGTGCCCATGTACGACAGACACGACTGCAAGGTGACCATCGGCGACGCGCCGAAGCTGAAGATTCTTGGCTTTCTGAGCATGAAGTTCCATCTGGTGGATTACAACGCTGTCTACAAGGTAATCTTTGCATAAAACTTCATTTGTTTAACTCTGCCTGTTTCGTTCGTTGAACTTTTTTTTGGTGCTGCAGGGCATGCATCTGGCCGTGTCAACTGTCAAGTCCGATCCGTAGCCTCAAGACGCTGGCTCTGTGTGTGAACTTATGTGATGTCGCTCAATTGAGGCAGATTCTGCAGTTCCTGAATTATTTCCCTAGCTTGGAAAAACTTCACATCAAGGTGATGTAGTATTAGTCACTCGTTTGCCTTTAGTGTCATTCGCCAAGTGACTCACAACATCCATGGTTCTGACTTGCTAAACTTGCTTGTCTCTGTTTGCAGAATTTTTCCCAGCTTCCTGAAGATTTTCGGATTCCTGAACTTCCCTACGCGAGTTATCTGGAATTGGCTGCCTCGGTTGCTTGTCTCAGATACAGTGTGAAAATGATCGTCTTGAGCTGCTACTTGGGGATTGAACCTGAGCTGCAATTTGCTAAGATACTTCTTGGGAGTGCCAGGGTACTTAAGGCCATGCATGGGGGTTTATCTCCTGAGTTAAAGAACATGGACCAAATACGTAGCATTGCCCACCCTGTGGATGTTACGGACCATGGTCTACTCTGTGATCTGCTATGGTCAGACTCTAATAAAGAAATTGAAGGGTGGGGTGAGAATGACAGGGTTGTGTCTTACACTTTCGAAGCTGATAAGGTTGCTGAGTTTCTTCAAAAACATGATTTGGATCTGATCTGCAGGGCTCACCAGGTATCCGTACTGATCTTGAAGTACATTTCTCAAGCAAGTAACAAAGTTGTTTCACCTGTGAATTTGTTCATCATTTGACTTAGGGCATATTTCCATGTGACATCTCAATTAATGATGTTTCTGCAACAAGTAACTGTTGTATCCAGAATTTTTCAATCCCTGATTAAATGGCTAATAACCATTTCTTGAATTTTTTGAGTTAAAAATGTTCCTGATTTAATTAAAAGCTCTTTATGTAAGAATTCCAATGACTTTAGCAACTAACGTGTAGTTCTCATGTGTACATTCAGGTGTATTGAGGGAATGAGTTTCAGGTCATTTCCAGTACATGATTCAGGAAGCTAAAAAGTTGTTGCCAACTAGATTACTTGCACTATGTAGTTGCGTGCATGCATTTCAGAAAGCCATCCTCTTGTACATATTATTGTCTCCACCTGATATGTTATTAGAGTGTACTGTCGTTGTAAGGAAATGACTGGTTTTGGGGCACCGCTCATAAACACAGCACGGGGAAATTCTAACATGCTAGAACAATACACAGGTGCATGAGCAACATACAGCTTGTACAGCTAACATAGATAAAGTACAAATATAATAATACGCAAGTATTTGACATTTTATAAAGGTGTTTCAAATTGGAAAAGCAAATGTTGAGCAAAACAATTTGAAACTGACAAAAAAGGGGGACCAAGACCAGTCCATACCTTTTGATAGAATGGCATCATGCTTCCTTTTTTAATCACGTGCCGTTTGTCCAACCGGCTTATAAATTTTCCTCCATCTCCTTTTCTGTGTGAAAAATATAAATGTCATGAAAGGAGAGAAATGACAACTTATAATTTTTTTAAGAGATTGATTGGTTTTGATGAGCATTGATATTTATACAGAATTCTACAGAATAGACAAGTTCGTTGGCCACATGATGTGTTCACTAGCCCACACAAAATGGAAGTATCAGACATTTCTTTCTACAGTAAAGATACCATAACTTTTGGTCTATATTGAGCACGTATTTTGTTGAAAAGCAGTATATTGTTTCAGAACATTGACATGATAGCAAAATATACTTTTCATTGTTGCAAAAAAAACTATATAATCTATAATAGGAATAGGAACTATATGCATGTTCTTATTTAGGGTGAATTTGTCATTAGGTATTGGAGGCAGCAGATGATTTTTTGTATTCATTGTGCCAGCACTCTTGTGAATTGTTTGATCCATTTATTGTGTGCAGGCCATGGGTCGTAAACCTGGTTAAGACTTACGGTAGACTCAAATTCAATCAAATTGCCTGGTATAATAAGGTCTAATCCATACAGTTATGCTAACCGTCGATCTAAACTCGCTCACACATTGCCGCTTTTCCCTTTCTTCTAGAATAAGCAAATTGAATTATCTTGGTTTACTCCATTGTGTTTTAGGAATATAACTGAAGCATCTAGAGCACTATTTTTATTTGCCGTTGGGAATATAACTGAAGCATCTCAGTTGATTTGTGCTATTGTGAATTCTTGTTATCGAGACACTATTTTTATTTGCCGTTTACTGCTTTATACTTCAATCTTCTCTTCACAGGTTGTGGAGGATGGCTATGAATTCTTTGCTAAGCGCCAACTGGTAACCATATTCTCTACACCGAACTATTGTGGTGAGTTTGACAATGCTGGTGCTATGATGAGCATCGACGACTCTCTAACATGTTCATTCCAGATCCTTGAGCCTTTTGATAAGAAAGGAAAAGCAGGAGCTGCAAACATGTCAAAACCAAAAACACCGCCTAGGAAGATAAAAATTAATATTATTTAGGCAGGTTCTCTCTAATATGAACTGAGATGCTCCTTATGCAGAGTTATGTTTCGCTTTACACGTGTGAAACAAAATTTATATTTATTGTAAATTTTAGAATCATACTGATATTATATATCATCTTTTTTGAGAATTCGTTGCAACGCACAGGCATTGTACTAGTTAGTGGTAAAAGTTAGAAAACCATCATTACATGTATTCTAAAACGTTATATTTTGTTAACAGAGAGAACAGTATACATACAGAAAGAACCATCCCAAAGAAACACGTGCTAGATGCAAAATAAAGAATTTACAAATCCATCCCCACGTGATAATAGAGTTCATATCTAGCCAACTAGCCGCTCAATTATTTCAAACGTGAGTATGGGCTTTGTTTTTTTCTGTGGTTTACGGGTCTGTTCTTTTGGGTTTTTAAAATCGGCTTTTGACTTCTGTTACAGTATCTAATTTTTAAACGGAGTATTTTCTCAAGACGGGGTCTACAAGTTAAACGATCTTCACGTTAAAAGTCCAACATCTGTACCAACCAAAATCGCAAGTGAGTATCTGTCTCCTTAATCTGTATCGTAAATAGTCAAAATTTAAAAAAATTCAGCCAAAACCCATAAGCCGCAGCCGAAAAGAACAGGCACGTAGCTTTTAGCTGTGGCTTATGACTTTTAGGCTGTTTGTACGAGAGATTACAGAGTAATAGAAACTCACATGTGGTTTTTGCCGATATAAATGAAATCAGTAAAGTATGTATTACAATGAACTAGTAAACTCTATCTTGAAAAAATATTCCGTTTAAAAGTTAGTTACTGTAGAAAAGCCGAAAAACAACTTTTGGGCGCGATCAACATGGCTGCGCTACAGTGCTGCGGGCTTATTTGGCACTATTCATAAGTTTCGTCTTTTTCTGAAATTTTGGCTTTTTGTTGAGCTTTTTTGCCGGTTCTTTTTTTCCCGTATGTGTTTGTATTATACGTAATGGGCTAACATATTTTTTATATTTTTAAATTTAATTATGCTAAATAAGCCTCTGTCAGCTACAGCGCTTTTTTCAGCCAGCTACAGTGTTTTCAGCTATAAGCCACGAGCTTTTCAGCCGAACCGATTACCCCCTTTAGAAGCTGAAAAGAACATGTCTATGATTAGATTGGTCGCTGTCTTGTCCAAAGTCACAGTAGAGGTGGTGGAGAAGCGCATATGGATTACTTGATTACCGAATTCGGCAGATGTGAATTTGATTTGTGCTTTTCTATCTAAACAGTAATTTGTTCGCATAAAAAAATATTGATACAGGTACGGTTTCGATAAATTTATCTGAAAACTGTACTACATACATGGTCCTGATCAATATGGCTTCAGTTTTTGGCTTCAGCTTATTTTTGCACTATTCATAAATTTCGTCTTTTTCTGAACTTTTGACTTTTTTGAGTTTTTTTTACCGGTTCTTTTTTTCCTCGTATTTGTTTACATTATACGTGATGGGCTAATATGTTTTTTCTATTTTTAAATTTTTTTAAATTTAGTTATGGTAAATAAGCCTCTGTCAGCTACAGTGCTTTTTTCAGCCAGCTACAGTGTTTTCAGCCATGAGGCTTTCAGCCGAACCGATCACCATCAAGGAATTATGCACCAAAACATCAAAGAGATTGACATTTTTATCGGCTTGAGTTAATGGAGGTGTCACGAGGATTATATATGTCGGATGTGGCTTGCCTGTTCCCAATGTATGTTCCTACCTGTGTTCCTACTACATTGCTTGCATTGGTTTTGTAACGGTCCAAATTTGTGTCTTTTCTTCCTCTCTGGTAAAAGAAATATATAAAAATACTTTAGCATGTATTTTGAGCTTTTCTTGCATGTTTAGAAATTAAATAAGGCCTTTCTAAATTAAAGTATCAACAAAATGAATTTTCAAGAAAACTAGAAGTTGGTAAAATAGTGCGGTTAATTTTAATAAAACCTAGATAGTGTCAGGGCCTCATCAAAAAGTTTCATAATTTTTAGAATTCATTTGCAATGCTTTAAATTCCCCAAGCCTCTCGGTTTTGAATTAAAACTTCAAATCTCCTTCCCTTTTTCCTACCCATGTTTTGGGTCAAATACGGCATCAGCCCATCTCCCTTTGCTCCCAGCACAGCCCAATGTTGCCCATCTCTATGCCCATATCTCCCTTGCCCCCCCTCTCTCTATCTGACAGCACAGACCCAACAGCCAAGCTTCGCTTTCCACCTCACGCCCACTCGCCCCGCCACTGTGGCTGCTTGCTCACCCGCGTGGAGCCACATCACGTCGCCTCCGCTTAGTTGAGCCACTGTCTGGTGGACCCTAGGACCACGCGGCAAGCCCCCATCCTCCATCTCGCTGCCTATGGCTCACCTGCTCATGCCTGTTCGTTGTCCGCCGCGCGCAGCTGACACCGTTGCCTATTCCCGCCCACCGTTTTGACGAAGCCGCCCATGGTTTGAACGCCTGGTGCAATTGTCAACTCTGACTCACCCCATCTTGCATGTCGTTTTGTCGCCTCTTGTTGTCCGATCATGTCGAGAGCAAGAGTGAGAGACCATGTGGAGGTATCCCCATGTTTGTGATGAGTAATTGACAGTTGTGTTAGAGGGTTTGAGTTTGTTTTCGGTATTCTAGGTTTGAATACCTTTCATTTATGCTATTGTTAATATGATATTTCGTGCGGTGCTATGTGACGGTTTGCTTGTCTGTGTGGCTGCAGGACTTCGGAGCTAGGTCATGGTGAGGTGAGGAGGACCGGGACTAGGCACAGGAGGTGTTGAGATCCAGACGGTCAGTGATGCCGAAGATGATTGAGGCTGGTGAGGTGGTTGCGAGTCGGGAGAGGAACCGGAGCTGGAGCTACCGGTGACGGACACGACGGGCGACGACGAGAGAACTGGGACTAGGCTTAGGGAGGAGTCGGAGGTCCAGACAGTTGGAGGTCGGTTACAGTCGTGCGTGATGGAACAGACCAGGACTAGACTCAGGTGGAGTCGGAGGTCTCAGTCGGTGTCGGGTGGACACGACGGGCAGTGGTGAGTGGATCGGGACTATGCTCAGGGAGGAGTCGGAGGTCCAGACGATCAGGATGCTGGGTGCGGTCGTGTGCAGCGAAGCGGACCAGATTAGACTCAGGGAGGAGTCGAGGTCCAGACGGTCGAAGTACCGGTTGCGGGAAGCTTCTGGGAAGATGCTTGAGGGCAATTTGGTAAATTGACTCAAGTGTTAGTTGGAGTGGCTGGTTCCCTCCAAATTGGGTTGCTTTGACTTGTTTCCTTGTGTGGTGGAGAGTCAAGTAGTGGGTTGAGTATGCCACTTCTTGATTTCCCTCTTCAGGGTGGACCTTGGCCTTCATATGTAGAGGAGAAGGCAGCAGGGAGGTTCTCATTCTGTAGAGAGAGCTCAAGGGAGTGAGTAGGAGTTAGTTCTCAGTGTGTGTGTGTGCGTGAGTCCTCACTGAGAAAGCATGTAGTGAGTGTATTGCAACCTTGTGTAATCATTCCTCTGTATGCAAGCATTCATGGGGATGTAGAACTCTTGCTTGTAATCATTCATTTCTCAGAAATAAATCCATTTAAGAATGTCAGCTTGTTTTTCTGCTCTCTATTGATTCTCTGTTCATTTCTGCTCTTTTGAGTTTGAGCTGATTTCTTGCTTGTGTAGCAACATTTCTTGGCTCTCAATGGTGGGAATTAGCCTCCAGGCCATTTGGCCAGTTCATCCCTGAGAGCATTTCTTGAAATCAAAGTGTGTTGCTTTGAAGCTCGTTTCCTCTGTTTTGATTCCTTAGGGTTTGATGTCAGGGGCACATGGGTTTTCTTTGGATAGTTGGAGAAAAGAGATTCTAGCTTCATACTTACATCTCTGAGATTGCCTCTCTGCTGTTTGCAAAGGATCATGAGCAAAAGATTTGAGTTTGAGGTGAAATTTGGAGATTAGACTCTTTCTCTCCACTGTTTACATATTTTAGGCTCAAATCTTGATTCCAAGCTCATGTGATGTAATCTCTTGATTTCTAGGATCTCTATGCTATTTAGAATAGGTTATTACTCATTTGGCCAGAAAGAAACAGCAGAGATTCAACATTTTGCCTGAAATCAGATTTTTCAGTAAAACTGGGCAAAAGTTCTTCAGTCAGGCGCCTACTACTGCGCAGCTCGGTCAGACCGCTAACCCTAGCGGTCAGACCGCTCGGAATGTAGCGGTCTGACCGACATAAGGCAAGCGGTCTGACCGCCCCGATGCATTGCGGTCAGACCGCCCCATGTTGTTTCACTCTGGTTTGATCTTTTTTGGCTCTTCTTATTTGCCTTCTTCCCTGTTATCGGAGTTTCAAGTGAGCTTGGTGAAGGACTACGGGTAGGCTACGCTAGCGCAAATTAATAAAAATTCTACCCGTAAACCAAGATCACTGCAGTTATAGATCACGGAATTACCACTAGACGCGCAGGTGCGGAATTGATGCAGCACGTCGGGGCAGAGTAGTCGTACTACGTCGATGCAGCACGTCGGGGCAGAGTAGTCGTACTACGTCCTCGTCCACATCGCGGCGTCCCACGTACAACTCCTCTATTGCGGTTCGTCCAAACGCTACAGATGCAGCGCCGCCAAAAGGTATCCACACGTACGGGAGGAAGCGACGCACGCCGAATTACTAGATCCGCGCGAGCGCCCAGGGCGTGGGAGGGGTGGCGGCCAGGGTTTGAGGAGGTCACGGAATCTTCAACCCTGTGCGCCCTTGCCCTCCTTTTATAGACGTCCTTACAATGGGCTTCTACGAATGGAGGCCCATTAGGACTCAATACCCAGTCTAACCCGGATCCAATCCGAATTAGGCTTCAGCCCTTAAGTGTGTGACCCTATAGGTTCACGTATGTTTAGACATGACGCGAGTGTACCTACTCGGTCAATAGTTGGTAGCGACCTCTAGCAAGACGTGCCAACTCCTAAACATACACAAAGATCATATCGGACGAATCATCACAACTTTATGTACATGCCAATCCCTTTGCCTCACGATATTTGGTCGAGCTCCAAGCTGACCACTCTTTCTCGATCCTGTGATCCGGAATCCCTTACTAGGTTAACTCTTAACCTTAAGTAGCATGGCCATGCATTTCTGGATCCGATCACTCGAGGGGCCCAGAGATATCTCTCTCAGGTAGAGAGGGGAAAATCCCATCTCGACTGACCATGCCTCGTAGCATGCTTCATGACAAACCCGAAAACTACCTTTATAACTACCCAGTTACGGAGTAGCGTTTGATAGCCCCTAAGTAGGTCGATTCACATCTCAAGTACATGCGACAATCTCAGGTCTAAGGACAAGGCGTACACATTGTGTAGAGAGAGAACCATAAGTATAATTGTTATGTCTCATGTTGGGTCGGTCCAACCCCATGTTCTAAACATGTGTCCACATTATTGGTTTGACATCTCCATGTCTATGACCTGTGAAACATGGTCATCAACCAATACATGTGCTAATCCATTATTCACGTGTGTCCTCACATGAACTCCGACTAGGGACAACTTTAGAATAACCATATAAGTAAAGAGTTTCACAAACAAGTCACATACTTGTTAATCAACACAAAGGCAATATTCAAGGAACATTTATTAAATCATGGATACAACGAAATACCATCATCTCTATGATTGCCTCTAGGGCATATTTCCAACACTTGGGCCTTCTCTCTTCGTAGCTTTTTAGCTATCGGAGAGGAGAGGATTTGTTGTGTGAATACTTTGAGGGGACAAATTTTTAAAAGAGGCACCATTCACCCCCCTCTGTTGCCATATCCAATCCTACAAAGAGAGCTCGCAAAATCCTACCATGCTATCGTTTTCTTGCTGCCATCTCGCGTTTTTCCTTATCATACTTAAGCCATCCTTCGACGTCCTTTTGCTCTAGCATACCACTCACATTAATTCCCGCAAAGAATCCAAGTCATTCATCTATTGGTTTGCCGAGAATGCGAGGTGTCTTCCACAGCACCGGTGAGCTAACCTTCGCATCGCCTCATCTTTAGTGAGCTTCGTCGTTTTCGTTTCGAGTCTTTTCATGTCCCTTTTCACTGTGAGCAGAACCCCTGAAGCTATTGCTCTTTCGTGCTGTGTGACACCGGATCACCGTCGTCCTCAGCTCTAGCCGCCACCGCCATTTCGATCAATTCTCATAGTCCAGGGAGCTACTCGTTGATTCCTTGCTTTTGAACCATCCTTAGCATGCATGTAAGCTAATGCATGTCTCCTTGTAGCTTCCCCCTAGCTCGCTACCATCGTAAGCCTCCCACCATTGCCTCCACTCATCGTTGTCAAGACAACACAGACGGCCTCCATCGCCTCCGACCACTATGGTGAGTGTTGGCGATTCTTATGCTTTACAAATGGTTATCCGCAAGCATCCAGAAATGATCATGTAGCAATTCACCTTGGAGTATTCTAGGGTATCGTATTTGTCCTTGGAAAGCTTTATGGCTTGGAGATATCAACTTAACTATTTAACTACTTATCTCCTGATTTTCTGAAGTAGGGAGTCATTAAACGATAAGTAACAACTCTAGATAACTTTCACCGGCAGATAGCTAGCCAGGAGTTTGTAGCTGGTAGTGGTAAGAGCGAGTGGTTCCAAATAGTAGTCTTGTTGTTTTTCTAAACAGAGTAAAATGATATCTATTTGTGGAAGCGAAACGTAACACACTAATAACCATTTGCACGAAAGCCAAAATACGTGCTATCACCACGTGTGGACTATGATGGGGTCGGAAGTTGGTCGACGGCGAGAATAAATGGCATTGCGGCTCGGGCGTCAATGGCGAAGGGGTTCCGGTAGTGGACTGGATCGGCAAAGGGCGACGACGGTCGTGTAGCTCAGTGAAAGTGGAGGCGGTGGTGGCGAAATGCGAAGAGTCCCGGGCTCGCCGGAGCTCAATTTAACATCGACGAAGGAAGAATTCAATGTGAATAGTTTCGAGCGTACAAAAGCAAGAATTGAGGGCAGATGAATGTGACAGGAGATGCTTGGAAAGTATTTATAGGCTTGGGAAAAGGAATGGCCGAGAGGCAGTTTGTCGAATTTATGGCCGGTGTAGTGGTGCACGATCGCGATTGATGACCAGGCTTTAAGGCGAGGAAAACCAATGGAGGAAGTGGAAACTAATGAGGCTTTCAAAGGCATCAATTGCTACGGTTAATCAGGAAGTAACGGCTGGCTAATAAGATCTTGGAGAGTCATCCGTGGCGACGGTTGGAGATGGAAGAAGGAAAGGAGGGAGATGACAGGCGGTCCCACCGGTTGGTGAGAAAGAGTGGAGATACATAGATCTAGCAGAACTCAAGAATAACATAAACTATTTTTGGCTTTAATAAAATAATTAAATTAAGTTTTCTTACTCTAGGCTTTATAATAAAATCCAAAGAAAAAAACAAAAAATTCCAACAATTTGTAAATAAAATTTTGGGATGTTACAAAAATCAAAGCCAGATGGTTGTAAACTTAAGGTCAAAACCATATGGATATTCAAATCTGAAAGAGATACAGAAAAATTTGGGAAAGTGTTAAAGAACACCAGACCATTACTAAGACCAGCTTCAACCATTCCTAGCAAGGAGTCCTTGAATTTTTTTTGTTTCTGCAATCTCTTAGACAAGCCAATACCGAGCTATTTAAACCTTTCCAAGTTAAAGATCGGATAGCAACTTGAACTAAACCAAAATGTAAATAATGATATTGAGGTTTTGCTTTTATACAATTGATTTCCTTTTCAGAAAGAAGATGCGGTGTTTCATACAAGGAGCTCATAGGAAGAGTTTTTTTTATGGTTTTAATATAATAATCAGATCGTAGAGAAAATGTGTCTATATGATATATCTCCTTAATATTTACCTTAGGTACTTTCCAATTTGCAATACTTTTCTCTATATCCTCGAAGCAAACAGACGAAGCATTCTTAACTGACATTGTTTTGATAGACCTATCGTTACTGCAAGAGGCTTCTAGACGGCCGGCTGCACCAAGAGACCTAGCTAACCAAGACATTTTATACGAAGCTTAATGGAGGTTGGATAGGTAGTTTTCTAGTCAACGGCAGGGAAAATCCCATAATTAAGATCAACTCCTCAGGTAGGTGGTTTCCAGACAATAGTAGGGCGAACCCTTGATTACGATCAACCTATACCCCTAACAAGCTTACCCAGTCAATGATTTATGCCATTTACTACGTCACTTTGCGACTTACCAGGCAACATGACTTCGGATTTACCCACTAGAGGCTTCAGGACTCACACGTCTAGGCTTACCACCACACCTTCAGGATCTCTGCGACTTCGGCCTACTACCGCACCCCTCTCCCCCCTTCAGAGAAGATGGCTTGGGGAGCTTGGGCACCAAGATGGTTGATACCAGTTGGGTACCCAGGCAGCGACTCAGGGATCGAGGTTGGAAGGATGATATGCAAATTTTTATTTTTTTAATTAATATTAAAACATGAACATGAATGACAAATATTAACATGAATAGGAATGATATGCAAACATGAATAAGAAGATCATGAGTTTGAAATTCATAAGGAACTTCTTAAGAGAAATCTTGATCTTCCTGAAAATAAAGTTAAGTTTGAAAAATATTACAAAAATATAGACAATCCTTACATAAAGAGAACAAGAGAAGTTTGGTATAAAGAAATGAAAGAACAAAAAAGATATATTTACTTCTTTGATTGGTATGAAAATACCCAGATCATACACTTTGAAGAATTCTTCAAACCAAAGAGTAAATCAAAAACCAAAACTAAACCAAAGTCTAACCTAGATAAACTAAAGTCTGAACTAGATAAACTAAGGTCTGAAATAAATGATCTAAAATCTAATTGAAATAATCTAAAGCCTGATGACTTAAGTGTCATCAAAAAGGTCTCAAAAGAATGGAAGACCTCTGGTGGAAAGGTTGAAGAATCTGTCCATCCTCCCTTCGAATCTATCCAACTACCAGATAATGCCAAAGGAGAAAGCTATAAATCCTCACCATTAAAAAATATTTCTAAAAGCAATTATGGTGATCCTGTAAAAGTGGAACTGTCGTAGGGGTGACCTCCACCTAGGCCTATCTGGCCTGCTAAAGGGTTTTAAAGCCCGAAATGGGATGTGTATAATGACATAGATACCCCTATGGAGGGCACATGAGTGTAAGGGTAGGATTGTAAAACACACTTCATAGTAATATATACAGGCCCTGGACATAGGGAAGTGGCAAGCATTGTTCATCCATCATCTCCACTACACTACTCTCCTACTTTACTGTTTGGTCAGTAACCACAACAATTGGCACCGTCTGTGGGGACGACGGAGAGCGAGCCTTGAGACTTGAGAAGTGATGGCACCTAAGAAGGCTTCATCGGCAGCAAAGAAGAAAAGGAGCACAACGGCAGCACTCGCCAACGCAAGGGCCTCTGCATTAGCAACTGGCATGGATGGCAACGCTGGTGTTGCGCCCGCTGACGTCGACACTCATGGCATGGCGGCTTGACACTCATGGCATGGCGCTGCGGTCGGCATTGGTAGTACTGACCGGGCTGGCAGGAGCGGCGACGTCGATGCCCATGCCGGCGTGGCCAGCAACCCTGCACCCAGTGTGGGAGCAGCCGGTGGCTCTGGCGGCAACAGTGGCCTCGTCACCGACCCCGGAGCCCACCGCACCGATGCACCGAGCAGCTCTAGAGCACAAGCTGTAGTCGCCGCCAACCCGGCGGTTTGCGCCGGTGCTCAGGCTGGTGCAACCACCTCGACGGAGTTGCAACGCGAGTTGGCGGACCTCCGCGGAGCCGTGCGGGAGATGCAAGAGGCTCGGAGTCAGCAGGAGGCTCGGAGCCAACAAATCCCGTCGGCGGCGGCGGTGGAGCCTACGCCAGATTGGGCAGATAGCTGTGACGCCCCTACATCCAGTCGCGTCCCACTTCGATGCGTCAATCCGGAGTCCCCCCTCTCCGCTGGCCTACAGCAGTCGGCGTGGCCGGAGGACTTCAAGTTCCCCACCATCGAGCAGTATAAGGGCGACACGGACCCTAGGGAGTTCGTGCGTGTGTACGAGACTGCCTCGAAGTTGCCGGTGGGGATGACTCCACCAAGGTGAAGGGGCTGCCCTTGGCGTTGCAAGGAGTGGCGCTCTCGTGGTTTTTTACCACAGAGCTGAACTCCATCTACGCATGGAGCAAGATCTACGATCGCCTCTACAACAACTTCCAAGAAAACTACGTCAAGCGTGTCGACGCGGATCAGCTCTTTGCCATCAAACAGAAACGCTTGGAAAAGCTCCGAGAATACTTCAAGCGTTTCGCCAAGGTTCGTTGCCAGGTCAAAGACGTCAACGAGACCACCATCATCAACGCAGCAATCCAAGGTCTCCGCTCGGGACCGCTGGCCGAGTACAATGCGCGCAGCCGATAAAGACAGTGGCCAAGCTCTTCGACAAGATGGAGGAGTATGCGAGGGCAGAAGAGGATGCACATTGCCGCCGAGGTGACAACTCCGCCGCTAACCAGGTGGAGGAGTCACCGAAGGACGCCCCCAAGCGCAAGCAAGAATCTGTGAAGGACGCCTTCGAGCACAAGCAGGACTCCTCCAAGGACACCTCCAAACGTAAGCAGGACCCGTCGAATGATAAGCCCAAGCGCAACCAGCGTAGATCCCAGAAGGCCCGCTACGTCTTCGACATCGAGGGCAGCTTCGAGGACAGCCGAGGGCGAGGTCGCAGAGGCCAGGGACATGGGCGTGGCCGGGGCCGGGACGATAGACCCCGCGCGGAGGAAGACCATCAGCACTATGGTCTGTGGTGCGAGGTGCATGGCCGTGGCGATCACCTCACGCGGACATGCACCACCATCGTGACGCTTCGTCAGAACGTCGCTAGGGATAGAGCTCTGGAAATGGGGCAACCAAGGGTAGCCCACGTGTAGCAGCCCCAAGAGGGCCCCTTGCGGATACAGGCCCCGGAGGGAGCCCAATGCCGGATCATAAATGTCATCTCCGGGAGCTCTTCGCTGGAGTTTTCGTCGACGCAACAACAGAAGGCTTACGCGCGTCGACTCCACCATGTGGCGGCATATCCAGCACAGACACCGCCGACATGGGCGCAGCCTGACATTACCTTCACGTCGGTCGATGCAGAGGGCGTGGACTTCCCTCACCAAGATCCCCTGGTCATCCAGGCCACAATCGCGGGCTGCGATGTTAAGCGTGTCCTAGTCGATGAGGGCAGCTCCGCCGACATTCTCTTCGCAGCAGCCTTCGACCAGATGGGAATCCCTCGTAGCACAGCTAACGCATGACGCTTTGTTTGCAAAACTAGCCTCATTTGGTGCAAAGACACGTGGAGGTAAGCCTCTGTGCGCACTCTTCGGAGTATAAATAAGACATGCGGAGGCGAGCCTCCGCGCGCACTCTACGGAGTATAAAAAATCGCGTGATGGCTTCGAGCCTTCGCGTACTCTACGGAGTATAAATAAGACACGCGAAGCCGAGCCTCCGCGCGCACTCTACGGAGTATAAAAAAATCGCGTGATGGCTTCGAGCCTTCGCGTACTTTGCAGAGTATAAAACGTCGGGAACTTGCCGTCCCGAGCAACTCTTCGGAGTATAAACAAGACACGCGGAGGTGAGTCTTCACGTGCACTCTATGGAGTATAAAAAAAATCGTGTGATGGCTTCGAGCCTCTGCGTACTCTACGGAGTATAAAGCGTCGGGAACTTGCCGTCCCGAGTAACTCTTCGGAGTATAAATAAGACACGCGGAGGCAACCCCAGCGCTCACTATACGGAGTATAAAAAAAATCGCGTGATGGCTTCGAGCCTCTGCGTACTCTGTGGAGTATAAATCATCGGGAACTTCCCGTCTCGAGCAACTCTTCGGAGTATAAATAAGACACGCGGAGGCAACCCCCCGCGCATTCTACGGAGTATAAAAAAAATCACGTGATAGTTTCGAGCCTCCGCGTACTCTACGGAGTATAAAAAAATCGCGCAATGGCTTCGAGCCTCCGCGTACTCTGCGGAGTATAAAGCGTCGGGAACTTGCCATCCCGAGCAACTCTTCGGAGTATAAATAAGACATGCGGAGGCGAGCCTCCGCGCGCACTCTTTGGAGTATAAATAAGACACACGGAAGCGAGCCTCCGCGCGCACTCTTCGGAGTATCTCGCGTAACGGAGAGTATGTACGTGTAGTATACGAGTTTTTTAGACAATCTAGATGGTATGAACAAATTTTCAGAGGTGGTATGTATATTTTTTTCGATATACTCCTTTTTATATGCATATATGAAGGTATTTATAAAATACGCTAAAAACTATGGACCACCTTGTAATTTTTTCGTGTAGTTCATATGGAGTATCTTATAATTAGCATACGAGAATACCTAAAGTGATAAACGAGTATTTCAAATTTGTTTAGATGGTATATTAGAGGTGGGTGTAATTACAACGGGAGTAAAATGTATTTTTCATATATATATCTATACATATACATACACACACACACACACACACACACACACACACACACACACACACACACACACACACACATATATATATATATATATATATATATATATATATATATATATATATATATATATATATATATATATATATATATATATATATATATATAGGACGAGTGTTTCGTGCACCCAGGTGCCTAGGCACCCATATCAATACCCGTTGATTTGTTTTGAGATTCGCAATGTTTGATGTGGGTATCTTCATATACCCATAAAAAAGTATATTTGAGATGTCAAACTCCGAAAAAAAATTAAATTCAACTTCACTTTAATTAGTTTGAACTATTTTTATGGTATATACTCACTGTAATCGCATTGAACTCAAAAGTAGTTCAAATTAGTTTGAACTAAGTTCAAAACTTACTTACCATAAATATATCAAGGGTATAAAACATTTTCATACCCAAACTTAAAAAAATTATCAATCATACACGTGTATCGAACGGTTCTTGATGTGGGTGCCTAGGCACCCAGGTGCCTTATGTAATTTTCCTATATATATATAATTGAGCGGGTTAATATATACCTTTTCCCATCTGCGAAGAAGAGACGAAAAATTGAACTGTCCAAGAAAGATTGGAAGAACATGTGACAAGCAATTAAGCATGACATCTGCCAGAAAACATAACCTACCATTATTCAACTTACAGTAGCCTTCATTATTTCCGTATAAACTGTTAAGCACAGCTGAATTTCAGACTAGAGTCACATTACATGAAGTTCTAAAAGAATTACATATGTACATTTTAGAGACTGACACAGCACAACTCAAACAAGGTCATTAGCAAAATCTTCATGAACTGAGAATAAATGGGCTACCTCTGGCTGCAGCATGCTGTTCGAACAGTTGAGCCAACCGTAAGACTGCCAAAAGTTTATTGTTGGACCATGGCCCATGTTCAATTAAATACTTTTTTATTGTGAGCTCAATGAATCAACGGTACCATCGATAGAGAGATAGTAAACTACGATTGCAGAAAATTTACCAGTGCAAGTTTACTCAGCTTCCCAGTTTGAAGGCATCAACAAAAAGGCCCAGACATACACCGGCTTTCCAGTAGTTCACCAATGCAATGAACGACTTAAATGGCCCAGGAGGCCTAGCCATCGGTGTTCTGTACATAAGCATGCCAATGCCCTCAATGGCAGCTACTACAACACCAGCAACAAGAACATCCCAGTCACCGGTCTGCCCTAGGATTGTTGCCAAGGCGTTGGCAGTATAGAAGCCAAGGAGCACAAGGAATATCTTTGTGGGGGAGTTGCTTCTTGCAGAGTTCAGTTTTTCTAGTAGTTGCCTTGCAGCTGCCTGGATGAGTCTGCCCAACCTTGTGCTGCCAAGAAAGCCACTGTCTTCTTCAAAGTCTTGTCCATCAGTGTTCGGTGATCCACCTGTCTCCAACGCAAAGGCTGGCCTCCATCTGGAGTTTTTCATCTGGTAACTACAATAATGAAGATTTTGAATCATGGTCTCAAAGCTTCTACAGGCTAAAGCAATCAAATCCTCAAAAGAATTTGAAAATAGACAATCTTGTTTCAATCCAATTCTACAAACCTCTGGAGCTAAAGCTAACTTGGCCATAATCAACAAAGGAATGGAAACATTGGGTAATATTTCCCTATATGCTTCCTTAAACAAAAATGATACTTCCATTGTTTTATTCTCTCTATTTAAACTGGTTTAAGCGCATATTGCAACACATACCAAATACTAACCATAAATAAAACCACTCAGAAAAATACTGTCCACCACTATACTCCAAAATGCTTCTGCCTACCCAGTTCTTACATTTTGTAAGTGCAACCTAGTGGCATAATATCAGTTCTCAGTTTACATATGGAAAAGGAATTGGTTTGGATATGGAAGAGCTCAGGGCTGAGCGGAGGTTCCGGAGGGGATATCGGTGAGAGATGCCTTGGCGGCGGGGCTGCAGCCCTAGGCGGCGTGAGGGCGCCCTGAGAAGGTCGGGCAGAAGACGCGCGGGAGATGGAAAGAATTTCCAGGTAAGCCCTGCAACGATTGTTGCCTTGCTTGTTTATTTCCATGACAGTTGGAGAGTATTTATCCTCCCCTTACAAAGCAATCCAAATCCTACTCTGTTACGGATAGCAAAGGGAAATATCCTAATGAAGATAGATCTATGGCCTTGGGCCCCTAATGACCGGTTAGAACTCCTCCCTGCGCGCGCGGCCTACGCGTGTATGGGATGCCGGTCATAACATCTCTCCCTGCCTCTGAAAACAGCTCGTCCTCGAGCTGAACGTCGGGGTAGGTCGCTTGAAATTGCAGCAGCTGCTCCCAGGTGGCGTCGTCGGTGGACATCCCACGCCACTGCACCAAGACGTACCAGACACCGCGGCGAAGCTGGGCGCGCAGGACGCGCTCTGGGGTGGGCAGCAGCCTGCCGTTGTGCGTAGGCGGCACTGGAGGCGGCGTCGACAGAGGGTCGCCGAAGACATCATGGAGCCTGGCGCCCTCCGGAAGTTGGAGATGGTAGGCCACCTGCCCGATTCGCTCCACGACTTGGAACGGCCCTGCGTAGCGCGGTCCGAGCTTTCCCTTGGGTCGGGGCTCCAATGTTTGTGCCGGGCGGTGAAGTAGGCGCAACCACACCCAGTCGCCCACCGCAAACTCCAAGTCCCGGTGGTGGTCGTCGTAGTAGCGCTTGGCATACTGCTGCGCTTGGAGGAGGCGTTCGCGAATCCCCGCAAGGAAGTCATCACGGTTGCGCAGGAGGGCGTCTACCGTGTCAGTCCTGGCGGCTCCGGCCGTGTACGGCAGCAGCGGCGGAGGAGGCCGACCGTAGACCACCTGGAATGGAGTGGTGTGCAGCGTGGTGTGGAACGAAGTATTGTAGCAATACTCCGCCCACGGCAGCCAGTCGACCCATGCGCGAGGCCGGTCACCCGTGACACAGCGTAGGTACATGGCGATGACCTTGTTGACGACCTCGGACTGGCCGTCTGTCTGGGGGTGAAAGGCCGTGCTCATACGGAGTTTGACGCCCGCCATCTTGAAGAGGTCGCGCCACATGTGGCCGGTAAAGACCGGGTCGTGATCGCTGAGGATGGAGGTGGGGAAACCGTGGAGGCGAACGATCTCATCGAAGAAGGCCTTGGCGACTGATGTGGCGGAGTATGGGTAGCCGAGCGCGATGAAGTGAGCGTACTTGGAGAAGCGGTCGACGACGGTGAGGATCACGGACTTCCCGTGTACTTTCGGCAAACCCTCGATGAAGTCCATCGAGATGTCAGCCCACACTTGGGATGGTACGTCGAGGGGCTGCAGGGTCTCCATCTTGTTGCGCTGGCAAGTGAGGCAGGAGCGTACGTAGTCCCGCACAAGCGTCCTGTCGCCGGGGATGTAGAAGTCCGCCCTCATGCGTTGGAGTGTCTTCTGGATGCCTTCGTGGCTGGCCGCATGAGCCAAAGAGAGCACCTGGTTGCGCAAGTCGTGTTGCGCTGGCACGAAGAGGCGTGAGCCGTAGAGCAGGAGCCCGTCGGCCGTGCGCCATGGCTCCCCAATGGCGCCGTCCTGGAGCTGCTGGCGGAGCCCGCGCGCCTCGTCGGTGGACGTCGCGGCTCGGATCTCGTCGAAGAGGTGGAAAGAGGGCCCCGAGTTCGTATGGAGTGCGGCTGAGTCGGAGTCGCGGCGCGAGAGGGCGTCGGCCACCGTGTTGAGGTGCCCGGGACGGTACTCCACTGTGAAATCGAAGCCGAACAGCTTGCTGATCCACTGGTGCTGCGGAATTGTCGAGAGGCGCTGGTCCAGTAGAAACTTGAGGCTGAAGTGGTCGGTGCGGATGAGGAAGCGGCGTCCCCACAGGTACGGGCGCCAGTGCCGAACGGCCTGCACGAGGCCTATAAGCTCCCGCTCATATGCTGCCAGTTTGAGATGGCGGGCAGCAAACGGCTGGCTGAAGAAAGCGAGGGCTCCGACGTCCTGGTGGAGGACGGTGCCAAAGCCAGCGCCCGAGGCGTCGCAGTCGACGATGAACAGCTGGTCAAAGACAGGCATCTGCAGGACTGGTCCCGTCGTCAGGGCGTGCTTCAGCGCCTGGAATGCTGCCGCGGCATCGTCCGACCAAGTGAAAGCATCCTTGCGCAGGAGTTTTGTCAGCGGTGCCGCGATTGTGCCGAAGTCCCGGATGAACTTCCGGTAGTAGCCAGCGAGGCCCAGGAACCCGCGCAAACCCCGGGTCGAGCGGGGCACCGGCCAGGATGCGACAGCGGCCACCTTATCGCTGTCCATGGTGACGCCGTCGGCGGAGATGACATGGCCGAGGTAGGCGACCGAAGACGCCCCGAAAGAGCACTTGGAGCGCTTGAGGTGCAAGGAGTGGGCGCGGAGCGCATCGAAAACGAGGCGGACATGCTGCAAATGCTCGGACCATGATGAACTGTAGATGAGTATGTCGTCGAAGAACACGAGCACGAACCGACGGAGGAAGGGACGGAGGATGTCGTTCATAAGGGCCTGGAACGTAGCCGGTGCGTTGGACAGGCCGAAGGGCATAACGAGGAACTCGAAGTGGCCGTGGTGGGTGCGGAAAGCCGTCTTCTCGATGTCGTCCGGGTGCATGCGCACCTGGTGGTATCCGGAACGGAGGTCCAGCTTGGTGAAGTACCGGGCGCCATGGAGCTCGTCGAGGAGCTCGTCAACCACCGGTATTGGGAACTTGTCTTTGGAGGTCTTGTCGTTCAGCGCACAGTAGTCGATGCAGAACCGCCTGGAGTTGTCCGCCTTCTTGACCAAGAGCACTGGCGCAGAGAACGGCGAGGTGCTCGGTCGGATGATGCCCTGCTCCAGCATGGCGGCACACTGGCGCTCCAGCTCGTCCTTCTGCAGCTGAGGGTAGCGGTAGGGGCGGACGGCCACCGGCGCGGTGCCCGGTAGGAGGTGGATGCGGTGGTCGTAGGGTCGTGCCGGTGGAATGCCCCTTGGTTCCTCGAAAATCATGCTGTATTGGTGTAGAAGGTGATCCAAGAGGGGTTGCGGCATCGTCCCGGTGATGGCGCGAAGGACCGGTTGTGAGATGTCATCGCGGGGGAGCCAAGGCCCTTCCAGAACACTCGCCTGTCGCCCCGCCAAAACGCCATGCAGAGGTCCTCGAAATCTCAAAGAATGGGTCCCAGGGTTCGGAGAAAGTCAACATCGAGGACGAGGTCGTAGCCGCCCAGGTTGATGCCGTAGCAGGTGATGGAGAAGTCCTCGGGCCCGATACTCATGGCGACGTTGCTGGCCACTCCCTTGCAGGGGACCCGGTCGCCATTGGCCACCGCCACTCGCATATTGGCGCTGTCGGATGTCTCCAGATGGAGTCGGTGCAGGGCCTCGGCGTTGATGAAATTGTTGGTGGAGCCGGAGTCCAGCAACGCCAGAAGTCGGTGGCCGTGGATACTGACGTGGAGGTGCATGGTGTCCTCCGTGCGAATGCCGGCGATCGCATGAAGGGATACCACCGGCAAGTCAGACGCGGCCCTGTCCACCGATGCACCACCGGAGTCGTTGGCCGTATCGTCGTCCAGATAATCGGTAACCTCAATGAAAAACAGCCGCTGGCACTTGTGGCCGCGGACGTACTGCTCATCGCAGTTGTAGCAGAGTCCCAGCCGGCGTCGATCGGCCAACTCAGCCGGGGAGAGGCGGCGGAACGGTCGCGGCGCTGCCGGTAATGCTGGGATCGCAGGCGAAGTCGGCGGCATTAGGGCTGGTGCGGCTGAGGGTGTGGTGGCAGCCCGCTGCGGCGTAGGAAGGGCCGGCGGTGGGCGCTGGAGGGGGCGGGGCGGCCGTTGCAGCGATGCTGGCGGTGTCGTCTCGGCGCGGCGCTCATATGCCCGCACGAGGTGCATTGCCGTCTGCAGATCACGGGGCTCACGCAGTTCGACGTCGATCTTGATATGTTCAGGGAGGCCGCCGGTGAACAACTCCACCTTCTGGATTGGCGTCAACTGCGGCGCGTGACATAAAAGCGCATTGAAGTGCTCTTGATATTCTTGGACGGTGGATAAGAAAGGTAGCCGGGCGAGCTCCGCCAGGCGATTGGCGCGGATTGGCGGCCCGAAGCGGAGGTGGCATAACTCCTTGAAGCGCTCCCAGGAGGGCATGCTCTCGTCCTGCTCCAAGGCATAGTAACATGTCCGGGCGGCGCCCGTGAGATGGTACGAGGCGAGCCACACGCGATCCGAGGCCATGGTGCGCTGTCCACGGAAGAATTGCTCGCACCGGTTGAGCCAATTGAGCGGATCCTCCTTGCCGTCGAAGGTGGGAAAGTCAAGCTTGTGGAAGCGAGGGGCGCCCAGGCCGGTGCCGGCACCGCCGGATCCTATCTCCGACCCGGACGGAAAGGATGGCCGCATAGGGAGCTACGGTCCAGGCGGAATCGGCGACGGCAAGTGGGGGAACTGGATTTGGTGGATGGGAATCGGCAGCGTGGTGGCGGCGGGAAGGGTGGATGGGGAGCTGGCGGTGGAGGCGGCGGTGGTGGGTCGCCATCTGCTGGACGAGCTCGGCCAGCGCCTTGGCGACGGGATCAGCCGACGGCGGCGTCCCTTTTTGCTGCTTGCCGCCATCCTCGGTTCCTGGCATCTCTGATACCAGATTGGAAGAGCTCAGGGCTGAGCGGAGGTTCCGGAGGGGATATCGGTGAGAGATGCCTTGGCGGCGGGGCTGCAGCCCTAGGCGGCGTGACGGCGCCGTGAGAAGGTCGGGCAGAAGACGCGCGGGAGATGGAAAGAATTTCCAGGTAAGCCCTGCAACGATTGTTGCCTTGCTTGTTTATTTCCATGACAGTTGGAGAGTATTTATCCTCCCCTTACAAAGCAATCCAAATCCTACTCTGTTACGGATAGAAAAGGGAAATATCCTAATGAAGATAGATCTATGGCCTAGGGCCCCCTAATGACCGGTTAGGACTCCTCCCTGCGCGCGCGGCCTGCGCGTGTATGGGATGCCGGTCATAACAGGATACATCTTGTATCCCTGTGACGAAGAAGAGCAAATGCCGAATGCATTTCCTAACTATTTAGCATAATGAACCCCATCTTTTTTTGCTGAGGACGTATTTTATTCTTTTTCACATAGTCAACAATCCACCTTCCTCACATCCCACTAAAATATTTCTCTTTCACGTGCCTCACTCATATTATCCATAGCTACAAATGTAGGCTAGCAAGTACTAGTCATTACTAGACACTACAGTCCCACTAAAACTCAGCAAATGAGTTGAATCTATAAGCATCTTAAACATTTAATGCACATTTTACATTTCCCGTAATAAACATAAACAGATGTATGAAATATCAAATAACACGCAATGCTGCAGAGATCAATTTATGCAGGACAGCATACAATGGATTCATCAGCTACTGGCTTAAACCTAAGTGGATAGGCCTGTTGCGCATGTTGAATTCAGTACAAAGGTTGCCCTCAAGAGGCAACAAAAAAAAAAAAATCCACATCTGACCAAGAAGTATCTAAAGGGTCAATAATCTATTTGAGCACCATTACAATTCAAATCAAAATGCCCATGGCAAACATTGCCCTGATTATCTGGTACTAATGTCTCATTTTAGTGGAATATTGAAGAGTCTGCCTATGGAAACACCTAAAGCGTCAGGGAAAAAAAAATCTTTGGACGGACAACAATTTGGAGGGACTTGTTAGCTGAGACAATATCACTAGCATGAAACCAAGTCCGAGGAGACGCGAATAATTTTGAAACTCTAGAGGGTTTTCACTGCCTTGTGAATTGTGAATACGTCTGATTGGAGGCAGACGGCAACAGGTCAAGAAGGACGAACCCAAGGGGCTTATGATTGAAAGAATCAAGATGCCTACGCACAGTGCACAACCATGGCAGTAACCAAACCACAGAATAAGCTACCAGTCCAAATGGGAAGCAGAAAAAAAGCGGGGTCAACTATCCAGAGCAAACCTGAGAGCTCTGACACTCTTCTTGGTCGGCCACAACAAGCAGGTCCGGCGGAGGATGTCGCACCGCGCGGGCGCGGAGCCGTGGCCGCCGCCGCCGCCGGCTGGCGCCCGCGGCGAGCAGAGAGGGGCCCCATGCCGGACAGGCATGGGCGGGGACGGGGACTCTGTGTTCCCTGGCCGGAGCAGACGCGG
The DNA here is from genome assembly GCA_017311315.1 of Dendrocalamus latiflorus. Classification (NCBI taxonomy): domain Eukaryota; kingdom Viridiplantae; phylum Streptophyta; class Magnoliopsida; order Poales; family Poaceae; genus Dendrocalamus; species Dendrocalamus latiflorus. The sequence goes on along the minus strand of CM029626.1, from coordinate 21,465,626 downwards.
CGGCGGCAGGAGAGGAGAGGGGAGGGGACGTGGGATTGGGGTTGCCGGGTTGGGAAGGGACGAGGAAGGCAGAGCTGGAGCTCACGCTCACGCACCCGGAGGAGAGGATTGCCGACGACGACTTTTACACGGGCCGCGGCATATCTTGGTGGGCTACGCCTACGCGGGCTGGCCTACAAGCGTACAGGTAAATTAGCGGGTTGGTCAGTTTTTCTTTTCGCGGGGTTTAGCGAGCTTACAGGCGGCCTGCGTCCACTTTCGTCCTGTGCCTGCTACATATGATATGCTATATTCAAACTATTTTTTTTCTTTAGGCTCGCTGATGTGTCTCTTTGTCTCATGCACCGAATTTATTTTTTATTGTATAAAAATGATCATTCAGCATTGGAGATTAATCTCCACATCACTGATCCTGTACAAGCACTTCGCTGGTCAGCTATCTTGCTTGTCTCTCTTAAGCACAAATAAATGGTTCCCTGCTCTTTCTTGTCGCTGGCATTGATGGCCAACCTAACCATCCTGTACGAGCACCTCACCGGCCATACGCTGGTGTATGCTACGGAATGACACTATGCCAACAGTGTCTTTCCTCCTATGTCTAAGGATTTGCCAAAGCAGTTAAAGACCACCTTTCACCATCTTGACATCCTTCTCCACTGTGTCTTCTGGTTGGTCTCCTGCTTCTGGCGAGCTAACCTCGCCATCGATGTGGTCCTGCACAATGATGTTGCATGTCTCCAGGAGGCTTGCCATCACTTGGCGTACTTAGTCGAGGTGGCGGGCGACCGAGTCAACCTTACCGAGACCTCTCAAGAAAAGGAAGAGAGCCTATAGTCTCAATTCAACTTGGTTGTTCAGTTGGAGAATGTTTAGGAGACACTCGAATGAGTGCATTAGCGGGTGGACGCATTTTAGGCTTTGTTCACTGATGATCCTGAACAGTCCAATGCCGACCATGTCGCCTACAAAGTTTTGAAGACGAAGATAGCATGCTACCTCTGCCACTAGAAAAATTTCAAAGCAGTTAGGTTTCTATTTTTTTTATCTTTTGTAAGAAGCGACTGGCCATGGTGTTTGGCCATATGTAAATACAAGCAGTTGAATTTATATTTACTGTCTTCTATATATATATAAATGGTCTCGGTATAACAACATGACGGCATTACCGACCGGTAAAAAACTACTAAGTAATACATATTTACTCCTGAGGCTGATGAGGACATCCTAACTCAACAAATTGAAACTATGATACAAGGACCAATGACTCGAGCGCGAGCACGTCAACTTAACCATCAAGTGAATGCGTTCCTAAGTTTGCATACAAATGTTTTAAAGAATGGCATACTACTTAATTCTTGTGATGATTTAATTGTTCTTAAGAAACATAGGGAAGAACCACACGAGCTCAAGTGTAGAAGTGGAACTGTCAAGTGCAATCCAAGTCCTGTTCGCGAGTTCGAATATGATCCGACCTTGTTAACAGCGTCTACTTCAAACGGCCATAATTTTTGATCCAAAAGGCTTCTCGGGGCCCGTGAGTACTCGTTAGAAAGCTCTTGGAGTCTACTTTCAGATGGATCTGGTCTTACCTCCAAATTCCATTCGAGCCGATTAGGAACTGTCAAACAAGTCACGTCACTTTTTCAATCCGAGTCAAAGTGGGCCTTGGATCTTGTAATCGAGTCCCGTACAGCGGTCGTACTGTTCACGTGAATAGTACCGCATCCCTTGTCATTAGATAAGTGCGGCTTCCCCCTCCCCTATTTAAGGAGGTCGCACCCCTTTAGTTTTCCTTGGGTTTTTCTTAAGAGATTATTTTGCTTAGTAGTTTCACCGCATGTTCGGTTGAGGAACCCCAACTAGTGAACTTAATCTTTATTCGTAATACAATTTCAGATTGCATCTTGAATTCTCTTGCTTGTGTTCTCGATTCGCTTGCAGGAGATAGCCTTATTGGCGAGGTCAACCGTGTTCGACACTGTTGATAACCAACGGAGCAGTGGTGTAGTGATTGCGAGGGGTTTGATCTGTTTTGGTCGGAGCCTTTGGATCATCAATGTCTAGTTCTCCACAATCGACTTATCAGTACCTTTCGGAAGATCGGGCCATCGACACATTAGAGACATTACTGAATTTGTATTTATGTATATGAGAATATGTCATATATGTTTGAATTTGCATTTATGTATATGAGAATACATTTAGAACCATCTATAGTGTAATTATCATACATAGTTCTACTTTAGAACTGTCTGTGATGCTTATTCATAGATGGTTATAATACGAACCATCTGTGATAAGTAATTATCACAGATGGTTTGTAATAATAACCGTCTGTGAAATCTCTCATTATCACAGATGGTTCTTAATAAGAACGGCTGTGATAATGGGAGATTTCATAGATGGTTCATGGTTGGACGTGTCTAGAATACGCCATATTATTAAATACCTAGCTAGACCGGTCCCAACGAATCTGCCTTCATTGCTCTGCATTGAAGGAGGCGACCTACTTTAAGGAGATTGGTGAAAGCATACTGCTTGTAGATCTAGCTTGTAGACTGATTTGTTTCTTGATGATTAGATGTTAGTATTTGCTTTTAATTATATGTTTTGTAATAAAGAGAGATGATAGCTACGTTTAGATCTAGCTTGGTGTTAGATCGAGGAGTCCGACTAGAAGGGGGTGAATAGGTGGTCTAAAAATTCCTCTCTAATTAATTATCAATTTCTATTTAGCTAAACCATGCAAATAATGCGGAAGCTTAACTCAAAAAGGTTTAGTACAAATAACGCCTAAAATAACCAGGTTTACCTAAGTACACTAACAAGACAACTCTATGTCAAGGTTTGCAATCTTAGGATGACAAGTAATCAATTTAATTCTATGAATGTAAATTGAGTACAAGAAAATAAACCACAATTGACATGGTTGCTTTTTACCATGGTGATTGAAGACTTGAAGATCACCACGCACAGCGCCTCAACGCCATCTAGTAGTCAGCAAACTCTAAGAGTAATAAGTCAAGCCTCTCGCTTAACTCTCACCACGTGAAACGAATGCATAAGCTCGAGCGGATACATAATTCACATCTAGATGCAACACATGCAATCTAGAGCCTTCCTTCTTGCTCACAAAGTGCAACATATGCACAATTGAGAGGAGGACCTCACACTTGCTCAAGAGAGTGAAATGGAGTGAAGCATTACTTTTTTCAATCGGCCTCAAGGGGGTATGTATACCCCACACCTCAGAACTAGCCGTTGGGATAGAAAAACAAGATTTTCGAAAGTATTGTAGGCAAACGATCAGTACTTCCACTCCCCTCAGCAATGGTCAGAAAACTAGTCATTGCAGACAAATTCGGTAGTTTCGACCTACAAAGTTTGGTACTATCGATCATCGAAAGTACCGCAGCACTCGTGCGAAACTACCAATTTCCTCAGGGACGAAAAGACTCCACACAGGTGTCTCTTTGGAAAAAAACGTACCGCTACACAAGCTGGTCACTCCACAAATCAGAAGTACCGCTCACACAGAGCCAGTAGTACTGCTCATATAAAGCTAGTCGAAAGTACCGATCGTTGACTACATTGGTCCTTGACCACGTCAGATGGTTTGACCACTCATGTCTCCAACCTCGTTAATCTCCAACCACGTTGTCTAGTTCAACCACATAGGTCTCTGACTACACTAGTCTCTGACCACACTGGGCTTCGACCATGTTGTCCGGTTCGATCTCATAGGTCTCTGACTACGCTGGTCACTGACCACATTGGTTTCAACCACTCAGGTCTCAACCATGTCGACAATGTCGATTTTTGACCTTGTCAGTCTTCGATCACACAGATCTCTGACCACTTCGTCGATCTTCGACCATGTTGTATTAATCACATCAGTTTGACCACGTCGATTATGACCACACAGGTCCCAACCAGTCAGTTTCGACCACGTTGGTTCGACCACACTGGTTTTGATCACACAGATCTCGATCACGTCGGTTCTGACCACGCTGGTTTGACCACACCAGTTTTTACCATGCTAGTTTTGATCACATAGATTTTGACCATGTCAGTTTTGACCACATTGGTTTCGATTACACAGATCTCAACTACGTCGGTTTTGACCACATTGGTTTTGATCACACAGATCTCCACCACATTAGTTCTGACCACGTTGACCTCCGACCACATTGATCTTCGACCACATCGATCTTTGACCACATAGGTCATCGACCATGTCGCTTGTCGACCATGTTGGTTTGACTATGTCGGCTTTGACTATGCTGGTTCACATCTACATTGATCTTCAACCATGTAGGTCTTCGACCATATTGGTTCGACCACAATAGTTCTTGACCACACAGGTCTTTGGACCATCAACAGATATGGTAGTTCTGTGATTCAACGTCGGTAGTTCCGACTAGCGGTAGTACCACAGAATGCATTGTGGTAGATCTGATTTTCCTGAGAAATGCATATACTTTAATAGATTTTGCAAAACACATTTGCGAACTACAGTATCATGGACACAAGGATTATCCATGACTCCCAAGAAGTTGCAAAACACATTTGTACACTTATAGAATTATGACACAAGGATTATATATATGAGCTTCAACCATTTGCAAAACACATTTGTAAATATAAGCCTCCTACTACAAAGAATGAAAACATGGACTTCAAACACTTGTAAAACACATTTGCAATGTATAGTCCCATGTTATAGGGATTCAACACATGAGCTTCAACTATTTGCAAAACACATTCGCAAATACAAGCCTCGTGCCAAAGAGAGCTAGAGCAAGTGAGGTTGAGCTATCAACATATTATGAGACTCAAGCTACTAGACATGATCACTCTTAATAGTACGGCAACTTATACTAGCAACCTGGTCTTCCAACCAAACACCAAGACTGGTAAAAGACTAGAAACACATACTTAGCCCTAGCTAACCATACCTTTGCCTTGTGCATCCCCTTGAAATTTAATGACTCACATCTACACTTCAAATATGGGTCATCGTCTTTACATGCATAAATACATGATGCATCCTTCACTGGACCTCCATCAACACATGATGGGTTTTCACTTGACTTGATGATCAACACATGATCATCTCCTCTTGGACATGCATCAACTCTTGATGCATCTTCTTCTTGACTTGATGATCTTCAACACATGAAGTCGTCCTAAGTCTTTCTCATTTGTGGAACCTAACTTATTCATCCAACTTATAAAAATATTAGTTCACAAAACAATTATCATCAATTACCAAACTTGACCATTAACATATGATGGAGAGACTGGATTCTAAATAATAAGATAAAAATTTGTTTGCGAGTATACATCATGTACACAATACTTGTATACTCTAAGGTAAGCTTTTAAAGTAAAGCTTACTTATCCGATTGTTATTAATCATTTAACTATTAACACATAGTAGAAGAACTAAATGACAACCTGATTATGAGTATATATGAACTACACAAGCTATATATATATACTCAAGAGATATGTTTCAAAGTAAAGATACTTAATATGTAGAAATGGAACATGAATCAATACTAATAAAACCACAAAACATAAAGTGAACTCTCCCTAAATGTATGCATAGAAGAATATATTGTGAAAACATATACATACATTCAAGTTTGACTTATTTGGTGAAATTCATTCTATACTTCGGATTCGAGGAATGCAATAAGATAAGAATGTGATATTGAATGAATACCTCTTATGTTTTTCAACTTTTTTATCCAAATGAGACTAAGCAATATCATAATCAATAAATATATTAGTCTCACAATTGTGTTTGTCATTATCACTAAAACCAATTTAATGGAGCTTGAACTTACACTTGGCAGTTTGCTCCAATTTAAGAATGGGTCGCTACACCTAGTTTACTTCAATATATATATATATATTGCTTTTGATTTCTCTTTATTTGAGTGTACTCTTTCTCGTTTTATTAGTCCAGTGTTCGAGCTGGGAATTTTGTAAGGTTTTGGCTATGTGCGTTTTGCAGAGGCCGGATTTTTCCATTATCTAAAAAAAATGTAGCTAGCTACTTAATTTAGGTAATATAGACAATTTATTGAGGTGAATGACAATTATGTATAAGTATTAGGCTAGCTAGCTATAGTAGCATTAATAATCCAATTTGATACTAATTTGTTACATGCGTAGCGTAGATGGACTGAATCTAGATATACGTTGAGAACCATGTGAGTGAAGAGTACATTAATGGCGTGTCTGATTTTAGAAAAGCGGCTGAGCATGATATGTTGAAGAAGGGGATGGAATATATGTGCTGTCCATGCATTGATTGTGATAATATGAAGATGTTTACCAACTCAATGTAGATCGAAGCTCACTTGATTTGAAGAGGTTTCAAAAAGGGGTATACATGTTAGACCAGTTATGGTGAAGAGAAGATTATAGAGGAAGGTACTTACAACATCATCGAGGGAGACAACAAGATGCCGGTTGTGGATTGTGCTTTCGATGAGGATAGGTCGTACGATAACAATTTGGATGAGATGCTACGCAATGCAGAAGGGAACTATAGTGTGAGAGAGTTTAGAAAATTCAAGGGCTTGATGGAGGACTCGGAGAAATCTTTGTTCCCGGGCTACTAGCCACAATACAAAAGGTTGTCATTCGTTCTTGAATTGCTAAAATTGAAGGCAAGCAATAATTAATTGGTTCGATAAGAGTTCCATGGCGTTGTTAGGTCTCCTAGCGTACATCCTTTCATAGAGAAATGTGTTGCTGAGAACTACCTACCAAACCAAGATGGTTCTTTGCCCACTAGAAATGGAAGTAGAAAGAATATATGCATATCCGAATGATTGTATCCTCTATCGTAAAGAGTATGCAAACTTGCATATTTGTCTAGTGTGCAAAGCATCCCGATACATGCGTAAGAATGACTCTGAAGATGGCAAGAGTATCGAGGTGAAGCAATGACCTTCTGCTAAGATGTTGTAGTATCTGCCTATAATTCTCCCATTTGATGCATTTATTTACGAATCGAAAGGATGCAAGATTGCTGCGTTGGCACTCGAATGAGCATAAGAAAGATGGAATGATAAGACACGCTGCTGAATCTACCCAGTGGAGGAACATCAATTGCATGTTGTAGATTCGATATGAAACCTAGGAATATAAGGTTTGGGTTGAGTATAGATGGAATGAATTGTTTCGGTAACATGAGCAACCGACATAAAACCTGGCCCATGAATGTATGCATGTACAACCTTCCTCTTTTGTTGTGTATGAAGTAGAAATATATTTTGATGTCACTACTTATTTAAGGGCCGAAGCAATCTGGGAACGATATTGATGTGTACCCAGCACCATTAGTGGAAGATCTTGTGGTATTGTGGAATGAAGGGGTACCGATATGGGATGTGGACAAATGAGAGAACTTTATGCGCCATGTTGTTTTGCATCATCAATAATTTTCCTACCCTTAGTAACTTATAAAAGTTGAGTACAAAAGGAGCCAAAGCCTGTCTGCACTCTTAGATTATACTGAGAGTGTGTGGTTGAGCAACTCGCATAGAACTATATACATGCATCACTGTAGGTTCCTTCCAAGGTATCACCGATATCACAACATGAAAAAACAATTTGATAGAAAAAGGATGACTCAGCACCAAGGCCTTTCAGTGGGAAAGATGTCTACGATATGGTCAAAGATGACGATGTTGTGCTTGGAAAGGGACGTAAGTTGAGGACCCATCAGAAGAACATGTGGAAGAAGAGGTCAATATTTTAGGAATTACCTTATGGGAATATTTAGAAGTTTGCAATTGCATTGATGTCATGCACATAGAGAACAATGTATGTGATAGCTTGATTGGTCTCTTACAGAACATTCGTGACAAAACAAAGAATGGTGGCAAAGCACAGTGTGACTTGGTCACTATGAACATAAGGACCGTGTTAGCATTGATAGAGACTGATAAAGGCCGGACGTACCTCCCCCCTGCTTACTACACTCTATCTAAGTCTAAGAGAACTAAAATATATCAGTGCTTGTATAGTGTGAAAGTTCCATCCGGTCACTTTACCAGCATAAAGAAACTTGTTTCAATGGAAGATTTGAAATTAATTAGCATGAAGTCCCATGACTGCATATGCTAATGACACAATTACTTCCTGTTGCAATTGGAAGTATTTGGCTGAACAAGTTTTGAGTGACAATCATGAGGCTGTGTTATTTCTTTAACGTAATTGCTTAGAAAATCATCAATCCCGATGGACTAGGTGCTCTACAGGTCGAGGTGGTGACGACTCTATGTCAACCTGAGATGTATTTCCCTCCGTCCTTTTTTGATATTATGATCTATCTCATTGTCCACCTTGTGAAAGAGATATAGATATATGTCCCTATGTTTCTACGTCATATGTACCCGTTCGAGAGGTATATGGGAATTCTTAAGTCCTATGTACAAAATTGATCTCGTCCAGATGGTAGCATTATCGAAGGTTATGTAACCAAAGAGGTCACTGAGTTCTACATCAATTGCATGGCTCAGGTTGAATGATAGGTGTGCCTCTATCTCATTATGAGGGGAGACTAGAGGGTATTGGGATCATAGGAAGGAAAGCAATAACTTTTGATTTGGAAATGTATGCTCAAGCCCATTTCATGGTCTTGCAACATATGACTGAAGTGTCCCCGTATATTGAAGAGCACAAGGACATGCTACGCCAAGAAAATTCAGGCCAGTCGGAGGTTTGGATCACGAGACAACATAACCGTTGGTTCAACAAATGGTTGAAGGTGCGATTCACTGGGAGGTCATCAAGTGAAACATTGCAATGGTTGGAAAAGGGCCAAAATTTACAATTGTGATATGGCAAGGATACGACATTAAGGGTAAATGTTTTATACAATAGATTATGATAGAAAGAGTACAATCTAGAACTCAGGTGTTCGCATAGATACATTTCATGAGTAGTTTAGTACCGCTGGCCCAAACTCCTACTATGGACTTGTAGAGGAGATTTGGGAGCTCAACTATGTAATTTTCAAGATCGCTCTATTTTGGTGCCATTGGTCTAACTCTCGTAGGGTGTAAAGGTCGACAAGTATGGCATCACTACTGTAGACCTCGAATGTGTAGGATACAATGATGAACTATTCATATTCGTGAGGCAAGTTGTTTAAGTTTTTATGTAACCGACCCGGCAAATAAGAAGCACTACGTAGTTCTTCATGAAAAAGAAGGATTGTCGAAGTTGAGAATGCCGTGGATGAGGAAAAGTATAATCAATTTGACGAGTCACCTCCATTTAGAGATGTCATTAGGCTCGAGGAAGAACCAAGCGATGATGCAAGCTATATGTGTGTCGATCATCGTGAAGGGATTTATTTAAAATGAAATAGCGAAGTGGAATGATCCCATATAGTGAACACCTATATAGAAATTATTCCAATGTAATTATAAGAAACTCAGCATGTAATTAAGGAATTATTCCATTGTAATTGATTTGGTAATTAAGAAATAATTACATATGTGATTGTATATTCTTGCTTGTTTTCAGAGGGCATGGCTAGCATTTCCTGGCCAAAAAATAGGATTTGTTATAGCTAAAGAAGGAACTATCATAGGCGGTTTAGTGGCACAAACCATCTGTGATATATGTATTACAGACAGTTCGATAATAGAACCATCTATGATATACGTATCATAGACGGTTCCATAATGGAACCATCTGTGATATACTACCACATCACAGATGGTATTATGAAACCATCTGTGAACCGTCTGTGATAGTTCTTCTATAAGTAGGGCCCCTGTTAGGGTTTGTGCTCTTACTCCTCACTCACGCACCCCTTCGTCTCCTTGTCCCCCGCCACCACCACCACCCCTGTCATAGAACCCAACATCTCCGTCCTCACTTTCCTAACCTGACGTGGTGGCCCTGTCGTCTCTCCTCCCGGCACCGCCTCTCCTCCCAACGGCCCCCTCTCCTCCTGGTGCTGCCTCTCTTTCCCATCGCCTCACCTCCCGACGCCACCTCTCCTCCCTATGCCTCTCCTCCCGAAGGTATGGATCCCAAATCCCTCTTTTTTACCTCATGTAACTTTTTTACCTCATGTATGATAGATCTATCTATATCTATTAATATGTGTTGGAACCAAAGTTCAATGTGTTCATTAGTTCTCTCTTCCCCGTCGCCTCTACTCCTGAAGGTATGGATCTCAAATCCCACTTTTTACCTAATGTGTGTTACATCCGTCCATATCTGTTAGTGTCTTTTTGATGTGGAACCTAAAAAGGAATGGGGAAATGGATGTGAGAGGGAAAGTGAGCCTACTTGTGTCGGGCTAGATGTGGTAAGGTTGTTGGGGGTGGTCTCAGTGTGGTCCTCACGTGGATGAAGATGTGGATGGTGGTCCCTTGTCATTGCCGAAGATGTCACCTTCATATGGTCCTCACAGTTAGTCTTCTGGGTCCCTGGTGGTCCACGCCCTCCTTCGGCTTCCACTACATTCTTGTCTCCCTTCCTCCGACTCTCCTCTCCTTACTTCTATGGGTAGGCTACTAGTTCAAGTAAATAAAGGGTATGAAACGCTGTGAGTAAAAGTAGTAGATGTACAAGAGGAACATTATAGCACTATACACTTGGGCTTTAAATGGGATGAAGCAAATTAATTTGATTCATGACCTTTCAAGCCCAAGTGTATAGTGTTGTAATGTTTATCTTGTAGTTTTTGAGAAATACATGTCACATCACTCAAAATCCTAGCAGGGGAGAAACAAATTGTGAGGGTGTATGAGGATGAAAGTTGTGGTGAAAATAATAAAACATTGCTAGGGAATGATTTTAGATATAAATTATTGGAGATATTGTTTCTATGTGAATTGGAGTTCTCAGAGACAACCTTAAGGAAGGTTCGTGTTATTGCTACAAGATCTATTTGGAACGGCATGTTAGTGTTCCAAAGAGATCTTGTAGCAATAATAATGCCAAAGAGACCTTCAAAGGGTATGAAGCAAATCACATAGTCTAGTGTGTTAGGTACTATGGAGTAAGTCATGGCTGTTGTCTCCTCCTCCTCATCATTCTGTGTGTTGTGCTTAGTTGCTATCTTAGGCTAAAAGAACCAAGCCCAGCACACAACATGATGTAGAGGAAGAGACTTCAGCCATAACTTACTTTGTAGAACTTGAGACACTGGACTGTGTGATTTGGCATGTTAGTGTTGCAAAGAAACCAACTTTATAGAACCTGAGACACTAGTGTATGTCATTAGCTTCATACTAGAGTGTTCCAAAGAGATCTTGTAGCAATAATATGCATCATTGAATGTTCTTATTTCTTAATAGCTATCCTCTGTGATTCACTTTGTTATTGCTATAAGATCTATTTGAAATAGCAAATCACATACACTCCAGTATATTAAGTTCTATGAAGTAAGTTATAGATGTTGTTTCTTCCTCCTCATCATGAGGTGTGTTGGGCTTGGTTGCTGTCTTAGGCGTAAAAGAACTTTTGGGCTGTTGCACCATTCATTTGTAAATGAAGGGTATGGTAGCCCAAAGGTTCTTTTATGCTTAAGACGACAACCAAGCCCAACATGCAACATGATGAGAAGGAAGAGATTATAGCCGTAACTTACTTCATAGAGCCTGAGACACTAGACTGTGTGATTTGGCATGTTAGTATTGCAAAGAGACTTTGTAGCAATAATATACATTGCCGAATGTTCTTATTTCTTAACAACTAAAGTAAGAACATTAAAGTATGTAAAATCAATCATGTGCCAATGTTTACTTTCATAGCTCATTGTAATTAGTTTTTTTGTAAGAGAGATGGCGTCCACACAGTCATCATCAACGTCGTTGAATGAATCTAACACTCTGAAGACCGTGGTAACTAAGCGTAGAGGAGTATCGAAAAGGCTAGAGGGTTGAATGACCACTACAGAGGTCTCTCCGGATGGGGTCCCTCTGCAACCAAAGAAAGTAGTGGAAGCATTCCGGACTACCTACAGGATACTTGGAAAGCAACAGGTCCTCATTACCACAGCAAACTAGAAAGCTTTGATAGCTAGAGAGAAAAAGCAACTGTGGGTGGAATTTTCAGAATCATTCGAGATCCCAAAAGAAGTCCAAGGACTCATGTGATGGCAGGTGCTCCTCATGATAGGAAAAGTGTGGAAGACCTTCAAGAGTACACTTGTCATATAGTACATGACCAAGGATGCACGCCCTTCATGAGGTATCCTTTCTTGTCATCAGAAACATGGGAGGCCTTTGTGTAGAGGAAGACGACAACCGAATTTCAATAGCAAAGTGTAGCGCACAAGGCTCTCTAGGCACAAAACACTCATCCCCACAGACTCGGGACCGCTGGGTACGCTGGTAAAATCCTACAATGGAGGATGCAGGACGAGATCGCAATTCAATCAAAGGCCTCCCTGCCATTTGCAGGGATCACAAACGAGCACGCCCAAAACTGGTTAAGAGCATGCTCATCAGCCATGTTTTTGTGCGTTGCCTCTTTCAAAAACCCCGCAGACGAGGAAGTAACCAATTGTCTAGTAAGATATGTTAAACTACCTAGTTGTTAATAGGTCTCTAACATCATGGATTCTAAAATAACATAATTGCCTTTTATAGTAAGCATTGACTATCGAATCTTCCCAAGGCTCCTTCGAAGTAGATAGGGAGAGGGATATACTATCCATGACGTTGGAAAATAAGGAGCACCTAGGTCGCATGCGAGGCCTAGGGGTTTACGTACCTTGGAGACATAGATTCCCAAATGACTCCGAGGCATATATGAGTAGGAAGAGATCCAAGGCCGAGCGTGAGGAACATATGAAACATGAGCTTCATGTACAACTTGAGATAGAGCTATCTGCCTCACTTCAAGAGAAGATAACTGCCTCACATCATGGAGAGATAGATTCATTGAAAGAATAACTAAGAGAAGTCTGCAACCACTTGCAAGCCACCCCCGTTATTACGGAAGCCAGCCCCCCTCAACGTTGGAGTAGCTGCGTGCCCACGCCACTTTCTGAATATAGCGACGCCCACTTACCTATCGACGATATCCAGGTAATGTATCTCTCTAGAATGTTACAAAGATAGACCTGGTGGACGATATCCACTTACCTATCTCTCAGAGTCAGGCTTATTGGCTCTATTCCCATTGACGCTGGACATGGGATGACATTTCCATGACTGCTAGGGATGTAGGTGCACAGTGCCCAGCTAGGGTGATGAACCACGAAGGTCCTGTTCTGGCCCAATCTTTCAATGAGAAGGTAAATTCGGTAGTAGTCACTTAACCCCCACAATCTTAGCTATGAAATTGCAAGGCTCGATACCATACAATCGCTGAACTACTCCACAAGTTGTTATCAACTGTGCAAAATACCTAGATGACCTGATCACAAAGATCAATTCTTGCAAAAACGAAGAAGCATGAAAGTACAAGATAAATAAGCAGTCTAAAATTGTGAATAGGAATTAACTTTATATCGAAAAATAGGGTTCTGAAGAACAATGTTGTTGTTGTACTCGTCGAACAAGAGGACAATGTATAAGGTAGAAAAGCTAAACTTCAATTTAACAAAACCCAAACCCTAAAGTGTAGCACACATGAGACTATATGAGGATGATGGCCAGAGGGTGGTAGCCAGGGGGTGGGCCCACACCCCTAGGGTTACAAGGCCCATGGGCCCAAGTGGAGGTGATGCAACAACAGCATGTTTCGGAATCAAAGACAGCAGTGGACTGTTTTGCAGATTGTAGCATGCTTAGATGTAGTTTGGAGGTAGGGTTTAGATCTGTTGGAAAGAGGATGAGATAAGATTTCAATCAAGTACTCGTGGAGCTCAAACGAACTCTATTTGTGAAAGTTGTGCATGGTTGAAGTCGGTGCTATCTTGGAGGCTTAATTGGATTCTAAAACGGGTCCAGCTCGAACTCTTGCTCATCTTGACATAAAAGTGATGTGGTGCTGCATAAATATATATTTTTATAATTAGGTAGCATCATATATGTCGAGACCCGAATATACAAATCCGGACTCTCCTGTGTATTCTGCACTAGTCCAGAATCACGCTAGTGCACCCAGTGTGAACAAAGATAAATATCATCCATATCACGATATTCTAAGGAAAAACCAAATTATATTGATAATCATCAGAGTACGACCTTATGGCCAAGCTTACAATTATTAGCCTGAAGGGCTTAACAAAAACTAGCAGCGGAAATCCAAAAGAAAGCGCAGCAGCCAATCGACACGCCCACAGGCTATCGAGTGGAGAACGAAGCCTAATCCGCGAAGACGTCGAAGTACTCTCCTTCTGGAACCTCCTGTTGGCGATACTCCTCCTCCTCAACTGAGCAACAGGGGCATAAAGCCGTGAGTACATTGGTACTCAGCAAGCCGTTTGTAACAAATGAATGCAATATAGTATGCAAGGCTTACCAAAGGATGGCTGAAAGGTTAATTTTGCATAAAGCAATAATTTAAGGTAAATACAATAAATAGATTGAAAAGCAAACTTTATAAATGATAATAAATAAATAACCAAAGGAATTGAGACCAACCACAAGTGAACTAGCCATTCACCCAAGGAATCCACCATGAACCAAGATCCATGAAATGAACCACCAGTGAACTAACCATTCACTCTCCAACTTAACCCAACCAGGTTTTTATGAAAACTCTACCCCTCATGTGAAATCACCGAGCATTGTCCATGACCGAGGACACGGCTATTCGAATAGTTTTACACTCTGCAGAGGTTGCACAACTGTACCCACACGATGTGATAATCCTCACGTTAAAGATAATCACAACAAGGCTTTTACAATGATCCATCTCCACCTGATCCCACTCGCTAAGGCTTCGCCGTCGAGTAGGGTAACCCCCTAGTCGATAATTGCCCCCTCTTGCGCCACAACAACATCGGTAGTAAAACCAAAGTGGAGACTTCACAAATTATCATGCCAAGTCTATCCCATACTAGACATGTGGCTTGCACGGTTAAGCTTAGATCAATGGCGCACAAAGTTAAGTCCTTAAGAATTACCCAGGCGAAACATCCACATCCCAATGTGCAACCTGCACCCCCTTTACTGCACGATCAATCGCCCAAGTGAAAACCAATTTTGTATAACCAACACCAATGACACTACCCATGCCATGGCAACAAGTTTTATAACTGTGGTTAACCACCACATTCAAGTATAACATTAAGTCAAGATTAATTGACCACATGTGATGATAAACCCAACGTACTAGTGATAAGCATGGCTAAGCAATTAAACGCACAACCCATGTGACAACTAATATTGCATCACCAAGTAATTTCCCATTCTATGGTGACAATGGAATCAGGGCATTCAAATTATCAAGGAGGGAAATAACCAATTGGGACGATAACTACCAATACAAGGGTTTTATAATAAAGTAGCAATGCATGATAATTTAAAGCAACATAATACATAATAGATTTGAAAACTGGGTTCAACATGATCAAAGGACACGACTTGCCTTGGCCTTGCTCAGTTGACGGCTCTTGATCTTCAAATCCAACTTCCGCTCCTTCGAACGCGTGATCTAACGAGAGAGAACGCAAAACGAAACACAAAATAAAATCAAATAAAATTCAAATGAACTCCAAAAATTCTCAAACTTGAACCAAAAGATAGAGCTCAATTTTATATGAATTTAGGAAAAAGAATCGGGTCAATCGGAGCTAGGACGAAGGAGAACGGGCTCTGGGAAGTTTTAATTCAGAGAAAAAGAGACAGACAGGTAGTCGTTACGACCACAAAGGATCCCTACGACCACGCAGAGAAATTTACGACCACGAAGAACTTTACGACTACAACCACAAACCAATCTAAGACTACGAAGCCGATTACGACCACTTAGGCAGGCTTACGACCACGTAGTCGAGCACATGACTACGATCACTCAGTCGAGATTACGACTACGTAGTCGAACCTACTACTTCGACCACACAGAACAATCTACGACTACGGCCACACGGGCGGCTACGACTGCACAGCGGCTACGACTACTCAGGCAGACTTACGACCATGAAGTCGTTTACGACCACATGATCGAACTTACCGGTGGCTTTACGACTTACGACTAAGGCTCTTCAACGTAATCGTAGAACCTTACGACTACACGGATCTACGACCACGGATGGCGGCGGGATCTGGTCGGCGGTGACTAGGGACGGTGGCGGGACTCACCGGCGACGGCGGATCGGCGAAGGCGAAACGACGGCGAGGACGACACGACCTCGGGCTCCGGCACGACCACGGCAGCGGCTACGCGCACGACCACGGCGGCGGGCGGCACGACTTCGGTTTGCGGCTCAACTCGGCGGCGAGGCTTGACTTGGGACGAGGGAGACACCAGGGGTTCGGCCCTTTTATACCCGGTCGTAGAGGTGTCCTGGTCGGCCACGAGTACGAGTCCGGGTGGGATACGACCTGAGAGTCCCACTCGCATACGAGTACGACTTGCCAAAAGCGGGCGGCTGCGATGCGGGGCGGGGTTCTGGATGGCTGACACGCGGCGGGGGCGGAAGCGGTTGCGGCTCAACCGACTGGTTTTTCTTTTCCTTTTTCTTTTTCCAGAAATTCAATTAAATCACTTTGAGCTCTAGAAAATAGCAAATAACTCCAGAAAAATCACATAAAATGCTAGAAAAACTCTTGAGGCTCAGGGAACTCAAATAAGATACTTTTGGCATAATTTAATGTTTAAATTAATCATATTAAATCCTTTTAATTCATAAAAATTTCATTTAAGCTTTAATTAATTCCAGAAAAATTCAAATGGTGAATTTTTTTTCGAAAGCTTCAAAAAGGCTCTGAAAATCAGGATGTTACAAACCTCCCCCCTTAAACGGAATCTCGGCCCCGAGATTCTGGCTCTCTAAGGAATAGGTTTGGAAACTCCGCTCTAAGATCCTTCTCGCTCTCCCAGGTTGCTTCCTCCTCGGAATGGTTGCTCCATTGAACCTTGCAAAAGCGAACTGTCCTTCTTCGGGTTACACGCTCTGCCACTTCCAAAATTTTTATAGGATGTTCTTTATAAGACAGATCCTCCTGAAGATCCACCGCCTCTACG
This sequence comes from Dendrocalamus latiflorus, assembly GCA_017311315.1. Classification (NCBI taxonomy): domain Eukaryota; kingdom Viridiplantae; phylum Streptophyta; class Magnoliopsida; order Poales; family Poaceae; genus Dendrocalamus; species Dendrocalamus latiflorus. The sequence continues at coordinate 21,448,490 of CM029626.1, read as the reverse complement.
AGCACTGCTTCCTCTGGCACTCTCAAGCACTTCTTTAGTTGAGATACATGGAAAACATCATGGATCCCGCTCAAGGTGTTTGGTAATTCCAGCTGGTATGCAACCTCTCCTTTGCGCTTTAAAATTTTAAATGGCCCCACATACCTTGGCGCTAGCTTTCCCTTCATTTGAAATCTCTTAACACCTTTGAAGGGTGTGATCCTGAGATACACATAGTCATTTGGCTCAAAACTTAAATCTCTTCGGCGAGTATCAGCATAACTCTTCTGTCTGGCTTGGGCTGCCTTTAGCCTTTCTTGAATCAAACGCACTTTCTCTTCTGCTTCCTGAAGACATTCTGGCCCGAAGATTTGACTCTCCCCCGTCTCTTTCCAATTGAGAGGGGTTCTACATTTTCTGCCATACAGGGCTTCAAACGGTGACATTTGTAGACTAGTCTGGTAACTGTTATTGTAGGAGAACTCCGCAAAAGGTAAACAACTATCCCATTTAGCTCCGTGATCCAATACACAAGCTCTTAACATATCCTCCAGGATTTGATTCACACGCTCCGTCTGACCATCAGTTTGCGGGTGATATGCTGTACTGAAGTTCAAGTGAGTACCCATTGCCTCGTGAAAGCTATTCCAAAATCGTGAAGTAAACTGCGACCCACGATCCGATACTGTCCTCTTGGGCACCCCATGAAGACTCACAATCCTGGACATGTATAACGCGGCCAATTTATCTCCAGAATAAGTTGTTTTGACCGGAAGAAAGTGAGCGACCTTTGTTAGTCGATCCACAATTACCCATATTGAGTCGTAGCCCTCTTTAGTCTTGGGTAAGCATGTAATAAAGTCCATTCCCACATCTTCCCACTTCCATTCAGGAATCTTCAAGGGTTGCAGCAAACCTGCTGGTCTTTGATGTTCAGCCTTCACTCTTTGGCACACATCGCAAAGTGCTACATACTCGGCTATCTCGCGCTTCATACATGGCCACCAATATTTGTCTTTAATATCCTGGTACATCTTGGTACTGCCGGGATGGATTGAATATAAGGACTCATGCGCTTCCTTAAGTAATAACTTCTTCAGTTCCCTCTTGTTTGGTACGCACAACTGCGTCTTATACCACATGATTCCCTGATCATCCTCCACAAAGCCGGGTGCTTTGCCTTCCTTTAAACCTTCTTTGATTCTCTGGATATTTTCATCCCCTGGTTGCTCGTGACGAATCTGACTATCCAGGGTCGGCTGCAAGTCCAAGGTAGCTAACATCCCTTCCTCAACCAACTCCAAACTAAGCTTCTGAAATTCCTCGTGTAGAGCTGGTTGGTTTTCCTTGACCATCACTGTATTGCAATACACCTTTCTACTCAACGCGTCTGCCACTACATTGGCTTTTCCTGGATGATAATGGATTCTGATGTCATAATCCTTTATTAATTCCAACCATCTTCTTTGTCTTAGGTTGAGCTCCGATTGTGTGAAAATATATTTCAGGCTCTTATGATCCGTGTAGATCTCACTTCGGTTACCCATTAAATAGTGACGCCAAATTTTCAGGGCATGCACAACTGCTGCCAACTCCAAGTCATGCGTGGGGTAGTTCTCTTCGTGTGGTCTCAGCTGGCGTGATGCATAAGCCACCACCCTCTTGTCCTGCATCAACACACACCCCAAACCTTTGCGGGATGCATCACAGTAGATCTCAAAGTCCTTCTTGATGTCGGGTAGAATTAGTACTGGCGCTGTTGTCAGACTTTCTTTTAACTTCCGAAAACTCTTTTCGCATTCTGGCGTCCATTCAAACTTCTTTTCCTTCTTTAATAGCTGGGTGAGAGGTCGAGCTACACTGGAGAATCCTTCAATGAATCTACGATAATAACCTGCCATTCCCAGGAAGCTTCTGACCTGGGTCACTGACGTGGGTGCCTTCCAAGTAAGCACATCATGTACTTTACCTGCGTCAACGGACACTCCTTCTGCTGTCAACACATGGCCCAAAAAGGCAACTTCCTTCATCCAAAATTCACACTTGCTGAACTTGGCATATAACTTATGTTCCCGCAATCTCTGCAATACCAACCTCAAATGCTCTTCGTGCTCCTCCTCATTCTTGGAGTAGATCAGGATGTCATCGATAAACACAACGACAAACTTGTCCAAGTAATCCATGAACACTTTGTTCATCAGGTACATAAAATAGGCTGGGGCATTGGTTAAGCCAAAGGACATCACGGTGAACTCATACAATCCATAACGAGTTGAGAAGGCTGTCTTGGGTATGTCCTCCGGTCGAATCCTCATTTGGTGATATCCCGACCTCAAATCAATCTTGGAGAACACTCTAGCTCCTTTTAACTGATCAAACAAATCATCAATTCGGGGCAAAGGATACTTGTTCTTGATGGTAACTTCATTGAGAGCTTGGTAATCCACACACATCCGCTGGCTACCATCCTTCTTCTTGACGAACAGTACCGGTGCTCCCCACGGAGAGGTACTAGGTCTGACATATCCTTTATCCAACAATTCTTGTATTTGCTTCTTCAATTCTGCTAACTCATTGGCGGGCATTCGGTAAGGTCTCTTGGAAATCGGTGATGTGCCTGGTGCTAACTCAATTGCGAACTCCACTTCTCTTTTTGGTGGCATCCCAGGGAGATCATCAGGAAAAACATCTGGATATTCTCTGGCAACTGGCACTTCATTTAGGGCAATCCCTTTACTTTGGCATACCATCACTTTTTCTGGCTGCTTCATATCGGCCTCAAATCTCACTTTGCTTCCATCGGGACCGTCCAAGGTGACTGCTCGGCTTCCACATTCCAACACTGCTTGATGTTTCTTGAGCCAATCCATACCCAGAATTACGTCCAAAGACTGGATATTCAGCACAACCAAATCCGCGGAGAACTCTACTCCTTGGATGGCTATCCTAACCTTGGGGCATCCTAGGTTTGTACTCATCTCAGAGCCTGGGGATTGAACCAATAAAATGGAACCAAGTGCAACGACTTCCAACTTATGCTTTAGAGCAAAACTCCGGGAAACAAACGAATGTGAAGCTCCAGAATCGAACAAAACTGTGGCAGGAACTGAGTTTACTTGAAACTTACCGATCACAACATCTGGTGCTGCTTGAGCCTCCTCCATGGTGACATGGTTCACCTGGCCGCGCATCACGGTCTGCGATCCTCTGCTGGGTTGACTTGATGTTTGCGGTGCTCCACGTCCTGACCCTGCTGCGGGAGTCTGATCTGGTGTAGAGCCCAAGTTGAAACGAACTGGTGTCAAGGCTTGATTCTGCGGGCATTTGTTGGCATAATGTCCCGTTTCATGGCATTTGAAACAGGTAACTGCTGTCATGGGCTTGGTGATCCTCTGCTGTTGGCTTCCAACTGGAATTGGCCTTGGTCCTGATGAGAACTGGCGAGGAGCTGGTGCAGGTGTTTTGAATCATGACTGCTGTGGAACATGAGTGGGCTGAAACGTACTGAAGCGGGTCCTCTGAGCCTGGTGCATCTGTGATCCTTGCTGCATCATCCTCCGCTTGCGAGATTCCTCTAACTCACGATGACTCTCCTCAATGAGCATCGCTTTGTCCACCATGTTTTGAAAGCTGGCGTAGTCATTTCCCACCACTTGAACTTTCAGACCGGGGTTTAGTCCTTTCTTGAACCTCTTTTGACGGGCATCATCTGTAGCGACATCCTCCGGGGCATAACGGGCTAGCTGGGTGAATTTATTGAGATACTCACTCACTGACATGTTCTTTTGCTGTAACTCCCGGAATTCCTCCTTCTTCATCTCAATCACTCCGTCCAAAACATGGGTATGACGAAAAGCTGCGGCGAACTCCGCCCAAGTGATGCTATCTTGATCTTCATGAGCAGCACAGTAGTTTTCCCACCATTCAGCTGCAGCGCCTTCTAGCTGGTGGGCGGCATACAAAACCTTCTCGCGGTCCGTACACTGGGCAAGATTAAGCTTCTTTTCTGTTGAGCGCATCCAGTCATCGGCTTCCAAAGGCTCCGAAGATCGTGAATAACTGGGTGGCCTTGTCCTCATGAATTCTGCAAATTTAGACTGTTGACGAACTGGTTGGGGCATTGCCATTTCTTGATTCTGCCGATTCATCATTGCGTTCATATTCTGCATCATGGTATTCATTAATTGGGTCTGGGCAGCCATGAACTGACTCAAGGTCGGATCTAAACCAGCCGGATTCGCATGCTGCTCTGGAGTTGCTTGGTTTCCATTACTGCCTTCCGGATCTTGGTTCATTTGACCGCGTCCTGCGGAGCTCCGGGTGTCAACCATTTCTGCTCTGTTCTGAAGGAAAAGACCATTTGTTGAGAATTGACTCTTCAAGGCTCAATAGGTAAGAGGGAAAAACAAAGGTAAGTGGTAAACTCGTCTAAGGGGGTAACTAATGGCAATCCTAAAACTAAGCAAACACTTAGCCGAAAAGGCTAACAAAAGAAGCAATAAACTCTACAAAAAGACTTTTGACATGACTGCATCATAATGCTAGAAGCAAAACTGCAGCTCACATCACACCCAACGGCAAATAAGAAGCAAGACGATCTACACGATACTAAAACTATAACAAGGTTCAAAGCTAATGGCTCCTAATCTTCCCGAAAATTCCCAATCTTTTCTTGACATATTGGATGCTTCCTTAATCCAAACTTCACAGCACAGCTTGAAGAATTCCATGCCAACTTTCACTTTGATCGAGGGACACTCGAGACATCTATGGACATTATGGGGATAAGAAGTTAACTTTAGTTTCGAAAATAATATTTCAGAGGAGGCAAGGAGTAAGAATCCTAAGAATGAGGTAAGAATTAAGAATTACTAAACAATCATTTGGTTGATTTGATTTTGAAAATAATTTTGAAAACTTTACTAATTCGACCATTCTATTTAGGGCTTCGTCCTACAGCCGATATAGCTCTGATACCATCTCTGTCGAGGCCCGAATATACAAATCCGGACTCTCCTGTGTATTCTGCACTAGTCCAGGATCACGCTAGTGCACCCAGTGTGAACAAAGATAAATATCATCCATATCATGATATTCTAAGGAAAAACCAAATTATATTGATAATCATCAGAGTACGACCTTATGGCCAAGCTTACAATTATTAGCCTGAAGGGCTTAACAAAAACTAGCAGCGGAAATCCAAAAGAAAGCGCAGCAGCCAATCGACACGCCCACAGGCTATCGAGTGGAGAACGAAGCCTAATCCGCGAAGACGTCGAAGTACTCTCCTTCTGGAACCTCCTGCTGGCGATACTCCTCCTCCTCAACTGATCAACAGGGGCATAAAGCCGTGAGTACATTGGTACTCAGCAAGCCGTTTGTAACAAATGAATGCAATATAGTATGCAAGGCTTACCAAAGGATGGCTGAAAGGTTAATTTTGCATAAAGCACTAATTTAAGGTAAATACAATAAATAGATTGAAAAGCAAACTTTATAAATGATAATAAATAAATAACCAAAGGAATTGAGACCAACCACAAGTGAACTAGCCATTCACCCAAGGAATCCACCATGAACCAAGATCCATGAAATGAACCACCAGTGAACTAACCATTCACTCTCCAACTTAACCCAACCAGGTTTTTATGAAAACTCTACCCCTCATGTGAAATCACCGAGCATTGTCCATGACCGAGGACACGGCTATTCGAATAGTTTTACACTCTGCAGAGGTTGCACAACTGTACCCACACGATGTGATAATCCTCACGTTAAAGATAATCACAACAAGGCTTTTACAATGATCCATCTCCACCTGATCCCACTCGCTAAGGCTTCGCCGTCGAGTAGGGTAACCCCCTAGTCGATAATTGCCCCCTCTTGCGCCACAACAACATCGGTAGTAAAACCAAAGTGGAGACTTCACAAATTATCATGCCAAGTCTATCCCATACTAGACATGTGGCTTGCACGGTTAAGCTCAGATCAATGGCGCACAAAGTTAAGTCCTTAAGAATTACCCAGGCGAAACATCCACATCCCAATGTGCAACCTGCACCCCCTTTACTGCACGATCAATCGCCCAAGTGAAAACCAATTTTGTATAACCAACACCAATGACACTACCCATGCCATGGCAACAAGTTTTATAACTGTGGTTAACCACCACATTCAAGTATAACATTAAGTCAAGATTAATTGACCACATGTGATGATAAACCCAACGTACTAGTGATAAGCATGGCTAAGCAATTAAACGCACAACCCATGTGACAACTAATATTGCATCACCAAGTAATTTCCCATTCTATGGTGACAATGGAATCAGGGCATTCAAATTATCAAGGAGGGAAATAACCAATTGGGACGATAACTACCAATACAAGGGTTTTATAATAAAGTAGCAATGCATGATAATTTAAAGCAACATAATACATAATAGATTTGAAAACTGGGTTCAACATGATCAAAGGACACGACTTGCCTTGGCCTTGCTCAGTTGACGGCTCTTGATCTTCAAATCCAACTTCCGCTCCTTCGAACGCGTGATCTAACGAGAGAGAACGCAAAACGAAACACAAAATAAAATCAAATAAAATTCAAATGAACTCCAAAAATTCTCAAACTTGAACCAAAAGATAGAGCTCAATTTTATATGAATTTAGGAAAAAGAATCGGGTCAATCGGAGCTAGGACGAAGGAGAACGGGCTCTGGGAAGTTTTAATTCAGAGAAAAAGAGACAGACAGGTAGTCGTTACGACCACAAAGGATCCCTACGACCACGCAGAGAAATTTACGACCACGAAGAACTTTACGACTACAACCACAAACCAATCTAAGACTACGAAGCCGATTACGACCACTTAGGCAGGCTTACGACCACGTAGTCGAGCACATGACTACGATCACTCAGTCGAGATTACGACTACGTAGTCGAACCTACTACTTCGACCACACAGAACAATCTACGACTACGGCCACACGGGCGGCTACGACTGCACAGCGGCTACGACTACTCAGGCAGACTTACGACCATGAAGTCGTTTACGACCACATGATCGAACTTACCGGTGGCTTTACGACTTACGACTAAGGCTCTTCAACGTAATCGTAGAACCTTACGACTACACGGATCTACGACCACGGATGGCGGCGGGATCTGGTCGGCGGTGACTAGGGACGGTGGCGGGACTCACCGGCGACGGCGGATCGGCGAAGGCGAAACGACGGCGAGGACGACACGACCTCGGGCTCCGGCACGACCACGGCAGCGGCTACGCGCACGACCACTGCGGCGGGCGGCACGACTTCGGTTTGCGGCTCAACTCGGCGGCGAGGCTTGACTTGGGACGAGGGAGACACCAGGGGTTCGGCCCTTTTATACCCGGTCGTAGAGGTGTCCTGGTCGGCCACGAGTACGAGTCCGGGTGGGATACGACCTGAGAGTCCCACTCGCATACGAGTACGACTTGCCAAAAGCGGGCGGCTGCGATGCGGGGCGGGGTTCTGGATGGCTGACACGCGGCGGGGGCGGAAGCGGTTGCGGCTCAACCGACTGGTTTTTCTTTTCCTTTTTCTTTTTCCAGAAATTCAATTAAATCACTTTGAGCTCTAGAAAATAGCAAATAACTCCAGAAAAATCACATAAAATGCTAGAAAAACTCTTGAGGCTCAGGGAACTCAAATAAGATACTTTTGGCATAATTTAATGTTTAAATTAATCATATTAAATCCTTTTAATTCATAAAAATTTCATTTAAGCTTTAATTAATTCCAGAAAAATTCAAATGGTGAATTTTTTTTCGAAAGCTTCAAAAAGGCTCTGAAAATCAGGATGTTACAAACCTCCCCCCTTAAACGGAATCTCGGCCCCGAGATTCTGGCTCTCTAAGGAATAGGTTTGGAAACTCCGCTCTAAGATCCTTCTCGCTCTCCCAGGTTGCTTCCTCCTCGGAATGGTTGCTCCATTGAACCTTGCAAAAGCGAACTGTCCTTCTTCGGGTTACACGCTCTGCCACTTCCAAAATTTTTATAGGATGTTCTTTATAAGACAGATCCTCCTGAAGATCCACCGCCTCTACGAGCACTGCTTCCTCTGGCACTCTCAAGCACTTCTTTAGTTGAGATACATGGAAAACATCATGGATCCCGCTCAAGGTGTTTGGTAATTCCAGCTGGTATGCAACCTCTCCTTTGCGCTTTAAAATTTTAAATGGCCCCACATACCTTGGCGCTAGCTTTCCCTTCATTTGAAATCTCTTAACACCTTTGAAGGGTGTGATCCTGAGATACACATAGTCATTTGGCTCAAAACTTAAATCTCTTCGGCGAGTATCAGCATAACTCTTCTGTCTGGCTTGGGCTGCCTTTAGCCTTTCTTGAATCAAACGCACTTTCTCTTCTGCTTCCTGAAGACATTCTGGCCCGAAGATTTGACTCTCCCCCGTCTCTTTCCAATTGAGAGGGGTTCTACATTTTCTGCCATACAGGGCTTCAAACGGTGACATTTGTAGACTAGTCTGGTAACTGTTATTGTAGGAGAACTCCGCAAAAGGTAAACAACTATCCCATTTAGCTCCGTGATCCAATACACAAGCTCTTAACATATCCTCCAGGATTTGATTCACACGCTCCGTCTGACCATCAGTTTGCGGGTGATATGCTGTACTGAAGTTCAAGTGAGTACCCATTGCCTCGTGAAAGCTATTCCAAAATCGTGAAGTAAACTGCGACCCACGATCCGATACTATCCTCTTGGGCACCCCATGAAGACTCACAATCCTGGACATGTATAACGCGGCCAATTTATCTCCAGAATAAGTTGTTTTGACCGGAAGAAAGTGAGCGACCTTTGTTAGTCGATCCACAATTACCCATATTGAGTCGTAGCCCTCTTTAGTCTTGGGTAAGCCTGTAATAAAGTCCATTCCCACATCTTCCCACTTCCATTCAGGAATCTTCAAGGGTTGCAGCAAACCTGCTGGTCTTTGATGTTCAGCCTTCACTCTTTGGCACACATCGCAAAGTGCTACATACTCGGCTATCTCGCGCTTCATACATGGCCACCAATATTTGTCTTTAATATCCTGGTACATCTTGGTACTGCCGGGATGGATTGAATATAAGGACTCATGCGCTTCCTTAAGTAATAACTTCTTCAGTTCCCTCTTGTTTGGTACGCACAACTGCGTCTTATACCACATGATTCCCTGATCATCCTCCACAAAGCCGGGTGCTTTGCCTTCCTTTAAACCTTCTTTGATTCTCTGGATATTTTCATCCCCTGGTTGCTCGTGACGAATCTGACTATCCAGGGTCGGCTGCAAGTCCAAGGTAGCTAACATCCCTTCCTCAACCAACTCCAAACTAAGCTTCTGAAATTCCTCGTGTAGAGCTGGTTGGTTTTCCTTGACCATCACTGTATTGCAATACACCTTTCTACTCAACGCGTCTGCCACTACATTGGCTTTTCCTGGATGATAATGGATTCTGATGTCATAATCCTTTATTAATTCCAACCATCTTCTTTGTCTTAGGTTGAGCTCCGATTGTGTGAAAATATATTTCAGGCTCTTATGATCCGTGTAGATCTCACTTCGGTTACCCATTAAATAGTGACGCCAAATTTTCAGGGCATGCACAACTGCTGCCAACTCCAAGTCATGCGTGGGGTAGTTCTCTTCGTGTGGTCTCAGCTGGCGTGATGCATAAGCCACCACCCTCTTGTCCTGCATCAACACACACCCCAAACCTTTGCGGGATGCATCACAGTAGATCTCAAAGTCCTTCTTGATGTCGGGTAGAATTAGTACTGGCGCTGTTGTCAGACTTTCTTTTAACTTCCGAAAACTCTTTTCGCATTCTGGCGTCCATTCAAACTTCTTTTCCTTCTTTAATAGCTGGGTGAGAGGTCGAGCTACACTGGAGAATCCTTCAATGAATCTACGATAATAACCTGCCATTCCCAGGAAGCTTCTGACCTGGGTCACTGACGTGGGTGCCTTCCAAGTAAGCACATCATGTACTTTACCTGCGTCAACGGACACTCCTTCTGCTGTCAACACATGGCCCAAAAAGGCAACTTCCTTCATCCAAAATTCACACTTGCTGAACTTGGCATATAACTTATGTTCCCGCAATCTCTGCAATACCAACCTCAAATGCTCTTCGTGCTCCTCCTCATTCTTGGAGTAGATCAGGATGTCATCGATAAACACAACGACAAACTTGTCCAAGTAATCCATGAACACTTTGTTCATCAGGTACATAAAATAGGCTGGGGCATTGGTTAAGCCAAAGGACATCACGGTGAACTCATACAATCCATAACGAGTTGAGAAGGCTGTCTTGGGTATGTCCTCCGGTCGAATCCTCATTTGGTGATATCCCGACCTCAAATCAATCTTGGAGAACACTCTAGCTCCTTTTAACTGATCAAACAAATCATCAATTCGGGGCAAAGGATACTTGTTCTTGATGGTAACTTCATTGAGAGCTTGGTAATCCACACACATCCGCTGGCTACCATCCTTCTTCTTGACGAACAGTACCGGTGCTCCCCACGGAGAGGTACTAGGTCTGACATATCCTTTATCCAACAATTCTTGTATTTGCTTCTTCAATTCTGCTAACTCATTGGCGGGCATTCGGTAAGGTCTCTTGGAAATCGGTGATGTGCCTGGTGCTAACTCAATTGCGAACTCCACTTCTCTTTTTGGTGGCATCCCAGGGAGATCATCAGGAAAAACATCTGGATATTCTCTGGCAACTGGCACTTCATTTAGGGCAATCCCTTTACTTTGGCATACCATCACTTTTTCTGGCTGCTTCATATCGGCCTCAAATCTCACTTTGCTTCCATCGGGACCGTCCAAGGTGACTGCTCGGCTTCCACATTCCAACACTGCTTGATGTTTCTTGAGCCAATCCATACCCAGAATTACGTCCAAAGACTGGATATTCAGCACAACCAAATCCGCGGAGAACTCTACTCCTTGGATGGCTATCCTAACCTTGGGGCATCCTAGGTTTGTACTCATCTCAGAGCCTGGGGATTGAACCAATAAAATGGAACCAAGTGCAACGACTTCCAACTTATGCTTTAGAGCAAAACTCCGGGAAACAAACGAATGTGAAGCTCCAGAATCGAACAAAACTGTGGCAGGAACTGAGTTTACTTGAAACTTACCGATCACAACATCTGGTGCTGCTTGAGCCTCCTCCATGGTGACATGGTTCACCTGGCCGCGCATCACGGTCTGCGATCCTCTGCTGGGTTGACTTGATGTTTGCGGTGCTCCACGTCCTGACCCTGCTGCGGGAGTCTGATCTGGTGTAGAGCCCAAGTTGAAACGAACTGGTGTCAAGGCTTGATTCTGCGGGCATTTGTTGGCATAATGTCCCGTTTCATGGCATTTGAAACAGGTAACTGCTGTCATGGGCTTGGTGATCCTCTGCTGTTGGCTTCCAACTGGAATTGGCCTTGGTCCTGATGAGAACTGGCGAGGAGCTGGTGCAGGTGTTTTGAATCCTGACTGCTGTGGAACATGAGTGGGCTGAAACGTACTGAAGCGGGTCCTCTGAGCCTGGTGCATCTGTGATCCTTGCTGCATCATCCTCCGCTTGCGATATTCCTCTAACTCACGATGACTCTCCTCAATGAGCATCGCTTTGTCCACCATGTTTTGAAAGCTGGCGTAGTCATTTCCCACCACTTGAACTTTCAGACCGGGGTTTAGTCCTTTCTTGAACCTCTTTTGACGGGCATCATCTGTAGCGACATCCTCCGGGGCATAACGGGCTAGCTGGGTGAATTTATTGAGATACTCACTCACTGACATGTTCTTTTGCTGTAACTCCCGGAATTCCTCCTTCTTCATCTCAATCACTCCGTCCAAAACATGGGTATGACGAAAAGCTGCGGCGAACTCCGCCCAAGTGATGCTATCTTGATCTTCATGAGCAGCACAGTAGTTTTCCCACCATTCAGCTGCAGCGCCTTCTAGCTGGTGGGCGGCATACAAAACCTTCTCGCGGTCCGTACACTGGGCAAGATTAAGCTTCTTTTCTGTTGAGCGCATCCAGTCATCGGCTTCCAAAGGCTCCGAAGATCGTGAATAACTGGGTGGCCTTGTCCTCATGAATTCTGCAAATTTAGACTGTTGACGAACTGGTTGGGGCATTGCCATTTCTTGATTCTGCCGATTCATCATTGCGTTCATATTCTGCATCATGGTATTCATTAATTGGGTCTGGGCAGCCATGAACTGACTCAAGGTCGGATCTAAACCAGCCGGATTCGCATGCTGCTCTGGAGTTGCTTGGTTTCCATTACTGCCTTCCGGATCTTGGTTCATTTGACCGCGTCCTGCGGAGCTCCGGGTGTCAACCATTTCTGCTCTGTTCTGAAGGAAAAGACCATTTGTTGAGAATTGACTCTTCAAGGCTCAATAGGTAAGAGGGAAAAACAAAGGTAAGTGGTAAACTCGTCTAAGGGGGTAACTAATGGCAATCCTAAAACTAAGCAAACACTTAGCCGAAAAGGCTAACAAAAGAAGCAATAAACTCTACAAAAAGACTTTTGACATGACTGCATCATAATGCTAGAAGCAAAACTGCAGCTCACATCACACCCAACGGCAAATAAGAAGCAAGACGATCTACACGATACTAAAACTATAACAAGGTTCAAAGCTAATGGCTCCTAATCTTCCCGAAAATTCCCAATCTTTTCTTGACATATTGGATGCTTCCTTGATCCAAACTTCACAGCACAGCTTGAAGAATTCCATGCCAACTTTCACTTTGATCGAGGGACACTCGAGACATCTATGGACATTATGGGGATAAGAAGTTAACTTTAGTTTCGAAAATAATATTTCAGAGGAGGCAAGGAGTAAGAATCCTAAGAATGAGGTAAGAATTAAGAATTACTAAACAATCATTTGGTTGATTTGATTTTGAAAATAATTTTGAAAACTTTACTAATTCGACCATTCTATTTAGGGCTTCGTCCTACAGCCGATATAGCTCTGATACCATCTCTGTCGAGGCCCGAATATACAAATCCGGACTCTCCTGTGTATTCTGCACTAGTCCAGGATCACGCTAGTGCACCCAGTGTGAACAAAGATAAATATCATCCATATCATGATATTCTAAGGAAAAACCAAATTATATTGATAATCATCAGAGTACGACCTTATGGCCAAGCTTACAATTATTAGCCTGAAGGGCTTAACAAAAACTAGCAGCGGAAATCCAAAAGAAAGCGCAGCAGCCAATCGACACGCCCACAGGCTATCGAGTGGAGAACGAAGCCTAATCCGCGAAGACGTCGAAGTACTCTCCTTCTGGAACCTCCTGCTGGCGATACTCCTCCTCCTCAACTGAGCAACAGGGGCATAAAGCCGTGAGTACATTGGTACTCAGCAAGCCGTTTGTAACAAATGAATGCAATATAGTATGCAAGGCTTACCAAAGGATGGCTGAAAGGTTAATTTTGCATAAAGCACTAATTTAAGGCAAATACAATAAATAGATTGAAAAGCAAACTTTATAAATGATAATAAATAAATAACCAAAGGAATTGAGACCAACCACAAGTGAACTAGCCATTCACCCAAGGAATCCACCATGAACCAAGATCCATGAAATGAACCACCAGTGAACTAACCATTCACTCTCCAACTTAACCCAACCAGGTTTTTATGAAAACTCTACCCCTCATGTGAAATCACCGAGCATTGTCCATGACCGAGGACACGGCTATTCGAATAGTTTTACACTCTGCAGAGGTTGCACAACTGTACCCACACGATGTGATAATCCTCACGTTAAAGATAATCACAACAAGGCTTTTACAATGATCCATCTCCACCTGATCCCACTCGCTAAGGCTTCGCCGTCGAGTAGGGTAACCCCCTAGTCGATAATTGCCCCCTCTTGCGCCACAACAACATCGGTAGTAAAACCAAAGTGGAGACTTCACAAATTATCATGCCAAGTCTATCCCATACTAGACATGTGGCTTGCACGGTTAAGCTCAGATCAATGGCGCACAAAGTTAAGTCCTTAAGAATTACCCAGGCGAAACATCCACATCCCAATGTGCAACCTGCACCCCCTTTACTGCACGATCAATCGCCCAAGTGAAAACCAATTTTGTATAACCAACACCAATGACACTACCCATGCCATGGCAACAAGTTTTATAACTGTGGTTAACCACCACATTCAAGTATAACATTAAGTCAAGATTAATTGACCACATGTGATGATAAACCCAACGTACTAGTGATAAGCATGGCTAAGCAATTAAACGCACAACCCATGTGACAACTAATATTGCATCACCAAGTAATTTCCCATTCTATGGTGACAATGGAATCAGGGCATTCAAATTATCAAGGAGGGAAATAACCAATTGGGACGATAACTACCAATACAAGGGTTTTATAATAAAGTAGCAATGCATGATAATTTAAAGCAACATAATACATAATAGATTTGAAAACTGGGTTCAACATGATCAAAGGACACGACTTGCCTTGGCCTTGCTCAGTTGACGGCTCTTGATCTTCAAATCCAACTTCCGCTCCTTCGAACGCGTGATCTAACGAGAGAGAACGCAAAACGAAACACAAAATAAAATCAAATAAAATTCAAATGAACTCCAAAAATTCTCAAACTTGAACCAAAAGATAGAGCTCAATTTTATATGAATTTAGGAAAAAGAATCGGGTCAATCGGAGCTAGGACGAAGGAGAACGGGCTCTGGGAAGTTTTAATTCAGAGAAAAAGAGACAGACAGGTAGTCGTTACGACCACAAAGGATCCCTACGACCACGCAGAGAAATTTACGACCACGAAGAACTTTACGACTACAACCACAAACCAATCTAAGACTACGAAGCCGATTACGACCACTTAGGCAGGCTTACGACCACGTAGTCGAGCACATGACTACGATCACTCAGTCGAGATTACGACTACGTAGTCGAACCTACTACTTCGACCACACAGAACAATCTACGACTACGGCCACACGGGCGGCTACGACTGCACAGCGGCTACGACTACTCAGGCAGACTTACGACCATGAAGTCGTTTACGACCACATGATCGAACTTACCGGTGGCTTTACGACTTACGACTAAGGCTCTTCAACGTAATCGTAGAACCTTACGACTACACGGATCTACGACCACGGATGGCGGCGGGATCTGGTCGGCGGTGACTAGGGACGGTGGCGGGACTCACCGGCGACGGCGGATCGGCGAAGGCGAAACGACGGCGAGGACGACACGACCTCGGGCTCCGGCACGACCACGGCAGCGGCTACGCGCACGACCACTGCGGCGGGCGGCACGACTTCGGTTTGCGGCTCAACTCGGCGGCGAGGCTTGACTTGGGACGAGGGAGACACCAGGGGTTCGGCCCTTTTATACCCGGTCGTAGAGGTGTCCTGGTCGGCCACGAGTACGAGTCCGGGTGGGATACGACCTGAGAGTCCCACTCGCATACGAGTACGACTTGCCAAAAGCGGGCGGCTGCGATGCGGGGCGGGGTTCTGGATGGCTGACACGCGGCGGGGGCGGAAGCGGTTGCGGCTCAACCGACTGGTTTTTCTTTTCGTTTTTCTTTTTCCAGAAATTCAATTAAATCACTTTGAGCTCTAGAAAATAGCAAATAACTCCAGAAAAATCACATAAAATGCTAGAAAAACTCTTGAGGCTCAGGGAACTCAAATAAGATACTTTTGGCATAATTTAATGTTTAACTTAATCATATTAAATCCTTTTAATTCATAAAAATTTCATTTAAGCTTTAATTAATTCCAGAAAAATTCAAATGGTGAATTTTTTTCGAAAGCTTCAAAAAGGCTCTGAAAATCAGGATGTTACAATATAGTTCATATAATATGAAAACATTCCTAAAATGAGCTCACCTGATAATCTTAGTGATGCGTAGGAGCTGTTGTAATTGGAACAACAAGCATAGCAAATATAGTTATATCCGTAGGGGACATGTTCTCATCATCCTCTCTTTCTTGAAAACAAAGCCGCCCTCAACTTTTCATAAGCTGAAAATAAGGTAACAAAGAAGCCAATGTGTATGTATAGTATATGTATATGCCATCCGTTTTAACTGTTCTTTGTACGTGCACAATTAATGTTATAAAATAGTAGTGTGAATAATCATATATGTTAATGAGCAAAACAAAATTTCTCACATAGCAATTATTGCAACTAGTTTTGCAAATGTAAATGAAGCATTTATGCAATTCAAATCTCTGAAGTTGAAAACATGCAGTGGTACTATATATGGACAAAGCTACAACTTTTGAAATCAAACAAAGTTTATCCATATAATCATGTTTCAATTGAGCAATAGCAAATTCATCTAGCAAAGGTGAAATGATTTATAAGTTCCTCCATACATCAACTTCATTATTCAGATTGTCAATGCTAGATGGTGCAATAAGAGATGAAAACATAGGCATTGAGTGATAACTAAATTTTAGCAATAAGAGATGAACACATAGGCATTGAGTGATAACTAAAATTTATTTCTCTCATAATGAACAAGATTTAACACACAAGAATTGTTATTCAAAACAACAAGTTTTAATTCATGCATGTGATCACAAGTTATGCATATTCGATATACAAGAAATTGATTATCTACACCATAATCTCTAATTAATTTAAAACAGTAGGTGTAGGTGCTAGATAGGGAATTTAAAGATGAAAGGTCAGAAACTTTCTCCATGGAAAGATGTATGACGGTAATTGTTTCCCTTTGAGTTCAAATCTGCCCATGATGTCATCGTAATCTACCAACTTCTTCAACCCTATCATTGTTAGTAGAAAACAAGGTAACAAATCACAAGTATATGTTCCTATCAACTACTAGGTTCTACAGGCTCAAAAGTCACTCACACTCAAGCTTATACCAAGTTCTTACAAGCTCTTACCAATGTAGCAAGGAAGTGGTATAGCTAGTGGCTAGTTTATGATAATCTCATGTGTGAATAGCCCAACGATTGCGAGGAATGATACCTACTGAGTTAGTAGGAAGTGGAGCTCGAAAGGCTTTAATATGGTAGCAAGGATTAACAATAATCGATTTAGCAAATGCATGTTGAACAAATGTTCAAAGTATTAGTCAATGTTGCTGACCCTAGTCTAAAAAAGTGAGGTAATGAAGCCCAGTGTATGAACGCACACGCAAAGATCAATGTCACTTGATGTAAGCAAAGGAAAATCTCACACCAAGTGCTAGGAGAGACACTGGCTAAGCTACTCAAACTTCTGTCTAAGGGCACAAGATTGTTTACAAGATGTAAAGCACAAAGACAGGAATAACATGCAATATAAACAACCCTCTAGTTTGAGCAGAAAACAACAGCTAGTCTCAAAGATAAAAGGGGCAAAGTTTTATATGGCTTATATATGCTCAGTTAAAAGGTTTTGATGAGATCTAGAATTTTGCAATTGAGACGAACCCCAAATTCTGAAGGGAAGACCAAGAAAAAGGGCAAAAACAGAAACTGAAAACTTGTGACACAAATTTGGATCTGAAGATGGCCGATTTTAGGGGTCCTAGAGGGCGACTAGCACAAATTCATTTCTTTGGATCTGCCTCATCATTAGCTTTCCAATGAGTATAAGAACATCAAAAATAGACACCATATGCAAAAGTTATGTTCGTTTTACTGAAGGTGTCTCGGAAACGGAATCCTACGCGGACTAGAAACCATCTTGGATTCAAATTGAAACTCCTATATCTTTCAATTATGTGGCCCAACTTACTAATTTTTTTGGGAAGCTTATGGCTATATGTAGAAGCTCTCCATCAATTTTCACTAATTTTGGCGAAGATTTGACATGCTTTTCAATTTTTGGGAAGGTGAACACTTTCATTTCTTTTCTTTGTCCTTTTTCATCTCTTTTTTTGAACACCCAAAACTAATCTAGGAGAAGTGGTAGGGATCAAGGTGGGTGCCATGGTAGTGATGAAGCAAAGATGCAATCTAGACAAAGAAGAAGAACTAGACTCCAACTAGAACTAGAAATCAGCAATCTTGACACGACAATGCAACTAAAAATTCAACAAGCAAAATACCGAAAAGGAAATTGCAAGGCACAGATTGGTTTGGACAGGATGAACTAACCCTAATAATGTTTTTTATTTTCATGGCTTTCGTGGACTGTAGGTAAAGAAAATTCTTACCGATCAATGGTAGCTCTGATACCTCCTGATGAACCACGAAGGTCTTGTTCTGGCCCGATCTCTTGATGAGAAGGTAAATTCTGTAGTAGTCGCTCAACTCTCATGATCCTGGTTACGAACTCACAAGGCTCGAAACTATGCAATCATTGAACTGCTCGACAAGTCGTTATCAACCATGCACAAATACTCGAATGACCTGATCACGAAGATCAATTCCTACATACACCGAAGAAGCACGCAAGAACAAGATAAATAAGCAAATTGAAATTATGAATAGAAATTAAACTTTATATCAAAATGTGGGGTTCCTATGAACAATGTCGCTGTTGTACTTGTCGAACAAGAGGACAATATATAAAGTAGCAAAGCTAAACTTCAGTCTAACAAAACCCTACCCCTAAAGTGTAGCACACATGAGACTATATGAGGATGACGACTAGAGGGTGGCAGCCGGGGGGTGGGCGCACGTCCCTAGGGTTACAAGGCCCATGGGACCAAGTGGAGGTAGCACAACACTAGCCCATTTCGGAATCAGAGATAGCAGCAGACTATTTTACAGATTTTGGCATGCTCAGATGGAGTTGAAGGTAGGGTTAGATCCATTGGAAAGAGGATGAGGTAGGGTTAGATCCATTAGAAAGAGGATGAGATAAGCTTTCAATCAAGTACTCGTGGAGCTAAAACAGACTCTGTATGTGAAAGTTATACACGTTTGAAGTTAGTGCTATCTTCAGAGGCCGAATTGGATTCCAAAATGGGTCCAGCTCGAACTCTTGGTCATCTTTACCCAAAAGTGATGTGGTGCTACATAAATATATATTTTCATTATTAGGTAGCATCATATAGTTCATATAATATAAATGCACTTCTAAAACTCACCTAATAATTTAAGTGATGCGTAGGACCTGTTGTAGTTGGAACAACATGCATAACAAATATGGTTGTATTCATTGGGAACATGTTCTCATCATAGGGATTGGTTTCACGAAGGTCTAGGTGGACATGATTAATAACATTTTCAAGGCCATCCCGCTGGAGAAGCCCCCAAATGAATAGATCATGATACTAGGGGATGCCATCCACATATTCATCTAATGGCCTAGGAGGTACAAGCTCAGAGTGTCGTTGGTCCCCGAGTCATAATTACCCAGCCTTGGACTAGTTTATAAGACTTTGCATTATATGCAGAGGTCCAACAAGAAGCCAAACTGGCAAAGTGGATTCACCGTGGGGTACATGGAGGCGCATTTAATTTCCTCCACATCTCAGGCTACTTCACCGCAACCTTCGAAGACTTATTCAGACTATTCAATCTCGATAAACTCGACGCCTCACTTCTACAATGTTGGACACTGTAAGTGTACTATACAATCAATTTTTATATTCATGTAATACCGTAAATGTCATAACTCATTGCTTATGTATAGATCCATGATCCAACAAATCCGGTGACGGCAAGAATTGGTGAGATTTCTTGACCCACATTTGGTCTCTGAGCAATGCATCAAGGAAAACGCATCCTTCGTCGAAGATTATATAATGACGGGATTGCTTGCTTAGAGATTCAAGGACTACATTCTGGTACCCTACAATCAGGGGTAAGTGCTTCACTAGTTGCCATATAAGTTTCATTTGTACTTTATGTGCAACATGAACTTAGGATTAATCATTATAGTGACATACATGACTAGGTTTCATTGGATTCTGATTGTGATTGTACCAAAGTGGAGCAAGGTACTATACCTTGATTCTCTACTAGGAGCAACCACGACTTCACCGTGTGCAGCAAACAATTGACAGGTAAACTCATTAACTTTGTGTATAACTCTATTGTAGTCTTCCCTTCATTTGCAATGACCAAGGCTAACTTTTTGGAATCACATAGGTTGTTCAATGCTTACATTGCCCAAGGAGAGAGACACAAGGAATCCAGTGCCATACTGCGACACAGGACCCGATTTTTAGTACTCGCTACAACACAACAATCCTATATCACACTTCGTAGTAATGCCCCTAGAACTGACAATACCTATGTACGTAATTCTATTTTTGTAGTGTCAGCAGCAGCTATAGGGCAACATATGTGGATTCTATATTTGCTGCCATATGCAGGAAATTATGGCTATTAAGACGAATGACCCAGAGGTTTGTCAACCTACCACTAATTATTTTGTGATTATCAATTTATATATATATATACACACACACACACATGCTAATGACTTTAACACTCCTAGAGACAGGGTGTGAAATTCGACAAAAGTGCATTCGATCTTGACAAACTCACTGAAGTTCGAGGAAAGCTCTCTGAATTCTTGAAGGCAGAGGTCATTCAGCCAAATGGAGAGTTCAACCTCGGCAATGATGATTAGATGTTCAAACATTTCATTCAATTTTAATTCACTCAATTGTGCTTAATCAAACAAGTCATTCAATTGTTTAATTAATTTGTGAGATCTGTGTAATGATTATTATGTGCTATATATGTGATCTGCTTTCTTGTTTTCAGAGGACATGGCTAGCATTTCCTAAGGCTAGCCAAAAAACAAAAAATAATTTAACTACTTAAATAACTATCACAAACGGTTTTTAACACCAAACCGTCCATGATATGTCAGATATCACAGATGGTTATTGGTATTAGCCGTCTGTGATATGTCAGATATCACAAACAGCTATGTTTTAGAACTGTATGTGATATATAATATATCATAGATGATTTTTTATATTAGCCATCTGTGATATGTGTCACATCCCAAAATTTGGCTTTTTGAAAAATTTAAATTCAAATTAATTATTTTAAGGTAATTGGGTTTTACTTGGTTTTTATTTGCCTTTCTGGATTTTTCTGGAATTTAAAAACTATTTTCAGAATTTAAAAAGTAATTCAAAATATGAAAATTAAATATCAACAGTAGTTGGAAATAATTGTATTAAATCCAAAATATCTCCAGGAGCTTCTGTGAATTTTTCTGGAATTTTTGGAGGTATTTTCATATTTTTCTGAGGCCTAAATAATTTTCTAGCCTTTTCTGAAAATCAAAATCAAATTCTGAAAATAAAATACCTCCCTTTTTCCTCCAGCCGACACGTGGACGGCCCAGATCCGCCCACGTCGCCGCTCGGCCTGATCCCGGCCGCACCTCCCTCCCCCTCGCTGTCCAGCGGGCCCAGCCCGTCAGCCGACGGCCCCGCCTTCCCCTCCTCCTCGCCCGACGCGTGGACGGCTCGGAGGAGCCGCGTCTTCGCGCCCGGCCTCAATCCACCGCCCGATCTTTTCCCCGAGCCGCGTGGCAGCCATCCGCACCGCCCGCCCGCTCTCTCCTCTCTCTCACTCCACGCGGGGCCCACCTGTCGGGTCCGTCGTCCCCGCGGAGCCGGCGCCTTCCTTTTCCTTCCCCCTCTTTCCTTTTTCGCCGGCCGACCGAGACCGCGCCGGATCCCGCCTTGCCTTACCCGGCCCCCCTCGGTTTTGGAAGTCCCGGACGCCGCCGCGACCGAATCCCCGATCTCCCGGGCTCCCCTTCCATCGGCGCCCCCTCTTTCCCGTTTCTCCCCTTTCCTTCCTTTTTCCGGCCGACACACCGGCGAGCAATTGCGCGCCCGTGTCCTTTCCTCCGCCCCTATAAATAGCTCCCCCGGCTCCGCCTCCTCCCGCACCACCTCCCAGAGCACTCCACCTCTCTCCCTAAGCCCCGAGCGCCGTCGCACCGCGAGTTCCCCGTGCGCCCACGGTAAGTACTCCGGCGAGCCTTCGCCGCCGCCTCGGTCATCTCCGGAGCCCGCCGTCGCCACCTCGAGCTTCCTCGTGCCCGGGCGAACCTCCCCGACACCTCAGCCGTCCCTCCCCGCCGCCGGAGCGCCGTCGCGCCGGAGGACCCGAGCCAGCTCCGCCACCTCCTCGTCACCGGCCTTCTCCGCTCGTCGCCGCACCTCGTCGACCCCTCCAACCGAACCCCCTTCGCTCAAGGATTGCATTTCACGCGTCACCCGAACCCCTCCGACCCTCCCTCGCCGCCGACGACCCTGCCTCCGGTCACCTTCCCCGGCCTCCCCTCTGGCAGGTAACTCAAAAGGTTTGATTGCCCTATATGGGTAGGCAAAGCCTCCCCGCTCACTTGGCTATCACCGCTCGCTCTCCCCTCCCCCGACTCCCTCGGCGCGCGTTCGAGCCCTCGGTTCCGCGCGCGGAGGTTGAGTTTTTCGTTTATTTTCCGGGCTGACAAGTGGGTCCCACCCGTCAGCGGCCGCCGGTCTGCGCTGGCCACTGCCGCCTGGGCCCCACCTCTCTGTGCTATCTCTGACAAGTGGGCCCGGAGTCCAGTGGGTCCCATGTGTCAGAGGCTGAGCCGTGGGCTCACTGTCCAGTGGGTCCCACATGTCAGTGACCGCCAGTGGTTACTGTTCAGTGGGTCCCACCTGTCAGTCTCTCAAAATAAAAATAGAAATTAAAATTTAATTCTCCAGTGGGTCCCACCTGTCAGAAATTTCCGAATTTCTCGATTTATTCAAATCTGAGATTTTCAAATGAGCATAACTTTCTCATTTTAACTCCAATTCCAGCCATTCAAATTTCTAAATTCATCTAAAATCATAATCTATCCAACTATGGCCTCTGTTGAATTTTTGGATTTTATTTGAATTTTCGTTTGTATTTATTTGTTTGTTGCTTCGTCTTTCCTCGCGTAGATTCCAACGTTGTCGACGATCTCTCTACACAGCAGCAAGAAGACCCAGAAACCCTGCAAGAAGGCAAGTCTCCTTTGATCATCTTGAACCTATGATTTTGAAATATTTTAATTATTTTAAATGTTATGCATTGCTATTTACATAAAATGATAATTCAAATCTTAAGGTAGTAGTTAATCCAACCTTGTTATGCCCTCCATTGGAATTGATTGTCATGTACCCTTGTCACCCTAAAACTTCCTTTGTCTCATTAATGAGATTATTATTTATTCTTTGACAATGATAGTATGGTAGTATAATGCTTAGTCATGCTAAATATATACCCTTGGAACTTTGAAACTGGGAAATTATGATTTACTGTTGAAACCCTTGTGTTTACAAAGTTGTGGTGATTGGAGTTACCACTGTTTCCTTTAAAATAAAATAAAAATGTGAAAGATGGTTTAGATTAGGGTGGATGGTTGGTTTGGCTTGGTGCAGTTAGCACGAGATCTTGTTAAGCGTATGTTCCACCCTAGTCAATTAAGGACCGACGCTTGTGTTTGTCCAGACTGAGCATTAACCGTACAACCACAAGTCTATATGGGTACGACCTAGCTGACTAACTTATGATAGTCTAGTTTAGGTGCCACCAGTGGAAAGTGGGTGGCAGGGATGGACTGGTTATTCACAGTGAGGGACAGGGATTTACTGTACTCATATGGCGCAAGAGGGGACTTCAGATTGGGCGGATTTAACCCTTCTGCGGTGAAACCTCAGCGGGTGGTATCTAGCTAGATTAGAGTAAGGTAAAGGCTTTGTGGTATTTTATCTGGGTCTCATGCCAAGGAAGCGTGTTGACTTTTAGGATAATTTATCTCTTGTGGGTAAAGTTGTACAACCTCTGCAGAGTGTAAAACTATTCGAATAGCCGTGCCCACGGTCAAGGGCGGGCAAGGAATGCATTCACATGGTAGATTTCTGGTTTTGGATTTAAAAACAAAAGATTTGTATTCCGAGGGTGGAGGGAACTCTCGGAAGGGAATCCTGGCGGATGGAGCCAGAGAGGGTGGATGGAACCCGCAGTTTAAAACTTGACCAATGGTAATTGGTTAGATAGTGTTGGTAGTTGGAACCTTCACTAGAAAATTAATTCTGTTAAAACAGTTACTTCATTAAATGTTGCCTTCGAAAATAACTAGTAGTAAGTGAGATTTCAAATATTGCTTTGTGCAAAAGAAACATATGGCCCTCCTTTGTTAAGCCTTGCATCTATGCATTTTTCCCAAGACTTGCGGAGTACTTTATGTACTCACATGCTACACTTAAAAATAAAATCTCAGAGGAAGTTGAAGCTCAGGAAGGTGACTACGACTACTGCTTCGCTTGTGGCTGCGATGGATTCTTCCCGGAGGACTAGGTCGCGCTTCCCCAGTCAGTTGCCTGTGGCGAATTGATGGGTCGTCCTCGAGTTTTATTTGCTTCCGCTTTATTTCTTGTGTGCGAGGTCTTAAACCTCCATTGTAATAATGAGACCCTGTGGTCAGTACTCTTATTTACTGTAATAAATCGTTGTTGGTGATGTTTTCCATTCTGTTTGACTGTGTGCACTAGCTTTGATCTGGGACTAGTGCTGTAATACACAGAGGGTCCGGGTTTGATAATCCGGGGGCCCGACAATATGTCAGATATCACAGACGGCTATGTTTAAGAACCATCTATGATATATGGGATATCATAGACGGTTTTTGGTATTAGCTATCTGTGATAGGTTAGATATCACAGATGGCTATGTTTAAGAACCGTCCGTAATATCTGACATATCATAGACAGATGTTTTGTAAAACCGTCTGTGTTGTAACTTACCACAGATGATTTGAAAGTTGTTTGTGATAACCACCTATTATCATAGACACATAAATTTAGATGATTCAGGAACATTCTGTGATGATAGTTTTGAACCGTCTGTGATGACCCTTTCTATGGTAGTGTGTAGAGATTGTAGGATTAGTTATTTAATTACTCCTTACATTCCATACTTAGATGACAGAAGATTAGTGACTACGATGTTTACGGAACTGAACCCAAATTATATATGCGATATAATGAAGTTATTATGGACAAGTTCACTCAGATGCTAATGTCACTATGATTAAATTTTGAAAACATTTCCAATAGCAACTGCTCTGCATTGAGCATACATAATTACATACCCTATTTCCATTTTTGTTCTAATTTTAATTCCATGTTTACACTACAAACACAAAATCAATTTTATTATCCATATTCCTCCTTATAGATTTGAAATATACTTATAAAGTAACTTTTTTCTCCACATAATAAGTTGGTTTGTAGTATAGAGCAATCCCTTTTGCCTACATTCCTACTGTAAGCATCGAGCAAATTTCATCCTAGCGTTAATATCAATAGAAGAATCTAGAGCATGGAATTTGCATCTATTTTGCATATCAACCAGTGACAGAGGAAACCTTCCTAACACAATGTAAAGCATCCCTCAATAAAGACTATCGATTATCTTTATCTTATGGAGATAAGATAGGTTCAGTCAAGAGTGATGGCAAAAATAGAGCAGTAAAGTTGATAGAGGAAGAGCAAAACAAGGGAACAAGTTTAGTCACATCTGGTAATTTAGCATCATACTGAATACCGATGCACAAAATCAACACACACACACACACACAAAATACAAGCCAACCATAGCAATTCATGGCATTATAACCTTTTACTGAGCAGAAAGAAACATTTGAGAATACAACTAACTAAGGAATAAGTAGAAGATCCACCATAGGCTTCTATTTATCTATGTCTAGATATATATATCCCTAGAGGATCTATGTTGTCAACCAACCAACCAACAAAGGCAATACAAACATACATCTAAACATATGAAAAATTATAGGTGAATGCCCATGCGTTGTTACAGACTAACGGCCAAGGCAACGTTTCCGGCTCCGCACAGTGCTCAGCCAAGCTATGCCCTAACCCGCATCGTGCTTCTACCTCCTAGCGATGCTACATCCTAGGCTCCATCGCCATCATCCTCGCATCTTGCCCGTGTCACTTGTCAGTTCTAGGCTCATACTCAATGTGATATGGCATTGTGCTGCATGATGCATGGCATGGAGGTGGTGGCATCAGCACATGACAAGAGTGACCATGAAGTATTCAAGAAAATGATAATACATTATATGTAGGTACACTGCAAGCTAGTGCAAGAGCTTACCCACTCCACGAGGCTCTCATCGCTAAGGGGACAGGATGAATTAATGGATTTCTGACTAGCGATGAGCTCTAGAAGCACGACACCGAAGGAGAACACATCTAATTTCTCTGTCAGCTTCCCAGTGGATGCATATTCTGGAGACAAGTACCTAAGTGCAGAAGAAATAAAGAATGATTTCCTCTTTTTCTACTTGTTGATATGAATGATTGTGCTAGAACTCCTAGAGAGATGCGTTACTGAATGTGCCCATCACACTCGTCTAGACATGAATGACATCAGTCTTTGCTAGGCTGGCAAGCCTGAAATCCGCAACCTAGCTCATGAACATAGCATTTATGTGTCATCAGGAACTGAACATACCATCCACAATAACTAATTTGTTAAGAAAGATGGCAGTCTTGCAGCAAGAACAAACCTGAGCTTCAAAGTTGTCTTCAAGCAGGATGTTTGATGACTTGATGTCCATGTAGATGGTCCTTGGATGACTTGTAACAACAACAAATAAAAGAGAGAGAAAAAGGCACACACAATATTTAAGCTTCAATTCCCATAGAACAAACATTAAAATAACCAAGCTAAACCCTAGGCAGAATCTAATTTACAAACCTCATGTAGGTAGACCAATCCGTGCATTGAGCTCACCACAACTCCCTGCAAGCACACCAACATAAGTGATTCATACACAAATCAACCCACTAAGTGACCATAAGTAAAGATGCTAAACAACAAAAGTCGTAAGAATTTACAAGAAGTGAACAACCATGGAGGTGGTGGTGAAACCTATTGCTAGAGACGAAGTCATATACACAAAGGCCCTAGAAAGACCCATCATTGTACCCTCCGGTACCAAGTGCATAGTATGCATTGTTGGGCATAGTTTCCATTCTCTGAACAACAATTTAAGTAAGGTTGAGTATGTTGTGCACTCAACAAGACTTGTAGTATATCACAACATATATATATATATACATATACATACATACATACATACATACATACATATATATATATATATATATATATATATATATATATATATATATATATATATATATATATATATATATATATATATATATATATATATATATATAGGAAAAATACCTTTTACTCCCGGGTGTAATTACACCCACCTCTAATATACCACCTAAACAAACTTGAAATACTCCTTTATCACTTTAGGTATACTCATATACTAATTATAAGATACTCCAATGTGAACAACACGAAAAAAATTGTAAAGAAGTCCATAGTTTTTAGCGTATTTTATAAATACCTTTATATACGTACATAAAAAGGAGTATGTCAAAAAAAAATATGCATACCACCTCTGAAAAAATGTTCATACCACCTATATGGTCTTAAATACTCGTATACTACACGTACATACTCTCCGTTACGCGAGATACTACCTATGTTGTTAGATACGACATAGGGTGTAATTACACCCGGGAGTAGAAAAGAGGCTTCCATATATATATATATATATATATATATATATATATATATATATATATATATATATATATATATATATATATATATATATATATATATATATATATATATATATATATATATATATATAAATGCAAGACTAACAATAAATAAGGCTCTATGCTAAGCAAGGTTGAGTAAATTATGTATTCTGTAAGACTTGTAGTGTATCGAAACATATATATGCAAGGCTAATAATAAGTAAGCCTCTATGCTATAAGTTATTTTCAGCATGAATCTAGCTTCATTTGCAATATCGATAAGTAGTAATTTGTAACAGAATTGTAAAGAGTAGTTTACATGTAAAGAAATAACATTTGTATAACATTAAAACACTTCCATTAACAGCCCTCCTTGGCTGCAATCATTGAACAATTCCACACCATGGGCATGGCACATGCGACACGTACATGCTATCCCAATTTTTCCAATGAAACAGCTTGTAAAATAAAAGATATACCCATTGTGGTTGCATCCAAGCATGCACATGACTGCGAGCACGGTTATTTAAATAGTTTTTAGCACTCTCAAGGGGTTATATAACTTTACCCATATGATATAATCAAATACACTATCGACAATTACATGCTTCCTTGGGCGTGTGACACAGGTGATTATCATATAGCCTTTACATCATCTAGTTCTAACCTTGCACCAGCCCGATGAATGTCGAACCTTACTTAGGTCCATCCCCCAAGTAAGCATTCGGACCATCACTTAGGTCCATCCCCTAAGTGAGGACCCTCACTTAGGTCCATCCCCTAAGTGATCATTCATCATTATATTAGCAAGCTTTTTTCCCATACCTTGCTGAAGGGAGCCCCTACGAGCAAAACTTCTTGGAATGCCCTCACTACTTCAGTCTACCAAAATGCAACACCTCTAGACCTAGACAACTTAATCAGCTAAAGCAAGAGCCCATATAGCACATGTGGTTGTATGCTTAGATGTACGGTAACAACGTTCAGTCCTTAATTGACCTAGGTGAGAATCTCCCCTATCTACACGTGGGATACCTTCTAACATTTGATAGTTCATAATATAACCCACTAGAGGTTCCTCCTTTAGTCCAACATTTTAAAATCACCTATGTCCATATGTAAATTTTTTTGAATGACCAAACTTAGTGAAAACTATTACATGGCTAAGCATCTAGACCATATATTCAAAGTAATATACCCAAAATGATATTAGCTACTATCCAAACCATATCCTAAAGGTTACAATAGTGAGGATATCAAATTTGCAAGCAGGTTCAATACATATAAGTGGATATAACAACCATTACCCATAGTATAACAAATTTTAATGAAGTATACACGCATGCATAATAGATTTTACAAACAATATACAATAATTAAAATATTATGATCAATATGGTCAAAGGGGGTGCTTGCCTTGCTCTTGTTGCTCAGAGAATGGTTCAGAACGTTCTCGAAATTGTCCAGCACGATGGTGTCTATTCGATAAAATTCAGAAAATACAAATAAAAGCCAAACAGTTTGCAGAATAGTGCTATACTCTCATGTTTTAAAGCCTTATCTGCATGTGGGTCCTACATGTCATTCTCATAGTTTTTAAACATGGTTTTAAATATAATTCTAGTTAACTAATTGACTCAGGTCCACATGTCATTCACACATTAGATTTGAACATGTCATTAGCGCTAAGCTAATTCATCTAACAGGTCAGGCCCACTATCAGTGAGGGAAAGGCAAAGTCGAGCGGATCAGAGCTCTAGCGAGCTCATCAGCGGTGAGGGAAGCTATGGCTTGGTGTTAGCATGGTCAAAATGGAACGACTGCATCATTGTGCATCTCTAGGCAGTGACGATGGCCAGATTGGTGGACGGTGGTGGCCGTGCAATGGCAAGAGTGTCAAACCCAGATTTTACAATCCGGAATCTTCTGTGATTCCACCGCACTATTCCCTGGATCAGTAGATAGTGCTCACAGATTACAGTTCTGAATATCATAGTACATATCATACAGAAGCATAAATATAATAGTAAACTTACTCATGGGCCGTTTAGGCCGAATTCATTAAATTGCAGCAGCGGAAGAACGAAGCACACAGATGGGACCTTCAGGACATGCCCACAGGCAGCCAACTGGAGGATCGCGACCTAGTTCTTGACATCTTCATCTTCTTCGCCATCATGATCCAAAAGTATTGTTGAAGCGTAGTGATCTGATTCCTGCTTCTGAATTTGTCGCAAAAGCAAGTGTGAGCACAAACCACCGTGCTCGCGAGCCAATGCACAGAATGCAAATAAATAGTATGCATGGCTTAACAAAGGAGAGGCTCGGGTTATTTTATTTGCCAAAAATCTCTTTTAGTAGCTTTGTCATTATTTAATCATAGTGTTATTGTTACTACCTATACTCCACCTAGCGACTACCATAATCGACTTAATCCACCAAAATACACTTTCTTTATTGATTGCTGTCTAAGACTCCAAACAGCGAATGTCATAATTTAATCAGTCCACCGATCATGCTCTTTCCATATTGATTGCTATCTATGACTCTAAACAACGATTATCATCAATTATGCAATCCACCAATCATACCTTCATTGCTGCCTAAATCCCCACATAGCGAGTATCATAACTTATATAATCCACTGATCAATTACTGCCTAAAACTCCAAACAGCTAGCGACATCATTTATCTAATATCATTTATTTAATCCACCAGTATCCTTTGCATCCTAAATTCTTAACAATCCTTTCGTTATTGATCCACAACCATAATTCTTCAATAATCAATCTTATTTTTCCATTATCTATCTCTAACTAATTCATGAGTATACATCCACCAAGAATATCATTGACCAAGTATACGATTCACTAGTTTATTTTCACCAAGTATATTATTGATTAGGTCTACGATTCACCAGTATTCATCCACCAGGAATATCATTGATCAAGTTTATACTCCAGGAATTGTTATCATACCCCAAACTCCCAAGATCAATTCATTCGTCCAGAACTTGTTCAAATCCTATTAATCCCAATATTGTCAACATCTCCCAAGAATTTATGTCAAATATCAGTGTTGTAATCCAACCAATACCCTTGCACTTCCTAATACTCCAAAGATCATATAAATCATCTATCTAGTCTAGATATCCATTTGGGCTCATTTCTCTCAGAATCCACACTATCGTTTTTTTTATAATCGACATGAGTCCACCAATATATTTATGTTTTTACCACAAACTTCCATCTTCATTACTCCCGATTCTACTTATTTCCTCATATATTTTACTTTGCGAGAAGAGAAAACATTTTTACTTTTGCAATATGATACATAAAAATTTCCTGAGACCTAGCAGTTTTGAACAAAAACATAATGTTCAAGAAAATGCAATAATAATAGCGTTCCAGATTCCATCCACCGTTACATGGCATCTGCACCATATAGCATCTTTCAGCATTATAGCCGCTTAAATTATCACTGGGACGACACCCAGGACAATTCAAATCAGGGCTTTCCACTGCCCTTCCACTTTTCCATTCCCACCCACAAAGTTTTTGAAATAGAACTATATCCGGTTAAGTTCCCATGTCTGTCCATGACCGTGGGCACAACTATTCGAATAGTTTTGACTCTGCAGAGTTTGTACACTTTCACTACAAGAGACAATCAACTCGTTGCCCCACACGATTCCTTAGTCATGTGGTTGAGCAGACTATCACAGTGACTTTTCAAAGTATCTAGCCCTTTTTGTCATCTCACCTTATGGGTAGCCGCCCACTTGCGGTGGGTCCTATCTATGCGCGGGATGTTTCCCACAGCCACTAACGCAGTTTGGGCTTCTACTTCCCGCAACGTTAGGACAGCTGGGAAACTTCACCCACCACTGGTGTCCCTTCAGGCCCCCTTTCCATAGCGTAGCCCCATCAATCCACTACCAGTGAGATGAGTCCGGAGTTCGATAAATTTACTTAGCCAAGTTGTATTTTACAGACTTGCAGTTGTACTGTTTTACATGGAATATCATGACAAGATTCAGTCCTTAGTGGTATCTGGGCGGTTCTACCACAAACCACACTCTCGTGCACCACTGCACCATACCCCCATCCATCCGCCCAGATAAATAAGCAATTTGAGGTTTTTGGGAATATAAAATAACCATATCCAACATACACCAGTCATTACCACCATGACCGCCCAATCAATTCTTCTCAGGATTAAAAGTGTTGCTTGGGCACTCTCGCGCCCATGAGTATCTAAGCAATACTAAGCATGGCATATAATTACGGACTTATTTTCGAAAGGTTACTATTATAATTTTTGCTAAGGCGACAAGGTTCACAAATTCAAATATTCAAAAGGGAGTGTAATATTATTCCAGGCAAACAATGGGCATATAACTAGAATATTGAATTTATCATGTATTTGCATATAAAATAATAACATGCAATTTGATAATTTAAACCAAAGTAATTTGCAGAAAATGTAGGTTCAATATGATCAAAGTATTGACTCGCCTGGCGCGGTTTGCCGCG
Source organism: Dendrocalamus latiflorus (assembly GCA_017311315.1). Lineage (NCBI taxonomy): Eukaryota > Viridiplantae > Streptophyta > Magnoliopsida > Poales > Poaceae > Dendrocalamus > Dendrocalamus latiflorus. The sequence goes on along the minus strand of CM029626.1, from coordinate 21,416,345 downwards.
GTCTTGTGCTCTCTCAAAGCTGTCTCATTTGATGGGACTGCTCTGCCGGTCTTTTCTATACTTTGATCTTGGTCTTGCTTGATCCATTGATTCTTCGGAACTCCAGTTTCTAACTATGCGATAAGCGACTGAATCCAAATAAAAACAAATAATTCAAGAGATCCAAATAAATCCAATCACTTTAAATACCCGATTTACTTTAAATTATGCATTTATTATGGTTGGAGAATAGAAGGATGATTTAGGTTGATGTGTTGTAAGCACAGCGGTAGCTGGGTTTGAGCAGGAGGACGAGTTGTCTGAATGCTTTACCGTGAGGGAAAATTTTAGAAATACGAGGGATCAAAAGTGAAGATGTACCTACAGGAATTATCTGCTTTTGGGAAAGGAAGGTGGCCATACATGGCCGATTGGGGAAAAGCGAGGCTTGACCTTTTTATTAATAATTTCTTTTATCATTTTTGTATTTATCAAGAAAGTTTCATGAGTTAGGTTAGACCTATGAATAGGTGCACAAGTTTATCTTAGCATTATTTTGTTGAGTGCTATTGTTCAGGGCATTTTGGCTTACCGAATTAATTTTAGAGTCTAGGTGTATAGCATTTTATGGGGTGATATTTTATGTAGCCTCAGTTTTCATTAAGCCTATTTCAGTTCGAATTAGGATTCAGTTGTATGGGCCATATCTTGTTATTTCATGCTCATCATTATTATTTGCTAAATCTAGTATTAAGATTTAATTAATGATACCATTATTAGCTATTTGGGCAAAGCTTGTTACATAGGGTTATATTTTTAATATTTGTTGCTTCGCAAAATCTACCTTGAAGATTTATTTAATGACAACGTGTTAATTACTGGACATATATCTTAATTATATTTAAGGGTATCTTTACTAAATTTGGGTATTTAACCAAAGCCACCTTTTCTTATTAATGTCCTTATTTGATAATTAGACCTCCATTAAATATTTAATCTACATCAGTTGCTCATGCAGTAAATAACCAGATACTACATGCTAAATAACCTTACTTTACATCCTAAATAAATTTATTGTGTTCCCTAGATTATTCCCAAATTGTCCATAATTTTCACCAAAAATTCATATGAGCTCTAAAATTTCTAGTTTCCATTCCATTGGATATATCTTGAATTTAGATAAATTTAGAAATTTGTTTCACTTAATTTGAAGTTAAAATGAATAAGTTATGCCCATTTGAAAATCTCAGTTCTGTGAAATTCCATAAAATAGAAAACTCTGACATATGGGTCCCACTGGAGTTTTTAATTCATATTCTTTTTATTTCATTTCCTTGTGTACTGTGTCTCTGACATGTGGGGCCGGCTACTGTTCTGTGGGGTCCTCATGCCAGTGTGCCGCTGTCTAGCGGGGCCCAATGGTCAGCGGGCCGCTCGGCCTGGCCCCCACTGACAGGTGGAGCCCACCTGTCAGGCGGAAATAAAAGAAAAGTTCGACCTCGGCGCGCTGCGGAGCCGGGGGCTCAAACGCGCGCGGCCGAGGGAACAGGGGGGAATAAAGTTAGCGCTGCTAGCCAGGGGAGCGCTCGGGTGTTTCTTACCCTATAAGGGTAATCATACCTTTTGAGTTAGCTCGCGGAGGGGGTCGGGCAGAGGAAGTCGCGGTGCCGGCGGCGAGGGATGGTTGGAGGAGCTCGGTTGAGTGCCAAAATGCGTTCCCGGGACGTAGAGGTTGCCGGTGGTGGGGTTGGTGGGGGCCGAGGGGCACCGGAGGATGGTCGGAAGCGTGCGGTGGCGGCGGCTCAGGGAAGCTCTCGGCGACGGCGAGCTACAGGCGGCGGGGAGCTCAGGCGAGGGTCGGGAAAGCTTCGCCTTGTCCCGAGGGTGGTGCGGGTGAGAGGAATTGGATTTCTACGGTGGAAATCAACGGGGAGGGTGATGCCGGAGTTGGGAACGAAGGGGCGGTGCCGGCGGTGGAGTGGGGTTTTCAGCACGATTACCTGGAGGAGGAGAGAGCTGAGAGTGTGGGGAGGATGATGGGAGCTTCGGGGGTACTTATAGGGGGCCGGGTGGAGCTAGCAACGACGCTCCCGTTCGGTCACTTCGGGGCAGCGGTGGCAGGCGGCGGTAGCGGGAATCCAGGCTGGCGCATGTGCCCTCCCGGACAGCCTTTTGCACCGCGCACGCGAGAGGACGTGTCAGGCAGCGGGCGGCCTCACCCGGGCGCATGCGTGCCACGGGGAAGAAAGGAGCTGCGCTCCGCGCAGAGAGACGGAGCGGGGAGGAGGAAGATGCCTCTGACAGGGTGGGTCCACCGGCCAGCGGGAGAGGGGAGGGGGAAGCGCGATGGCGCGAATGAAGCCGCGTGGCGGAGGAGGCCGATCGGGACCGGCCAGGTGGCGGCCCGAGAGGAGGGGAAGGTGGGATGGGAGTGGCTACGTGGGCGGCATCTGGCCGTCCACGTGGCGGCCGTAGGGTGGGTTGAAGTTTTAATATTTCTGATTTTTAATTTCAGCTTTTTAGAAATTGCCAAAAAACCCAATAAGCTCAGAAAAATATGAAAAGACATCCAAAAATTCCAGGAAAAATTCACAGAAGTTCCTGATGACATTTTGGACTTAATAAAAATATTTCCAACTAATGTTGGTATTTAATTTACTTGCTTCCATTGTTATTCATGCCATTATTTTCAGAAATGATATTTTATGTTCTAAGTCAAATTTCTTTCTTACTTCTATGGATCATCTTTTCAGATTCTTATCTTAGATTTCATATTTATAATATTTAAACATGTTTATTTCTTTCTTGACCTTTTAACTTTATGGAAACTCTACCAAATTTCAGAAGAAAACCATAAACTCCAAGTTCAAATAAAATATATTGCAAGAATAATTCAGGAACTCCACATTTTTCAAACTTAAATTTTTAGGATGTTACAAAGAGGAAGTGGTTGTTCTCCGATGAACTATAGTGTGGCTAAGACGGGCATGCATTCATGCTAAAAACTAATTGGTTTGGCTCAGGGTGAGGTCATAAGGCATTTGGGGCTTGGCTCAGGGACCAAAGGTCACCGAAGCAGCGACGACAAGGTCTCCCATGGTGGTGCCATGAATGGCTACAGTGAAAACCATGCTATGCTGATGCATTTCCAAATTAAACTAGTGCATGAGCATCTAGGGGCTACTAGGAGACTACCGTGGGGGTTGGTGTTGGGGAAGCTTTAGGGTGGCCAGACAATGAGGAGTAGCAACGACGGTGACGATGTGCATGACGACGGCCCACTACGGTGGAAGACAAGTCAAAAGCATGGTCAGATTAGCTTACTTAGGTAGTGGACATGCTTGTAGAGCAAGGAATTAGCCTAAACCTTACCAGAGAGAGACACCAGCTAGTGGCAGTGCTTCTAGCTTGAGATGAAGATGATGGCTTGATTTCGGCAAGGGCCTTCACGAATTGAGCAATTAGCCATTTTTTGCAATTGCTTTGATTTAAATAAATTTGAGAACATGTTCAAAACATTCAAATTTTCATTTTCAGTGTCATGAACTTATTTGTAAGTTTTTGAATTATTTTCTACTGTAAAATCTCCTAGGTCATTTTGGGATCATCTTTTTAGATTCAATTTTTGAATCTAAATTGAATTCTTTCTAAAGTACATTTCTTTTGAAAACTTGTTTTGCAAATTACTTTTCCAAATACACTCCATTAAAGGCCAAGGAAATAATATGCATGTGAAAGTTCTAAATTTCCCTCATTTGTATATTCTTTGGAATCCGGGATGTTACAAGTCTACCCCCCTTACAAAGAATCTTGACTCCGAGATTCGGCGGGCTCGGTAAAGAAAAGTCGTTCTAAGTCAGTCTTCTTGTTCCCTTGTGGCTTCATCTCCGGTGTGGTTACTCCACTAGACCTTTAACATCTTGATGGTATAGTTGTGAGTATATCGCTTGGCTTCATCTAGAATGCAGATCAAATGCTCTCAATATGAAAGATTGGGTTGCAAATCAATGTTGTCCAATTGAGTGTGCTCACTTGGAGTGCAAAGACACTTCTTGATCTAAGAGACATAGAAGACATCATGCACATCTGAAAGTTGAGTTGGAAACTACAATTGGTACGCCACTTCGCATTTCTTTGTAATGATTCGATCAGCTCACGATGGCCCGATGTATCGAGGTGCCAATTTTCCATGGACATGGAAACAATGGTTGTGTTACAGTTCTGAGGCCTTGAGATAAACATAATCATCTATCTCAAAGCTCAGCTCATGATGGCGATGATCAGCATAGCTCTCCTGATGAGTCTATGCTTCCTTCAATTTGGCTTTTTATCGCATCAACTTATTCTCCCCTTGGATAATAGCCAATCCAAAGAATTATTTTTCACTGACCTTAGAGTAGAAAAGAGGTGTTCTATACTTCCTCCCATAAAGTGCTTCAAACGGATACATTTGGAGGCTTGTTGGAAGTTATTGCTATAAGAAAACTCGGTGAATGCCAAGCATTTCTCCTAATTCGTGCTATAGGATAGCACACATGCTCTTAACATATCCTCCAAAATTAAATTTGTCCTCTCAGTTTGGCCTCCTATTTGCGGGTGGAATGTCGTGCTAAAGAATAGCTCAGTTCCCATAAGCTTCTTTATGTAGAGCTTGGCAAGCTTAGCTCCATGATATGTGGTGCTCACTGGAATGAAATGGGCCACTTTGGTCAAGCGGTCAACAACAACCCATATCGAGTCATGCCCGTTTTGGGTTTTTGGAAAGCTGGTAATGAAATACATACCGATGTCATCCCATTTCCACTCAAGAACCTTCAAAGGTTGGAGCAATCCCACTAGTCATTGGTGCTCTGCCCTCATTCTTTGGCATACATCACAAACATCAACATTTGCGGCGATGTCCTTGTTATACCGGGCCACTAAAATCGTTTCCACAGATCCTAATACATCATCATACTCCCAGGATGAATGAAGAGCTGTGAATCATGGGCTTCCCTAAGGATTAGCTCCTTGATTTCTTAGTTATTTGGGACATAAAGCTGCTACCCATGCATAACCACCCCACTCATACTTTTGGTGAACTCTTATTTCTCGTTGTTCTACAAATCACACTTGATTTTGGTGATAGCTAGATCTTCAAGTTGAGTGGCCTTGATATGAGATTCAAGGGTAGGTTGCAGCACTAGGGCACCAAGAAAACCGTCCCCAACCTCCTCTAGGTTGAGTCTCCAAAACTCTCCATGTGATGTCGGATGACTGGCTTTAACTGATGCATCGATGTAATGGAGCTTTCAACTGAGAGCATCGACTACAATGTTAGCTTTACTGTGGTGGTCATAGATGTCAAGATCAATCTTTGATCAATTCAAGCCACATTCTTTGCCTCAGATTCAGATCTGGTTGTGTGAAGAAATACTTTAAGCTTTTGTGATTGGTATAGATGTTGCACTGATTTCTGATGAGATAATGCCTCCAGATCTTGAGAGCATTTACCATGGCTACCAATTCCAAGTCATAAGTCAGATAATTTGCCTCATGGATTTATAATTGACATGAGGCATAAGTCACAACTTTGCCTTCTTGCATTAATACACAATTGAGGCCGCGACGAGATGCATCGTAATACACAAATAGAACTTTTGTGTAGATTAGGCAATACATGCATTGTGGCTATTGTGAGCCTCTTTTTCAATTCTTGGAAGCTCTCCTCATAGGAAGATGACTACTCAAACTTCTTCTTCTTTAGAAGCTGATTCATTGGTCTTAAAATTTTGGAGAAATTCTCGATGAACTGGCGATAGTATTCGTCTAGACCTAGAAAACTCCAAACTTCAGGAATGGTGCAGGGCTGACTCCAAGCTAGTACATCATGTAGTTTGCTAGGATCCATGACAATGCCTTATCAAAAAGAATGTGGCCTAGGAAGCCAACTTCCTATAGCCAAAACACATACTTACTGAATGTGCGTATAGTTGATGTTCCTGAAGTTTCTCGAGCACCATACACAAGTGTTTCTCGTGCTCTTCTGCATTCTTGGGATAGATGAGAGTATCATTGATGAAGACCACCATGAACTTTTCTAAATACTCCATAAAATCTTATTTAAAAGATTCATGAAGGTAGCGGGAGCATTGATAAATCCACATGACATTACGGTGTACTCATACAAACTATAATGGGTGGTGAATACAGTCTTTGGAATGTCCTCTGGCTTGATCTTTAATTGAAAATTGTTGGACCGAAATGGCGACAAAGGGGGGGGGTGAATGTCGACTTTTTTAAAAACTTGCCTTCAAGGCTTTCACTTGAGTTTCCCCTCCAATAGCTATGCCAGCTATGAAAAAGATTTCATTCTCTCTGAAACTCACAGCTAAACAAAACCAAGAAAGAACCATAGAGGAAACAAGCCAAAACGATGTCAAAATGGCCAAATTGCAGAAGGCCAGTCTGACCGCCCCTAACAGGCCGGTCTGACCGCTATTAGGAGGCTGGTCTGACCGCCCCTAACAGGTTGGTCTGACCGCCGTTAGGAGGCCGGTCTGACCGCCCCTCGGGGGCTGCAGGCTGAAACTTCTGATTTTTCAGACAGCCGACTGGAGACTTCACCCATTTGAGAAATTTGAGACTTGGCCCTAAAAATCTCAATCCATAACAACCACACAACACCCTAAATAGCAAGGGGAGGCCAGGGAACAGAGGGAAACCAACTCAAGAGCATGAAATTCAGATTCTTGACAAAAACTGAAACTTTTGCAAGAACTGAACCAAAACCCAAATTTCTCTCCAATTCTTGATCCTTTGACTACGAAACTTTGAGAAAAGCTAATTAATAGCCTCTGGACTTTAGATACCAAGTTTCATGCCATCTCAAGAAGGGGAACAAGAACCTCACCAAAACCCTAGAAAAGGAAAAAGAAGAGCAGAGGAGGTAAAAATGCATAAACTGAAATTAAAATAGGTTTGCTCTTAAGATTGGCTAGCCAAATGGCTTTGGGGCATCTCGTAGATCACAGCAACCCATTTTGCTACTCCGTAGCAGGAAAGAACACAAAATCAAAAACTTGAGAAATCCAACATAGAGAGCAACGAAGAACAGAAATAACAGAGGGAGCTCAAGAACTCAATCAAACTCAAATAAGGCCATCTCAGATTGATATTGAGGATGAGAGATACATGATTACAAAGAGTATCAACTCATATCGTCCCTACAATCCCATACATGCTTAAATGAACATGAAATCATACTTTCCCTCTCTCAAGCTCTCATACACAAGAAGAACACACAGGGAGGAGACTACGATGGAGACATGCCTCTGCCTTCTCCACCAACTCTCAACTACTAAAGAGAAAGCAAAACAACCTCCAAAAGACTTAGACTACATGCAGGAGACACTCCCCTATTTATAGTCTCTCACTAATGGACTTGACTCACTGTTTACCCATTAAGTCTCAACAACTCTAGTGCTTTATCCATAACCCACTTCCTTTAGTGCAGCTTTGCGTATTCTCCAAAATGCCCCTCCTGCACCTTCCGGGAAGCTTCCTCCTTTCTTGCCGTTCAAGCCTCGCAGCTACCTCGAGTCTCCACTGTCTTCGACACATCCGACCGGTCTGACCTCGACACCGCCCGTGTCTAGTCCGGTCACCCCGTGCCTCGCCACGACTCCGTCTCGACGTCCTGCAGCCATCACAGACAAGAAACACATCAAATAGCACCGCTCGACACATATAAGCATAAATGCATTAATGAAACCACATTAAGCATGAGATAGCCCAAACCTGACAAGTCAACATAATATGCACCCTAACCACTTTGACCAGGTTTGACCAAGTCTGACCGAGCCCGATTGCACCACGCATCGTCAAGGTCCGAACCATTCAAATCAAACTCGACTTTCCTAAACTAATGTCAATTACTCATCACACACATGGGATGACCTCCACATGGTCTCTCAAAAATATCTAAGCCTTAGATCAATCTTGGAGATGACACATGTGAGAGACCATGTGGATGTGTCCCCATGTTTGTGATGAGTAATTGACTCGTGTTCTAGAAAGTTTGAGTTTGATTTGGTTGGTTCGCGCCAAGTCGGTGCATGGCGTAGTCTGGTTCAGTTGGACTTTGTCGAACGCGGTCGGGTGTGGTTAGGACGCTTGTTCCCTTTCTCGATCGGTTGTTCGGGCTTTTTCATGTATGAGTATGGTTTACTGATGCTTATGTTGGTTATGCTATTTCGAGCGGTGCTATGTGATGATTTGCTTGTCTGTGTGACTGCAAGACTTTGAAGCTAGGTCATGGTGAGGCGTGGGAGGACCGGGACTAGGCACAGGAGGTGTTGAGGTCCAGACGATCGGAGACGTCGAAGATGATCGAGGCTGCTGAGGTGGTTGCGAGTCGGGAGACGAGGAACTAGAGCCGGAGCTACCGGAGGTGGACACGACGGGCAACGGCGAGGTGGACCGGGACTAGGCTCAGGGAGGAGCTGAGGTCCAGACGGTCAGGATGCCGGGTGTGGTTGTGCGAGCAGGAAGCTTTCAGGAAGTTGCAGCAGGGGCATTTCGGTAAAATGCGCGAGGCTGCAAAATTGGAAGCGGATTCGGTTGAAGATAACGGGTTGGAGACCCGTTAGTGGAAAAGAGGAGGAGGTTAGGGTTTGGAGTGGAATGTGTGGTTTCCCTCCATTTTCCTGGTTTGACTCCTGCCTCTTATGGGTGTGAAGAAATGAAGTGGAGAGGGGCTGCCACTTCTTGAATTTCTTCTTTGAGGAGGTGAGCTCCTCTATTTAGTGCAGTAGTGTGTTGTGCATGAGCGAGGGTGTTAGCCAGAGCAAGAAAGCAAGCAGTGGAGTGTGTTCTCCTGCGTGTGTGTTCTTCCTGTTATTCAATTGCGTATGGGTTTGTAGTGAGAAATGGGATGAACTGGATGTAACCATTCCTCTCTATGAAATCATTCATGTCCTCTCCTCGATTTTTGAGTTGGTTTTTTATGTGTTGAGATGATTCTGTTCTTCCTCTATTCTCTATCTCCTTACTGTTTCTGTTTTGTGATGAGCTTGTGATTGAGATGATGCAAGATTACTTGGCTCTGTATGTGGAATTAATCTCAAGATCATTTGGTCAGTTCATTCCCAAGAGCATAAAGGTTGAATCAAAGAATCTCTTATTTTTCAGTCCTGCGCCTCAATTTCTCTGCTTTAGGAATTCTAGGGTTTGATGTCAGGGTAATATTGGTTTTCTCTTGATGACCTGGGAAAGTGGTTCAAGCTTCACATTTGCACGTCTGAGAATGATTCTCAGGGTATTGCAGAGATTCGTGAGCAAAGGATCAAAGAATCATGAGAGATATGGTTTTCATCCTTTCCTGTTGATAGTTTCTAGCAAAGACAGTAATCTCTGTTTGCATTTGGTTTGAGCCTACATTTCCCCTTCCCTGAGGTCTCAAAGCTATTTAGGTTAAAGTCTTACTCCTTTGGCTTGAGAAGAACATCTGCTATTCATCGAATTTCCCTGGAATTTGCAATTTCAGTTTTTACTGTTTGCTATTTTCGGTTGCAGTCTCTAGTTTGCTCTTTCAGTTTTGTTTCTTCTCTGCAGTTCTTTCTTGCTATCAATTAATTTCCTGCTATTTTTAGCCAAGAGTTCAAGGTTGAGCCGAGTATGTTTTCAGTTTTTTTGTTGCCTGTTGTTCAGCTGATGGAAACAAACTTGAAAAATCTATTTTTTGGTTGAACAGTTTGCAGCTTGCTGTGGTCAGTCCGGGGGTAAACTCTGCAGTCAGGTTTCAGATTTCATCTTCCTGTGCTCCTTTGATTCTCGGCAGCAAAATCTGTACCATGCCTCTATTTTCAGCATTCGGTTCTATCCTTGCAGTCTGTTTTCAGCAGATATTTGGGTGCAGTTCTGCTCTTTGTCTCTTGTCTAATTTTGTGTCTCTCTGTCCCTGGTGCTGTTTTTCTTCTTCAGTTTTTGGTGCTGAATTTTCTCTGTTTCGGACAGCAAAGTAGTGACTGTTGTTGTCTATTTTCAAGTGCTTTGATCAATTCTGAGTTGGAGATCAAGTTCTATGTCTCAAATAGAGTTCTCTTCTCAGGTGTCTTGGCCGATGGAAAGGTTTTTCTTCCATATCATTTGATCTCTATTTTGTGTTGCCGAGTAGACTGTTTTCAGTATTTTCCAGTTTCGGTCAGCTGCCCTTTGGACAACACTATTTCCCTATCATGTTCTCTTCTCTGTTTACAAGTTTAGTCTACTGCTTATGGTCTTCTTTGCTATCGGCAAAAATGTTTTTCGGCTTCCAATGCGCGAATCTCTTCTATCTTCATTGCTGCTATAGCTATCGGAGAAGATTTTTGGGATACTTCGGGGCGATTTTGAAGGCACCATTCACCCCCCTCTGTTGCCGTTTTTGATCCCATAATTGGTATCAGAGCCGGTTAGCTCTTCTCGACAGATCTTAACCAGTATGTGAGCCATGGCAACGGACAAGTATTCCACCAAGCGCCCGATCTTCAATGGGATCGACTATCCCTTTTGGAAGAGTCGGATGGAGACCTACATTCAGGCTCAGGGCTATGCGATTTGGCGCAATGTTAAAACACGTTTTGTTGTTCCTACCGATGAGAACATCAATGTGGCAAACATGCCCGATGTTGAGGCGAATGCTAAGGCGAGGAACATCATCATTCAAAGTCTGAGCCAAAACGAGTTCGATCACATTTCTCATCTTTCGTCGGCCTTCGATATTTGGGTGACCGTCGATGCTTACCATGAGAGCACCACCCAAATTAAGATGGTACGACAGGACCAGTTCAAGCGAGATTACAAAAAGTTTGAAATGCTCACTGGAGAGTCCCTGGATGAGTGCTTTGCAAGATTCCACAAGATCTTGAGCAACCTCCGAGCGGTCGGTCTCACATACCCCGACTCGGACAACGCTCGTCAAATGCTTTTAGCTTTGGATTTGCGTGTTTGGGAGATGAAAGTGACCACCATCAAGGACATGACAGATCTTTCGACTTTGACTCTTGATGCATTGTATTCACGCCTCAAGACTTACGAGATTGACATTGTCTCTCGCAAGTCGAAGTCTCAGTCGATGGCATTGGTCATTGATCCCAGTCCTACCTCTGGATCTTCTGCTGACACTGTTTCGGGTTTCTCTCTTGCTGCTCTGTGTGAAATCGATGATGATCATCTAGAGCAGCTCCTAGAAAACCAACTAGCCCTCTTAGCCAGAAAGTTCTCCCATGCTTACAAGAGGGTTAGGGAGGGAAAGAGAGGAGGACCTGTGATTTGCTTTTAGTGTGGTGGCCCCAACCACATTTGAGCAAACTGCCCCAAGCTGGAGAAGGACAAGAACGACTACGGCAGTTCGAGCAAGAACAACTACACCAACAAGAACTGCAACAAGAAGCCCCAAGGTAAAGAGAAGAAGTTCCGCAACCTTGGCAAAGCCAAGAATATCTTCCACCGCATTCTCACCGCCTTCGACGACATCGACCTCAGCGAGGTGGAGGGGTGGAGTGACGACGATGGGAAGGATGATCAAGATCCCAAGGACGGCGACGACTTCCTTGGCATGTGCTTCATGGCCCTTGAGGGCGACATCAGCGATAGCGAGCTCTACTCTGACTCCGATGAGGTATATCCTTCTTATGACCAGCAAGTAGAGAGATTATCACGGGAGCTTACTTCACTTATATCTGCTCCCTCCCGTGATGAATGTGATGTATGCTCTTCCTTGCTTGGTGATATGGAGAAGCTAAGGACCTCTCATGATAGTGTGACTGCTGAGCTTGACATGATTAAGGTGGAGAATGTTAGTCTGCCTGCTGAATTAGAGATAAGTAGGGTAGCTGCTCTTTCATCTAGTGCTGCTGAGACTATTTCTTGCACCTCATGTGAGGATAAGGATAATGCTTAGTCTTTACACTATGCTTCTCGATCTGCCTGAAACATGTGAAAATTGCAATAATTTGAAAATGAACTTAAAAAAGGCAGATCATAAAATTGCTGAATTGCATGCTTCATTGCTTGAGCCCATTGTATCTTGCACCAATTGTCCCAAATTAACTATTGAACTTGAATCAGTCTCAAAATAGTTTCAAGAAATGATTGACCACAACAACAAATTGGCTCATTATGCGACTAAGGACCTTGTTAGCTCACCATGCAGTAGTTGTGAAAAATTAAAACTTGAACTCGTTGCTTTGGATGATAAATGTGTGAAGCTAACTAAGGACCTACTAGAGAAGCCACAATCCTGTTGTGATGCTTGTGCTGTTGTGGGGGAGAAGTCTAAGGGTAGGGTAGAGACGCTTAGCGACGAGAACCAAATGGCTAGCAGTCGGACTGTCCCTCCTGTTCCTTGTGAAGACCTCAATGTTGAGGCGGCTGTGCGTGCACATGCCATCCATTCTTCTGCTGTTGGTTCTTCTTCTTCTTCTCCCTTACCCTCTATTGTCTCTTCTTCCCCTGCTCTTCTTTCACCTCTCTCCTTCAGGAGTGTCAGTATCTTATGAACATTCTTGAGAGATTTGTTGGAGGCAAGAAGAAGTTGAATCTTATTCTAGACCAGTCCAAGATTTGCAAATTCAATCAAGGTCTAGGATACGATTTTCTTGAGGATGTTAGGAAGCATCCACCTGCTGTTCTCAGACCCATAGCAGCAGGTGTGATCGAGGTCAAGCCCAGAACCAAAAAGGTTGAGTTCAAATCTGCAGGCTTTGTCCAAAGGATTTCTAACAGTAAGGTGATTTCACCTGTTGCTTCGACCTCTCAGAAGGCGAAGCCTCATCATGCTACTTCTACCTCTCAGAATGTGAAGTATCATTGTACCTTCTGTTAGAAGGATGGACACATGATCGAGAGATGCTTCAGGCGCGCCAAGATTGCACGAAGAGACCGTGTTCAGACTCTTAGGCATATTCAGGATCAGCCCCAGACCTTGAGTGCACCTAAGATCAACACGAGGTCTAGAGTTGTTCATGTTGAAGTGTTTGGGCAGCATCCTGGACTTGGTTTTTCTAGTTTTTCTGATTTTCGTCATCGATTTGCCTTTGGTCATGATTTCCGCCGTCCTGAGGGTAGATCTCGTTTCCCCCGTCAAGCTACCCGCGGCGAGATCAGCATGTTGCTGGTGCACCGACTCGCTCTTCCATAGTAGTCAGACCTAGCAACAGCTTCAGGTCTGCTCATAGACCTTATGGCCTTGTGAGCGACGGAGAACATAGGGTAGTTAGAGGTCAGTCGTGTGTGACTACTTCTTCTGCTCATTGTGTGACTCAGGTTCACCGGGCAGGGAAGGGAGAGGTTTGGCTTGTAGACTCCGTGTGTTCTCGGCACATGACTGGAGACTCACGTTGGTTCTCTTCCCTAGTCCGTGCTCCAGGTGATGAGTCGATCACCTTCGGAGATGCCTTTCTGGGCACGTCATCACCAAAGGTACTGTGCGCGTTAATGATTCATTTGTTTTAAAAGATGTTGCCTTAGTGAGTAAGCTGCAGTACAATTTGCTTTCTGTTTCCCAGCTTACCGATGACGGTTTCGAGGTGAGCTTTAAGAAAAATGCGTGCAAAATTCTTGATTCTTCGGGTAGTCTGGTTTGCGGGATTTCTAGATATGGGAGGATCTTTTGTGCTGATTTTGTTGAGTCTTCTGGTGATCCTCTTAGATGTTTAGTTGCTTTTGAGTCCCATGACCTCACTTTCTGGCATAGGAGACTTGGTCATATTGGATTTGACTATTTGACTCGAGTTAGTGGCCACGATCTCATTCGTGGTCTGCCTAAACTCAAGATGATCAAAGATCTAGTTTGCGCTCCTTGTCGGCATGGCAAGATGGTTACCGCTTCTCATCCTCCGGTCACAGTGACTATGACCGATGCACCAGGACAGCTGCTCCACATGGACACAGTTGGTCCAGCTTGAGTGCAGTCAGCAGGAGGGAAGTGGTACGTTTTTGTTGTGGTCGATGACTTCTCGAGGTATTCTTGGGTATTTTTCTTAGCCTCGAAGGATGAGACGTTTACCCATTTTTGGGGTCTTTTTAGTAGGCTTTCTGTTGAGCTCCCGGGTGCCTTACGAGCGATCCGCAGTGACAATGGCACAGAGTTCAAGAATTCCTACTTTGAGAGGTTTTGTGACGAGACAGGTGTAGAGCATCAGTTCTCATCTCCATACGTCTCCCAGCAAAATGGCGTTGTGGAGAGGAAGAACCGTACCTTAGTCGAGATGGCCAGGATGATGCTTGATGAGTACTCTACACCTAGGAAGTTTTAGGCTGAGGCGATAGCCACTGCGTGCCATGTTTCAAACAGAGTTTTTTTGAGGGCACACTTGCATCGCACCTCTTATGAGTTGAGATATGGGCGAAAGCCCAGTGTCTCTCATTTTCGTGTGTTTGGTTACAAGTGTTTCATCTTGAAGTCCGAGAACCTAGATAAGTTTGAGTCACGATCTTGTGATGGGATTTTTCTAGGGTATTCGACTTCTTTGCGGGCGTATAGGATCTGGAACTGCGAGTCTAGTAAAATGGTGGAAACCTGTGAGGTGACCTTCGATGAGGCCAGTCCGGGGACTAGACCTGATATCTCAGGTTCAGTAGAGCAGTCTGAGCCCATCTTTGTGGACGATGAGGAGGATGGAGATGAGGGTCGTCTACCCAATCCAGTTCCTCCTCTCTTTGAGGTGCCTACTTCTTCCATTGCACCTCGAGGAGATTAGCCCATGCCTTCCACATCTTCTGGAGCTAGTGGCTCTGTTCCTACCTCGTCAATCATGAGGTAGAGACCACTTCTTCATGTCATCTAGGACCTCCTCGACATATCCAAAAAGATCATCCTTCAGAGCAGATGATTGGAGATCTCTTTGAGCGCGTCACGCGCTCAAAGTCTGGCATGTCTCACTTCTATCTCCATTCTGCTTTCGTCGCCTCTTTCGAGCCTAAGGATGTTAGTCATGCTCTTTCTGATGAGTCCTGGGTCAATGCCATGCATGAGGAATTAGAGAACTTTGAGCGGAACAAGGTCTGGTCGCTTGTTGAGGCACCTAGAGGTCATAATGTCATAGGTACCAAGTGGGTGCTCAAAAACAAGCAGAGTGAGGATGGGGTAGTCATTCGAAACAAGGCTAGATTGGTAGCTCAGGGTGTCTCCCAGGTTGAGGGTCTATATTTTGAGGAGACCTTTGCCTCTGTAGCTAGGCTAGAGGCCATTAGGATCTTGCTTGCATTCGCAACGTCTAAGGGCTTCAAGTTTTACCAGATGGATGTCAAGAGTGCCTTCCTCAATGGGTTTATTGAGGAAGAGGTCTATGTTAGGCAGCCTCAAGGTTTCGAGAACCCCAATACCCAAATCATGTCTACAAGCTTTCCAAAGCCTTGTATGGACTTAAGCAAGCCCCTAAAGCTTGGTATGAGAGGCTTAAGTCCTATTTGTTAAGTCATGGGTTTGAGATGGGTAAGGTAGACAAGACCTTGTTCATTCGCAGGCATGGCAATGACCTTCTACTCGTCCAGGTTTATGTGGATGATATCATCTTTGGTGGCTCCTCTCATGCTCTTGTTTCACAGTTCTCGGATATCATGAGCACCGGGTTTGAGATGAGCATGATGGGCAAGTTGAACTTCTTCCTTGGCTTCCAGATCAAGCAGGCTCGGGAGGATACTTTCTTGCATCAGGTCAAATATACTCGAGACCTCCTGAGATACTTTGACACGAGTGATGGCAAGCCGGTGTCAACTCTGATGGCATCATCAACTTCACTTGATCCAGATGAGGATGGCGAGCCAGTTGATAAAAAGAGTTTAGAAGCATGATTGGCTCCCTCTTATATCTCACTGTCTCGAGACCGGATATACACTTTTTTGTGTGTCTATGTGCTCGATTTCAGGCTTCTCCTCGCGTATCTCACCGCTAGGCAATGAAGCACATCCTTCGGTACCTTCGAGCTACCATAGACAATGGTATCTGGTACTCTTCCTCATCTTGTCTTTCCCTTAGAGCCTACTCGGACGCAGACTTTGTTGGCTGTAGGATAGATAGGAAGAGCACTTCTGGCACCTGCCAATTTATTGGCACTTCTCTTGTCTCTTGGTCTTCTAGGATGCAGTCCGGTATTGCACAGTCCACTACAGAGACCGAGTATGTTGCTGCCGCCAGTTGCTGCAGCCACATACTTTGGATGGCTTCGACCCTGCGGGACTTTGGGTTAGTTATAGACAGTATTCCACTCTTTTGTGATAACACTTCTGCCATTAATATTGCCAGGAACTAATGTGATGATGGCCCGATCTTCCGAGAGGTACTGATAAGTTGATTGTGGAGAACTCGACGTTGATGATTCAAAGGCTCCAACCAAAACAGATCGAATCCCTCGCAATCACTACACTACTGCTCCGTTGGTTATCAACCGTGCCGAACACGGTTGACCTCGCCAAGAAGGCTATCTCTTGCAAGCGAATCGAGAACACAAGCAAGAGAGTTTAAGATGCAATCTGAATTGTATTGCGAATAATGTTTAAGTTCACAAGTTGGGGTTCCTCAACCAAACATGCGGTGAAACTGCTAAGCAGAATAATCTCTTAAGAAAAACCCAAGAAAAACTAAAGGGGTGTGACCTCCTTAAATAGGGGAAGGGGAAGCCGCACTTATCTAATGAAACGGGATGTGGTACTATTTGAAGTTACTGTTCATACGGCCGTGGTACTGTTCATGTGAACAGTAGTGGCCCAAATAGTCTAAGTTACAAGGCCCTCGGCCCACTTTGACTCAGACTGAAAAAATGACGTATCTTCTTTCGCAGTTTCTGATCTGCTCGAATGGAGTTTGGAGGTGAGACTAGATCCATTTGAAAGTATACTTCAAGATCTTTCCAACGAGTACTCATGGGCTCCGAGAAGCCTTTTGGATCAAAAGTTATGGCCGTTTGAAGTAGACGCTGTTGCAAAGGCCGAATCTGAATCGAACTCGCAAACAGGACTTGGATTGCGCTTGACGGTTCCACTTCTACATTTGAGCCCAAGTGGTTCTTCACCATGGTTCCTAAGGACAATTAAATCATCACAAGAATTAAGTAGTATGCCATTCTTTGAAACATTTGTATGCAAACTTAGGAACACATTCACCTGATGGTTAAGTTGACGTGCTCGTGCTCGAGTTATTGGTCATTGTATCATAGTTTCAGTTTGTGGAGTTTGTTGTGGAGTTGGAACAGTTGTATCTATGGAACGGATGTCCTCATCATCCTCCCCTTCTTAAATTGGAGTCGTCCTCGACTCAAGCTCATCTTCCACGCCCAAGCAAGGTCGCAAATCTGCAATGTTAAAGGTGGGGCTAACCCCAAAATCTGCAGGCAAGTCTAACTTATATGCATTTTCATTAATACGTTCAAGCACTCTAAAAGGACCATATGCATGAGGCATGAGTTTAGACTTTCTCAATTCAGGAAATCGTTCTTTACGTAAGTGTAACCACACAAGATCACCATGGTTCAAAAGTAATATGCTTGCGTCCTTGACTACCAACAACTTTATATCTAGCATTCATAATCTCAATGTTCTCTTTAGTTGTCTCATGCATCTTACGTATCAAATCAGCACGTTGTTGCGCATCAAAATTTACCTTCTCAGAAGCTGGAAGAGGCAACAAGTCGATAGGTGCATGAGGTATGAAACCATAAACAATCTCAAAAGGGCATTTCTTTGTGGTAGAATGCAGCGAACGATTATAAGCAAATTCCACATGAGGCAAACACTCCCACATTTTTAAGTTCTTTTTAAGCACAGCCCTAAGCATAGTAGACAATGTTCTATTGACTACCTCAGTTTGTCCATCAGTTTGGGGATGACAAGTAGTGGAAAATAACAGTTTAGTTCCCAACTTTCCCCACAAGGTTCTCCAAAAATGACTAAGAAACTTAGCATCACGATTTGAAACTATCGTATTTGGAATACCATGCAAGCGAACAATTTCCTTAAAGAACAAATCAGCAACATGTGTAGCATCATCACTTTTATGACATGGTATAAAATGAGCCATCTTAGAGAATCTATCCACGACAACAAAAATACTATCCCTCCCCTTCTTTGTTCTAGGAAGCCCTAAAACAAAGTCCATAGAAATATCTTCCCAAGGTATGCTTGGAACAGGAAGAGGCATGTATAAACCATGAGGATTAAGTCGTGACTTAGCTTTTTGGCACGTGGTGCAGCGGGAAATGAAGCGTTCAACATCACGCCTCATCTTTGGCCAATAAAAATAGTGGAACAGAATGTCCTCAGTCTTCTTCATGTTGAAGTGGCCCATCAATCCTCCCCCATGCGCCTCCTGTAACAACAAAAGACGAACGGAGCCAACAAGAATACATAGCTTGCTAGCACGGTATATGAACCCATCATGCACAACAAATTTATTCCAACCCTTTCCCTCTTGACAATTTAGCAACATATCTTTAAAATCAGCATCATGCACATATTGCTCCTTTATTGTCTCTAACCCAAAGATTTTGAAATCAAGTTGTGAAAGCATGGTATATCTCCTAGACAACGTATCAGCTATCACATTTTCTTTGCCCTTTTTATATTTAATGACATAGGGAAAAGATTCAATAAACTCAATCCACTTAGCATGTCTACAGTTCAGGTTGGTTTGACTTCGAATATGTTTCAAGGATTCATGATCATAATGTATTACAAACTCTTTGGGCCATAAATAATGCTGCCATGTTTCCAAAGTTCGAACTAGAGCATATAATTCTTTATCATAGGTAGAATAGTTCAAACTAGGACCACTTAACTTTTCACTAAAGTAAGCAACATGTTTTCCTTCTTGCATTAACACACCCCCAAGACCTATGCCACTAGCATCACATTCTAATTCAAAAGTCTTGCCGAAATCAGGAAGTTGAAGCAAAGGGGCATGTGTTAACTTATCTTTGAGAGTGTCGAAAGCTTGTTGATGATTGGTGGCCCAAGTAAAAGGAACACCCTTCTTTGTAAGCTCATTCAATGGTGCAGCGAGGGTGTTGAAATCCCGAACAAAACGCCGATAGAAACCAGCGAGCCCGAGAAAACTCCGCACTTGTGTGACCGTTTTAGGAGGCGGCCAACTCTGGATAGCGATGATCTTGGCTTGATCAACCTCAATTTCCTGCGGAGTAACAACATAGCCAAAAAAACAAACTTGATTGGTGCAAAAGGTGCACTTTTCGAGGTTACCAAACAAACGTGCATCTCTCAAAGCAATAAAAACAGCACGTAAGTGTTCAAGATGTTCATCTAGTGACTTGCTGTAAATCAATATATCATCAAAGTAAACTACCACAAATTTACCAATGAAAGCACGTAAAACTTCGTTCATTAATCTCATGAAAGTGCTAGGGGCATTAGTTAAACCAAAAGGCATCACTAGCCACTCATATAACCCGAACTTAGTTTTAAATGTCGTCTTCCATTCATCTCCAAGTTTCATTCTAATTTGGTGGTATCCACTACGCAAGTCAACTTTAGAAAACATTGTAGAGCCACCTAATTCATCAAGCATGTCGTCTAACCTAGGAATAGGATGACGGTATCTAATGGTAATATTATTGATAGCTCTACAATCAACACACATACGCCATGACCCATCTTTCTTTGGAACCAAAAGTACAGGAACAACACATGGACTAAGGCTCTCACGTACGTACCCTTTGTCAAGCAAGTCTCGCACTTGATGCTCAATCTTCTTAGTCTCCTCCGGGTTGGTTCGGTATGGCGCGCGGTTGGGTAGAGAAGCTCCTGGGATCAAATCAATTTAATGTTCAATACCCCTAATTGGTGGCAGCCCTGGGGGTATCTCAGCAGGAAACACATCCTCAAACTCCTGCAAAAGGTTAGTGACAGCAGACGGCAAAGAGCTAGATACATCATCAAGTGAAAATAAAGCATCTTTGCATATCAAAGCATAGCATGGCATTTCATCATGGCAAATTTCAGCAAGATCAGATTTGGTTGCAAGCATGACACAACCCTTTAATTTAATTCCCTCGGTCCTATAACTAGATGGCAACCTCTCTTTCTTAGGTGGGAATACATCCTTCACTACTTGCTGATTTTCAGATTCATGTTCAAGTTCTTTCTTCTTATTTTCAGCTAGCTCTTTATCACAATTAGCAATTTCAGTAGGTGTCAAAGGTAGCAAAATTATTTTCTTTCCTTTGTGCACAAGAGAGTATTTATTACTTCTACCATGATGAGTTGCATCGGTATCAAATTCCCATGGGCAACCTAATAAAAGTGAGCATGCTTGCATAGGTATGACATCGAAATCAGCAGCATCATGATAGGAACCAATGGAAAAATGCACTCTCGCAGATTGTGTTACCTTCACCTTACCGCTGTTGTTGAACCATTGAATGTGGTATGGGTGAGGATGCGCATGCGTGGTCAAGCCAAGCTTCTTGACCAATCCCGAATCCACCAAGTTATTGCATCTCCCGCCATCAATTATAATACGAACACGGCAATCCTTGACGATGAGGAACATCTGAAACAAATTATGACGTTGTAGCTTCTCCTCTTGCTGTCTTTCAGTGCTCAATACTCGTTGCACAATTCTGGTTCTATAATTTGCCGTAGCAGCGGCACCTAAAATTTCCTCACCATCGCTATCTGTCTCATGATCATCACCATTACCTGCAAGGTTAGCTGCAAGAGTATATTCATCCTCAACATCACTAGCACTTACATAACCTCCATCTTCTGTCGCAATGTACGCCCGCTGACTTGGGCAATCTCTCATGATGTGGCCCATCCCTTTACAACAGTGGCACACAATGCCCGTCGTACGGCCCGTGGAAGCAACCGATGAAGAGCTCTTTGCTGATGCTTGCACACTAGTAGATTTGCTCGTCTCGGGTGCGCGTGATGGTGGTGACGGTGTTGCTGAATGCGCCCTACTCATAGAGGGGGCAGCAGCTCGAAAAGCAGGAGGTGGGGCTGTCTTGGGTTGTCCCTGCGTCGGTCTCGATGTAGACGTACCTCTAAAATTGCTCCTTGTCCTTTGCCCACCCTGCAATTCTTTTTCTGCCAAACAAGCAAGCTGGAACAATCTATTGATATCATTATACTCTTTGTAATCAATTATGTCATGAATTTCACGCCTTAAGCCCCCATAGAAACGAGCCATTTTATCCTCGTCATCCTCTTCAACATTACAACGCAACATGCCTATTTGTAGTTCTTGATAATATTCCTCGACAGATCTATTACCTTGGTCTAAGCGCTATAATTTCTTACGCATTTCACGTTTAAAAGCAGGAGGAACAAATCTAGCACGCATAACTTCCTTCAATCTATCCCATGTATCAGGTCTTAAACCAGAATTAACTACTTGAGTCCACCAAATGATAGCAAAATCTTCAAATTCACTAGTGGCTTGTCTGACTCTATGCATTTCAGGAACTAGATGGGCATTAATTTTTGTTCAACTGTCATCTCCCAATCTAGATAAGTTTCAGCATCATAAGTACCCGCAAAAGATGGTATGGTAAATTTGACTTTAGCAAATGGGTCATCATGAGCACGAGCATTGTGGTGCTGAAAATTATTACCTCCCATACCGTGACGGTTCTGATGAGGACGGTGCGTGGCCGTGCATCTTGGGCAGCAAATGCAGCACCGGTGTCGCGGTTTTGTCTCTCATTATCATCTCCCTCCTCCTGATCTTGGCCTGCATCGTGATCATACCCACGTCCATTGTTTGGTGGCCGATTCTCCATTCTTTCAAGGCGTACAGTGAGTGCTGCAATACTCTCGTTGATGGAACGCTGCAGTGTATCCGTCATAGCTTGAAACTTCCTATCGATGTCCTCAGTAATGGTAGTGCGTTGTTCATCCAGGAGTGTCATGAGCTCTCCCTTTAAAACACACTCTTGTGCATCAGATGGCTCACCTGCCATGGTTAGTAGAAAACAAAAGACAACACAAATGTATTATCACTATCAACTACTAAGTGATGGAAAGTCGAATCATACACTCTCAAGCGTCTTACCACACTCTTACAAGTGTTCTTACCAATGCAGCAGGTGGTACAACCGGTGGCTGGTTCGTGACACCGTGTCGAGCGTGGGTACGATTGCAAGAGGGGATCTGTTCTGGTAGGTGGAGCTTGGAAGGCACAATATGGTAGCAAAAGGATCAGCAATAATCAGTTCTGTAAATGCAAGCTGAAAGTTTGTTCAAAGGACTCGCGAAAAGTTGCTGATCCTAGCCTAATCACAGCTAGCCAATCAAGCCCTATGCAAGGAAGTGTATGTACGCACACGCAACGAACAATGTGACTTGATGTAAGCAAAGGAGAACCTCACAACAAGTACTAGGAGAGACACTAGCCCACTGCTCAAACTTCTTTCTAAGGGCACAAGATTATTCGCGCTATGTAGAGCACAAAACAGCGATATCGATAAAACACGAACAGCCCTCTAGATTGAGCAGATACAACAGCTAGTCTCAAACGATGAAAAGGCAAAGTTTTATATAGCTTATATATACTTTTTTGAAAGGTTTCGACCAGATCTACAACTTTTTCAACTGCACGAAACCCAAATTCCGAAGGGAAGACTAAATAAATGACCAAAGACAGAAATCTGAAAACTTGCGATGCAATTTTGGGGCTAAAGATGGCCGATTTTGGGGGTCTTGGAGGGTGACAGGTATTTTGCTGTCAGATTTTCAGATGGGCGTCGTTGTTAGCTTTCCAACGAGTATAAGAACGTCAAAAATGGACACCGTATGCAAAAGTTATGCCCGTTTTACTGAAGGTATGTCGGAATCGGACTCGAATTCGTTTTGGCCTCAATTGAAACTGCAATAACTTTTGATCCCATGGCCGAAATTGTTCAAAATGTTTTCTGAAGGCTTTAGGATGTATGAAGAACAGCTCCACCAATTTTCACTATTTTTGGCCAAGGTTTGATGCACTTTCTAAATTTCGGCAAAGATGGACTCTCTCTCCAAATTTCTGGAGGCTTTCCTTTTTTTTGGTTCTCTCTCTTTTTTTTCTCTCTTTTTTTTAAACAACTGAAACTCTCTTTTTTTTTGAGTCCGAAACCCTAATTGTTTTCTTGCACAAGGATGAGACACGGCACGACAAGGGGGATGGCAGAGGATGGACACGCTTGGGGGGTCGCGGCTAGGGTTGGCAGTGGATGGAAGGCCGTGACAAGGATGGCGACGCGGCAAGGATGGGGGGTGGCAAGTGGGTCGCGGCTAGGGTTGGCAGCGGATGGAAGGCTGTAGCAAAGATGGCGGCGCGACAAGGATAAAGAACACACAACGACGAAGCTACGCAAAGGAACACGAGATGCGACAGGGCAATGACGAACTAAACTCTGACTAAACTAGCATTCAGCAACTTGAACACGACAATGTAACCAAAATTTCAACGAGCAATACTGAAAAGAAAAATTGCAATGGCACAAGGGGTGTTGGGACAGCGGAAGAACACTAAGAACAATTTTTTTGGCCAATGTTCTGGAGTTTTTGGGATGGATATGATGAACATAAACTAATCTAAAAAGTATGAATTACCTCACGGGCAACCGTTGCTCTGATACCAACTGATGTGACGATGGCCCGATCTTCCGAGAGGTACTGATAAGTCGATTGTGGAGAACTCGACG
Organism: Dendrocalamus latiflorus; assembly: GCA_017311315.1. Lineage (NCBI taxonomy): Eukaryota > Viridiplantae > Streptophyta > Magnoliopsida > Poales > Poaceae > Dendrocalamus > Dendrocalamus latiflorus. Next base: position 21,392,706 of record CM029626.1, on the reverse strand, counting down.
TTGATGATCCAAAGGCTCCAACCAAAACAGATCGAACCCCTCGCAATCACTACACCACTGCTCCGTTGGTTATCAACCGTGCCAAACACGGTTGACCTCGCCAAGAAGGCTATCTCCTGCAAGCGAATCGAGAACACAAGCAAGAAAGTTTAAGATGCAATCTGAATTGTATTGCGAATAATATTTAAGTTCACAAGTTGGGGTTCCTCAACCAAACATGCGGCGAAACTGCTAAGCAGAATAATCTCTTAAGAAAAACCCGAGAAAAACTAAAGGGGTGCGACCTACTTAAATAGGGGAAGGGGAAGCCGCACTTATCTAATGAAACGAGATATGGTACTATTCAAAGTTATTGTTCACGTGGCCATGGTACTGTTCACATGAACAGTAGCGGCCCAAATAGTCTAAGTTACAAGGCCCTCGGCCCACTTTGACTCGGACTGAAAAAGTAACATGTCTTCTTTCGCAGTTTTTGATCTGCTCGGATGGAGTTTGGAGGTGAGACTAGATCCATCTAAAAGTAGACTTCAAGATCTTTCCAACGAGTACTCATGGGCTCCGAGAAGCCTTCTGGATCAAAAGTTATGGCCATTTGAAGTACACGCTGTTGCAAAGGCCGAATCTGAATCGAACTCGCGAGCAGGACTTGGATTGCGCTTGACGGTTCCACTTCTACACTTGAGCCCAAGTGGTTCTTCACCATGGTTCCTAAGGACAATTAAATCATCACAAGAATTAAGTAGTATGCCATTCTTTGAAACATTTGTATGCAAACTTAGGAACGCATTCACCTGATGGTTATGTTGACGTGCTCATGCTCGAGTTATTGGTCCTTGTATCATAGTTTCAGTTTGTGGAGTTTGTTGTGGAGTTGGAACAGTTGTATCTATGGAACAAATGTCCTCATCAGGAACCCAGTGCAGCACTTTTGGACCAAGCATATTGATAGCAGATATCACTTCCTTAGAGACCATGTGGAGAAGGGTGACATAGTGCTCCAGTTTGTGGAGAGTGACCACCAGTTGGCTGATATCTTTACCAAGCCTTTGGATAGCTCTAGATTTTCAGCCCTGCGGGGAGAGCTTGGGGTGGTCTGTCCTTATGGACTGTTGTGAGGGGGAGCTGTGTGCTTTATGTTGTATTCTGCTTATTTGCTCCTGTTCTCTTTTTGTTGCATTGCATGTGAGTGCATTCGGGTTAGTCCTTCTAGCATACATTAGAGTGGTTCTCTTGTCTAGTTTCTTATATTTCTTCCTCTCATCTTGTGGTTCTAGGATGCTGCTTATTAGCTGTCTCTCTTCTCACTAGGTTGAGCTCACTCACTTCTTATAGGTTCTAGCAAGGGTTGGGCCACCCTTGGGTAGACAGGGAACGTGTTTGCTCCTTAGTGTGTTAGAAGAGCAGCTGATAGTCCTAGTGTCATATGGGGTAGATGAGAGTCAGCCTGAACCATAGTATCCTCTATATCTTGTGTATGCTTTACGGACTGCCTTTTCTGTATTTCTTGCCAGCTTCTCGCTTTTATTCCTTTGGTTTAGGGGGAGTTCATTTGGGAGTTTCTAGATATTAATGCTGACATAACTCAACTTGAACTGAAAGTGTATCACATGTTGAGGGGGAGCTGGATTTTTGTGCATTTCAGCATTCTGCATTGTAATATACCTACATGGAGCCTTGATTATTATCCTTTTATGACATGTTTACCATGCATTACATCTTTCCATGATATATGCTTACTTGCTCAATTTATCATGACTTTATATGTGTAATCTAGTCTTTGCCATGATAAGTCGATTAAAAATGCACAACTTGAATTAAGACATGTCATGTTAGGTCTTGAGACTAGTCTGTCTTTAGTTATCCTCTTATGATTTATGCCATGTCAAATAGGTTGAGTTGAGTCTTGAATCTTTATTGAGCTTTAGATTGAGCTATACTAGTTCTTTTATGAAGCATGAGTTATTAGTAACTTCTTGTTCTTGAACTAAACTTAGCGAAAGCAAAACGATCTCTTTATGTGCGAAAGAACTGATGTCACCAATTCTTTCTCATGAGACTACTTGCCATTTCACTAGGCCTGAACTCAGGGGGAGTTTTGGATGACCAAGATCATCTTCTTAAGCTTATTGCTTGGAGTGGTCGCATAAGGCTTGATATCTAGCACATGACTAAAATTTTGGTTGGAAACGACCATGAGTTTCAAAAGAAAAACATGTCGATTGTGCTCAATTTGCTTAATTACACAAAAAGGCCAAAGTACTTGAACAAATGATTCATTCTTAAACTTGTAGCACTCTAAAATGACTCAATTCTAGCTTCTTGGTTCCACTTAGGTTATTGACATGGCTTGCATCATCTTTGAAAACCTTTAGCCAGACTCTACTCTTGGATAACTTGATATGCTAAGCAATTCAACTAATTTTCAGATTGTGACTTATTTGGTTTAGCTCGATTATACATATCCTGTCATGATCTTGATAGCATTCATATGTGTTATGGCTTGGTGTAATACTCAATGGTCATTTTGGATAATCTTCATGGCTCTTATTGCTTAGATTGAATAAAATTCAGCTATTTTCATCCAAATCATGATTTATTCTCTCCTTTGCACCTTGATGACTTTATTGCCAAAAGGGGAGAGTATTGGAGAAAAAGCGTGTTGTAGGGGTGGCCCCCACCTAAGCCTAGCCGGCCTGTTAGAAGGCTGTAAGGCCCAAAATGGGACATGTATAATGGCATAAATGCCCTTGAGAGGGATACTTAAATGTAAGGGTATTATTGTAAAACACTCCCCATGTGAGTATATATATATCATCTAGGCCATGGGGGAAACCCTAAGCATTGCTCACCTAACTCTCCACTACCATATCTCTCTCTCTCTCTGTGTGTTTGGTCTGTAACCACAACAGTTGGCGCCGTCCGTGGGGAGGACGGGAGTAAGCCTCAAGATCTGAAGAAGGATGGCACCGAAGAAGGCTTCATCATCAGTGGCGGGGAAGAAGAAGAAGGGCACGATGGAGCCCCGCGTCAGCACTAGAGCTTCGGCATCGGCAATTGCGAGCGCGAATGTCGGCGCGGGTGCGGCAGCTACGGACATCGACGCTCGGGGCGCGGCGATCGACCCCACCGTGGGCGCGACAGTCGACCCCGCTCCGAGCATGGAGATCGACCCCACCGCAGGTGCGACGGTCGACACCGGCAGCACCGACCGGGTTGTCAGGAGCAGTAATGTTGGCGCCCATGCTGGCATGGCCACCGTCCCGACCCCCGGTACGGGAGTGGCGACCGGCCCTGGTGGCAACGTCGGCCACGTCACCGACCCGAAGCCCGCCACACCAACGTACCGGGCAACCTAGGAGCACAGACCGTAGTCGCTGCAGCTCCGACGGTGCAACTGGGTGCGCCGATAGCCCCGGCCGTAGTAACGGTGGAGAGCGCCCTGCTGACGACCATCGGTACGCTCCAGCGGGAGCTAGTGGACCTCTGCGGAGCTGTACGGGACATACAAGAGGCTCGGAGCCAGCAGACCCCACCGGTGGTCGCGCCGGAGCCCACGCCAGAGTGGGCAGACAGCCGTGAGGCCCCTACGTCCAGCCGCGTCCCGCTGCAACATGTGGACCCAGAGTCTCCCCTCTCCACGGGCCTGCAGTAGGCGACATGGCCGGAGGGCTTCAAGTTCCCCAGCGCTGTCGAGCCATACAAGGGCGACACAGATCCTCGGGAGTTCGTCCGCGTGTACGAGACCACCATCGAAGCGGCAGGCGGAGACGACACAACCAAGGCGAAGGGGCTCCCCTTTGTGCTGCAGGGAGTGGCGCTTTCTTGGTTTTTTACCATAGAGCCGAACTCCATCTACGCGTGGGAGCAGATCCGCGACCGCCTTTACAACAACTGCCAAGGGAACTACGTTGAGTGCGTCGATGCGGATCAGCTCTTCACGGTCAAGCAAAAACCTTCAGAGAAGCTCCGGGAGTATTTCAAGTGCTTCACGAAGGTCCGCTGCCAGGTCAAGGACGTCAACGAGACGACCATCATCAACGCAGCAGTACAGGGCCTCCGCCCGGGACCGATGGCCGAGTACAATGCACGAAAGCCAATCAAGACAGTGGCAAAACTCTTCGACAAGATGGAGGAGTATGTTAGGGCGGAGGAAGACGCGCGAGGGCGCCAAGGCAAAGACTCTGACACCAATCAAGCGGAAGGCACAATGAAGAGCGGAGACTCGCCAAAGGAAGGCTCTTCAAAGGGCAAGCACAAGCAAGAGCCACCCAAGGGCGTGCCCGAGAGCAAGGGCGCCCAGCTCAAGGACTCACCGGGCGACAAGCCTAAGCGCGGCCAGCACAAGCCCTGGAGAGCCCGCTATGTCTTCAACATTGAGGGCGGTTCCGACGACAACGCCTTCGCCGGTCGTGGTCGGGGTCGCCGATGCCGGGGGCGGGGGCGCGGCTAGAGCCGCGATGATAGGACCCGTGCGAAACATGATGACCAGCCCTACAGTCTGTGGTGCGAGGTGCATGGCCGAGGTGGGCACGACATGCGCGCGTGCACCACCATCGCGGCGCTGCGACAGAGCATCGCCAGCGATAGAAACCTCGAGGTGCGGCCGCCCGTCGTGGCCCATGTCCAGCAACCCTCGGAGGGCCCCATGCAAATCCAAGATCACGGGTTGTAGCCACAGGGGCGACCCTTGCGGATTCAAGCCCACGTGCAACAACCTTAGGAAGGACCCTTGCGGATCCAAGCCCCAGAGGGAGCCCAGCGCCGAGTTATAAACGTCATCTCTGGGGGCTCCTCGCTGCAGTTCGCCTCGGCACGGCAGCAGAAGCCCTACGCGCAGAGGCTGCACCACGTGGCAGCATACCCAGCGCAAGCACCACCAGACTAGGCGCAGCGCGACATTACCTTCACGCCCGCGGACGCCAAAGGCGTGGAGTTTCCCCACCAGGACCCCCTGGTCATCTAAGTCGCGATGCGATGTCAAGCGTGTCCTAGTCGATGGAGGGAGCTCCGCGAACATCTTGTTCGCAGCGGCCTTCGACCAAATGGGGTTCCCTCGAAGCCGCTTGGGTCCCTCAGGAATCCCATTACAGGGCTTCGGCGGTCAGCCGCTGAGGGTGTTGGGCCAGATATGCCTACAGGTTTCCTTCAGCCGGGATGACAATGTGAGGAGCGGAGACGTCACCTTCAACATCGTCGATATTCGGTACCCTTACAACGCCATATTGGGGCGGCCAACCCTCAATTCCTTCGGCGCAGTCCCGCATCACGGCTTTCTATGCATGAAGCTTCTGGGTTCGCGGGGTATCATCACCACCCACGGCGACTAGGATATAGCCCGACGCATAGAGCTTGGTGCCCGAGGCTCGCATCGCGAGGTTCACTGGATTCCTGAAGTCGACACAACAGTGCAAAGGCCCTCGGCGGCTCCAAGAAGCATCCCACCAGGCATCCACTTGGGTCACTCCGGCACCAGAGGCTCCCCGCGTGCCCTACCTCACCGCCTCGGCAACAGCAGTTGATACTGTCCCCATTCTTGAGCGACTTGTGGTCAGTACCCTGTCTTTTGTAATCGCTCACCCGCGCAAACGGGAGGTTAATAAAGTCCACCGTTTGCGAAATTCGTCATGTTCTAAACAAAAACGCGTGATAGCCCACGGGACACGTGCACTCTACGGAGTATAAACAAAAACACACGGCAACACACGCACTCTTCGTGAGTCTAAACAAAGACGCGCGGTAGCCCACGGGACGTGCGCACTCTACGGAGTATAAACAAAGACACGCGGCAACGCGCGCACTCTTCGTGAGTCTAAACAAAGACGCGCGGTAGCCCGCGGAACGCGCTCACTGTACAGAGTATAAACAAAGACACGCAGCAACACGTGCACTCTTCGTGAGTCTAAACAAAGACACGCGGTAGCCCGCGGGACGTGCGCACTCTACAGAGTATAAACAAAGACACGCGGCAACGCGCGCACCCTTCGTGAGTCTAAACAAAGACGCGCAGTAGCCCGCGGGACGCGCGCACTCTACGGAGTATAAATAAGATGCAGCGTCGAGGTCCGCCTCCACGCACACTCTACGGAGTATAAATAAAACGCAGCATCGAGGTCCGCCTCCGCGCGCACTCTACGGAGTATAAATAAGACGCATCGTTGAGGTCCACGTTCGCGCGCACTCTACGGAGTATAAATAAGACACACCGGGGGACGCCCCTGTGCGCACTCTACAGAGTATAAATAAGATACGGATGTTGTCCCTGCGCACTCTACGGAGTATAAACAAGACGCGGACGTTCCCGCGCACGCGTGGGTGTTGTCCCTACGTGTACTCTCCGGAGTATAAATAAGACGTAGTTGATGTTCCCAAGCACTCTACGGAGTATAAACAAGACGCAACAGAGGATTGCCTTCGCGCGCACTTCAAACAAGACACGCGGATGGTGTCCCCGCGCGCTCGACTAGGCACCAGCTCCGCTGGTACCATTTCGAAGGGTAGGGGACGGAGCGCTCGAGCGTCTACTTCGACTAGGTGTCAGCTCCGCTGCCACCACTTCGAAGGGTAGGGGACGGAGTGCTCGAACGTCTACTTCGACTAGGGGCCAGCTCCGTTGCCACCACTTTGGAGGGTAGGGGATGGAGCGCTCGAGCGTCTACTTCGACTAGGCGCCAGCTCCGCTGCCACCACTTTGGAGGGTAGGGGACGGAGCGCTCGAGCGTCTACTTCGACTAGGCGTCAGCTCCACTGCCACCACTTCGAAGGGTAGGGGACGGAGCGCTCGAGCATCTACTTGGGCTAAACGCCGGCTCCGTTGCCACCTCCTCGAAGGGTAGCGAACGGAGTGCGCGAAGGTCTACCTAGCGCGTAAGCTTTTGCGATACAGGTCCTACGAGTCCACCGGAGGCAAGCGCGATCGCGAAAAGTGACGGGGACACGTACTTCAACCAAAGTCCTTTTTCCGCATTCATCAGAGGATGTTTACAAGGAGGTTCGGTAAGGACTAAATGTACAAGCATCCTCGGATGTTCACAGCCGCTACTCGGTCGGCTTCTGCTTAACATACGTCAGCGCTAAAGCCTCGCCGAAGATGCCCGGGTCGTCCAGAAGTTTAGCGATTCTTCGGCCCACCGCTAATGCTGAAGATGTCGTCGGGTCACGAGGTCAGAAAGAAGCGGTCGGTCCCTATCAAGTAGCTGCCCAGAGTACAGCGATACATGTGGTTAGAACACCAGGATAGACTCCACTTTATTCATAAAAAGGGGAGTGCATACATGGGAACGCACGGCTACACACCGGGACCCAGGCATCACACGTGTGGGTCTGCGCCCTGCCCTGTGGTGGTGGCGCCGCCTCCGCCATGTCGTGGCAGCTCGTCAATCCATTGGCCAAAGTTCCCCTCATAGCCCATGGTCCATCGCAGCTCTAGCTTTGCCGCAGCCTCCCCGATGTACTCCCAGATTCATTCATGGAAGGCCCATGCAGCCTGACAAACGGAGCGCATGGCGCCTGACATCACCCCGGTTCCGGCAGGCATCTCCAGCTCGGGGTTAGCTAGCCCGTCAACATGCCGGCAGCCCCGGTGATGAAGCAGCGCAAAGGCCAGGCGTGAGGTCGCGAAGGAGCAATGGTTGCCGAAACATTTGGCGATACTCAGAGCGAGGTTGGACGCCTCCACGATTCGATGGAGCGTCCATGGCAGCTCCTCAGGGCCGAAGGAGCAAGGCGGCACCTCGGCGACAAGTTCTTCGAGGGCGCCCTCCAGTGCCAGCATGGCGTCCCACGCCACCACCGAGGCATCGCCTAGAGTACGGTCCCGCTCCCCAAGAGCCGTAGTGAGGCGGCCCTTCTCCTCGTCCAACGTAGCGATTTGCTGAAGCAGGCCGTCTCATTCCGCCGCGGCCGCTCGCTGTGCCGCCTCGGTGGCCGCTCGCCACACCGCCGCCATGAGCGCCTCGGCGTATGAAATCGCCTCCGCACACTCTACCTCCAAGCGTCAGATGCGGTCGTCCTTAGTGGAGTGCGCCTCCTCGGCCGCGTGAAGGGCCTCTTCAGCAGCATGCAGCCGGTCCTCTAACGCCCCTCGCTCATGAGCGTGAGCCGCCTGCAACGCCCGGCCAAGGGTGAGGGTCTGTACGACGAAGCGGTCAGTAAACTTTTAAATGACCGCGCATCGCTCAAGGTCGAGTACTAACCTTTATCTCTGAGGCCTCTAGTGCGCCTCCCAGTAGCTCCGACCCGCATGGCAGCAGCGCCCGGCGATCCAGGTTCGCGTCCGCGCTGTCGGCAGCCCCCCACCACGCCCCCAGCACTTCCAGTCGAGGGACGAAATCCGCCAAGCTTGGGGCACAGCCTCCACGACGACAGTTTCGGGAGCATCGTGCGTCCCCCCAAAGGAATGTCCCCACGCCCTGAATATTGTCCACGCTCGGGGAGCCGTGCCACTGCGAAGGGACATAGCGGTTAGAGCCCTACGAACACACCATAGGATTATGCCAAGGAAGGTGCGTTTACCTTCGACATCAAGTGGTAGACTCCGCCGGGGTGTCCCCTCAGCATCAGAGGGAATCGCAGGGATGCCAACGACCCCTGACGAAGCCGGCTATTCGGGCCGGGGGGCCTCCGTGTCGGGGTCCAATTGCAGCAGGCTCCTGACCCCGGTCGCCGTAGCCTCAGAGGGAGATGCGGGGACGCCAGGCCAGGGGGCCTCAGTGCTGGTTGTTGGATCGAAATCGGCAACAGAGGGGGGGGGGGTGAATGTTGCTTTCAAATTTTCCACCTAAAAGTATCCACAACTGGATTCTTTCCAATAGCTATTAGAAGCTATGAAAATAAGGTCATGTGGTTACTGGAAAGACATGAAGAACAACTAGAGAAGTAGACAAGGTATTAAGATCGAAACTGCCTCTTCATAGCATTTGTTGCTATAGGAGAGGAACATTTTTTCGTACTTAGGGGGAAATTTGAAGGCAACATTCACCCCCCCTCTGTTGCCGATTTCGATCCAACAACCTTACCCTTGGGCTTCTCTCCCACATTAGCACACACATTACAAGCAAATGATGGTGGCTTCTATAGAAGGTCCTTAGTCAGCTTCACACATTGTTCATCCAACGCAATCAAGTCAGATTTTAGTTTGTCACAATTATTGCATGGTGAGCTAACAAGATCCTTAGAAGCATATTGAGCCAATTTGTTGTTGTTATCAACCATCTCTTGAAACTGTTTGGAAACAGATTCAAGCTCAGCAGCCAGTTTGGAACAATTCACACATGAAGTTATGGGCTCTAAACGCATTGTTCTTATCCTCACATGAGGTGCAAGATGTAGTCTCAACAACAGTAGATGAAGGAGCAACAGCCCTACTCATCTCTAGTTCGGCCAAAAGACTAACATTCTACACTTTAAGCATGTCAAGCTCAGAAGACATACTATCATGAGAGGTCCCTAATTTTCTCCATGTCATCAAGCAAGGCAGAGCATGTATCGCATTCGTCACGGGAGGGAGCAGATATAAGTGAAGTAAGCTCCCGTGACAATCTATCTACTTCCTTCTCCAACTCGCTACACCTTGCTCTAGATCTAGCATGGAATTTACCTAGTTTAAGGAAAGCATCATTAAGCTGGTCGTATGAGGGGTATACCTCGTCGGAATCGGAGTAGGTAGTTTGTCTTCTGAGCTTGACATAATTAAGGTGGAGAACATTAGTCTTCTTGTTGAGCTAGAGATGACTTGCTGAGCTAGAGATGAGTAGGGTAGCGCCTCTTTCATCTACTCTTGTTGAGGCTATTTCTTGCACCTCATGTGATGATAAGGATAATGCTTTTAGCGTACTTGTGTGTTATGGCTTGATGTAATTCTCATATGGTCATTTTGGATAATCTTCATGGCTCTAAATGCTTAAAATAAACACACTTCAGCCATTTCATCTACCATCATGCCTTATTCTCTCTTTTGCATCCTTGATGTGTTTATTGCCAAAAGGGGGAGAATAGTGGGAGAAAAAGCCTTTTTGGGAGCCTTGAGGAAAACTTGCTCTTTCTTTTGCTCTTTGTATCAACATGGTCATTAACATCATTTTTTAGACCATGTTTGACTTTCTTTTTCAAACTCAACTTTATGCTTTTTCTGGGTTTGTCAATATACTCATCAAGGGAGAGATTGAGAGACCATGTGGAGGTGCCCATATGTTTATGATGAGTAATTGACAAGTTTGTTGCAAAGATTGAGTTTGGTTTGAGTGATTTGTGCCAGGTTGGCATTTGGCACAGTCGGGTATGGTTAGACGGTCTTATCGCATATTCGTCTTCCCGATTGGTCGTTTGGGCGATTTCATGCCTGAGTATGGTTCATTGATGCTATTTACGAGCGGTGATATGTGATGTGTTTCTTGTCTGTGATGGCTGCAGGACGTCGAGGCGGAGTCGTGGCGAGGCATGGGATGACCGGACTAAGCGCGGGCGGTGCCGAGGTCAGAACGGTCAGATGTGTCGAAGACGACGAAGACTCGAGGTGGTTGCGAGGCTTGGACGGCAAGGAACGAGGAAGCTTCCCAGAAGGTGCACGAGGGGCGTTTTGGGGAATATGTAAAGCTGCACTAAAGGAAGCGGATTATGGATAAAGCACTAGAGTTGGCGGAGGCTTAGTGGGAAAAGAGAGCATCAACCCATTAATGAGAGGCTATAAAAGGAGGAAGGTTCCTACATGTAGTCTTCAAGCTTTGAGGTTGTTTTGCTTTGTATCTTTTTCTTTAGTTGGTGAGGGTTGGTAGGAGAGGGCAGAGCTTTGTTGTTTTCTTGTCTTCCTCTGTGTGTTTGAATGCGGTGATGAGTTCTTGAGAGATTTGTGTGAGGAGAGAGTTGTAATCCCTGTACAATCATTCATCTCTCTTCCTCAACATCAATGAGAAGGATCGTGATGGGTTGTCTTCATTTTCTTGCTCATATTGGATGTTTGTCAATTTCTAAAATTTTCTGTTTTTGTTTGGTTTTCTTGAGTTCTTGAGTTGAATCCTTGATCCTCTAGCTGATTCTTGATCTCTCTGTGATGGGAAAGACTCAAGGCCATTTGGCCATTCCATTTTGAGATCAAACTGAGGATCCAAAGGTTTTTGTGATCTTTCAAGCCCTCGTCATTTTGCTCTGTGTTTTTCAGTTTCTAGGGTTTTGAGACAGGGGTTCTTGATTCTTTCAGTTCTTCTCATAAGATGGCTTGAGCTTTTTGTTAGCAAGTCTTGAGGTTATTGTTGATCTTCCTGCAAAAGCTCCTAAGCAAAGATTGAGAGATTTCTGAGTAATTTGGGATTTGCTCATGGTCTGTAGAAAATTACAGATGTTGGTAAAAATCCTAAATTCCTAGCCCTCTTGATGAAATCCTTGGTTTTCAGGAGCTTAATGATGTTTAGAATATGTTTTTGCTCTCTTGACCAGAAAGAATCAGCAGAGATACAACAATCTGCCTGAAATCAGTGCTTTTTCAGTAATTCTGTGCAATCAGGTTTTCAGTCGGGCCTCTGTCTTCTCAGCCCGGTCAGACTGCTTGGTCTATTGCGGTCAGACCGCTCAGGCAAAGCCGGTCTGACCGGAGGTCTGTGGGCGGTCCAACCGGCGTTAGGGGAGCGGTCTGACCGCCTTACCCATTGCGGTCAGACCGGCCAGGGGTTTCTTGCTGCTGTTGGTTCTCTGTTCATTGATATTTTTGTTGCATCTTTTTAGTATTTATGCCTTGTCTTCTCTCTCTGTGTATTTGAGTCTCCGGTGAGCCTAAACTGCCTCTTCATAGCATTTGTTGCTATAGGAGAGGAACATTTTTTTTGGTATTTAGGGGGAAATTTGAAGGCAACATTCACCCCCCCCTCTGTCGCCGATTTCAATCCAACAACCTTACCCTTGGGCTTCTCCCTCACATTAGCACACACATTACAAACAAATGATGGTGGCTTCTCTAGAAGGTCCTTAGTCAGTTTCACACATTTTTCATCCAATGCAATCAAGTCAGATTTTAGTTTGTCACAATTATTGCATGGTGAGCTAACAAGATCTTTAGAAGCATATTGAGCCAATTTGTTGTTGTTATCAACCATCACTTGAAACTGTTTGGAAACAGATTCAAGCTCAGTAGTCAGTTTGGAACAATTCACGCATGAAGTTATGGGCTCTAACAGAAAAGCTTGTAATTCAGCAATTTTATGATCTGCCCTTTTTAGGTTCATCTTCAAATTATTACAACTTTCATAAGTCTCGGGCAGATCAATAAGCATGGTATAAAGACCTCTAAACGCATTGTCCTTATCCTCACATGAGGTGCAAGATGTAGTCTCAACAACAGTAGATGAAGGAGCAACAGTCCTACTCATCTCTAGTTCGGCCAAAAGACTAACATTCTCCACTTTAAGCATGTCAAGCTCAGAAGACAGGCTATCATGAGAGGTCCTTAATTTCTCCATGTCATCAAGCAAGGCAGAGCATGTATCACATTCGTCACGGGAGGGAGCAGATATAAGTGAAGTAAGCTCCCGTGACAATCTATCTACTTCCTTCTCCAACTCACTACACCTAGCTCTAGATCTAGCATGAAATTTACCTAGCTTAAGGAAAGCATCATTAAGCTGGTCGTATGAGGGGTATACCTCGTCGGAGTCGGAGTAAAGCTTGCTGTCGCTTACGTCGCCCTCAAGGGTCATGAAGCACATGCCGGAGAAGTCATCGCCGCCCTTGGGATCTTGCTCGTCCTTCCCATCGTCGTCGCTCCACCCCTCCACCTCGTTGAGGTCGAGGTCGTCGAAGGTGGTGAGGACGCGATGGAAGAGCTTCTTGGCTTTGCCAAGGTCGCAAAACTTCTTCTTACTTGGGCATGATCTAGGGGCTTCTTGTTGCGGTTCTTGTCGATGTAGTCGTTCTTGCTCATGCCACCGTAGTCGTTCTTTCCTTTCCCCAGCTTGGGGCAATTCGCCCGAATGTGGTTGGGGCCACCACACTCGAAGCAAATTATCGGGTCACTCCTCTTTCGATCCCTCACCCTCTTGTACGCGTGGGAAAACTTTCTGGCCAGAAGGGCTAACTGGTCCTCTGGTAGCTGCTCTAACTGATCATCAGTTACGTCACAGAGAGCAGCTAGAGAGAATCCACAAATCAACTCGAAAGAAGGTCCAGAAACTAGACTGGGATCGGTGACTAAGGCCATCGACTGCGACTTTGACCTACGAGAGACTATGTCAATCTCGTGAGTCTTGAGGCGTGAGTACAAGGCGTCAAGAGTCAAGGTCGAAAGATCAGTGGTGTCTTGATGGTAGTGGTATGTGAGACCAACCGCTCGGAGGTTGCTCAAAATCTTGTGGAAACGCGCAAAGTACTCATCGAGGGACTCACCAGCGAGCATTTCAAACTTGTTGTAATCTCGCTTGAATTGGTCTTGTCGAACCGTCTTGATCTGGGTGGTGCCCTCATGGTATGCATCGAGGGTCACCTAGATGTCGAAGGCCGACGTCAGATGAGAGATGCGATCGAACTCGCTTCTGCTCAGACCCTGAATTATGATGTTCCTTGCTTAGCATTCACCTCAACATCAGCCATGTTTCCGGCATTGATGTTCTCATCGGTAGAAACAGCATACCGGACCTTGACCTTCTGCCAGATGGCGTAGCCCTGAGCCTGGATGTAGGTCTCCATCCGACTCTTCCGGAAGGGATAGTCGATCCCATCGAAGATCGGGGGCTTGGTCTAGTACTTATCTGTCGCCATGGCTCTAGAGACCGGTTAAGATCTATGAGGAAGAGTTAACTGGCTTTGATACCAATTGTTGGATCGAAATCGGCAACAGAGGGAGGCCAATGTTGCTTTCAAATTTTACCCCTAAAAGTATCCACAACTGGATTCTTTCCAATAGCTATTAGAAGCTATGAAAATAAGGTCATGTGGTTACTCGAAAGACATGAAGAACAGCTAGAGAAGTAGACAAGGTATTAAGATGAAAAACCTAGAAGGCACACCAGAGAAAAACCAAGAAAATAGCATAGCCTGCAAAGGGGGGCCGGTCAAACTGGTGGGTTATGTCTGGTCAGACCGCCGGCTTAAAGCCGGTCTGACCGCCAGCCCTCCACCGATCAGACTGCCCGGGTGAAGCTAGTCTGACCGCCATTGAATGTCTGGTCTGACCAGAGGCAAAAATCCGGTCTGACCTCTAGGGTTTCCGGTTTGACCGGGAGGCTCGAGGACAGAGCAGACTGCAGCCTGACAAATTCAGGGACTTGACCAATTCAATGAAATTTGTGGTTTTTCTCTGTTCTCTTCAATCCAGAAGTGCAAGAATGTGTTCTAAATAGCATTAAGCTCTTTTGGAATAGAGGAATGCATCAACTGAGCAAGAATTTGAAATTTTAGCCAAAAACTGAAAAGTTACAGAAAGTAATGCTGATTTCTAAATTGCTGACCAATCTTTGATCTTTTGATCTTGATCTTTTGCAAAAAGATTAGCAATGATCTCAGGACTCGCAAATAGAAAACTCAAGCAATCTCATGTAGGGGAATCAAGAGAATCAAACACCCTGACATAAAACCCTAGATACATTGTTTAACAGAGGAAATCTGATGAAGGATTCAAAATTAACAGGAGACATTGAAACTACCACATGCTCTAGAAAATGGAAAGATCATATATCCATGAATATTTTCCCATCACAGAGCAACTCATTTTGGGAGTTCTTGAGCAAGATCAAACTCAAATCCATAAGAGAGGAGAAGAACAGAGAGCTGAAACGAGAAGAATAAAAATGAAATAACCATCAGAGAAACACATGAAACCAAAACATCTCAAGCATATATTGAGGCATAGAGAGGGATGATTACAAGAGAGTAAGGTTTACAACCACTTCATCCCCATACATGATTGGAAGATCAAAAATTCATGCCCTCTCAAACACACATGAAGAGAAGAACACAAGAACAGGAAACCTACGGGAGACAAGCAAAACAACCCTCTGCCATCTCCCAACAACTCCAAAACTGAAAGCACAAAGCAAATACCAACTCCTCTAAAGCCTCTAACGTTTCTCCCAAGCCCTTAAACATGCAGGAGACACTCCTCCTTTTATAGCCTCTCACTAATGGGTTTGCAACATGTTTTACCCATTAAGCCTCCAACAACTCCAATGCTTTATCCAAAATCCACTTCCTTTAGTGCAGCTATGCGTATTCACCAAAACGCCCCTCGTGCACCTTCCGGGAAGCTTCCTCATTCCTTGCCTTCCAAGCCTCACAGCCACCTCGAGCTCTCGCCGTCTTCGGCACACCTCGACCGCTCTAACCTCAGCACCACCTGCGCCTAGTCTGGTCACCCCGTGTCTCGCCATGACTCCGCCTCGATGTCCTGCAGCCATCACAGACAAGAAATACATCACATAGCACCGCTCGACATAATGTAATCAACAATAGCATTAAGAGAAATCTTAAGCATGAAAAAGCCCAAACCTGTCGAATCAAGAGAATAGGCATCCTAAGCACTTCGACCAAGTTTGACCAAGTCCGACCGAAACCGATTGCACCGTGCAATGACATGGTCCAAACCACACAAACCAAACTCAACTTTCCTAAAACAGATGTCAATTACTCATCACACACACGGAGTCACCTCCACATGGTCTATCAATGTTATTGTTGGAATAATCCCACATTGGTTGTGGAAGGGCACGGGACCTAACTTAAAAGTGGGGGAGTCCCTCACCTCATTGGCTAGCTTTTGGGGTGAGAAGGCCCTTATGATCCAACAGGTGGTATCAGCTTTTGGGGTGAGAAGGCCCTTATGATCCAACAGGTGGTATCAGAGCCCGGTTCTAACATCTCTGACCCAATGGACACTAGTGTGTGAACACCTGATGGACTGTGACCCCGAGGGACCGTCGGTGTACGGTGAAGGGACCCTGAGGGACCGTCGGGGTACGGTGAAGGGGCGGTGAAGGGCTGAGGGACACCAATGTGTGAAGGGGGAGATTGTTGGAATAGTCCCATGTTGGTTGTGGAAGGGCAAGGGACCTAACTTAAAAGTGGGGGAGTCCCTCACTTCATTAGCTAGCTTTCCCCTTGACATCGTCGTCTCGGCGGCGAGGTTGGCTCGGGGCCGGAGTGGCGCGCTCTGGCACGCGAATGCTCAGGGCTTCGCACACACGGTTTATCCACCCCAGCTTCTCCTCCGCGGTCGCAGCTGCACGCAAGTCGTGCTCCTTGGCCGTATACGGTCCGAAGAACAAGCCCACTGCACGCTTCGCGTCCCCCAGGAGAGGCCCTATAGGTGAGAAGAGGCGGAGTTAAAAAGGCGTAACCCAATAGGGGGAAAGGTAAAAGCAAGGCTCCACCAAGACTTACGAGGGTCGGAGGGCCTCGGCAGCGAGGACACGGACGGGCGGACATTGTTGCACCGAAGGCCCCCAGGTGTGATGCGCCACCCATCGGTAAGCGGCGCCCGCCATACATGACGAACTCCTCGGCGATGTCGCACATGTTGAAGCGGGCGGCGATCCCCACAAGCCTCCGCACCCTCCGCCTGTCCTCGTCGTCGATCGGCATGCCAGGTGTGGTATTAAACGCCACCGGTCGGCCCGAGCACTCGAGGCCGCTACCACTCGCCACACGGTGGTAAAACCACCGTTTCGTCCAGTTCGGCTCCCACTTCGCCCGAGTCGAGTTGGCAGGGAAGATATTCCCGCACGGCAACTTCAGGACGAAGTTGATGCTGCCGAAGTTGGAAAACGTTCTGTCTCTCCGCTTCTTCGGTTGACACCGTGCGTCGTGGAGAAACGCGAACAGCGAGGTGCTGGGCCAGCATGCCTCCGTACACAGGGCCCAGTTGTACACGGCAAGGCGGACTATCGTGTTCAGAGTCATCTGCACCAGCTCAAGCCCGAAGGTTCGCAAGACATCACCGACAATCATGGCGGCCGGGATGCGAAGCCCGGCTTCAAAGTAAGCGACGAAGACGACCGCCTCCGACTTCTCAAGGTGCAGTTCTGTCACATCGCTGGCAGGCAGTCGCACCTCACGGCGGTCCGACAGCTTCCCTTCGCGCAGCAGGGTGCGGATCGTCTCCTCCGTTGCAAGCGGCGGGCCCAAGACGCGGGAGCATGGACCTTCCATTTTCTTCATCGCCACCCACCATTTGTCTACCAGCGATGACTCACGCCCCTCGAACATGTACTCCACCTCGAGTAGCGGCGACTACCGGGATGGGGTGCTACCGCCGGCCTGTTGAGCGCGTTCTTCGTCGGGAGCCATCGTTCTCTGAGAGCTAGACGACGATGGGGGTAGCGCGGTGGCAAAAAAGGCGAGAGCACAGGGCGCAGGAAAAGGGACTAGGAGGTGTGAGGAGGAGAGCGCAGACGCGGTGCCACAGGGGTATTTAAATCCCCTTTATCTCCCGCACTGCTGGTAAGCGTAACCGGCGGGAGACGAACCGCTCGCCTCCCCACGATTGAAGTCGAAGCGGCGCAGCCGCCCACGCATGTCGTGCTTTGTCATAAACGGACGCACGACTGTGGTCGTACGATAGCTTGATAGCGCACGACGCGCCAATCGCATCCTGCCATGCGTATGCTTCCTCGGGAATGAATGCAGGTTGCACGACGTGGCGTATCCTCTGACGTCGGCACGAGTCTCAGGGCCATCAATACAATATCAGTTGGCCATCGACCAGTCAACCTCGGCTTCAACTTCGGCAGGGACTCCGCCTCCGTAGAACGACTCCAGCTCCGGCTTCAGCTCCGTCCCCGCGAAGAGGCACCTCGCTGCGTCTTCACAAGTTTACACGGCGAGCTCGAAGACCACCTCGACTTCGGTTGCACGGGTCGGCTTCGGCACACACTTCAGCCCATACTCGCGGGGTCCAGTCGGGCATCCAGCTCGGCCTCGCACATGGGGGGCAGCTTTGCGTCCTGCTCCCAACATTCTAAAATATCTTTGCGCGATTAACATCTCACAAATAATACCCGCGGAATTCGGTCAGGTGCAGATTTGGCTTCGACTTCGCAGGCTACCGGGCGGAGTCCGGAGACGTGCAGACGCTGGTCTAACACACAATGCCAACACAGCACAGTCCCCAGACCATGGGATACAATGTGGCCCCCCGATCTCCAGACCCGCAGAGCAGTATCGACGGCCACCGTGGCTTTGAAGTTCGCGCAACAACCTCACAGCCTCAACCGGTGGGGATCCAACCGTCCGTGCTCCCCACATTCGGGGAGCGCGAATACTGATTTACAACAAGTTTTGACTTGTTCTCATAAATAGGCCACCTTCAGTCCATCAACATTCTTTGATAGTAGCACCAATTGACGCGATCAAAGAACACGGATGAACCCAAGTAGGCCTACTTGTGAGAACAGGTCAAACCTTGCCATCACATGCAGGAACGCGGCCCGCCTGAGCAGGGAGCAATAGAGCGAAAAGCCAGGGATGCGGAAGGGCGATGTTGTGGTAGCGGCACTTATATACCCGCAAACCCTCGGCTGGGAACAGCCAAACTGGCATAAGTTCAACCGGTAGAAGTTCAACCGGTGGAAGATCAGCCGGTGAGAGGCGGGGAGTCGTGTTCACGTATGCACATGCCATACCTGTCTCACCAGGCCACATGTCCCGCCCCCTCAGGAAGACGCGTACGGCACCCGTCTCCTAGTCGCGCGCGCACGCCTCCCCCAAGGCGGCCCCTGATAGCGCACGGTGTCCCAAGCAAGCTTCAACACGTGTTCCGACGCCCCGAGAAGCGCTGGTCGAAAAGGCCCCGGGGATGCGGCGTAACCCTCTGATGCGTCTGCTAGAGGAGCCAGACTTCACTCCACTTTCTACTCACTCAGGCGACTTCGCCGGCACCTTCGACTCCACGGCTAAAGGGCTCCAAGATCGAAGACGCCCTCGATAACCAATCCAGTTCCATATCCCTCGTGTGAAGATAGGCCACACCAGCAAGCAACGGTTCTGTCCAAGGTCATCGAAGCTCACATACCGCAGGGACGGAGGGGGCCAAGTGGCTCGGCAACATGGTTTCGACCCGTGAAGCCCGTCACCATGAGAGGCTCCTGTTGTAGGGGTTGCCCCCACCTAAGCCCAGCCGGCCTGTTAGAAAGCTGTAAGGCCCATGAATGTAAGGGTATTATTGTAAAACACTCCCCAAGTGAGTATATATATATATCATCCAGGCCATGGGGGAAACCCTAAGCATTGCTCACCTAGCTCTCCACTACCATACCTCTATCTCTGTTTGGTCTGTAACCACAACAAAGCCATTTCAAGGGGAAAACTGGGAGCTTTTGAGGAAATTGCTCTTTCTTTTGCTTCTTTGTCAACATGGTCTTGGTTCCTTCCTTGTTATTCTTTTAGACCATGTGTGACTCAACTTTTTATTCAAACAAACTCAACTTTGCGCTTTTTCTGTGTTTGTCAATATACTCATCAAGGGAGAGATTGAGAGACCATGTGGAGGTGTCCCCCATGTTTGTGATGAGTAAAACTCAATTTGGCTTTTTATCGCATCAACTTATTCTCCCCTTGGATAATAGCCAATCCAAAGAATTATTTTTCACTGACCTTAGAGTAGAAAAGAGGTGTTCTATACTTCCTCCCATAAAGTGCTTCAAACGGATACATTTGGAGGCTTGTTGAAAGTTATTGCTATAAGAAAACTCGGTGAATGCCAAGCATTTCTCCTAATTCGTGCTATAGGATAGCACACATGCTCTTAACATATCCTCCAAAATTAAATTTGTCCTCTCAGTTTGGCCTCCTATTTATGGGTGGAATGTTGTGCTAAAGAATAGCTCAGTTCCCATAAGCTTCTTTATGTAGAGCTTGGCAAGCTTAGCTCCATGATATGTGGTGCTCACTGGAATGAAATGGGCCACTTTAGTCAAGCGGTCAACAATAACCCATATCGAGTCATGCCCGTTTTGGGTTTTTGGAAAGCTGGTAATGAAATGCATACCGATGTCATCCCATTTCCACTCAAGAACCTTCAAAGGTTGGAGCAACCCCACTAGTCATTGGTGCTCTGCCCTCATTCTTTGGCATACATCACAAACATCAACATGTGCGGCGATGTCCTTGTTTATACCGGGCCACTAAAATCGTTTCCACAGATCCTAATACATCATCATACTCCTAGGATGAATGAAGAGCTGTGAATCATGGGCTTCCCTGAGGATTAGCTCCTTGATTTCTTAGTTATTTGGGACATAAAGCTGCTACCCATGCATAACCACCCACTCATACTTTTGGAGAACTCTGATTTCTCGCTGTTCTACAAATCACACTTGATTTTGGTGATAGCTAGATCTTCAAGTTGAGTGGCCTTGATATGAGATTCGAGGGTAGGTTGCAGCACTAGGGCACCAATAAAACCCTCCCCAACCTCCTCTAGGTTGAGTCTCCAAAACTCTCCATGTGACGTTGGATGACTGGCTTTAACTGATGCATCAATGTAATGGAGCTTTCAACTGAGAGCATCGACTACAATGTTAGCTTTACTGGGGTGGTAATAGATGTCAAGATCAATCTTTGATCAATTCAAGCCATGTTCTTTGCCTCAGATTCAGATCTGGTTGTGTGAAGAAATACTTCAAGCTTTTGTGATTGGTATAGATGTCACACTGATTTCCGATGAGATAATGCCTCCAGATCTTGAGAGCATTTACCATGGCTACCAATTCCAAGTCATAAGTCAGATAATTTGCCTCATGGATTTATAATTGACATGAGGCATAAGTCACAACTTTGCCTTCTTGCATTAATACACAATTGAGGCCGCGACGAGATGCATCGTAATACACAAACAGAACTTTTGTGTAGATTAGGCAATACATGCACTGGGGCTATTGTGAGCCTCTTCTTCAATTCTTGGAAGCTCTCCTCATAGGAAGATGACTACTCAAACTTCTTCTTCTTTAGAAGCTGATTCATTGGTCTTAAAATTTTGGAGAAATTCTCGATGAACTAGCGATAGTATTCATCTAGACCTAGAAAACTCCAAACTTCAGGAATGGTGCAGGGCTGACTCCAAGCTAGTACATCATGTAGTTTGCTAGGATCCATGACAATGCCTCATCAAAAAGAATGTGGCCTAGGAAGCCAACTTCCTATAGCCAAAACACATACTTACTGAATGTGCGTATACTTGATGTTCCTGAAGTTTCTCGAGCACCATACACAAGTGTTTCTCGTGCTCTTCTCATTCTTGTGATAGATGAGAATATCATTGATGAAGACCACCATGAACTTTTCTAAATACTCCATAAAATCTTGTTTAAAAGGTTCATGAAGTTAGCAGGAGCATTGATAAATCCGCATGACATTACGATGTACTCATACAAACTATAATGGGTGGTGAATACAGTCTTTGGAATATCCTCTGGCTTGATCTTTAATTGAAAATATCTAAGCCTTAGATCAATCTTGGAGATGACACATGTGAGAGACCATGTGGATGTGTCCCCATGTTTGTGATGAGTAATTGACTCGTGTTCTAGAAAGTTTGATTTTGATTTGGTTGGTTCGCGCCAAGTCGGTGCATGGCGCGGTCTGGTTTAGTTGGATTTTGTCGAACGCAGTCGGGTGTGGTTAGGACGCTTGTTCTCTTTCTTGATTGGTGTTCAGGCTTTTTCATGTATGAGTATGGTTTACTGATGCTTATGTTGGTTATGCTATTTCGAGCGGTGCTCTGTGACAGTTTGCTTGTCTGTGTGACTGTAGGACTTCAGAGCTAGGTCATGGTGAGGCGTGGGAGGACCGGGACTAGGCACAGGAGGTGTTGAGGTCCAAACAGTCAGAGACGTCGAAGATGATTGAGGCTGCTAAGGTGGTTGCGAGTCGGGAGACGAGGAACTGGAGCCGGAGCTACCAGAGGTGGACACGACGGGCAACAGCGAGGTGGACTGGGACTAGGCTCAGAGAGGAGCTGAGGTCCAGACGGTCAGGATGCCGGGTGCGGTTGTGCGAGCAGGAAGCTTCCAGGAAGTTGCGGTAGGGGCATTTCGGTAAAATGCGCGAGGCTGCAAAATTGGAAGTGGATTCGGTTGAAGATAATGGGTTGGAGACCCGTTAGTGGAAAAGAGGAGGAGGTTAGGGTTTGAGTGGAATGTGTGGTTTCCCTCCATTTTCCTGGTTTGACTCCTGCCTCTTATGGGTGTGAAGAAATGAAGTAGAGAGGGGTTGCCACTTCTTGAATTTCTTCTTTAAGGAGGTGAGCTCCTCTATTTAGTGCAGCAGTGTGTGTTGTGCATGAGCGAGGGTGTTAGCCAGAGCAAGAAAGCAAGCAGTGGAGTGTGTTCTCCTGCGTGTGTGTTCTTCCTGTTATTCAATTGTGTATGGGTTTGTAGTGAGAAATGGGATGAACTGGATATAACCATTCCTCTCTATGAAATCATTCATGTCCTCTCCTCATTTTTTGAGTTGGTTTTTTTATGTGTTGAGATGATTCTGTTCTTCCTCTATTCTCTGTCTCCTTGCTGTTTCTATTTTGTGATGAGCTTGTAATTGAGATGATGCAAGATTACTTGGCTCTGTATGTGGAATTAATCTCAAGACCATTTGGTCAGTTCATTCCCAAGAGCATAAACGTTGAATCAAAGAATCTCTTATTTTTCAGTCTTGCACCTCAATTTCTCTACTTTAGAAATTCTAGGGTTTGATGTCAGGGCAATATTGGTTTTCACTTGATGACCTGGGAAAAGTGCTTCAAGCTTTATATTTGCATGTCTGAGAATGATTCTCAGGGTATTGCAGAGATTCATGAGCAAAGGATCAAAGAATCATGAGAGATATGGTTTTTCATCCTTTCCTACTGATACTTTCTGGCAAAGACAGTAATCTCTGTTTACATTTGGTTTGAGTCTGCATTTCCCCTTCCCTAAGGTCTCAAAGCTATTTAGGTTAAAGTCTTACTCCTTTGGCTTGAGAAGAACAGCTGCTATTCATCGAATTTCCCTGGAATTTGCAATTTCAGTTTTTACTGTTTGCTGTTTTCGGTTGCAGCCTCTAGTTTGCTGTTTTCAGCCAAGAGTTCAAGGTTGAGCCGAGTATGTTTTCAGTTTTTTTGTTGCCTGCTGTTCGGCTGATGGAAACAAACTTGAAAATCTGTTTTTCGGTTGAACAGTCTGCAGCCTGCAGTGGTCAGTCCGGGTGTAAACTCTGCAGTCAGGTTTCAGATTTCATCTTCCTGTGCTCCTTTGATTCTCGACGGCAAAATCTGTACTGTGCCTCTATTTTCAGCATTCGGTTCTATCCTTGCAGTCTGTTTTCAGCAGAAATTTGGGTGCAGTTCTGCTTTTTATCTCTTGTCTGATTTTGTGTCTCTCTGTCCCTGCTGCTACTTTTCTTCTTCAGTTTTTGGTGCTGAATTTTTTCTGTTTCGGACAGCAAACTAGTGACTGTTGTTGTCTATTTTCAAGTGCTTTGATCAATTCCGAGTTGGAGATCAAGTTCTATGTCTCAAATAGAGTTCTCTTCTCGGGTGTCTTGGCCGATGGAAAAGTTTTTCTTCCATATCATTTGATCTCTGTTTTGTGTTGCCGAGTAGACTGTTTTCAGTATTTTCCAGTTTCGGTCAACTGCCCTTTGGACTGCACTATTTCCCTATCATGTTCTCTTCTCTGTTTACAAGTTCAGTCTGCTGCTTATGGTCTTCTTTGCTATCGGCAAAAATGTTTTTCAGCTTCTAGTGAGCGAATCTCTTCTATCTTCATTGCTGCTATAGCTATCGAAGAAGAAGATTTTGTGGATACTTCGGGGTGATTTTGAAGGCACCATTCACCCCCCTGTTGCCGTTTCCGATCCTGCAACATGCACCATTCTTTTGATCAAACAAATCATCAATCATTGGAAGAGGATATTTGTTCTTGATGGTGACATCATTCAGTGACTGATAGTCGACACACATCCTCAGACTATCATCTTTCTTCTTTACGAATAGCACAGGGCGTCCCCATGATGATGAGCTAGGATGGATAAATCCCTTGTATAGCTGCTCCTTGAGTTGTTTCTTCAATTCAACCAACTCATCTAGGACATGCGATACAATCTTTTGGAAATAGGTGCTATCCCAGGCTTCAAATTGTTGACAAATTCTATATCGTGGTCCGACGGTATTCCCGACAGTTCATCCAGAAACACGTCGGAATACTCACACACCATGGGCACTTGACTAAGCTCTGAAACTAAGAGAGAGTTGAGAGTGGGCTGCCATGAAGACACGACAGAAGCGGAGGAGAAGACAACTTGCTCTCTGCCAGAATTGACAAGGGAACTGGTTCAATTGGTACAATCGATGAGCCCTTTGTGTTTGGACAGCCAATCCATTCTAAGAATCACATCTAACCTAGGTGTATCTAGGACGCCCTCCACAACTACTAACTCTCTACGTGATGAAGCCTCTAGGACAGCATCTCCTGTATCTTCATCACCCCCATCACCTCTCTTGTCAAAGCCTTTGGGACCGCACCTCCTGTATCTTCTCCATGCACCATCCTCATATGTTGAAGCCTCTGGGACCACACCTCCCATATCTTCTCCATGCATCATCACCTTTGATCTCCATGTGCTTCAACGTGAGCCCAACCACCTCGCATGACATCGTTGACTACCTGAACCTTAGACTTCCCCATCCTAGTCCTGATACTCCTTGTCACTGACCATGATCGTCTTCACGCCTAACTTACACATGCAAAGATCAAAGAAAGTTTTCTACCAACACAAATTCTTCCTAACTTGACCGACATTAGTCCACACACTCAAATCACACCTTTAACCATCACTCAACATCAACTAGAATAGCCACGACCACACATTCTATTGCTTTCCAGAAATCAGCCTTAGACCACTGACACAATCACCAATTCTATTGCTTTCCAACCATGAGCCTTAGACATCTCATTATGACTGCTATGACTGCCATGCAGAGGTTGGTCACTAGCTTATCGAGTACTCGAACCACAAGTACTCAAAAATTACTATCGTTCTATTCAGGACACTCGGGAATCACACATACTGTAGTCCTCCCAGTCTATGACTACTAACCATCAAAAATCCATCGACCATCGAGTACTGACCTGGCACTATAGCAACAACCACCGATGACCGACCAGTCAACCATTGACCCAACATGAGTACTCAAGATACTTAAAGATCACAGGAATTAAAACACTTGTACCGACCAACAAAATCTACAAGTACTAACTGTGATGCCTACGGAAACCAATTGCAAAGCCAAGCCTACAACTATGACAACAGCCTGTGAAGTCTACGACTATGAAGTACTGATAGTAAAATCCATGACTATCGAGTACCGAGTCCTTCTGACTATGGGTACTAAACCTTCTTACTATTGGGTATCAAGTCCTTTCAACTAAGGAGTACCAAGATCTTTTGACTACCAACTTCCGAGTACCAACTACATCACTATTGCTACAGTACTTCTCTAATCACTGTTCACCTTCGATCACTGTTCATCCGAACACTGCAGCTCTAGCCGAATCCTGTAGCTTCAACCAAAACATTGTAGCTATGATTGTTTGCTCTCCAACTTTAGGGTCTTTGACTAGAGGCCTTCGACTGCTCAGTGCTCAAAATCTTTGACCGCACCGCTCAAATCCTAAGCAATGCCACTCAAGGAATTGATAATGCTCAAACACCGTTCGATCCTCCAATGCCACTTGGACACCATCTAATACTTCTATGGCACTCGAACGTCGTCTGATGCTCCGATGCCACTCGAACGCCATCCGATACTCCAAAGCTACTTGAACGTCATTCGATACTGCAGTGCTACTCGAACACTATCTGATCCTACTTGGACCTGATCAAAACCATTCGAAGCAGACCAAAACCACTTGGAGCAGACCAAAACCACACGAACCTGATCAAAACTTTCACAAACGCAAATTGCAAAGCAATCCAAATGTCAATTTTTCATCATCACTAAACTCACGACCATTGACATGGTCTAACAACAACCTTTCTCTTCTCGCTTGGTATCTCAGGAGCAGCATACCAAGCAAGATAGTTGAAGTGATGAGGGAACTCCATTAGGGACATGCTCCCTTGCTGAAGGTCATAGAACTCCCTCTTCTAGATCTTTATGGGACCTGTTAGGACATGAGCATTATGGAAGGCCTCCTTGAAGGCGGCCCAAGTGATAACGTGGCCTTCAGGGAGCACGGCTTGGTAATTCTCTTACCAAGCGGATGCTACATCTTGGAGCTGGTAAGATGCATAGAGTACCTTCTCCTCATTATTGCATTGGGCAATGTTTAGCTTGCTCTCAATAGAGTGAAGCCAATCATCAGTATCAAATGAATCCTTGGGCGATGTGAAGGTAGATGGCCGAGTTCGCATGAACTCACCCAACTTGATTGGGATTGAGTAGTAACTATGCCTCCCAAGACCATGGTACCAAGGTTGGCAATGCTTTGGACTAGTTGCTACAGCAAAAGAGTATTGGTTTGCTGCTCTTACTCAATCATAGCAAGCACCTGAGCCATTGTGGGCAGTTAGGGTAGCATTTTCTCATCTACCTTCTGATTTTCAACCTGCGGTGCACCCTAAAGAGCATTGGTTCACTATGGAGTGGGTGCACTCATGCAGGGTGCTGTGGATTGGGCCATGGAGGATTTGTTGCCTAGCCTCTTGGTTGTGATGAACTAGAGGCTTCGTCGCTCACTATGATTTTGTTCATGTAGCGTGTTATCGACATCCTGCATTATTCGTCTCGTGTGGATAGGATCAACATGAATGTTATTAATTTGAATGAAAGGCAAGAGAGAATGGGTCGGAAAATAAGGGTACATATCACATGCTAAATTAATTTATCTAAAACTAAGATTTAAGAAATTTTGTGACATAGGACAGCAAGCATGAAACTTTAACATGAAAGTTAAGTTCTATATGGATTACACAATCCTTGCTTAAAACACAAAGTAGCAGCATACCAAATATATAAACAAGATACAACCACCATACATCGGTGTCTTAGCGCCTCTACATACCCAAAAGCTAGCTCACATAAACCTCCTAAGGTGAGCTCTAAACCGTTCTAGTTTAATAATCTAGATCTAGGCGTCGTTGTTGTGCTCGGCGATGTCGGGTGCAATGGGGACAGCAGGGGCAGCGGGCTCCTCCTCCTCGCATCCCACGTGAAGAGGATAGTGTCACTATACAATGAGTAGTGGCTTGTCTACAGCTGCACGAAAATCCATCACATGATGGCTATTTTCAACAACTGACATACAGGGAGGTCGGGTAGGCAGTCGGATGATGTAGGTGGGCTGTGGCAACTCCTCGGTAGGTGCACGTACAACACCCTGCCCGTACAGCAGCTCCCATGTAAAGAGGCCTTGGCCCACCAATGGGGCGATATGGTCCTCGAGTGTCACTATCCTCTGATGCACCTCCAGAAGCTCGCGGGTCAAATGATGGAGATACCTATCGAGTGACCTCACCAAGCCTGCGAGATGGATCTCAGGAGTGTTGTTTCCCAATATAGGCACTCGGTAGACATTGTTCTCACTATTTCCTAGCCATGAAGGGAAATAGTAGAACATATCCTCCATATTGAGGACGTCATGTTGGAGGTAGATGCTGGTGACATAGGCTGCATTGTGAAGCGACATAAGAGCGTTTGAGCCACACCCAAAGTAGCACGAGTGTCAGTCTCTGGGGTTACCATCCACAGATAAGCACTTCTGTAAGGTACTTAGTGGATACCGCACTGGAGGGTGTGTTGTAGATGGTGTACTTCAGTGCACGAGTGATGCTAACACGCTGTAACATCACCCATAAGGTGTGCTGCAAGGTGCCCTCCTCAAACGCACTAGTCTGGTACTGTGGTACCCAATGAGTAGGCATCTACAAATTTAAAACGAGGTGAGGTTAGTGACTAATTTGTTAAATGTATAATGAAAGGCATGGATAAGAAATGATAGTAAGAAAGGAAAAGAGTACAACAATGTGTTGCCTTAATTTTTTTCCTAAAATATTTGCTAGTTCCTATGGTTCCATTTAATGTCAGACCTTCATCTTCAATGGATACACCTTCCCTTTAAATTGCAGAACATTTAAAACAAGATGAGAAAGCAACTAAAAGGAATGATTTGAATGAGATGAGAAAACAAAGATAGGTAAGGATAGCAATAATCCCTATATTTTCCATAAATATTTTAATTCTTCAAAATAGGTTGTATTTGGAAATAAATCCTTAATCTAACGACCATTCTATCTAGGGCTTAACCTATAATTAGTATGGCTCTGATCCAACGTTGTGAGAACCTCGAGCATTGAATACCAAAATCACCGTATAAGTTCCATACTAGTCCTATGATCAATGACTAGTACACACATTCACAACATCGAGATTATATCCATACGCATTGTATAAAATTAATTTGCAACAACAGGTTAATATAACCGAGGCATAATTAAAGTTTATAACATAGGTCCAACTGGCCAAATAAATATAAGTATCAAGAGTAAAGTGTAGCAGAAGACAAGTAAGCAAAAGTGTCTAGCGGTGTGCCACTATAGCCCATAGGCAACTAACT
Source organism: Dendrocalamus latiflorus (assembly GCA_017311315.1). Classification (NCBI taxonomy): domain Eukaryota; kingdom Viridiplantae; phylum Streptophyta; class Magnoliopsida; order Poales; family Poaceae; genus Dendrocalamus; species Dendrocalamus latiflorus. The sequence goes on along the minus strand of CM029626.1, from coordinate 21,364,147 downwards.
AGAGTTAGGCCCTAGAAAGACCCTTCATCAAATTCCCCCGTGCCAGGTGCAAAGTACATGTCATTTAACATGTTATCTCCCACATTCTCTGAACAAAAATTATTTAAGCAAGGTTGAGTACATTGTGTACTCAGCAAGATTGTAGTGTATCACAACATATATATAAATGCAAGGCTAACAATAATTAAGGCTGTACGGTACAAGTTTTTTCACCATGAAGCAAGTTTCATGTGCAATATTCATAAGTAGTAATTTGCAACAGAATTGTAAAGAGCAGTTGACATGTAAAGAAATAACATTTGTATAACATTTAATAATAGTAAAACACTTCCATTCACCCCTCCTTGACTGCGATCATCAAACAATTCCCAACAATGGGCATGGCACACACGACACATACATGCCATCCCAACTTTTCCAATGAAATAGTTTTGTAAAATAAAAGCTATACCCATTTTGGCTGCATCGAAGCATGCTCATGACCACAAACACAACAATTTAAATAGTTTTTAACACTCTTAAGAGGTTGTACAATTTTATCCACATGAGATAATCAAATATACTTTCGGCAACTTCATGCTTCCTTTGGCATGTGAGGAAATTGATTATCATATAGCCTTTACATTATCTAGTCCTAACCTTGCACCAGCTCGATGAATGTCGATCCTTACTTAGGTCCATCCTCCAAGTGAGCATTCAAACCCTTACTTAGATTCATCCCCCAAGTGAGGACCCTCACTTAGGTCCACCCCCCAAGTGGGCATTCACCATTGTATTAGTAAGATTTGGTCCCAACACCTTGGTGAAGGGAGCCTCTACAAGCAAACCTTTCTGTAATGCCCTCACTACTTTGACATACCAAAATGCAAGGCTAGACCTAGACAACTTAATCAGCCAAAGCCAGAACCCGTATAGCACATGTGGTTGTGCACTTAGACTTAGATGTGCGGTAACAACGTTTTGTCCTTAATTGACCCGAGCGAGAATCTCCCCCTATCTACATGTGAGATACCTTCTCACATTTGATAGTTCATAATATAACTAACTCAAACTAACATAAGTTCCTCCTCTAGTCCAATATTTTGAAATCACCCATATCCATACGTAAATTTTTTTGAATGATCAAACTTAGCAAAAACTATTACATGGCTAAGAATCTAGACCATATATTCAAAGTAATATACCTAAAATGACATTAGCTACTATCTAAACCATGTCCTAAAGGTTACAAGAGTAAGGATATTAAATTTGCAAGGAGTTTCAATGCATATAAGTGGATATAACTACCATTACCCCCAATATAGCAAATTTTAATGAAACATACACACATGCATAATACATTTTGCAAACAATATACAACAATTGAAACATTAGAATCAACATAGTCGAAGAGGACACTTGCCTTTCTCTTGTTGCTTAGAGAATGGTTCGGAAGCGTTCTTGAAATTATGTGGTGTGACGGTGTCTATTCTATAAAATTTAGATAAATACAAAGATGATCTAAACCAATTTAAACAGACATAAAACTTACATTTTTTATATATTTGGATAAATCAAGAATTTATAAAATTTTAGAGACAAAAATCACTAAATTTGGAGTCAATATTCCAAAGTTACGACCATTTGAATTTTATTTGGTTTGAAAAATACTAAGAAAATAAGAAATAGTACTGTGCATGAATTTTGATTTTAATTTGTATTTTCTTTCTAAAGGAAACCATAGATTTATTGTATCATTAGACTGACATGTGGGGTCCATCTACTAGAGTTTTATTAATGTCCAAAATTAACTGATAGGTAGGCCATGCATGTCAACCTCACATGGTTTAAATCACGTTTTAATTATTTATTCACTATGTGGGTGCCATGTGTCAGTGACTCATATTTTAGTTTTTGATTTATTAAAATTCTTTAATTCATTTTGACTGGGCCTACTTGTCATAGTCTCATTAGTTTCAAATCCGTTATTTAAAGCTAATTAGCATTTTGACAGGTGGGTCCTACCTGTCATACTCTCATGTTTTAAAACTTATGGGTCCTACTTATCATTCTCATGGTTTTTAAAAATGGTTTTATATATAATTCTAGTTAACTAATTGACACGGGCCCATAGGTCATTAACACATTAGATTCAAATGTGTCATTAGCGCTAAGCTAATCCACTTGACAGGTCGGGCCCACTGCCAGTGAGGGGAAGGCAGAGTGAGTGGAGCAGAGCTCCAATGAGCTCGCTTGAGGTGAGGGAAGCTACAGCTTGGCATTAGCATGGTCGAAATGGAACAACTGCATCATCGTGCATCTCTGAGCAGTGACAATGGCCAGATTGGCAGACGGTGGTGGCCTTGCGATGGCGAGAGGTTACGATTGTCCTCTGATGAACTACAGTGTGGCGAAGAGGGGCATGCATTTGTGTTAAAACTAATTGGTTTGTTTCAGGGTGAGGTCGTAAGGCATTTGGGGCTTAGCTCAGGGACCAAAGGTCATTGGAGAAGTGACAACAAGGTCTCTTGTGGTGGCGCCATGAATGGTTACAGTGAAAACCATGCTACAGTGATGCATTTCCAAATTAAACTAGTGCATGAGCATCTAGGGGCTACCAGGAGACTATCGAGGGGGTTGGTGGCTTGGGGAAGCTCTGGGGTGGCCAGACAGCGAGAAGCAGTGGTGGCGGCGATGACATGCATGACGATATCCCACTGCGGTGGAAAACAAGTCAAAAGCATGGTCGGGTTAGCTTACTTAGGCAGTGGATATGCTCGGAGAGCAAGGAATTGGCCTAAGCCTTACTGGAAAGATAGAACCGCCAATGGCAGTGCTTCTAGCCAAAGATGAAGACGATTGCTCGATCCTGGCAAGGGCCTACATGAATTGAGCAATTAGCTGAGGGGAAAAGCTTTACAGGGTATAGAACACAAGATGATGTGGTTAGAGAGAGGAGGGGTCTACTAGAGAGCTCAAGCCACCGAGGTGCTCGGTAGAGCACGCTCATCGGCGTGGAGGAAGACGTCATGTTCCAGGTGTAAGGATGAGCTAGAGGCTTGGGTTTTCATGGAAATAGAGTGACAGCGAGATAAGGAAGAGGATGGTGCAGTCAAGAGGGCTTTGTAGGCACAGGATGGCTAAGAGGGACACACAAAATTTTGCAAGCACAATGGAGAGATGAGCATCTGGTGCTTCTTGGCGATGTATGATACACTGAAGGGACAAGAACAAAGGGAAATTATCATGGCGATGCAATCGGTAGGTGAGGCCGGGCATGTGAGTTGGGAAACCATGGGCACAATGTCAAAAACAAATAGTGTCAGTGTGGCCATGGAGGAGCAGGCGCAATGCGCAGAGGTGGAAGATAGAGTCTACTACTGGCCTGGTTCGCCAACGAGTAGAGGTAAGGCAGCCTGATGGGCGGGGTCTGGTCCCACTTGTTGGCGTTGGGACTTAAGTGATAGAGAGGCTGTCCTAACGAGAGGGCTCCACATGACAGTGAGAGAGAGAGAGAGAGTTAAGGTGAACTGAGGGTTCGGAAAATTGTTAGATGCACAAGATGAGCTCCAAAAAGTATGAAACTTTTTGTGGATGCTCTTGACACGGTGTAGATCATTATGTAAATTTTTAGAAATTTATCAGCCTTGGATTTTTCTTGAATAAATCTTGGAAGGCTACTATTATCTGTACTACGCATTGGTTTGATTTAAATAAATTTGAGAACATTTTAAAAAATGTTCGTATTTTCATTTCTAGTGTCATGAACTTATTTGTGAGTTTTTGAATTGTTTTCTACTGTAGAATCTCCTAGGTCATTTTAGGATCATCTTTTCAGATTCAATTTTTGAATCCAAATTGAATTCTTTCCGAAGTACATTTCTTTTGGAAATTTGTTTTTGCAATTACTTTTCCAAATAAACTCTATTAAAAGTGAAGGAAGTAATATATATGTGAAAGATTTAAATTTCCCCATTTTTTACATTCCCTAGTATGTGTGATGATACAGTAGGATCTTGTTCGATAGTGACGGGAGCGTCTGAAGCGTCAAAGTCTGTACAGGAGAAATCATCCAAATTCAATACAACATTAAAATAAACCATAAAAATTATGATTTTGGTTTTGATATAAATATTTTCAATTTAGATGAATTTAGAAATAAAAACTACTAGATTTGGATTTGAAATGAAGAAGTTACGACCTTTTAAAGTTTGAACCAAGATGAAATTTGAGAAATTTGAATATTTTTGACAAATGGGGTTGGCTGAGATTTTATTTTATTTTTAAATTATTTGTCTTAAGAATATCATTGATGGGCTGATAGTGGGTCTAATGGGTTTCAAAAATTTTTTCTAATTAGGCTTATTCGGGAAACTCGGAGAGGCTAATAGGTGGGGTCATGTTTTATATGGACTCAATCCACATGGTTGTCTACAGAGAGAGGGACAGTGGTCCATGGGCTTGGTTTATGCAATGGTTAACCATATAGGGCCTAGATGTCATACTAATATTAATTACCTACTTAACAGTTAATTTAGTCACCGGGTTAACTAACTTTCTAATGAGTGGGACCTACGAGTCAGCAAGACAAAATAGAGCAACAGAGAAGTCCATAGCAGAGCTCCTTGGTGAGTTCATCGGTGGCAAGGGAGAGGTCGGCATGTTCGGCTAAGGGCCAAAATAGAATGTGCACGCTCAGGCCAAAACCGAGCATAGGAAAGGTTCAGGGAGTTGCTTAGAGTGTTTTGGGCACGGTGCAGGGACTTGGATCGTTCGATTGCAGTCAACGACGAGCAAGGTGACGATGGCATGGCCAGTGATGGTGAACTTTGGTTTTTCTGCCTAGCTTGTTCAAATTAGAGGTGCTTCCATGATCTACGGGCTAAGACGAAGCTAACATAACAATGCTCATGGCTTATCATGCAGCCTGTCATGCTGTCCACGATGGCCGACAGCAGTGAGCATGGGTGAACATGGCCAGGGCATTGTGGCCGATTTTTGGGTCCAATGAATAGGCTATAAGTTTAGTTTTAAGCAAAATTGTAAAGGAGCAGAAGGGCTTAACGAGAGATGGAGCAGAGAGGGAGATCAATGGTGGCAACAGGTCTGATCAGCGTTGGAAAGACGAGCATGTACAACAAGGCAATTTCAAGGGTGCATTATAATGGGGAAGTTAAGGCGAACAAGATTACATGATGGCCATGGTTGAAGCTCACTTGAGCGAAGGGAACAAGCGGTGAAGTCAACGGCAACATTGCGCATGGCAGCGAGGGCATCGGCTTTGGGCTTCCTAAAGGCAAACAGGCAAGGGGAGGTGAGCATGAGGTAGAGGGGGATGAGACAAACTCAACGCACATGATGGCATCATTTGAGACTCACCAGACAATAAGGAATCGAGCGATGGAGCTCGCGGCTAGACTTGCGGAAGATGGGAAATTTGTCCTCACCGAAGGCAACGGGGGTGTGTGAGCTCGGGGAAAACACTAAGCAAGTGAGTGTGAAGGTTTTGATGCACAAGGGTTGGCTTAAATAGGGGCAAGGAGGGAGAGAAGGCACAGGCGCCATGAATGGCTTTGGGTGCCAGGCGAGAGAGAGAGAGAGAGCAAGTTGGCAACAAAACAAGGTCATGGCAACAAAATGATGTTGCAGTGCGCAAGGGTCAAGGAGCAGAGGGCTTCAATGCGTTGTTTGCATGTGAAGAGATGAGCTTGGGCACACACACACACGAGAGATAAGGAGAGGAGGAAGAAGCATAGTGCACAGCTGACAGGTGGGACCATAGGGCCCGGTTGTCAGTGGTGCAAGAGAGAGAGAGGGCGGCGAGGCTGGTGCATGGGCTGGCTCGGCTGTGCTGCGCGGAGAAGTTAGGCTAGGGTGCAAGCGAGCGGGCCTGGGCGACCGATGGGTTTCGGCCCAAAGGGAAGGAGGGAAATATTTTAGGGTTTAAACTTAAATTCTAATTTTCAATTTGAGTTTGAATTTCTAATTTGAACTCCAAGAGGTATTTGCACACAAGATTTTTAGGAAAAATTTCTTAACATCCAATTGACTTTTAGAAATTTTGAATTCCCATTTTTGAGCCAAGAAATTTATTTTAAAAGTCTCAAACTCCAACAAGGCTTTAGGAAATTTTTTGTGCACTAAAAATTTTAATATTCATGAAAAATCATGCATGGTTTATTGAGCTGTTACAAAACCAAAGTGGTGTTTGTTGCTATTGTGCCAACAAGCCACCAGCATGCCCGTAACATGTACAATTTCAATGCAAATTCTGAATTCAAATTTAGAAGAGCTAAATCTGCATGAGATTTTTCTGGTTTCTACTGGTAAATTGTCAAAAGCCAGAAACTAGTTGGGATCGCGAAACCGAACCCTTGTGACCTCATTCACTGTAGCCAAGAAGAGCCTTGACTGTGCCTTGCCATCACAGTTGTCATGACTGGCCTTGTCATTGTCTCTGTTGTTCCAACACTAAACATAAAAAAGACTACTTATAGTAATTATTACAAAACATTTACCCTGCCTGTATGTATTATTAGCAACAAGCATCAAACTTTTGTAGGTAAGCTATATGCATATATATAACCATTCAACTCGTGCTAATTCTATAAGAAAACATGACAGCTAGTTATAACATCTCATAAAATAAACACAACATTCACTAATTATTAAATCAGATGAAACATTAATCCCAGTTTTCACGAAAATCAACATTGTCTATTTCCTGAAGGTACCAAACATATTCATAGAAGCAAAATTACTATAAAATAGACCCAGTCCAAGGAACTAACTTCTCAACAGAAATAGTATCAACCATGTGTACTATGAGATGATACACAAATTCTTAAAGCATGTTCTTTAGCACAAGAAGTAGATGGAGTTTAACTATTGAGCTTTCACTTAACAAACTGCATCTTCCAGTTGGAATTACACAAAGCCATGCGGAAGTTTACTTGATGTTGGGGACCTTCTTCCTCCTCCAGTAGACAAATTAGCACCTGCATATGTCGTAAATAGATTTCGTGAATAGTATTATATTAATCAAAAACAATAAATATTCCTGCGAGTTGAAACAGTTCCAAATAAGTTAAGATTGCCAAATAGAAAACTAATGTAGAAAGATTCTGTTAAACTAGTTTGATTTCTCCACACCTCTAAGACATTGTATTAATTAAAGATATTACAATCTGGTTCAAAATCTGGGCAACCAATGCTTGCTATATATCATTCTCTGAAAGCATATTACAATTGTGGGAAACGTTTTTATTCAACAAGGTCTGCATTATGAAGGTGTTAAACTTATTCATAAAGCAAAACATGTCGAAGAGAAATACATATGTCCAAGACCCATATATATGCACGAGGTGATTGGAGCCACACAAGATATATAGTTTAGGGTTTTCAATTACTGATCTTCCCCAAAATACTGATATATCTTCAAGGTATTACACAGAACAATGCATGTGGTTTACAAGGAGGATTACTTGGAGTTGCGGCCCTCATCCTTCCTACAGTTGACCGACCACGACCTTCATATGTTGTCATTAGATTCAATGAGTAATATTGTTCTAAAACCAGATACATGCAATTAGAAATAATTCAAATGACTTAAAATATTGTTCTCAATGCTTAAACTTTTTTCTGTAAGTACTGGTTAAAGTAAATGCTGACACTCAAGATACTAATAATGAATTCCAAATACCAGTGCAGCTAACTGAAGCTATTTATCTCAGAAAACAGCACAAGTAGCTATCTCGATCATGTCACACAGTAAAAATATGTTTGACATAACCCCAGCAAACAATGTCTCAAGCTTGCTGGTACTAATGTTCATATAAGCAAACATGACTAAAATAGACCTGTCCAATTATACAACAGCCTCAACACGAATAATATCAACCATCTATACTACAAGATGATACGGTAAATCGTAAAGCAAGTGCGCCAGCACACATTGTTCTGGGAAATTAACTATTGAGCTTTGTCTTAACAAACTGAACATTCCTGATGGAATTACACAAAACCATGCTGATGTTTACCTGGAGTTGGAGCCATTTGTCCTCTAGTTGACCAACTAGGACCTACATATGATGTCGAATGATTGAATGAATAGTCCGATAATATTAATGTAAAACAATGTATATATGCACTTACAAGTTATATTAGTACCAAATATGATAAAAGTAAATTGTAAACTAGCGGAAAAAACTTCTAGTAAACTACTTTTACTTTTCTACCATTAAGATTTTTGTGTTACGATAAAAAATAACAATACACATGTGAAAGCAAAGTTATCTTAGTAGGAATATATAGCATCACCCACATATAGTGTGAGCCGATGAACTTGTTAAAGTAGGTGCTAGCAGACAAGACAGTGAAAGGGTGTTCAGCTGATATCTGCAGCGAATTACACAGAACTATGTAAGTTGCAGGGATAGGATTACTTGATATTGAGGCCCCAATCCTTCGTTTAGAAGACCAACTTGGACCTGCAAATGGTTTGGTAAGATTCAATGAGTAATGTTGCTCCAAAACTACATAATTGCATGCAACTAGAAACAAGTTCAAATAATTTGAACCTGCCTTCCAAATTACATAGTGAATTCCTACCTTGACCATGCGCACTAGGATCAGCTGATCTCTGTAGAGGAATGAAAACATAAACCTCATATCAACACCAAACTTGGATAGGAAAAGGTATTGAAGGACATAAATGTCCGTAATCGCTATATGTTTCCAAAAGAGAAGTATATATTTGGGCACCTTCTGCAGAAGGATCCCTTTTACTTTTCCAGTTTTCAGAAACTCGGAAACTTGGGGTCTGGAGCGGAATATATGGTCATACTCCTTATGAATGTAGTACTGAAATGAGAGAGAAAAGATACTGCATTTAACGTACATACAACTAAAAAAATTAGTCTGACTGCATGTGGTTTAAAAAATTAGTGTAAGCAATGTTGTCGCCTAAAGCAGAAAAATATATGTACTCATAATATTTTGTAAGCAAAGTTACTGTAGAAGAACATACTGAAATGAGGTCATCCTAATGTCTTAAGAGAGGGTACATGCAGTGGCGGAACCACAAAATCATGACACACGTGCATCGATCATGACAAAATCACGACCCGACAAGGACTCGACTAAACATATATACAGCTCAATAGAATAGCAAATGGCACCTTGAAATTCAGTTAACTTTGTATAGATGAAAAAGAACAAAGTACACAATATTTGGGAGTACCACGAATAGGCACGGCACAAAATTAAATGCTACCATTTTTTCTGAAGTACGAAATTAGGTCCAATTCCCATTAAATAAAAAGAAGTACAAAAAGTTAACTAGCTACTAGAATATCTCACTAGATTAATTTACAAATTGGAATATGGTAGTATAGTATTCCAGACAAGCTAGACGTCACACAGTAACCAGCAAATTAAAAGGCACGTAGTAACAAAAGGGTAAATAAAACTTAATGAATGCAAGCCATCAATCATAATGCATGGTATCAAATGAATAATCAATAATCGTGGCCCTTAATTAGTCACACAGAAACTTAATTATTACAGTTCACATAAATCACATCTGTTTTAGCATTAGGGTTTGCCGATTAGAGGTCGTGGCCTGCGAATCGGGCAGCCGAAGTGAGTCCTCTGTGCGTCAGAGTGGAAAGCACGTTCTAGGGGGTGCTTCAGCCCAAGCAGACAACTGCAACTTACTCACCGTTAGCCTGCAGCTAGGGGAGCATGCATGGCTAGCGCAGGTCACAGTTCTGCCACTGATTACTATGGTAGGATGGAGCAACTCTAGTATTGTGCTATTGTTGGTAATTCCTTGTGCACAGCACTGTTGATTTGCATTGCAGAATATGATATGTGGGATTGAGTTCCATTAAGGACAATAGAATTAGGATCGATCCAAATTAAAGTAGTTGTTTTAGTGTCTTTGATCTATATATTGTTTTTTCATGACGACCTTTTTATTTATGTTATGGGAAAAAAACTAGACATGGGTTTTCATAATAATACGATGTGATTACACCATTAATTTTGAACTTTTTGTCTATAGTTTTTACTAAATCTATAACGGATCACTTTGCAAAACGTTCTGCTTGACTAGTTGAATATTTGACGATTAATTTGACACCACATCATTTAGATTGCTCTGCTCATACAATCACTCCATGCATCTAAGCAGATCAGTGCCTCAAGGTGAAGGTAGAAGTAGAACAATTCAATCACATCGTCAGGTCCATACTTTCACCGGTACAACTCCTGTTGTTGGAAAGAATAAACCGATGCTGCTTACCCATTGCAAAGTACTTTTTGCAAAGATATATATGTTTTTCAACCCCGCCCCCCCTGATGACAAATGGGCTCGGCCGGGATTTTATTTTATTTTTAAATTATATGTCTTAAGAATATCGATGATGGGCTGATAGGGGGGGTCTAATGGGTGGGTTTAATTTATTTTCTAATTATGTTTATTCAGAAAACTCGGAGAGGCTGATAGGTGGGGTCACATTTTTATATGGACTCAATCCACATGGTTGTCTACATAGAGCGGGATAATGGACGTCCATAGGCTTGGTTTATGCAATGGTTAAACATACAGGGCCTAGATGTCATACTAATATTAATTGCCTACTTAACGATTAATTTAGTCACCGGGTTAACTAACATTCTAATTAGTGGGACCCATGAGTTAGCAAGACAAAATAGAGCAACAGAGAAGTCCATAGCAAAGCTCCTTAGTGAGTTCATCGGCAGTGAGGGAGAGATCGGCATGTTCTGCTAAGGGCCAAAATAGAATGTGCGGGCCAGGATCTAGCTTTTGGTGGTGACGGCACTCAGTGAGGCGTACCACAGCGGTGACTAACCGGTGGTACAGTGGCAATAGCATAGAGCATGCTCAGGCTAAAACCAAGCGTGGCAAAGATTCAGGGAGTTGCTTAGAGTGTTTTGGGCACGACGCAGGGACCTTGGGTTGTCAGATTGCAGTCGGCGGCGAGCAAGTGACGATGACATGGCACGTGACGGTGAACTCTGGATTATCTTCCTAGCTTCTTTAAATTGGAGGTGGTTTCATGATCTACGGGCTAAGACGAAGCTAATAGAACAACGCTCATAGCTTATCACGCAGCTTGTCGTGCTGTCCACGGTGGGCAACAGCAACGAGGATGGGTGAACATGGCCAGGGCATTGTGGCCAGTTTTTGGGAACCGAACCTAGGTCAAGAGCTATGCACTCCCATGCTTCCATCACTGTAAACTTATCACAGCCTGCTACCCTTGCAAATCATTGAGTTTGAGTGTTTGAGATTTGTTGCACAAAGAATATTGGGCTGGCCGAACACTAGACTCAACTTGATGCTATTTTAATTTATTCACAACAAGAATGTTCATGTGAAATGAACTTTTTTCTGCTTATCAATTTAGTAGAAGTATGATTGCGTATTGAAATGAGTAAACTTCACTTAGGTTTTCAAAATTGAATTATCCACATCCTCTGTTCAAACTAATTTTACACATTTAAAATTTTTTAGAAGCAGCATCTGTTTTGATTTAAGTAAGTAACAGAAATTTGGCGACACAGTTCTTCTAGAATATACACTATATGAATGAGAGTTGTACAGGTCGATTTTATTATTTGTTCCATTTCTATTATTTCTTGTCACGTCATATATTTCTTATGCAGCATAGTCGTGTTACATACATAGCTTGAGAAGGTGAATCCAACTTTTTCTTATGTTTCTCGAGGAACTCATGACATTGCAATCATCATATGTATTCCTCATCATGGAGCCCACATTTCCTCTAACACAACATTCCTTGTTCGTTGCAAAACTCGTGTTTCCGGTCTAAATCTTATTGAAAATAGTATGAAAATACAGGAGACGCATGTATAATTTTCGCTTTCAACCATAGGTATCATAGCTTTCTATTTTATGTATATGTAACAGCGAATACGAACATAATTTCACAAAAACTGTTGAAATTAGATATGTTGAGAAGGTGAATCCAACTTTTTCTAATGTTTCTCGAGGAACTCATGGCATTGTAATCGTCATGTGTATTCCTCACCATGGAGGCCACATTTCCTCCAACACAACATTCCTTGTTCGTTGCAAAACTCATGTTTCAGGTCTAAATCTTCTTGAAAATAGTATGAAAATACGAGCATAAATTTCACAAAAACTGTTGAAATTATATATGCTTCATAATTTGTTACTAATCTACTGTAAGATGGGTAATACTTGAAAAAAACTGCCATCCTAACGAAACAAACATACTCATTTGCAGAAAGTGAGATTAAATCCATCGTTTCTTTTGTATTCTCACTGAAAATAAAAGCACTGTTGTATGTTGCAAGATGAGCAGTCAAGGAAAATAATGAGATAAATGTCTATAGGCACCACAACAGGAAATTACTAACCTTGTCTTTCGTCATCCTATTTGATCGAGTCCTTTCCACAGCTTTCCATCCATCTAAATCGACCGTGGATGGATGAACCTTGAGCCAATGAGGGAGAGGTATTTCTTTCTCTTCGGGTTCTGCCACATAGAAGGATGCCGACTGGAGGTCCATCTTCACAGCATGAGAGCTTGCTTCTTGCTCTCCTTCTACAGGAAATAGCATCCCATAATTCATTTCCAAGCCATAACTATAACAACACTCTGGGATCTGTTCAAAGCTGTCACTGCATGTTCTGTCACTATCATAGCTTGCATCTTTCCATCCTACAACAGGGAAAACAGTACCTGAATCTGCTTCCAGTTGGTCGTGATGATGGCCACCATACGGGATCCCCCCAAAATCTGCACTAATTGTTCTCTCACTGTCACTCGAATCTAGTGGATTTGCTCCTATTTCATCACCTGGTTCCTTGTTTTTCCCAGTGTTGTAAGCAGGAACTGATGGTATTTTCTCCATAGCTTCTGGGTCTTGCTCTAGGCTGTGAACGAGGAAGAGGAATTGGGTTCAGGAGAAAAGAAAGATGGTCTTGTCTACTACCAGCTTTTGAAGAAGGCAAGCCTTGTATTTGGTAGAGTTATTCGAATTGGTGTAGAATGAGGTACTTGCTGGGAGAAGGCGTGAAATGAGTTATTTGCTACATTAGCATTTTGGAATTAATGGGGACCAGCTAGTAGCTCCTTACAGAATTTCGACCCCAAGTTTAGGAGGAAGAGAGAAAGGGGATGAAGAGAATACAAACAAGGTTTTAATGTACTCCGAATGCTAGATGAAGACAAGGTCACTTTTGGATAGTTGTTGGGAATTGGTGTGAACTATGTTAATTACTACCTGGCAATATCTGTGAAACTGTGTTTCTTCCTAGAAAGCAGTCGCCAATTCGTTGTGACCAGAAAAGGATAACATGCACGCACTAATCTATTACTGCTAAAAAAAATGGTATACTGTAGTTGGCCTTTGCATGTGTTCACACGATGTATGTAAAAGCTTCCGTTTTCACACATAAAATATAAAAACCTCTCTTCATGTATACTTCTAAAACCAGGGGCCAGCACAAACGTCCGTTCTCCGATCCAAAATTAAACGTGAGACCAAACGTTCCCCTTTCCAGTACCAACGGCCAATTTGTGGCGACAGAACTCCACCACTGTACTGATTTCCACAATAAAGCAACAAACACAGAAGTAAAACGAATCGGAACATGGGAGGTGTTTGTAGCCATGCATGCTACAACAGGAGGAAAGAACAAGTCATCATGGCTGTCAAATGGCTGCATGCCCGCTGCACTCCGTGTGCTAGGGCACACTCACTCCCATGCAGCACACTGCATGTCCACTCCCATGCGCACAATAATTTCTCCTGAAACACCCCAAAAATTCAAAGTTTTTGAATTTTAATTGAATTTTTGTTTTAATTTCTTTTCCTTCCCAATTTGGCAAATCCCTTAGAATTGCGCTTTCCTTCTTTGGCAATCCGCCTTCTCCTTGTGCAGGCGCCCGTGCGCGACGCCGTTTCCCCACTGCCTTTGCCCGGCTGCCGTCACACGCGTCGCCTCCTCGCTTCGCCATTTTGCGGCCACCGCTCCCAGCGTGTTCCCACCTAGCTGTCAGCACGGTCCTACCAGTCAGCCACCCTCTCCTACTGCGCAAAGCGCCGGTTGATCCGTAGTCCTTCCCTTTGCGTGCAAGCACCGGCCGAACAGCCTTAATGCTTCCCACCGCTTCAATTCACCGTAAAGCTCAATTTCTCCCACTGGAAGCTTCGCCCCACTCCCCACTACTCCTCAGAACCGTCCAATTGAGCTCTTTCTCACCGTAGCTCCTCCTCCTTTTTCCCCTGAGCCCGGTAAGCCGCTCACCCAATCTCCCTCTTTCAACCACCATACTTCAATTGCATTCAGCCATAGCACCTCCTTTGCATGCCTAACACACAGGTAAACTCAATTGGACATGAGCATTACCCGATAATCCCGCCGACGAAGTCTACCGTCGACTCAAAACACCTTCCCATGGACAGCCCTATAGGGAACTTCTCAGCTCAAGTCGCCGCCACTCTCATGTTTCTTGTAAGCCTTAGATGATCAAACCATAGCCAACCTCGCTAGAAAACCCCTGGGAAATCCTAATTTTGCTTGAAGGCCCACAAACTTCTCCCTTGCCGCCAGCTGCTACCACCCATCTCCTTGCTCTCCAAAGCTCAAAAATGGAACCACCGCCGTCCCAGGAAGCCATCTGTACCACCCACCCTCACCGAAGGACTCAGCTAATGCCAAATCGCAGCAGGGACAACACCTCTGTTTTTCCCCAAGGAAGAAGGCCGGAGGTAGAAGACGACCCCGGGAGGGCGACGTGGTCGCATCTCGGTCCTTGGCACCGATGTTGCCGGTCCATTCGGGCCGTCCGCTCTTCGTGCATCCGGGCCGTCCGCGCCAACTGCGCGTTGCCCATCGGGCGAGCGTGCGCGCGCGTGCTGGGCCTTGCGACCGCGCGCAGCATTGGCCATGGTTTGGCTGGCCCATTTGATTGCATGGGTAGAAACCGCTCGGGCTGCATTGTGCAGTCGAGCCAGTCCGTTACTATTCATCCGCTTAAAAATTCAGAAAAATTGTTAAAAATCCCAGAAAATTCCCAAAAATCCCAAAAATACACCATTTTGATCAGCTCAACACCAAGAGTTCATTTTTGACTTCCATTCCACCAAATTCATCTCCAAATAAATTCAAATTCCTCCATTTCGCCAAATCCAATTCCAAATAAATCCAAACCCCTCCATTTGAATTTTATGCATTTTACTCCTTTTTAATTAGCTTATTTTCCCTAGCTTGATTAGATTGAAGTGTGGACTTATTGTTATTTTATGTGTTTACACTAGCTTCCGACTTCATTGAAGCAACAATTCAAGACCCAGAGCCGAGCACTCAAGTTTATGAGATTGTCGAGATCCCCGAGCAGCAAGGCAAGTTGCAAGTTTTTGATCATATTAAACCCATGAATTTACATTACGTAATTAATGTATTTTCATTATTGATAATTGTGAAATGTTAATTGCTTAAAAATAAATGTTTAGAATGGCATGCTATTTAGATAAATCCTACCACTGATAAATGCCCTGTTTACTTTGTCCTACCCTACCAGCATGAAATGACAGATGGTGGAGCCACACATTGGCCGATGTCTTGAGCAGCAAATAATGATTTATTGGGCAGGGGAAAAGCCCACTCCGTCCATAACACAAACTCAAGGAGGCTGACTTGACCAGGAAGCCAGTCTTGTAATAGTAAAAGCAACCTATCGTGCACATTCACCTTGACAGCATTAGTAACATTTAAAATATTGTATAAATATTCGTAGATCTTCTCACTCAACATTTCGTACTACTAAGTGATTTTGGCCGTTGGCCGGTAGAATTTAAAACCTGGTAATAGGGTAAGGGTGCACTGTGGAAAATCATGATGTGATATCCATCCACGATCTTACCCTAGGGTGGAGGCTGGTTTAGAATGGTAGTGATGGTGCTGTTGAGCACAGTGGAAGTTGTGGTTGGTGCCTCAGTTGAAAATATAAGGACAAGAACCTTATGCTGAGTAAAAGACATAGTGAACGCTCAACCACAGGAGTTGACTTGTCAACGCGGGTTTAATAGCTGCTCAACTCGATTGAAACTCTACTAGATGTGAGATGACAGGATGTCGGGGAGTTAGGTATGCTACGGGTACCTAACAACGGTAGAGGTCACTCAAGCGGCAAGGGGAGTTTAGGTTTAGTTTTGGGCATGTCTGACTGATCCTATCGGGTAGAGCTTATATAAAGAATTGAGTAGTGAAACGACCTGGCTTTCTTAACTCAGTTATGAGGGTTAAGGAATCATGTGGGTAAAGTTGAGCAACTCTGCAGAGTGAAACTAATGGTATTCGAATATGTCGTGCTTACAGTTAATGAAGCTATGTTAGTTGGGTGATTCCAACAATGAGGTATAAGTAGAGTTTATGATGTTGTTAAACTGGGTAACTGTGAACTTTATCTGGTAACAGAAAACCCCTGATCTTAAGGAAAACTGTTTTAACTTAATTTGTTTGCAAATAAAACTGCATCCACCCACGGTAATAAAACCAGTATATTCCTACCCTTGATTATTCCTTGCAAGTAGTAAAATAGGGTTTACCCTTGTAACTTGCTGGGTACAGTTGTACTCATGACTTGCTAAACAACAACAGAAGACCAAGGAAGTCATGACTTTCAAGCAGAAGATGACATTCCTGAGGAGCCATTCTTCCAAGAGGATGAGTGGTTTTAGGTCTCAGCTGCACTCAGGCCACCTGGGGAAGTTTTGTGATGTAAGATAAGTTTGGGCTCTCTCGCCCGTTGTGTTAAAGCTGGTTGTTAAACCCTATGTCTGTAATAAAAGTTTGGCTCTTATGATGTAAGCTTGTGCTGTTGTGATGCGCACTCTGGTTCAATACTTCACAACTGTTCATTTTGTACGGTTGCGGAGTTTAGTAGTGTTTTCAGAAATGGGGGTGTTACATCTCCCCTGTCAAATGGCATTGGTTCCTAATAATAATCCTTTCTAATTTCTCATCTAACCGTTAAGATACAAGTATATCATGTTATTATCTCTCAAATTCAGATTAAAACACATTGGAAAGGAAATAAAAAGGAAAGGGGCCCGAATCTTATCTTGTTCTTGCGGTCTCCTGCACCTTGGGTGGCCGTTCATCGGAGCGATTAGCAGGCAAGTCTCTACTTTCAACTTTCAAGTATCATGTCACACCGCCTTCACCATTCCTTCCGTGGTTTCAGCTTATTCCACCTTTCTACTAATTATCTGTACCTAATTAAGCGATTATATTCCGTGTTAATTTGTCTGGTGTTAGTGGCCACCAAGTTATCAACCTGTCATTGTACGTAGGTGATCATACCATGCTTAGTGTTTCATAATTGGTTTACCTATGTCAATGATTATCGAGGATCATCATATTACTTATCACTTGGATAAATTGTCGTCACTTGATCAGCTTAGTGCCGGATATTACCATGGTAACATGAACGGATAACTAGAGGAGAATAGTCGTAAGTTGATGCTGCTGGATTACCATCTAAGTATTGGATTTGGTAATTAACCCTATGATATTATGAACTGATGTGTTCGATTAAAGAATAACTTGTGGAAGAAAGGTACTGGAGTGTTCGGTTGGTTGTGTTATCAGTGATGTTTACTGTATTGATTAGTATTAGTGCCCATATATCACTTTCTGATATCATTATACCATTACCATACCTCATTATGTTGTTATATCACTCCTTTACCGAACGTCCAGATACCAAATTGTCATGATGCCATGTTTATCAAATTCTCTAATACCAAACAGCATGTTATCAGTATGGCACTCCTGTAATCAATTCACTAATGCCAAATTATCTAATTATCATTGTTCTGTGTTATTGAACTATCATCATTGAATTACTATTTTCCACTTTACTGATTATCACGCTGTCTTCCTATATGATGATATACTTGGGAAATAACACCGTCCACGGGTCCACCCAACAATATACGGGTGCCATACATTTCCGTTGTTTGGGAGAATTACACCCAGTTGTGTGGCATACAGCAGGAGGCCAGGAGGGTGCAAGGCTATTCCATATCACCTACCTTGTGATTTATCGTAAATTATCCATTTTCATTTGGATTGTCCCATCACACGCTACTGCAAAACAAACTATATTAGACGCCTCACCACTGACGGTTCATATAAAGCTGTCTGTGTTTTGATTATTACAGACGGTTCATAACTAAAACCGTCTCTGAAACTATCACGGACGGTTATGTTTAAAAACCATTTGTGATATACATATTATCACAGACGGTTTTTAATTAGAACCGTCTGTGAAACTATCACAGACGGTTTTTAGTCGTATGAACTACAGAAGCTACTAAGACGAGAGACAAATTCAAGGGAAATTTATTACAAAAGTCCCAAAAAAAAGATATTCCCAGATCTTAGTCTTCTGGGATTCAAATGCTTCTTCTTTGACTTTTGGAGTTGGAGGATCAGTCGCTGAGTTCTCGAATGCGTGAAGATTGTCTTTGCCCTCTCCACTTCCTCCTCTAGTCTAGGCAAATCATTAGCATGGCCCATAATCTCAAATAGGATGCCATGATAAGCTTCCTCAGAATCGGCTGCTTCTGCTTGATCGACAATGTTATCCATGTGTCTCTCCACTGCCGCAAGATCTTCTTCCGCTTTGTGCACATTGCAGAGAAGAACAAGGCTGAGGGCGGTTTCCCTTTCTTGAGCGGCAATGAGACACTTCTGTCGGTGGCGGATGATGAGGTCTAGTTGACGGATGGAAGCGAGTCGAGGAAGGAGAGCGGGGCGTGAGCGGAGGAGCTGCTTCAGACGTAAATTGTTGGCCGCCTGTGTAAGGTTGCGGCCGAACAACTCATAATAGATAGATGAGAGGAAGGAGATCAAAAGAATATTAGATGTCATTATTGAGAAATGTGGTGAAGAAGATGAGGAAGAGGACAGTTTAGAAGAGCTGGATTAGGGTGCGCATATTTAAGCTTATCACAGATGGTTCGTATACCAAACCGTCTTTGATATTAATATCATAGACAGTTCGTATAACAAACCATCTCTAATATGTGTCTTATCACAGACGGTTCGTATAACAAACTGTCTCTGATAATGACACGTCACCGATCCATGGCGTATCCTGAGGATTTCGATCTCACTCGTCTATTCTCTCCACATCAAATGGCAGACACTAGTTCTTTCCACCGTTCGGCACTTATTAATTACTCCCCATCTACTTTTCCACCGGCAGTCACGTGTGAGTTCATCCACTATATAGCTTCCTTCCTTCGATAACACCGACTACCACCATGAGCTAGCGCCTCCTTTGTGACACGACGGTCGACTATACAACATACTCTTGTCGTAAGTGTTGTAAGAGTGTCTTCTGTAGTCTCACCGTCGTGCCACAAAGGTGGCGCTACCGCCGTCTCTCTATTGTCGGTGATATCTGACTGCCATCCGATGCCCTCCCCTCTCTTCCTTGATGGTAGGCGTCAAGGACATCGCGCGCTGCATCTAGCTTGTTCCTCGACGACACCGACTACCGCTGTGAGCTAGCGCCTCCGTTGTGACATCATGATCGACTGTACAACACACTCTTATCGTAAGTATCGTAAGAGTGTCTTGTGTAGTCTCACCGTCGTGCCACAAAGTTGGCACTACCGTCGCCTCTCCGTTGCCGATAATATCCGGCTGCCATCCGATGCATCCAGCTTCTACTGTCTGCTAGGATCTTTTCTTCTTATATATTCTTGTCGTGTTAAAGAATTGGGTTCGTTATCTTATTATGCTGTAATGATGGATTCTACTCTTAATAGAAATGGAATGTGCTGTTGTGTTTGCCATTGTATTTACTTGTTTTCAAAGGGCATAGGTAACATTATTTCTTGAGGCTTGCCAAAAAACAGAAGAAAAAAAATTTAGGTATAGAATGAACTATCACAGATGGTTTGTGCTATAAACTATCTATGAAGGATTATCACAAACGGTTCTATATACCAACCGTCTGTGATACTCGCCAATCACAAACGGTTGGTAACTAGAACCGTCTGTGATGTGTGAGTATCACAGACAGTTTTTAGTTTTATGGCCATTTGAATTTTTCGGTTTATAAATCCTAAAAAAGGAAAAAGGTGATGGTATCTGTAACATCCCAAATTCTAAGGAATTCAAAATTGAGTAAAATTTAAAACTTTTTTCTTGAATCTTATTTCCTTGGCTTTTTATTGGAGTTTCTTTGGAAAAATAACTTGTATATACAAATTTTGGAAAGAAATGTAGAATGGATATATTTATATTTGGTAAATCGAATATGAAAAGATGATCCATAAAGTGGCATAGGAGAATTCATAGTAGAAACCATTTCAAAAACTCAAAAGTAAGTTCATGGCACTAGAAATACAATTTTGAACATTTTTAAGCATGTTCCTAAAACTATTCAAATCAAGATAGTGTATGGTGCATAAAATAGTAGCCTTCAAAGAATTTTTGAGAAAAATCTAAGATAGATAAAATATTGAAAAAATTAAACAATAATCTAAACTATGTCAGGAGGATCCAAAAAAATGTTCATATGTTTAGGAGCTTGGTTGCTATGTCTAAAAATTCCTCAAACCTCTCAGCCATGCAAATACACTTTATTGACTTAATCCTTTCCACCTCCTATTTTACGAAGGTGTATTTTCAAAGATGCGTCTTTTCTCTATTAACTTAAACCTATCACTAATGAGTGGGACGAAACCCCACCTACCAAGTCTTCTTCCTCCTCTTTCTGATGCGCTGGGCCCACACGTCAGTGGTTTTCTTCCATCTCTCGCCAACTCGCTGGCAACCATGGCAGAAGCGCATCGATACCCTTGGAATTTCATGCCACTCCCACAGCTTCCCTACTGTTGCCCACACCAACCTGTCACATCGAATCCCTCCGCCCATGTCTTCTTCTATGCATCTCACTCCAGGAGAAGGAACCCGAGCACTCTGTCCTGTCGAGTTCATGACAACTCACGAGCCATCCTTGGCCATCTCATGCCCACAAAGCCTCATCGATCATGTCATCATCTCCACCAAAGCACGCCTCCCCCCATTTTCCACTTCAGCCAAGCTTTCCTCTCCTTATTTCGCCCGAGCACGTCGTCGCCGCCAGCGCTAGTGAATGCACTCTGTTGTGGCCCGAGCCTACCCAGTGAGTCCTTAGCCTTCCACCCGCATCATCTTGTGCCATTCCACCCCTATTTTGTTTCCCCCATCAATTTTGCCTCTCCTACAGTGCATTGCCAGATCCATGCCATATTCTCCAGCTCTGGTCACCGCCATCGCCTGAGAAACACTTCCACGCTGGTGAGCTTCAGACCTTATCGTGGCCATTTTCAGCATCTCCTCTCCTCCCTGAGCTCTTCCCTTCTTTCCAGCTGAACACCACCATGGGAAGCCATTGCCGTGCACGTCGCCGCAGCCACACTTCATCACCGTCCAACCTCCTTAGCGCTGCTACACTATTTCCATCCTCTCCGCCGCCCTCTTGGTGAGCTGGTAGTGCTCATGCGCCCCTTGTTTTGGCTCAATGTACATGTGTTACAGTCATCGCCGTACCTCCATCTAGCGCCGCCGCTCCCCTCTACCACCAGCCTAACCCCGGTGAGCTCAATCTTTGATGCCACAACCAAAAGGATTGTCGTGACCTCTATCCACTTTGGAGGTCTCCTACACCCCTTCGCCACTGATGGCTCGGCAACGACCTCTGTTGTGGCATGCCTTCATGCACTCTCTCTATGGTAGTGGACCCCACATATCAGAAAGGTTAAATTAACGCTAATGACATGTTCAAAACTAATGCATGTATAATGTGTGGGCATGAGTGAATTAATTAGTTGAAATTATATTTAAAACTGGGTTTAAAATATGTGAGTATGACTTGTAGGATCCACATGTAAGGGAAGAAATTAGCACTAATGATAGCTTTGAACATAATAAGTTAATGACAAGTGGGCCAGCCAAAATCAATTAAGGAATTTTAATTAAACTAAAAACTAAAATATGAGTCACTGACATATGAGACCCACTCGGTAAATCAATAATTAAAACGTAATTTATAACATGTGAGACTGACATGCATGGCCTATACGTAAGAAATTTTAGATAATAAATAAAATGGGAAAAGCCAATTTTAGTTACATGAAAGTTCACTTTCTCCGTTGGAAAGCATATTTTCAAGGATTACGATTTGACATCATCACTCTAATTATTTTTTAGGATTTATAAACCGAATAAAATTCAAATGGCCATAACTTCTGCATCTGAACTCCAAATTATGTAATTTTTGTCTCTAAATTTTCCTAAAATCATGATCTATCTAAATATGCAAAAATATTTAAAATTAGTCTCTATTTTAATTTATTTCAATCTTAATTGTGTTCATTTGAATTTTGTCAAATAGATATTGTCGCACTGGAAATCTACGAGAACGCTTCCAAACCATTCTCTGAGCAACCAAAGCAAGGTAAGCACTCCCTTTAACCATGTTGATCTTAATATTTTAATTATTATATATTTTTTGCAAAACTGTTATGCATGCATGCATGTTTAGATAACATCACTATGTTGTGGGTAACGGTAGTTATATCCGCTGTATGCATCGATCCTCATTACAAATTTGGTACCCCCACTATTGTAGCCCTTAGGTCATGATATAAACAGTAGCAAATGTCAAATTTGATATATTACGTTAAGTATATGGTCTAGATGCTTAGCCACGTATTAGTTTTCACTAAGTTTAATTATTCGGAAAAACTTGCACATGGTTGTGGGTAATTTTGAAATGTTGGACCAAAGGAGAAACCTCTGCTAGTTTGGTATAAAATAAAAGGAAAAACATAGATTGTGACACAGATGAGTTATATGATAAACTGTGAAATGTGATAGGGCATTTCGCATGTAGATAGCAGGTGATTCTCGCCTGGGTCAATTAAGGACCAAACACTATTGCCGTATATCTAAGTCTAACTGTACAATCACATATGCTACATGGGTTCTAGCTTTAGCTGACTAAGTTATCTAGAACTAGCCTTATATTTTGGTAGGCCGAAGTAGTGAGGGCATATCGGGTAGAATGCTCGTAGGGACTCCCTTCAGCAAGGTGTTGGAACCATAGTTTACTAATACAATGGTGAATGCCTCACCAAATGAAGGGTATTTGCTGAGGTGAGAGTTTGTCATTCATCAGGCTAGTTCAAGGTTAGGACTAGGTGATGTAAATGCTTTATGATAATCACTTCGTCGTATGCCTATGGAAGCGTGCATGTAGTAGCCAACAGTGTATTTGATTATTTCATATGAGTAAAGTTGTACAATTTCTTGAGAGTGTTAAAACTATTTAAATAGCTATGCTCATAGTAATGAGCATACCTGGATGCAGCCACAATAGGTATAACTTTTATTTTGACAAAACGGTTTTGTTGGAAATGATGGGACGACATGTATGTGCCGCATGTGCCATGCCCGTGGTCAACATTTGTTCAATGTTTGCAGCCAAGGAGGGCTATAAATTACAGTGATTTACTCATGATAAATTTATATAAATGTTATTCCATTACATGTCACTGCTCCTTACAATTCTGTTGCAAATTACTACTTATCAATATTGCAAATGCAAACTTGCTTCATGCTAAAAATAACCTGTAGCATAGAGCCTTATTCAGTGTTAGCCTTACATTTATATATATGTTGCGATATACTACAAGTCTTGCTGAGTACACAATGTACTCAATTTTACTTAAATTGTTGTTGTTCAGAGAATGAGAAAGATAATATGCCCGACGATGCTTATTTTGCTCCCAATATTGGGGAATACAACTATGGGTCATTTTTATCTATGTCGATTACCTGTGGGCTATGGTGGCATACTACTGGACTTTTTTGGTTTATTTACTTGTCTTCTGTAGTGATTTACTCTCGATATTGATATTTATTTGGCTGGTCAACCCTATGTTGTAAGCTTTATATACATCGCCTGTATACTAACATCTTTTGTTGTAAATTAATTGTATATGATGTGTATGGATGTGATCTCAATATTATTATTGTGCATACTAGCCTCTGATCATAGGACTAGTATGGAACACATATGACAATTTCGGGTATTCAATGCTCGTGGTTTCTACAGCATTGGTATCACAGCCATACTGACCGTAGTTTAATCCCTAGATATAATGGCCACTAAATTAAGGATTTATTTTTTAAGTACAACTTATTTTAGATTCTAAAAATATTTGTGAAAAATATAGGAATTCTTGCTATGTTCTTACCTCTCTTAGCTTTTTCATCTTATCCAAATCATTCTTCTAATTTCCTTCTCATCTTACCTAAATTGTTCTTTTGGTTTCTTTCTCATCTTGTCTCAAAATGTTCCACATTCTAAAAAAAGGTGTAACCTCTGAAGATGAAGGCCCAACATTCAAATAGATCCATAGGAACTAGCAAATATTTTGGAAAATGTAAGGCGACGCACTATTGCACTCTTTTCCTTTCTTAGCATCATTTCTCATCCTTGCCTTTTATTTTATCTTGCAAAAATTGGTCACTAACCCCGCTTCATTTAAAAATTATAGATGCCTACTCATTGGGTACCCAATATTGGACTAGTGCATTTGAGGAAGGCACCTTGCAGCACATCGTATGGGTGATGTTGCAATGTGTTAGCATTACCTACGTGATAGAGTACACCATCTACAACACACCCTCCAGTGTAGCGTTCACCAAGTACCTTGTAGAGGTGCTTATCTGTGGATGATACCCTAGAGACCAACCCCTATGCTACTTTGGACGTGGCTCAAGCACTCTCATGTCACTTTATGATGCGGCCTCTGTCGCCATCGTCCGCCTCCGCCATGACCTTCCCAAGATGGAGAACATGTTCTACTACTTTACCCCACGATCGGGAAATAGTGAGAACAATGTCTACCATGTGCCTATCATGGGATTCAATACTCCCCACGGGCATGGTGAGGTCATTCGATGGGTATCTTCATCGTTTGTCCCACGAGATTTTGGAGGCACATCGGAGGATATTGATGCTTGAGGACCATAACGCCTTGTTGGTGGGCCAAGGCCTCTTCACATGAGAGCTATTGTATAGAGAGGATGTCATACTTGCACTCACGAAGGAGTTTCCATAGCCCACTTATGTCATCTGATCACCTATCCAACGTCCCCACATGTCGGTTGTCAGAAACTGCCATCGAGTGATAGCCATCCATGCAGCCACGGATGAGCCACCACCCATGGTATAGTGGCACCATCTTTACCATGATGAATGTGAGGAGATGGAGCCCTCAGCCCCTATAGTCCCCAATGCACCTGACACTGCCAAGTCTAACAACAACGCTTAGATCTCGACTATCAGGCTTGATCTGTCTAGAGCTCACTTTAGGAAGTTTATGTGAGCTAATTGAACTTAACCTTCATGTTAAAATTTCACGCATGCTGTCCCATCGTCACAAATGTTTGCGAATCTTAGTTTTAGATAAAGTAATTTAGTATGGGATACCCTTATTTTCTGACCCACTTAACTTGTGCACATTCCCTCTTGTCTTTAGTACAAATTAATAAAATTCGTGTTGATCTTATCCATACGACATGAACCATGAAGGATGCTGGTAACACGCTCCATGAATCAAATCATGGTGAGCAGTAAGACCACTGGTTCCTGACAACTAGGAGGTGAGGCAATAAATCCTCTGCAACCCAATCCATTGCACCCACCTGCGAGTGAGCCTACTTCACAGCAAACTAGTGCTCCTTAGGATGCATCATAAGATAAAAATATGCGGGTGGAAGAGGAAGTGCTACCTTAGCCACTCACGATGGCCCAACTGCTTGCCATGATCAAGCAAGGGCACCAACAAATGCTCTTTTGCTACAGAAACTAGTCCAAAACACCGCCAACCTTAGCACTATGGCCATAGGAGGTGGAGTTTCCACACACCCCCAGTCAAAGTTGGGTGAGTTCTTGCAAAGTCGGCCATGTACCTTCATGTTGGTAGCAGATCTGTTGGACACTGATGATTGGCTTCGCTCCATTGAGAGTAAACTAAACATTGACTAGTGCAATGAGGAGAAAGTGCTCTATACATCTTACCAGTTCCAAGGCACTGCATACGCTTGGTAGGAGAATTATACCAAACCCTACTCCTAGAGGGACATGTCCTCACTTGGGCCGCATTCAAGGAGGCCTTCCATAATGCCCATGTTTCGATGCGTCTATTGGAGATGAAGCAGTGGGAGTTCCATGACCTCAAACAAAAGGGAACATAACCATGATGGAGTTTCTTCACTACTTCAATTATCTCACTTGGTATGCTGCCACCAAAACATCAAACGAGAAGATAAAGGCCGCTCTCTTTTGAGAGCACCTTAATGAAGAAATGAAGTGGTCTCTCTTTGCCCATGACATCATCGACTTCCAAATGATGGTGGATAAGGTGATCCAAGTGGAGGATAGTACTTGGACGGTCATGGAGAGTCGTAAGCGCAAGTGGATGGCGCAAAAATCAGCAAGCATCGACTCGCCAAAACTGCAAGTTTCGCAACCATCAAATATTCTTCCTTCTGCACCCCCCCCCCCAAGGTATCAAGGGCAAGCCCCTCACTCATAGCAAACTATGGTTTAGCCATATAACCTTAGAGGACAGTCATCCAAAGGGAAAAATTAGACTGCTGCCATTACTTGCTTTGGTTGCGATGAGCATGGACACTGTGTGAATGATTGCCCGCAAAAGAAGCCTCTAGTGCTTTGTCCTCAACCTCAAAACATTTAGACACATCCCTAAGGCCTTGCATGAGGTCAAGGAGGATAGCAAGCTCTTTGCCGGTTCAAGGCTTCAGGCGCAGTTGTCTCAACCATATGACCGCCAAGGAGGCCAACGGAGCACCCGATGTGGTGTTGGGTATGTTCCTTGTGCACTCAGCACCTACATTGGTCATATTTAATTCTAGAGCCTCTCATTCATCCTTATCTAAGAAGTTTTTCATGCAACAAAATATGAAAACCATGCTCCTAGAGAGTGTCATGCTAGTTCATTCACCTGGGTCGGTTATAAAAGCCAAATATGGTTGTTTGGGAGTTAAGATGAAGATCAATGGAGTAGAATTCAAAGCCAACTTTATCATGATATATATACCTGGGTTAGACATAATTATTGGGATGGATTGGCTCTCCAACACAAAGGATTCATCGATTGTGCCAACTGAACCATTTCTATGGTCAATTTTGGCGAGGAGCAAGTTGTTTTCTCCTCCTCTCATTTCATATCTTCGTAGCAGCCCACTCTCAATTCCCTCTTAGTTCTAGATCTTAGTCAAGTACCTATGGTGAGCAAATGTCCTGACGTGTTTTTGGATGAATTGCTAGGAATGCCGCCAAACCATGGCATGGAATTTCTAGATCCTGAAGTATTGAGTCAAATTAGAGTGCTACAAGTTCAAGAATGAGACATTTGTTTAAGAACTTGTTCTTTGTAGAATTAAGCAAATTTAGCACAATTGGGATGTTTTTTTATAAATCTCGTGATTGTTTCCAACCAGATTTTTGTGTAGTCATGTGCTAGATCTCAAGCCTTATGCGACCACTCCAAGCGAGAAGCTTAAGAAAATGATCTTGGTCAACCCAAACTCCCCCTGAGTTCATGCCTAGTGCAATGGCAAGCTGTCTCATGAGAAAGAATTGGTGAGATCAGTTCTTTCGCACAAAAGAGATCCTTTTGCTTTCATAAAAAGTCATACTAACTCATGCTTCATCAAGAAACTAGTATAGCTCAATCTAAAGCTCAATAAAGATTCAAGTCTCAACTCAACCTATTTGACATGGCATGAATCATAAAGAGATAACTAAAGAAAGACTTGTTTCAAGAACTAACATGACATGAATTAGTTCAAGTTGAGCATTTTAATCAGCTTATCATGGCAAAGACTTGACTACATATATAAAGTCATGATAAATCTAGCAAGTAAGCACAGATCATGGCAAGATGTAATGCATTGTAAACATGTCATAACAGGATAATAATCAAGACTCCATGTAGTTATATTACAATGCAGAATGACATGCAAGAAAATCCAGCTCCCCCTCAACATGTGATGCAACTTTAGTTCAAGTTGAGTTATGACAATATTAAGATCTAGAAGCTCCCAAATGAACTCCCCATGAACCAAAGCAATAAAGAAATGAGAAGCTGGCAAGAGAATCAGAAAAGGCAGTCCTTAAAGCATAGATAAGATATAGAGGATACTATGGCTCAGACTGACTCTCATCTACCCCATATGACTCTAGGACTATTAACTGATCATCTAACACACTAAGGAGCAAACACGTACCCTGTCTACCTGAGGGTGGCCTAACCCTCGCTAGAACCTATAAGAAGTGAGTGAGCTCAACCTAATGAGAAGTGAAACAACTAATAAGCAGCTCCTAGAATCACAAGATGAGAGGAGGAAGTCTAAACAACTAGACAAGAAAAACACTCTAATCTATGCTAAGAGAACTAACCCAAATGCACCCATATGCAATGCAACAGAAAGGAGTAAGAGCATAATAAATAAGATAAAGCATGAAGCGCAAAACTCCCCCTCACAACAGTCCATAAGGACAGACCACCCCAAGCTCTCCCCGTAGAGCTAAAAACCTAGAGCTATTCAAAGGCTTGGTAAAGATATCAGCCAACTGGTGGTCACTCTCCACAAACTGGAGCACTATGTCACCCTTCTCCACATGGTCTCGAAGGAAGTGATATCTAATATCAATATGCTTGGTCCGAGAATGCTGCACTGGGTTCTTGGCAATGTTAATGGCAGAAGTGTTATCACAGAAGAGTGGAACACTGTCTATGGCTAACCCAAAGTCCTGCAGGGTCGAGACCATCCAAAATACCTAGCTGCCACAACTGGCGGCAGCAACATACTCGACCTCTGCGGTGGACTGTGCAACTCCGGACTACTTCCTAGAAGACCAAGAAACAAGAGAGGTGCCAATGAATTGGCAGGTGCCAGAAGTGCTCTTCCTATCTATCCTACAGCCAGCAAAGTCTGCATCCGAGTAGGCTCTCAAGGAAAGACAGGACAAGGAAGAGTACCAGATACCATAGTCAATGGTAGCTCGAAGGTACCAAAGGATGCATTTCACCGCCTGGCGGTGAGATACGCTAGGAGAAGCCTGAAAGCGAGCACACAGACACACGGAGAAATGTATGTCCGGCCTCGAGGCAGTGAAGTACAAGAGGGAGCCAATCATGCTGCGATACTCCTTCTGATCAACTGGCTCGCCGTCCTTGTCTGGGTCAAGAGAAGCTGTGGACGCCATGGGAGTTGACACGGGCTTACCATCACTCATGTCAAAGCGTCTCAGTAGGTCACGAGTGTACTTGCCCTGATGCAAGAAGGTACCCTCCCGAGTCTGCTTGATCTGGAAGCCAAGGAAGAAGGTCAACTCGCCCATCATACTCATCTCAAACTCGGTGCTCATGACATCCGAGAACTGTGAAACATGAGTATGAGAAGAGCCGCCAAAGATGATGTCATCCACATAAATCTGGACGAGCAGTAGGTCAGTGCCATGCCTACGGATGAACAAGGTCTTATCTACCTTACCCATCTCAAAACCATGACTCAACAGATAGGACTTAAGCCTCTCATACCAAGCTCTAGGGGCCTGCTTAAGTCCGTACAAGGCTTTGGAAAGCTTGTAGACATGGTTTGGGTATTTGGGGTTCTCGAAACCTGGATGCTGTCTCACATAGACCTCTTCCTCAAAGAACCCATTGGGAAAGGCACTCTTGACATCCATCTGGTAAAGCTTGAAGCCCTTAGACGCCGCGAATGCAAGCAAGATCCTAATGGCCTAAAGTCTAGCTACAGGGGCAAAGGTCTCCTCAAAATCTAGACCCTCAACCTGGGAGAATCCCTGAGCTACCAGTCTAGCCTCATTCCAAATGACAACCCCATCCTCACTCTGCTTGTTTTTGAACACCCACTTAGTCCCAATGATATTGTGACCTCGAGGGGGCTCAACAAGCGATCAGACCTTGTTTCTCACAAAATTTTCTAACTCCTCATGCATGGCATTGACCCAACACTCATCAGAAAGAGCATGAAAAACGTCCTTGGGCTCGAATGAGGCAACAAAGGCATAATGGAGACAGAAATGTGACATGCCAGATTTTGAGCGTGTGACTCGCTCAAAAAGGTCTCCAATCATCTGTTTGGAAGGATGGTCTTTCTGGATATGTCGAGGAGGTCCTGGATGAGATGAAGAAGTGGCCTCTACCTCATGAGCTGATGAGATAGGAACAGAGCCACTAACTCCAGAGGAAGCAGAAGGCATGGGCTGATCACCTGGAGGTGCCGTGGACGACGGCACCTCAAGTGGAGGATGAGGAACTGGATCGGGTAGACAATCCTCATCTCCATCCTCCTCATCATCCACAAAGATGGGCTCGGACTGCTGTAAAGAACCTGAGATATCGGGCCTAGTCCCTGGACTGGCCTCGTCGAGGGTCACCTCACAGGTCTCTACCAACTTACTAGACTCGCAGTTCCAAACCCTATACGCCCGCGAAGAAGCCAAGTAGCCTAGAAAGATACCATCACAAGAGCGTGACTCGAACTTATCTAGGTTCTCAAACTTCAAAATGAAACACTTGCAACCAAACACACGAAAACGAGAGACACTGGGCTTTCGCCCATATCTCAGTTCATAGGAAGTGCGATGCAAGTGTGCCCGAAGAAAAACTCTATTCGAAACATGGCACGCGGTCGCTATAGCCTCAGCCCAAAACTTCCTAGGTGTAGAGTACTCATCAAGCATCGTCCTGGCCATCTCGACCAAGGTACGGTTCTTCCTCTCCACGACGCCATTCTGTTGTGGGACGTACGGAGAAGAGAACTGGTGCTCTACACCTGTCTCATCGCAAAACCTCTCAAAGTAGGAATTCTTGAACTCCGTGCCATTGTCACTACGGATCGCTCGTAAGGCATCCGGAAGCTCAATAGAAAGCCTACTAAAAAGACCTCAAAATGTGTAAACGTCTCATCCTTCGAGGCTAAGAAAAAAACCAAAGAGTACCTCGAGAAGTCATCGACCACGACAAGAACATACCACTTCCCTCCTGTTGACTGCACTCGGGCCGGTCCAACTGTGTCTATATGGAGCAGCTATCCTGGTGCATCGGTCATAGTCACTGTGACTGGAGGGTGAGAAGCGGCAACCATCTTGCCGTGCCGGCAAGGAGCGCAAACAATATCTTTGACCATCTTGAGTTTCGGCAGACCACGAATGAGATCGTGGCCGCTAACTCGGGTCAAATGGTCAAATCCAATATGACCAAGTCTTCTATGCCAGAAAGTAAGGTCACAAGACTCAGAAGCAACTAAACACCGGAGAGGATCACCAGAAGACTCAGAAAAATCAGCACGAAAGATCCTCCCATAACGAGAAATCCCGCAAACCAGACTACCCGAAGAATCAAGAATTTTGCAAGCGTTTTTCTTAAAGCTCACCTCAAAACCGTTATCGGAAAGCTAAGAAACAGAAAGCAAATTATACTCAGCTTACTAACTGAGAGACCATGTGGAGGTGACCACATGTTTATGATGAGTAATTGACAAGTATGTTGCAAAGATTGAGTTTGGTTTGAGTGGTTTGTGCCAGGTCGGCATTTGGCGCAATCGGGTATGGTTAGTCGGTCTTATTGCATATTTTCCTTCCCGATTGGTCGTTTAGACAATGTCTTGTTTGAGTATGGTTCATTGATGATATTTATGTTTACATGTGTCGAGCGGTGCTATTTGATGTGTTTCTTGTCTGTGATGGCTGCAGGACGTCGAGGCGGAGTCGTGGCGAGACACGAGGTGACCGGACTAGACACAGGCGGTGTCGAGGTCAGAACGGTCGGATGTGTCGAAAACAGCGAAGACTCGAGGTGGTTGCGAGGCTTGGACGACAAGGAATGCGGAAGCTTCCCGGAAGGTGCAGGAGGTGCGTTTTGGTAAAAAACGCAAAGCTGCACAAGTGGAAGCGATTCCATTCGGGTTTTAGCGGGCATAAAAGGTTGGAGACCCGTTAGCAAAAGCCTATATAAGGAGGGGATGTCTCCTTGTGGCTGCACGTATTCTATGGATTCTATGGGTTGTTAGGGTTTTGCTTTAGTCAAAATGGCCTTTGGAGAGGTTATTTTGCTTTAGGCTTTAGTGGTTGGGAGAGACAGAGTGATGTTGGCTTGTGTCTCCTTCGTGTCTCCTCTCCAAGCATGTAGTGTACGTGTGTTCTTGAGGTTGGGAGAGGAAGGAGATGAGTTGATCTACCATGTAATCTTTTCTTTGAATGTACATGTGTATGGGGACTCCTCTGTGATCCTCTCTCTTTAATGGAAGCATTGTGTTGGATTATCTCTTCTTGTGTTCATTCTGAAATGGATTTCATTTTCAGTTCCCCTCTCTGTTCTTCGTTCTCCTTTTTGGTTGATTTCTGAGGTTTTCGTATTTTGGCTCGAATCTTGCTGAGGAGTGGGAAAATGGGTTGCTGTGATCTAAGAGATGCTCCAAAGCCATTTGGCTAGTCAACCCTAAGAGCAAACCACTTTTAATTTCAGTTTTTGCCTCTTGGGCTCCTCTGTTCTTTCTTTTCATTTCTAGGGTTTTGGTGAGAATCTTGATTCCCCTTATGAGATGGCATGAAACTTGGTATCTAAAGTCAAGAGGCTATTAATTAGCTTTTCTCAAAGTTTCATGGCCAAAGGATCAAAGGCTAGATGGCAATTTGAGTTTTAGTGTTGCTCCCTGTAGTTTTTCAGTTCTTGGCTAATTTCTCAATTTCTTGGGCTTTAGTTGTTTTCTCTAGTTGTTTGGGGTCATCTAGCTGTTTAGAATAGGTTCTTGCACTTCTTGCCAAAGGGAAACAGCTGCTCTATGTTTTCTTGGGCAAAATCTGAAGTTTCAGTTTTTACTGCGCAGCTGGTTTATTTTCTCTGCTCTCTGCCCTGGCTGACAGAGATAACCGGTCTGACCGGATTTCTCAAGGCGGTCTGACCGGCCACCTAAGCGGTCTGACCGGCTGGCATGAGGCGGTCTGACCGGCCTTCAATGAGCGGTTTGACCGGCGGCTGGCAGGCGGTCTGACCGCCCAGACCGGCCTATGGGTCTCTTGCTGTTGATTTGCTTTAGCTCTTTGTCTCTGCAATATTTCTTATTTTAATTGCTTTTGTCTTGCTCCTCTCCAGTTAGCTTAAAGTTGCAGTGATCTTTTGAGCTCCACTTCATACCTTTCATAGCTATTGGAAGGAGAGTCTTTTGAGGGGTCGTTTTAAAAATCGACATTCACCCCCCTCTGTCGCCATTTCGGTCCAACACTAACCAAGGCAATATCTTTTAAAATAAAAGATTCATTAACGCGCACTGTACCTTTGGCGATGACGCGCCCAGACGAAGCGTCTCCGAAGGTGATCGTCTCATCACCTGGAGCACGAGCTAAGGAAGAGAACCAACGAGAGTCTCCGGTCATGTGTCGAGAACACCCGGAGTCAACGAGCCAAACCTCTCTCTTCCCTGCCCGGCGAACCTGAGTCAACGAGAGAGTAAAGTCTCAGTACTAGGGTAAATCAAGAGTGATTTTGGCGCCCAATACTGAGTAACACGTCGAGTAGAAGAAATAGCCACACACGACTGACCTCTAGCTACCCTATGCTCTCTGTCGCTCAACAAGCCAGAAGGTCTGTGTGCAGACCTGAAGCTGTTGTTGGGCTTGACTGCTATGGAGGAGCGAGTCAAGACACCAGCAACATGCTGATCACACCGCAGGTAGCTATCTCAATGGGGGAAACGAGATCTACCCTTAGGACGGCGGATATCACGAGCAGAGGCAAATCGAGGACGAAAATCAGAAACATTGGAAAAGCCAAGTCCTCGATACTGCCTAAAATCCTCATAGTGTCCATCCTTGGCACGCCTGAATACTCCTAAGATCACGAACACGATCTCTCCGAGCAATCTTGGCACGCCTGAAGCATCGCTCAACCAAGTGTCCATCCTTCTGACAGAAGGTGCAATGATACTTCATCTTCTGAGATGTGGAAGTAGCATAATGAGGCTTCGCCTTCTGAGAGGCCGAAGCAACAGGTGGAATCACCTTGCTGTCAGAAATCCCTTGGACAAAGCCCGCTGACTTGAATTGAACTTTCTCAGTTCTGGGCTTGACCTCGATCACACCTGCGGCTATGGGTCTGAGTACGACAGGTGGATGCTTCCTAACATCCTCAAGAAAATCATATCCTAGACCTTGATTGAATTTGCAAATCTTGGACTGGTCTAGAATAAGATTTAGCTTCTTCTTGCCTCCTACAAACCTCTCGAGAGTGTTCATAAGATATTGTCACTCCCGAAAGAGAGAGGTGCAAGAAGAGGCAAAAAGAGCAGGGGGAAGAGGAGACAGCAGCAAGAGAAGAGGAAGAACCAACAGCAGAAGAAGGAATAGCATGTGCACGCACAGCTGCCTCAACATTGAGGTCTTCGCAAGGACTAGGAGGGACAATCCTACCTCTAGCTGTTTGGTCATCGTGCCTAAGTGACTCTACTCCTTTGGGCTCCTCCCCCACACCAGCAATCACATCACAATCAGTTGGTGGCTTCACTAGTAGGTCCTTAGTTAGCTTCAAATATTTCTCATCCAAAGTAATTAACTCAGATTTTAGTTTTTCACAATTGTTACACGGTGAGCTAACAGGGTCCTTAGAAGCATATTGAGTCATTTTCTTGTTATGATCAACCATGTCTTGAAACTGTTTTGAGACAGATTCAAGTTCAGCAGTTAATTTGGGACAGTTGGTGCAAGAGACAATAGGCTCTAACAGGGAAGCATGCAATTCAGCAATCTTATGATCTGCTCTTTTTAGGATCAATTTCAAGTTATTGCAATTTTCACATGATTCTGGCAAATCAAGGAGCATGGTATAAAGACCTCTAAACGCATTGTCCTTATCCTCACATGAGGTGCAAGATGTTGTCCCAACAACAGTAGATGAAGGAGTAACAATCCTACTCATTTCTAGTTCAGCCAAAAGACTAACATTCTCCACCTTAAGCATGTCAAGTTCAGAAGGTAGACTATCATGAGAGGTCCTTAATTTCTCCATATCATCAAGCAAGATAGAGCATGTATCGCATTCATCACGGGAGGAAACAGATATAAGTGAAGTAAGCTCCCGCGACAATCTATCTACTTCCTTCTCCAACTCGCTACACCTAGCCCTAGACCTAGCATGGAATTTCCCTAGCTTAAGAAAAGCATCATTAAGCTGGTCATAGGAGGGGTATACCTCATCGGAGTCGGAATAGAGCTCGCTGTCACTCACTTCGCCCTCAAGGGCCATGAAGCACATGCCGGAGAAGTCGTTGCCATCCTTGGGTTCTTGATCACCCGTCCCATCGTCGTCGCTCCATCCCTCCACCTCGCTGAGGTCGAGGTCGTCGAAGGCGGTGAGGACGCGTGGAAGAGCTTCTTGGCTTTGCCAAGGTCGCGGAACTTCTTCTTGCCTTGAGCATGAGCTGGGGGCTTCTTGTTGCAGTTCTTGTCGATGTAGTCGTTCTTACTCACACCGCCGTAGTCGCCCTTTCCTTTCCCCAGCTTGGGGCAGTTTGCTCGAATGTGGTTGGGGCAAACACACTCGAAGCAAATTATCGGACCACTCCTTTTCCGATCCCTCACCCTCTTGTATGTGTGGGAAAACTTTCTGGCTAGAAGGGCTAACTGATCCTCTGGTAGCTGCTCTAACTGATCATCAGTTACGTCACAGAGAGCAGCTAGAGACAATCCACAAATCGACTCGGAAGAAGGTCCAGAAACCAGACTAGGATCGGTGACTAAGGCCATCGACTGCGACTTCGACCTACGAGAGACTATGTCAATCTCGTGAGTCTTGAGGCGTGAGTACAACGCGTCAAGAGTCAACGTCAAGAGATCGGTGGTGTCCTTGATGGTAGTCACCTTCATCTCCCAAACACGCAAATCAAGAGCTGCGAGCATCTGTCGAGCATTATCCTAGTCGGGGTATGTGAGACCGACCGCTCGGAGGTTGCTCAAAATCTTGTGGAAACGCGCAAAGCACTCATCGAGGGACTCACCAGCGAGCATTTCAAACTTGTTGTAATCTCGCTTGAACTGGTCCTGTCGAACCGTCTTGATCTGGGTGGTGCCCTCATAGTATGTATCGAGGGTCACCCAGATGTCGAAGGCCGACGTCAGATGAGAGATGTGATCGAACTCGCTTCTGCTCAGACCCTGAATTATGATGTTCCTTGCCTTAGCATTCGCCTCAACATCAGCCATGTTTCCGGCATTGATGTTCTCATCGGCAGGAACAGCATACCGGACCTTGACCTTGCGCCAGATGGCGTAGCCCTGAGCCTGGATGTAGGTCTCCATCCGGCTCTTCCAGAAGGGATAGTCGATCCCACGAAGACCGGGGGCTTGGTCGAGTATTTATCTGTCGCCATGGCTCTAGAGACCAGTTAAGATCTATGAGGAAGAGTTAACGGGTTCTGATACCAATTGTTGGATCGAAATCGACAATAGAGGGGGGTGAATGTTGCTTATTAAAATTATCCCCCAAAAAGTATCCAATTAAAATGTTCTTCTCCGAAAGCAACAAATGCTATGAAGAAAAAGAATTAGGCTCACTGGAGACTCTAGTACGCAGAAGAAGAAGACATGGCAATAATGCTAAAACACGGCAGCAAGCGAACCCATCGAACAGAAGACATCAGCAGCCAAAAACACCAGGCCGATCTGACCGGTGTGCAACGGCCGGTCTGACCGCCTGCACACTACCGGTCTGACCGCCGCGTGTGGGCCTGTCTGACCGGCCAGGTCCGGTCAGACCGCCGGTATGAAACAGGTCCGGTCAGACCGCCTGCAGAGGGCCGGTCAGACCGCCCTTTCTCCTCCGGTCAGACCGCCAGTGTGAAACCGGTCTGACCGGGCTTTGGGTCTGAGCACAGAAAGGGCAGATTTTCAGACAGCCAATTCTAACAATTCCACACAGCAGACCAATTGAAGAGCTTTGGTAATTTCTCTAAACCAAATGAAATAGACTCTAATCCAAATAGCCAGAGCACCCAAAGAACTGAGGCATTCAACCAAAAAGAGAAGGGAATCAAGATTTGGGTAAAATCTGAAAAATTAAATGGGATTGAGTCCAATTCTCAGATTTCTCACAATTTATCCATCCTATGCTCAAGAGCTTTTGCAACCCACTTAGCACTGTTCTCAAGACTTAATAACCCAAATCTTATGCCATCTTGAGAAGGGAAATGAAAGATTCAAGAATCCTCTGCCTCAAAACCCTAGAACAAGAAAATACAGAGAAAACATGACGAGGGCTAAAGAGAACACAGGGATTAATGGAACTTCCATTTGACCTTGAAAATGGAATGCTCAAGGGACCTTGAATCACTCCCCATCTCAGAATTTCCAAGAATCAAACAAGCAAGCAAGAAATTTACTCAACCTCATTCCAAACTGAGAGGAACAGAGAGAAAAACTGGAAACGAAATTCATCACAGAGAGCAAGTAAGATTCAATCCATCTCAAATAAAACCATCTCAGATTGATATTGAGGAAGAGAGATGAATGATTACATAGAGTATCAACTCATACCATCCCTACAGCCCCATACATGATTAGAGAAATCAAGAAACCATACACCTCACACAGGGAAGAACATAAGCAATAGGCAAAAACTCCTCTCCTGCTCTCACCCACTTCTCACCAACTAAAGAGAAAAGCCTAAAGCCATCAACCCCTTACACAAGTCATACAACATGCAGGAAACACTCCTCCTTTTATAGCCTCTCTTAATGGGTTCACTAAATGCTTTGCCCATTAAGCTTTTTCACTTTACCCACTAACTCTAATGCTTTGTCCACAATCCACTTCCTTTAGTGCAGCTTTGCGTATTCACCAAAACTCCCTCGTGCACCTTTCGGGAAACTTCCTCATCCCTTGCCTTCCAGGCCTCGCAGCCACCTTGAGTCCTCACCGTCTTCGGCACACCTCGACCGTTTTGACCTCGGCACCGCCTGCGCCTAGTCCGGTCATCCGTGCCTCGCCACGACTCCGCCTCGATGTCCTGTAGCCATCACAGACAAGAAATACATTACATAGCACCGCTCGAAACAAGTAATCCTCATTAGCATCAACAAAACGTACTCAAGCATAAAATGGCCCAAATGACCGATCGGGAAGAAGAATACGCCTCAAGTCCGATTAACCAAACCCGACTGAGCCAAATGCCATCATGGCACAAAACGCACAAACCAAACTCAATCTTTTCAGAATACTCGTCAATTACTCATCACTAGCCTAGGGGGTCGCATCCACATGGTCTCTCAGCTAGCTTCATGAATCTTAGGAATAAGATTTTGATGAAGCATTTAGATAAGTTTGTGATGGTCTTCATTGATGATATTCTCATATATTCCAAGAACACATAATAGCACAAGCAACACTTGCGTATGGTACTCAAGAAACTTCTGGAACATAAACTATATACAAAATTTAGAAAGTGCGAGTTTTGGCTAAAGGAAGTTGGCTTCATAGGCCATATTCTTTTTGAAGGAGGTGTTATTGTGGATCCTAGCAAAGTACATGATGTGCTAGCTTGGGGTCAGCCCCGCACCATTCCTGAAGTCTAGAGTTTTCTTGGTCTAGCTAGATACTATCGTCGATTCATCGAGAACTTCTCCAAAATTTCAAAACCAATGACCCAACTTCTAAAGAAGGAGAAGAAGTTTAAATGGTCAATGACCTATGAGGAGAGCTTCCAAGAATTAAAGAATAGGCTCACAATAGCTCCAGTGCTTGTATTGCTCGATATACACAAAAACTTTGTTTCGATATACACAAAAACTTTGTTGTGTAGTGCGATGCATCTCATCACAACCTTGGTTTTATGTTGATGCAAGAAGGAAAAGTTGTGGCCTATGTCTCACATCAATTACAGCCTCATGAGGCAAATTATCTAACTCATGACTTGGAATTGGTAGCCATGGTTCATGCTCTCAAAATTTGGAGGCACTACCTTATCAATAATTGGTGTGAACTTTATACTGATCACAAAGCTTGAAGTATTTCTTCACACAACCATATTTGAACCTAAGGCAAAGAAGGTGGCTTAAATTGGTCAAAGACTATGATATTGGCATCCATTACCACCCTGGTAAAGCCAACATTGTAGCTGATGCTCTCAGCCAAAAGTTTCATTGCATCGATGCATCGATTGAAGCCAGTCAACTAGCGTTGCATGAAGAGTTTTGGAGGCTCAACCTAGAAGAGGTTGAGGAGGGTTTTCTTGCTACCCTAGTGCTACAACCTACCCTCAAATCTCAGATTAAAGATGCTCAACTTGAAGATCAAGCAATTGCCAAAAGCAAGGATGATTTGCAGAACAGTGAGAAATCGAAGTTCACAAAAAATGTGAGTGGAATGGTTATGCGTGGATAGCAGTTCTATGTCCCAAATAACCAAGAAATAAAGTAGCTAATCCTTCTAGAAGCTCATGATTCACCGCTCTCCATTCACCCTTAGAGTACAAAGATGTATCAGGATCTCCGGGAATGATTTTGATGGCTCGGTATGAAGGACATCGCTGCACATGCTGCCATTTGTGATGTATGCCAAAGAATCAAGGCAGAGCACTAGTGACCAGTGGGATTGCTTCAACCTTTGAAGGTTCCTGAGTGGAAATAGGATGACATCAGAATGGATTTCATTACCATCTTACCGAAAACCCAAAACGGGAGTGACTCGACATGGGTTATTGTCGATCGCTTGACTAAAGTGGCCCATTTCATTCCAGTGAGCACCACATATCATGGATCTAAGCTCGCTAAGCTCTATATGAGCGATATCATTAGTTTGCATGGTGTGCTAAAGATGATAACTTTTGATCGAGGTCCTCAATTTACCTCATGGTTTTGGGAAAAGCTTCCACGAGCTTATGAAAATTGTGCTATTCTTTAGCACAGCATTCCACTCACAAATAGGAGGCCAAACTGATAGGACAAATTAGATTTTGGAGGATATGTTAAGAGCTTGCATGCTATTCTATAGCACGAATTGGGAGAAAGGCTTGGCGTTCATCGAGTTTTCTTACAACAACAGCTTAAAAATCAAGCCTCCAAATGTCTCTGTTCGAAACACTTTGTGGGAGGAAAAGTAGAACACCTCTTTTCTGGTCTAAGGTTAGTGAGAAACAATTATTTAGACTAGCTATTATCTAAGGAGCTCTAGAACATGTTGATACGATAAGAAGTCGATTGATGGAAGCACAATCTCATCAAAAGAGTAATACTGACCATCACCATCATGAGCTGAGTTTCAAGATAAATAATTATGTTTATCTCAAGGTCTCACCACTGTGCAGCATCTGTCATTTCTATGTACATGAAAAATTGGTACCTCGGTACAATGGGCCATATTGAATCATAGCAAAGAATGGCGAAGTGGCATACCAATTGGAGTTGCCACCTCAACTTTCAAATATACATGATGTCTTCCATGTTTCTTAGCTCAAGAAATGTCTATACACTCCAAGTGAGCTCACAATTGGAGAACATTGATGTGCAACCCGATCTTTGTTATCAGGAGCATCCTATTCACGTTCTAGATGAAGTCGAAAGACATACATGCAAATGTGCCATCAAGATGTTAAAAATCCAATGGAGTAGAACAAAATTTCTTTACCGAGCCCGCCAAATCTCGGGGTCAAGATTCTCTGTAAAGGGGTAGCCTGTAACATCCTAAATTATAAGGAATTCAAAATTGAGTAAAATTTAAAACTTTTTCTTGCATCTTATTTCCTTGGCTTATTGGAGTTTTTTTAGAAAATAACTTGTAAATACAAATTTTGGAAAGAAATGTACAATGGATAGAATTCTATTTGAATTGAAAATTGAATCTGAAAAGATGATCCATAAAGTGGCATAGGAGAATTCATAGTAGAAACCATTTCAAAAACTCAAACGTGTGTTCATGGCACTGGAAATAAAAATTTTAACATTTTGAAGCATGTTCCTGAAATATTCAAATCAAGATAGTGCATGTTGGATGAATTAGTAGCTTTCAAAGAATTTTTTGAGAAAAATATAATATAGTTAAAATCTTGGAAAAATTACATAATAATCTACACTATGTTAGGAGCCTCCACAAAAATACTCATAATTTTCTGTACTCCTTTACTATGTCTAAAAGTTTCTCAAACCTTTTAGCTAAGCAAATACACTTTCTTCACTTAATCCTTTTTGCCTCCTATTTTGCGACGGCGTATTTTTGAAAATGCATCTTCTTTCTATTAAATTAAAACCTATCACTGATGAGTGGGACCAGACCCCACCTGTCAGGTCTTTTTCCTCCTCTCACCAATGAGTCGGGCCCATGCGTTAGTGGTTTTCTTCCACCTCTCGCCAACTCACTTGTAGCCATGGTAGAAGAGCACCGATGCCCCTAGAATTTGACGTCATGCCCATAGCTTCCCTGCTACCCCCCCCCCCCCCAACACCTACCCATTGCATCACGGTGCCAAATCCCTCCACCCTTGTCTTCTTCTATGTGTCACACTCTGAGGAAGGAACTTCAGTGCTTTGTCTTGTCGAGCTTGCAAGAACTCATGAGCCATTCTCAGCCATCTTTGGCCTACAAAGCCTCATTGACTGTGTTTCCTCCCCCCCCCCCCCCCCCAAAGCATGACACCCCATTTCCCACTTGGCTAAGCCTTCCTCTCCTTGTCTCACTCAGAACATGCCATCGCCACTAGCACTGGTATAAACACACTCCGTCATGCTTCGTTGTGGCTCGAGCCTTCCCAGTGAGCCCTCAACCTTCCAACCGCATCATCTTGCACCAGTCCACCCCTTTTTCAATCTCCCTTTACCTAATTTTGCCTCCCCTGTAGTGCATCGTTGGATCCATGCCATCTTCTCCGGCTCCAGTCACCACCATCTTCTCCAGCTTAAGACCTTGCTATTGCCATTTTCAGCATCATCTCACCTCCTTGATCTCATTCCTTCTCTTCTTTCCAACTAAATGCCATCGTGGGAAGCTGTCGCCATCCATGTTGTCTCCGTTGTTGCACTTTGTCACCGTCCGACCTACTCAGCGCTTCTCTGCCATTGCCATCCTCTCTACTGCTCTCCTGGTGAGCTGGTAGTGCTCAAGTGCTCCTTGTTTTGGCCCAACGTACATGCATTGTCATTGTCATCGTAGCTCCGCCTAGCACCACCGGTCCCCTCCACCGCTAACCTAACCCCGATGAGCTCAAGCCTCGGTGCCACCACCAAAAGGACCATCATGACCTCCTCTATCCATTTTCAATGTCACTTGCACCCCTTCGTAGCTCCCTCATCGCCTCGAGTTCAGCAACGAGTTTTGTCGTGGCGCGCCTTCGCTCGCTCTCTCTCTCTCTCTCTTTCTCTCTGGTAGTAGGTTAAATTAGCACTAATGACATGTCCAAAACTAATGCATGTATGATGTTTGGGACCAAGTCGATTAATTAGTTGAAATTATATTTAAAACTGAGTTTAAAATATGTGAGTATGACATGTAGGACCCACATGTAAGGGAAGAAATTAGCACTAATGATAGATTTCAACATAATAAGTCTACGACAAGGGGGCCCAGCCAAAATCAATTAAGAAATTTTAATTAAACTAAAAACTAAAATATGAGTCACTAACATATGGAACTGACTCGTCAAATCAATAATTAAAACGTAATTTATAACATGTGAGATTGACATGCATGGCCCACATGTAAGAAATTTTAGAAAATAAATAAAATGGGAAAAGCGACTTTTACTTATGTGAAAGTTCACTTTCTCTATTGGAAAGCATATTTTCGAAGATTATGCCTTTGACATGATTACTTTTATTATTTTTTCAAGATTTATAAACCTAATAAAATTCAAATGGCCATAACCTTTGCACATCAACTTCGAATTAAGTGATTTTTCTCTAAATTGTTCTAAAATCATGCTCTACCTAAATACAAAAAAAATAAAATTTGGTCTCTGTTTGAATTTATTTAGCTCTTAATTGTGTTTATTTGGATTTTATTGAGTAGATACCGTCACGCCGGAAATCTATGAGAACATTTCCATACCATTCTTTGAGCAATCCGAGCAAGGTAAGCACCCCTTTTGACCATGTTGATTCTAATATTTCAATAATTGTATGTTGTATGCAAAACCATTATGCATACGTGTATATTTCGGATAAAATCGCTATATTGTGTGTAACTGTAGTTATATCTGCTTCTATGCATAGATCCTCCTTGCAAATTAGATATTCCCACTGTTGTAGCCCTTAGGTCATGATATAGACATTAGCTAATGTAAAATTTGGTGTATTACATTGAGTATATGGTTTAGATGCTTAGCCACGTATTAGTTTTCACTAAGATGATTATTCAGAAAACTTGCCTGTAGTTATGGGTGATTTTGAAATGTTGGACTAAAGGAGGAATCTCTATTAGTTTGGTATAAAATAAAATAAAAAAAATCTAGATTTAAATACAAGTGAGTTATATGATAAACTATAAAATGTAAGAGGATATCTCGAATGTAGATAAATGGGAGATTTTCGTCTGGGTCAATTAAAGACCGAACACTATTGCCGCACATCTAAGTTCAACCATACAACCACATATGTTATATGAGCTCTGCCTTTAGCTAACTAAGTTATCTAGGACTAATCTTGTATTTTGGTAGACCGAAGCAGTGAGGGCATATCGAGTAGGATGCTCGTAGGGGCTCCTTTTACCAATGTGTTGGGACCAAAGCTTAGTAATACAGCTGTGATGAGAGTTCAAGGTGGGCAGCGAACATCAAGGCTTTGGCACAGTGTGGTGTAGAGCTCTGCAGGCATTCAGCCATGGCACAGGCGTGAGGTGGATCATAATGCCTAATGCACAGGCCCGGTCCGTCAGCAAGAAGAGAGGTCCTGACGGGTGGGGTCTGGTCCCACTCGTCAGTGTTGGGACTTAAGTAGGTAGAGAGAAGATGCATTTCACGAGAATACACCTTCGCAAGGCATGCGGCGTAAAAGAGTAAGTGAAGAAGGCGGTTTGACTCAGCGAATTGCTTTGTGGAATTTTTAAACATAGCAAACAAACTCTAAAAATTATGTACTATTTTGTGAAGCCTCTTAATATAGTGTAGAAACTCATGTAATGTTTCCAAGATTTTATTTGTTTTAAATTTTTCTCAAAAAATCTTTGAATGTCACTATTTTTATTAAAAAAGCATTTTTTGATTTGGTGAATTTTAGAAACATGTTCAAAAAATGTTCAAAACTTTATTTCTAGCACCATGAACTCATTTTTGAGTTTATGAAATGGTTTCTACTATAAATTCTCCCATGCCACTTTATGGATCATCTTTTCATATTTGATTTTTAATTCAAATTGAATTTCATCCATTGTACATTCCTTTCCAAAACTTGTATTTACAAGTTATTTT
Organism: Dendrocalamus latiflorus; assembly: GCA_017311315.1. Classification (NCBI taxonomy): domain Eukaryota; kingdom Viridiplantae; phylum Streptophyta; class Magnoliopsida; order Poales; family Poaceae; genus Dendrocalamus; species Dendrocalamus latiflorus. The sequence goes on along the minus strand of CM029626.1, from coordinate 21,319,570 downwards.
TCCAAAGAAACTCCAATCAAAAGCTAAGGAAAATAAGATACAAGCAAAAGTTTTAAATTTTACTCATTTTTGAACCTTCTATAATTCGGGATGTTACAAAAGGGGTAGCAAACCTAACTAAGAAACATTCTAGTTGCAGTTGGTGTTTGTCAGTCAACCAGTAGAGTAGAAGAGAAATATGCACAACTCCATTGTATATAATAAATATAAGTTATATGCCCATTTTGCTAATTATGCAAAAGAAAGTAATATACTAATTAACCAATGATCAAAATATTAAAGCCACAACTTTGACATGTAATTACCTAATTCACTATAAATTAAAGAAGGAAAAAAGGTATTTCCAGTCATTCAAAGCATTTAACAAAACCAGCTATGCAATTGACAAAAGAAAAGCGAAAAAACCAACATACCCACTACTACCTTTTGGCTCCACAGGTAACCAATAAGCTTCAAGAGCACAGAGAAATGCTTAGGTGAGAAGGTAATTTAGAAGAGAGGGATCACTAATATCATATTCGTGTCAATAATATCACTTTTCCGAAAACATACTAGCACACTAGTATAGGCTAGAGAGATTCTTTTTCTTACAAGCCCTTGCTCACCGAGAGCCATGTTCTCCATCCTATACAGCATGTGTGAAGTTTAGTTCTTCAGTGAACACAAGTGGCGATGGGTGGTCTGCACCTACAGAAGTGAAATATAAAAACATCACCTTATGTTACACTTGGCAACTTGTTCAATTGTACAGCTATCTCACCTTCATCACTGTCTTCATTGGGAGAGCCGCCCTTAGTTTCAACATAACTAGGGCTGCTACCATTGTCATCCATTTCATCATCGCTACCCACAACTTCATACTCTTTATCCAGTAATACCTTCTTCCCTTTCTTCACCTATTCCTTCTTCCATCAATAGGACACTTCCTCTTTCGTGCCCATTTCTTTATCAGCTCACTAAGGACTGCATTACTTGATTTCTTGGATTTACTTCATCAATAATGACCCTAGAAAGACTACCTCCTGGTTCTTCTATCACTGGCTTTGATTCACTACTTGATTGACCTAGCCAGTCCTAGATTGGGGTGTCATTATTAAAGAGTACTGCTTCCATCATCAGCCCACATGCATCCATCTCTTTTTCTTGCACATCTTCTTCAAACTTTTGGATCCACAACTTTAAATTGTAATAGACAAAGACCAACTTTTGGAGATTCTCATAGCCAAGTTGAGTTCTCACTTGCGTGTGAATCAATGCAAATGTCCTCTAGTTACACTCATAGCCACTTGAGGACACGCATTGGGACGCAATCTGTAGATCATACTTCTGTAGAGTTTTGTAATCTCCTCCAAAAAAACCATCCACCAATATGCTAAAAAAATGAACACGAGGCTGGTCATTGGTAAGAAGCAATATTCACGTACCAGCTATCATACATGTAGCTCTAATTCGCCCCTCTTGTGAGTCAAACAACCGTCCACGACAGTGGTACACATCAAACTATCAGAGTGCATCCACTGCACTCTCAGGATAGTCTGCAATCCTTCTTATCATGCATGCAATCCTTCTTATTATGCATGTGAATGCTCTCGTGAATTCGGAATGCCCACTTATGTAGTGTGCAGTAGGATCAAGTACACCAGCTACATGAAGGAAAACAACATTGAGTTGAACATTGTACTAGAAAATGGTAATGGACTTGAACCAAAAAATTCATCACAAAAAATTAGAACAAAAAATTTAGAACCTGGCATGGTATAGTAAATTACCTGCCACCATAAGTGTCTCCTTGTAGAGATAGTCAACTCTTTTGGACATTAGTCCTGAGAATTTGTTATGATCGGGTGTCCCCTCACCGAAAAGAGCTTCCATTTCAAATATACCATTTCAAAGGTAGCTTCTATCATTATAGGCATAAATCTAGAAATTGTTGATCATGTACCGAAGTACTCCATACAATGGCTTCACCGCATCTAGTACCCACTCCAACTTTCCCCACTATTTCTTGCTTGTCAAGCAGTCATACACAAAGTCGTACTCATAGTTACTACTCCACTCACTATTCTTCCAATCATTCAACACCATCCACTATCAAAAACTATCTTTCTTATCCCAAAGGCTTTGTAAGAATATGTAAATAGGCCCAAACCTTGTGGCATTAGGTCGAATAATCTCACCACCAACTCTCAACTTCATCTCTGCATGGAGCCTACCATGGCTATATAAGAACCTACATACCTGCTTACTACTCGAGACAATATCTGCCACATCTTCAAAGCATCCAATGTCCTTTAGCATAAAGTTGACAATGTGGGCAGCACACGGCTGCCAAAACATTTTTGGGAAACTCATCAACAATCATTAAACTTTTTTTCTTGAAGTTAGCTCCATTAACTGAGACAAGCTGTACAACATGCTCAGGGGCGATTTTGTCCACCATCTCACCCCGAATGTGCTTCCACAAATATCCTGTATTTTGGATGTGCCTTGTTGCATTGATGGACTTATGGAAGAACATCCGCTAATGATAGTACACCATGAAATTTATTATACTAAAATGGAAGGGTCTTATCCAGGCATAACACATGATGGTAACCCCATATTTATGCCAATCGTTCTTGAACTCAACAACATACTCAGTTAGCTCATCAAAATTATCATTCAAGTATCAACTATCTATGTTGATCCCTTTAGGGAGTTGCACTCCCTCACCAAGTTTCTGTGAGAGCATCAAGGCTCCTCAAAATTAGGGGAAATTCACTTTCTTCTTAGAGATGTCATTGGCATAGAACCATTTGGCCAACGCTTTACCAAGCATTTGCATTTCTATATTGTCCTTTTTTAACATCGTTCCCACCTGAACTTGCATTGGTGCGTTTAAATGGGCCAAATGAGAATAAAAGCCTTTTCTCAATCCTTTACTACTAGCACTTGCTTTGTAAAATATTTTCTCTCACACCAAGGCAACTAGTACAACTACCAGTTCTACTACCAGATCTAATACCAATGCCAATAGCTAAACTGGAGCCACTGCTCTAATGACCATGCTAACTCTGATAATGCCTTAATGATTCCCGCATTACGATGTGCATTTGCTTATCTTCATCACTGGGCAATTTGTGTGATGCAGATGCACCATACTCCTTTCCTTGCATCACCTCATGTTCAATTATTGGTCACCTCTCCTAATTTTTCCTTCTTTGCTTCCCTTTCTTTAGCTCAGTTCTTATTACTTCCCAAACCGCTACAAGCACATCAGGGTATGACCTAACATCTCTAGATACCCTGGCTATATGCTTCTTTAATCGAGTTGCACCACCACTGTTCCCATCCAAATGCAATATTTGCATTTGAAACCAATGCCAATGGAAAATCCATGAGCCCATGCATTGTCGATACTTTTGTCACATATTGATTCTATAATTCCATGCATGATAGCAATAATTTATTAATTTCAATGCATTGAAATTCTATAGACTAACCACACGCACAAAAGAGCATCATGAAGTATCAGATTGCACAAAAGAGCATCATCAGTATGTGAAGCATGCATAAAAGAACATCAAATTTCACCAAGAAGTAGGATCACATGTCAAGCAACAACCATTGTTCAACTCTGGCTATCCACATTGTCAACCACATGACCAAAAAGCAGAATTAGATTACATGCACAAAAGAGTAAAAATTGTTACCTCCGGCTGCAGCTGTGCCATCACCAACACCCTTGCTAGTGCTGGACACACCATCCATACCACCTCCTAATTCCCTATGGAAGCCATCCTTGGTTGTTCCCATGCTAGAGGCCACATCCTCACTGCTTCCCTATCCCTTGATGGCACCACCTTCCTGTCCCCTACTAATGGCCACATCTGAGCTTCCTCCCTATCCCTTGCTGGCGCCACCTCCCCCTTCCTTGCTAGCACCAACTTCTCATCCCTTGCTTGCACCACCCATATCTGCATTGCCTCCCCATCCCTTGTCGATGCCACCTTCCTATCCCTTGCTAGCACTGCCATCCCCTTACATGCACAACATTGTAGTAGCCACCTGCCACCCTCCCCTCGCAACTCACGACCGGCACCACCTCGATCTGGATCATTATGGATCCTCTATGGGATAGGGAATGTGAGGGAGAGATGGAGAATGAGACATTGAGATGAATGTAGGTTTGTGGGATGGTGATGGGCCAAAAAAATTTTAAATCGGGCCAATTGTTTGCTGAATTGGACTTTTTTGGGGGTTGATATAACCGAATTTCAACAAATTTCATGAAATTTTGGCTGAAAATATTATTCCTACAATGGCAATGTGACCCGAGTAGCAGCGGTGCGTGCTAAAATGCGATGGAGGTAGTGGCTTTCTTGCATACATGCACACAGGAACACAAGATGGAGACTATGCAGGGTGAATGTATGTGGATTAGGGGTGCAAACAGAGTAGATAATTCCCATTTGTCCATCTATCCATACAAATTCAAATCCTATTCGAAACATGAAACTAGATATCTGGGTTTTTTGCCGGATAATGGATTCAAATTCAGATATTTTTCAGATAGAAAATGAATTTAGGAAAGAGGTATCCGTCGGATTCGAAGCTATCCAAAAAATTAGTCAAAATTATCTAAAAAATATCTGATAACTATCTAGAATGAATAGCCTATCCCAATAGGAAGTATCCTAAGGCTAGTCCCCAACTCCAGTCCTTACTCAGTCACTCCCGTAGTCTCGCTGCCCCCCTAATTCCCCCTAAGGCCCTAACCATAATTGTCAAATCGCCACCGCCGCCCTCCCTCACTCACCACCGGTGGGAGGCAGCGGGAGAAGGCGAGCCTAATGGCGCTGCGGAGTGTAGGGTTGGAGGGGGTAATGGTGGACGTGTGGTGGAGCAGGAGGGGCCAGGGCGCTACCACTGGGAGGCCTAGCAGAGCTCGTGTGCATGGTGTGTGCGTCGGCCTCTGCCTCCTGATGGTCATGTCCTTCCACCAGTGCAGCAGCAACGTCGATGAATCCTGCCAGTAAGCAACTCTCCCACCATTTTTCTTTTGTTTAATTAGCTTGTGCTTTGTGTTCTACTATTATTAAGAAAAGTCACTGTTAATTTTTTTCAATTTGATTCATTTCCTTTTGAAATTTGGAGCTGGTGTTGGTTCATAATCAGACAGAGTGTGGGGCAGTACAACTATGTTCAGATAGTTGTTGTGCAAGTGTTCTGTTTTTTTTTGGGAGCCAATTGTTCTGTTTAGCTTCAATGCTTGCAAAAACTTAATTAGGGGCACAAGTTATTGTTACATAGTGATTAATTACAAGATTTGGACCTTATTTTTGTTGTTTTTAGTTCCTTGCACACAAGGATATGTACTTCCCTATGGTCGGTAAGCAATCCAAGTGGCAAGGGGTGTTGGACCATTTCATAATTTCCTCATTTTTCAGGTAAAGAAAATAAAGGAGAAGAGAAAATGCCCATGGGGTCCACACGTAAGATAGGTAGTGAGAAGAGTTTAGAGGGAGGCAATCGGTTCGGCTTCATTCTAGATCTTGGCGATGCATTCCTCTTATCCCCTCTCCTCCTCCATCTTCTACGGGCAGAAGCTTTGGCTTCCTTTGGTCGTGGGTGCCGCAGATTTCTCTGGTTAGTTTTGGCCTTCTTTGCTTTAAAATTAGAGAGGGGAGAGATGGGTTGCAGAAAGGGAAAAAGTGCTCACATTCAGATCTAAAAATTTTGGTTGACCATCTAGTTTTGCGGATCTATTTGGGAGAGCTCGGTGGCGGCTATATGCGTGTGGTCGCCAGGTGGTGGTGCTTTTGCTCTCTGCTCGCAGTTCCCATTCACTGAACTGTGCTCTTATGCATGGGGATTCTTGACTTCCTTGGCTCAGTCTTGGCCGGGTGGTGTGCAACACGAGTTCGTATTCTTATTGGCTTTGTGCAGCATCGACTGGCACCTTGGCTCCATGATTCGATGAGTATCAATTGTGGACTAGGGATTTGTATCTCCAATTGCCCCTCCAGTGATTCTTGGGTTTTTGTTGGTGATCGGTTTTCTGGGACATCGTCTTTGATGAGCGTAGCCCCTTTTTCAAACATCTCGGTGGCTTTGACTGCCATCGCACTGTGAGCTTTACTTCATATTTCTTTGCATCTATTGTGTATCTGTCAGCTATACTAGTTCATATCTAATTCATATATGATATATACCTGAAATATCGTGGGAAGTACTAGCACTAGCAAGGGTGTTGGCGGTCTGTATCCATTAGACCCTAATAGCATAACATAATTAATTTGATGTAATTATTTCTTGCTTGAAATTTTAGGGATGTTACACACGACCTCTTAGGTGATACATTTCTTTTGTATTATGGAAGTACTTTTGGAGATAAGTGTGCTCATGTCATTTTCATTATCGTACGGTCAACTGAAATATTCACAACATAATGTTGGACAAAATTCTAATAGTTTGCATGCACACTTGTGACACTTTTGTTACTTTTTTCGTGAGGAACACACTTTTGTTACTAGAAGGAGTACTGCATAACACTCCCTCTAATTCCAAACGAAAGTTGTCTAGAATACATTCAGTCAAAAAATTTTAGTGTATAGCAGTCATATTACAAAATTAATTATTTAGATGACCAAACTTTTATCACTAGATAAATTCACTGCAGATATACTTCAATATAATACTCCGTCCTATGTTACTAATTTGGTGTTATTGAGATGTAACTTAGCCATTTTTCACTACCACATATGGGGTTATCATGGACGGTTCATAACCCTAACAAGATATGGTTTTTGAACCATCTGATTTATTGCATGAGTGATAACAAGTGGTTATCATTGATGGCTCTCAAACTGTCTGCAATAAGTCACAACACAGACGGTTCTTAAAAAACCGTTTGTGATATCCGATATATCATAGACAGCTAATACAAAAAACCATCTGTTATGGACTATGTATCATAAACAATTTTGTGTTAGAATCCATCTGTGATAGTTCTTTGTATAGCTAAAAAATTTCTATTTTTGGTTACCTCAGTAAATGCTAGCCATGCCCTCTGAAAATAAGCAAGCAAATTACAGATAAATGATAGATAAGTGAATTACAACTCAAAGTGCTTTACAACACAAAATCAATTACAAAAGAATGCTCATGTATTGTTGTCAGAGTTACAATTGAATTACAACTCAAAGTGAATTATAATTGAAAGAATTACAATTGAATCAAATGTTCAAACATGTATTAATCGATGTCTCTAGAGTAAAATTCTCCTTTTGAATCAATGACCTACGTCATCAAGAAGGTGGAGAGCCATCCTCAAACTTTTGAGAGTTCATTCAGATCCAATATACTTGATTTGATTATCCTACCCTATCGCTAGGAGGAGTAAAGTAGTAAGCATATATATCTAAATTGATATTAGAAAATAATTATTGCGAGATTGACAAACCTCTGCCTCATTCGTCATAGCACTCATGATTTCCTGCATATGACGGCAAACGTAGAATGCACATAGGTTGTCTTGTAGCTACTGGTGACACTGTAAAAATATAATTACATACATATATAGGTATAGTCAGTTCGAGAGGCATTATTATGAAATGTGATATAGAATTATTGTTTTGTAGCGAGTACCAGAAATCACGTCCTATGTTGTAGTGTGGCGCTCGATTCCTTGTGTCTCTCTCCCTTGGCAACATAAACATTGAACGACCTACATGATTCCAAAAGGTTATCCTTTGCCATTGCAAATGAAGGAAAGACTATAATAGAGTTATCTATGGAGGAAGTAAGCATACCTATTAAGTATTTGTTGCACAAGGATGAAGCCAGCTTGGCACTGTGCAGCACTATCCCTTCTTGGCGTGGAAATGCCATCTCCCACCTAGCCTCAATAGGAATGGACTCAACCAGCCTCACTTGGAGCTTGCAGGGCATGGGCTCCTACAAAATGATACACAAAGCTAAGGACTCCTACAGGTCTATCTTTGGAACATTCCAGAGATATACATTACCTAAATTTCGTCGATCGAAATTCAGGCGTTGCTTTGGTTATACTAGGGTGTAGATGCGCAGCTACTCTAATGGTGATGTAGATTGCCTTCCAGAATAACGGGGTGGTCTGTGACTGGCTGAGCACTTGCTCTAGCCTTTCCTCGAAACGTGTTAGCTTCCCAAAAAATTATACACGAATCTCCTCTTTTATGCACTCCTCGTGCTCGGCCTTCGATCTCTTCGGACTCCTGTATGAGTCGGAGTCATTTGGGAATCTCTGCCTCCAGGGAACATAAACCCCAAGACCTCCCATGCGACTCGGTGTTCCTTGTTTTCTAGGGCCATGGATATTATGTCCCTCTCCCTGATGACCTGGAAGTTTCCTTAGAAGCATTCCGCAGTCAACATTTCCTACAAGAGGCCAACATGTTATTTCAGTTCCTATGAAGTTATGGATATATTACCAATTTGGTAGTTTGATTTCTTACCGAGCATTGTGACACTTCATGGTCTACCAAGTTCTTGAAGGATATGGCGCCCAAAGATATGGTAGATGTCCTCACTCTTAACCAGTTTCGGGCACGCTCATCTATGATCCTGATAAATGGCAGGGAGGCCTCTGATAGGATTTCCTTCTCGTCTTCCCTCCTCCATTGCGAGCTTTTACCTACATACTCAGTGATGCCGAGTCTATGGGGGTGGGTGTTCTAGGCCTAGATTGCCTTGTGAACCACGCTTTCTTCCTGAAATTTGGCGGTCATCTTCATGCACACAAAGGTGTTGCATATATCTGGATGGAGGAAAGGATATTTTGTGAATGGTGTCCCATCCTCGTTCACGTACTTCATGACAAGTGTACTCTTAAAGTTCTTCCATAACTTGCCCATCACAAGTAACGTCTGCCATCGCATGAGGCCTTGTACTTCTTCTCCAATCTTGAAAAACATTGAGACTTCCTCCAAAAGCTACTCTTTCTCTTCACTCATCAGAGACTTCCAACTCGATGTGGTGATAGGGACCCGTTGCCTTACAACTATCTTGCAGGTGGTCCGAAATACGACCGCTGCTTTTTTAGGATGCAGAGGGACCCCAACTAAGCTAACCTCCATGATAGCCATCAAGCTCTCAGGCATTTTTCGATATGCCTCGACCCTCTCGCTTAGTTGCTCCTTGATCTAGTCATCAGACGCATTCGACAAAATTGAGCCTGAAGACCATGTGGACGTCATCTTGCTTAGTTGCTAGCTATGAAGTATTCAAATTGTATTTTAGTATGGGGTATATAAAACATAAACTGAATATCATAGATAAAATTTTATTACTCTCAGGTATCAGCTGCACTCTACTATCATAATAAGGCCACCTCAACATGATTGATCTGAAGACTATTTGTGAGAAATATGAAATTATCTTTTACTGAAGTACTAACTAGAAGATAATCTATAATAATGTACAGGATAACAGCACATATATGTATAGGATGGTGCTAGTTTGTGTTTTGGTTTAGCCTTACAGGAATTCTAGTGGTCTTGTGAGTAGTTTGTTCCTACCAGTTTTATTTTGTGCTTTGCTTGTTAAGCTGGGTTTGCCCAGTTGTATCTCCCTTAAAACCTTGTACCCTTCCTGGCTTTCAATAAAAGTTGGGCCATGCCTTTGATAAAAAAGCAAAAAGAAATCGAGGTATATATGACAGCAGAAACATTAATAACGGTATGATGCTCCACTACTCTATGCCTCCAAGCGTGAACAACCACATGTCCACATATGCCTATATATGTCTCTAATAGGTCATGTTTGTTTACAGGAAAATGAAATTAAGAGCTACATATATGAGCCCATAATCTTCAATCTCATGCCTCATTGTTGACATAGAGACTACAAGTTGTTATATGCAATAACCAATAAGCATCATAAGCCAAGCAAGATTGATATAATGCAGAATTTACAGATAAGTTCAAACACTGATAGTAACCAGTAAGCATCATGAACCAAGCAAGGTTAATAGTGTAGAATTTTACACATAAGTTCTACTCACTCCAAATTTAGGTAGTAAACATATTACATATGGCAATATCTTCATGCAAAATTTGTTGATGCACTAAGCAAAGCTAATCAAAATTTCATATTAATAGGAGGCACAATAGGATAACAACAGGATGGAATGGCATGTTACTTGTCAGCGAACGGATCACGCTCAATCTCGTCAAGTTTGCCTAGCGCCTTCTCCATGCGCCGCCTGAGGTCATCCCTGCCTTTGCTCTCCTACCTCACCTTCTGCTCATAGTTGAAGGTGGGGAGTGCTCACTGCTACAGACAGCCCTATCACAGACGGTTCGGAACCGTCATCACAGACGGTTCCTGAACCGTCAGTGTTTAGGTGTCAGTGATAGTTGGTGGTTATCACAGACGGTTCCCGAGCCGTCTGTGATAACTCACATTACAGACGGTCTTGATTACTAACCGTCTGTGATACGAGACTATCACAGACAGTTTTTTATAAACAACCGTCTATGATACGAGACTATCACAGACGGTTTTTTATAAACAACCGTCTGTGATACTCGTCTATCACAGACGGTTAGTAATCAAGACCGTCTGTGATATACACAATATCACAGACGGTTTTTATTACTAACCATCTGTGATATTGTGTATATCACAGACGGTCAGTAGTAAAGGCCGTTTGTGATATCATTCACACCACAGACGGCACTCTTTGAAACCGTCTGTGATATTATATCACAGACGGTTTTTAACAACGAACCGTCTGTGATACCAAGTGCATCATCCATTTTATTTGCTGTTTTTTGGCTAGCCTCAGGATATGCTAGCCATGCCCTCTGAAAGCAAGCAAGCAAGCAGATTACAGATAAATGACAGATATAAGTTAATTGCAACTCATAGTAAATTACAACAAAATTCGATACACAGATGAATGTAACAAACGGCCAGCAGATCACATACATATATAGAATGAAAATCGTTACACAAAATCTGACAAATGAATTCAATTGAAGGAATTGTTTGATTTGTACAGTTGAATCCAATGTTTCAACATCTAATTATCACCATTGCCGGCGTGGAACTCTCCCCTCTTACTTATGACCTCTGCTAGCAAGAATTGGGAGATGATTGCACGAATTTCGACGAGATTGTCAAGATCATATGCACTTTCGTCGAAGTTCACCCGCTGTCGCTAGGAGCAATGTTAAGTCATTAATTAGCATGTGTGTGTAATATAAATACATATATATAATCAGAAAATAATAATTATTGGAAGGACCTGACAAACCTCTGGATCATTGATCTTAGTACCCATGATTTCCTTCATATGGCGGCAAACGTAGAATCCACATACGTTGCCCTGTAGCTGCTAGTGGCACTGCAAAAATAGAATTACATACATCGGTATTGTCAATTCTAGAGGCATTATAACAAAGTATGATATAGGATTGTTGTGTTGTAGCGGGTACCAGAAATTGCGTGTTGTGTCGTAGCGTGTCGCTGGATTTTTTGTCGTGTGTTCCTCCTTGGGCAACATAATCGGCAAACGCCCTACGTGATTCAAAAAACTTAGCCTCGACCGTGGCAAACAAAAGAAATATTACAATAGAGTTATGTATGGAGGAAATGAGTTTACCTGTTAAGTACTTCTTGCACACGACTGAAGTCGTGGTTGCTCCTAAGGAGGGAATCAAGGTATATTACCTTGCTACACTTTGGTACAATCACAATCAAAATCCAGTGATTCCTAGTCATGTGTGTCGCCATAGTGATTAATCCTAAGTTCGTGCTGCATGTAAAGTACAAATGAAACATATGTGTGGCAACTAGTGAATCACTTACTCTTGGTTGAAGGGTACCATGACGTACTCCTTGTCGCTGTGAGCAATCAATCCCCTCGTTATGTAACCTTGCACGAAGGATGCATCTTCGTTGATAGATTGCTCGGAGACCAAGTGAGGGTCGAGGAAACCCACCGATCGTCGCGATCGCCGGACTTCTTGGATCATGTATCTATACATAAAGAAAGAGTAATGACATTTATCTGTATAACGTGAATGTAGAACTTCATTGTACAGTACACTTACAGTGTCCAGCATCGTAGAAGTGAGGCGTCGAGTTCGTCGAGATTGAATAGTAAGAATAAATCTTCGAATGTCACGACGATGTAGCCCGAGTCGTGGAGGAAATGCGTCTCGTTATATTTCAGAGTGAATGCACTCTGCCGGTGTGGCTTCATGTTGGACTTCTCCATGTACCAGGCATGCAATCTATTGCAAATCATACCAAGCTGGCGTAATTGTGACTCGGGCACCAACGACACTCCTAGAATAAACTTCCATGGCACGGGACGCGGCTTAGTTTTCTTCGCATGAGCCTTGGAGGCCTTGGAGCCTTGCTTATGATATGTTCTCGGTGGCGTCTCGGCGGGAGCCGATGCAACAGACTTTACTGGATTTGGAGGTGGAGGTGGAGCCACCGGAGCTGATGTGCCAGGTCCAGGGCGATGTCCCTCTTGGGCCACTGGATGTGAAGATTGTGGCACAGACATGTCGAGGACGATGTCCTTCTTGGGCCACTGAATGAATGTGTGGACGGTATCCCCTAATGTCTTCATCTCTTCGTTTGGGGGCTTCTCAAGAGGGACGGACTTAAAAATATCATTAATCATGTCCACCTGGACCTTTATGAAATCGGTGTCTACTTGTACACCGTGCACCAGCATCCCTGGCAGCAATGGATACACCATGCCGCGCCCAGCGTCAACAGGAATAGAGCCAACAAGCCTGACTTTGAGGCTGCAAGGCATGGGCTCCTACATAACGATACAAGAGATGAGTTAAGGCGTCCACCAGAGAGATCTATGTACCATTCTAAAGAGGTACATTACCTGAATGTCATCAATAGGTAAGTGGGCGTCGCTATGTTCAGAAATTGGTGTGGATGCGCAGCTACTATGACGTTGAGGGGGACTGGGTACCGCAGTACTAGGAGTGGGTTGCGATTGGTTGCGGACTTGTCTCAGTTCTTCCCGCAACGAATCTATCTCTCCTCGAAGTGAGGCAGTCTGCTTTTGAAGTGAGGCAGATAGTTGTTCCTCAAGTTGAGCATGAAGCTCCTGTTTTATTTGTTCGCTGCGGTACATCACATCTCGGCAGTAGTCGGCATCATCGAGGAACATGCAAATACAGAGGCAAGCACGACAACACATTTAGATCTATTACAGGAGAACAAGCTAGTGAACTCTTCATAGAACGACGGTGCGGGTGAAAAAGACACACTTACCACACTTACAGCTATACATGCTCACAGTGGATGAACTCACGCGTGACTAGTACCGGTGGAAAGGTAGATGGGGCGTTATTTATAAGGGCCGAGCAGAGGGAGGAACTGCTGCCTGCCATTCGATGTGGAGAGAATGGACGGGTGAGATCGAAATCCTGGGTATACGCCAATTATTGGTGTCACGTGATTATCACACGCCAATTATTGGTGATATGTGATTATCACAGACGGTTATTAACGCGAACCGTCTGTGATATTGATATCACAGACGGTTCTTAATACGAGCCGTCTGTGATGTTTCAGTTATCACAGACGGTTCGTATTACTAACCGTCTGTGAAAGTTCACAGACGGTTATTAACACGAACCGTCTGTGATCTCTAAAATTATCAGAGACGGTTCTAAGTTTAAAAACCGTCTGTGATAATCTTATGACAGACGGTTTTTTATAAAAAAACCGTCTGTCATACGCTTTATGTTAGAACGCTTCGTGTTTCAATCGTCTAATTAACGTCTCTCGATCGTTATACGAAGCGTCTATATCATTAATGTTTGGGTATACGAACCGTCTGTGCTAAAGGTTAAATATGCGCGCCTAATCCAGGTCTCTTCTGCGTACGTACAATATGGCTTCTACTATTCTTGTGATCATCTCCTTCCTCTCATCTGTTCATCAAGAATTGTTCGGCCAGAACCTTACACAGGCGGCCAGCAATTTGCATCTGGAGCAGCTTCTCCGCACACGCCCTGCTCTCCTTCCCCGACTTTCTTGCATCCATCAGCTCGACCTGATCATCCGTCGTCGACGGAGGCGTCTCGCTGCCGCTCAAGAAAGGGAAACAGCCCTTACCCTGGTTCTTCTCCACAATGTGCGCAAAGCGGAAGAAGCTCTACACGCATTGGAGAGACTGATGGATAGCCTTGCCGATCAAGCAGAAACAACGGCAGATTCCGAGGAATCTTTTGATACTATCCTCTACGATATTATGGGCTATGCTACTGATTATTTGCCCAGGCTGGAGGAGGAAGTGCTGAGGACAAGGACAATCTTAACGGCGTTCGAGAAGTCAGTGGCTGATCCTCCAAGTCCCAAAGTCGAAGAAGAAACGTACGAAGCCCAAAAGATTACAATCTGGGAAACTCTTTACCTATGCGACTTTTGTAATAAATTTGCCTCTAAATGAAATTAATAAATTTGGTTTTAATTTGTGATCTCTTGTCTCAATAGTTCTGTAGTAAAGTTATTAGAAGCAATGTGTACTTATATATTAACCTCTGATCATGAACAGAATATGACAGACAAAGGGACATCACAGACGGTTCTTGTCAAAAACCGTATGTGAACATTCACAGACGATTTCTTAAGAAGAATTGTCTGTGATAGTCTACACAACACAGACGGTTTTTAATGAAAAACCGCGGTTTTTAATAAAAACCGTCTGTGATACTCGACCACTAAGACAGACGGTGTCCAAATTAAAACCATCTGTGTTAGTGTCAATCACAGACGGTTTTGTCAAACCGTCTGTAATGTAGCCGTCCAGTATAGCCTCTTTTGTAGTAGTGGCTGGAGGGAGGTGGTGGAGGAAGCTGAGCAGGCCCGAATCAAGAGGCAAAGGAAGCTAAGAAGGCGCAGGTGTATTGAGGAAAACCTAAGTGTACACAGGAGTAATGAGTTAGGTTTTTGCCCTAAGGGTATGTATATATAGAAGAATATTATCACAGACGGCTAATACAAAAACTATTTGTGATAAGTAACAATATAGACGATTTCTAAAATTAATCGTCTATGATATCCGACATATCATAGACGGCTAATACAAAAAACCGTCTGTGATGTTCTACGTATCATAGATGGTTTTGTGTTAAAAACCGTCTGTGATAAGTAGGTCATCATAGATGACTTTTTACAAAAACCGTCTGTAATGTATCACTGACGGCTTTTTGCAAAAATTGTCTGTGATAGGTCCATATATCACAGATGATTTTTATTATGAACCATCTGTGATACGTAGGTTATCACTGATGATTCTTACCATCGATTGCAATATAGACGATCACGCTAGTAAAACCATCTGAAATAACTATGCTCCACTTTAACACTGACAGATTCTGTAGAACCAATTGTGATGAGACGTCCAATATGACCTTCTCTGTAACAGTAACCTTTTATAAATATATTAATAAAATTATAATAATATGAACACATTTTTATGGCTAATCTTGTGATATAGTTTTCATACGGATGGCCAAAATTTAGAAATCATGACTGTACGATTCTAAAACATAAAATAAAAGAAGAACGGAAGGGATATATAAGTCTTATGATTTATAGCAATATATTGTGATCAAATTTAGCGGGTAAAGTTACCTTATATACCTCAGGCAATGCTCAAAACACACCTACATTTAGATTGGAATGGGAGAAAGTACATGAGACTTTTAGTACACCTCTCTCTGTTTTTTTAAGGGGAGATTTTGACTCATTAACGGAACGATGGTAGTGCCAGCCGTATTGCACACTGAGGAAAAGCGAAGACCAGCACTTGCAGTCATCGCAGGGTATGGACCTCCTAAGCGTCACCGCTGGATGGCAAATCCCATTGAAAGTTTCTAAGTTGGACGACTTTGTCTCGGCAATGAAATTAATAAGAATTGAAGTTTTGTACTACGACAAGGCTTGGTTCATGCATGCATGTATGCATATTCAATAAACATAAAGAGACCATTCAAATTTATGTGTAAAACATGGTCCAGGTTTCATGAGGAGGAGGTCATATCCATTGGTATCCAGTTAGGTCATGCCAATGGATTGTGTTCCCATCGATGTCAGCACTTAAGTTGTATGTTTAAGCTTTATCAAGTAAGAGGAGTATATTCTAAATACCACGATCGACCTGTGTAGCATCGAAAGCAACAGCACATCAGTTTTGTCGTTCAGTAACTTTTTGTGGTTTAAATTTTCATTTTAAGTTTTATTACTGCCTACGTTGGTCACAGTATCACTGCTATATTATATCCTCCTTATACTCCTTCTGTTTCAAATTATAAGGTATATTTTAACTCGCATGGGTTTATATTACAAACTAAAATTAAAATGCTTGAATTGGATGCTAGGGATGTAACGCTCGTATGGAGAGACATTTTGCGATTAACCTCTTTTTAGAGCATAAATAATTTGTGAGATATATATTCCACCTCGTTACACTCGTTTGAATGTGATCCACCCCTCCAAACTTTATCAAATAGCTCACGTTAAGAGTTAGCAAGTTAACACTCAAAGATGACTTTGCACTAGATTATTTTCCCATTATATATTCCCACCTATAATTTTAAATATATATAGTTTTAGGGGAAATATATATAGTGCCTATAGCATCTACATATTTACTCCGCTGTTTTATAATATAACATGAAAAATCTATTGATATTTTATTCCGTGTGACAAAAATAAATAATTTTGTATATAGTAATTTATAATATGAAACAAATAAGGTAAAACTATGGATGCCAAGGATGTTCATTCCCCGAGATCAAATGATAAATTAATGAGATAAATATTCTTTTATATATATATATATATATATATATATATATATATATATATATATATATATATATATATATATATATATATATATATATATATATATATATATATATATATATCTATGTGTGTGTGTATGTATATGTGTATATATATATATATATATGTGTGTGTGTGTGTGTGTATTGTATATATATATGTATATATATATTGTGTATATATATATATATATGTATATATATATTATATATATTTATATGTATGTATGTATGTATGTATGTATGTATGTATGTATGTATGTATGTATGTATGTATGTATGTATGTATGTATGTATGTATGTATGTATGTATGTATGTATGTATGTATGTATGTATGTATGTATGTGCGCGCGCGCTCGATTAGTTAATACCAATGTTGAAGGACATTTGAGAATCTACAAACGAAATACGAAGAGCACAGAACTGAGTCTAATTGTCATTTTCAAGGTGCAAATGTGATACCCGTATATGCTTTTTGGTGCGTGTGCGCTTGATGTGGGTATTATAGTGTCGGTAGTGTGCTGGCAGTGTGCGGGTCAGGTACGTCAAACGTTGCCAACCGAAAACAAACCACTTTTGAGTAATTAAAATTCCTAAAATAATAAATTTCCTGAAGATTTGACAAATTGGCAATCGTTTGCATTTTTGGAGAAAATATTTCTTAAAAGGTTCAGGAAGAAAAATTAATTAGATGCTGAACATGTCACACTGGCTAGGTATAATTTTTGTCCAACTAATTAATTCATTTCAGGAAATAATTTTGGGCAAATTCGCTAATTATATATAGGAGGTGCTAGCTCCGGTTTCTGCTTCGCTGTAGCCTCCAGGACATCCACCCCATAAAGCTAGCCATAGGAATTCAACCTTCAGGTAGAACCTGATTAAACAAGACGAATAGTCTTTCAATATGGAAGTTTTTATTTCTTTTTTTTCAAACCATGGTGTACAAGATGGGATTCGGATGCGATACATGGTCTTCACAAGTGCACCATTATATTACAGCATTAATAATTGTTTGTTTATTTATTTAGTACTGTAAGTTGATTTATATATGAAATTAGTACCCTGAAATTTTCCATATTTGAACCGAAACGTGGGAACGATTAAGTGAGATCCCGTAAGTTATTAAGTGTTAACTAGATGTAGCAAATAATACCAAATAGATATTGGGAATCCGAAAAGGTCACTTCCCACAGTTTTTCGAGCTAGGGGCTGGGTGAAGAAGTCAATCATTCACTATAAATTTTTAGCTTTTTTCCAAAGGTTATTAGTACATTTCCGATGGTGATAACCCTTTGTAATAATTTTTTCAAGTTGGCCATCACTTTGTCAGCGATTTTGTTGTTGGTTATTCATCCTTACTCCACCGGGTAAAGATCCAAATTACACTAGAAACATTGCATATACCAGGCATGTGCAGTTGTGCACGATGTACTCCGCCAACATTGAATGTGTTGATAGCTTTGATGTCTAGGAAACCCGCATCTTGCTCAGATAATTGGACCACATGCTTAATTTAATCTAGACTACTGGATGTTTCTTCAAACACGATAGAAATATCTCAGACCAAGACAAACATATATAGCCCAATCCAATCCCAAAAAATAGTAGTCGAAATGGACTACTCTTTCAAAATGTTGTGCCTCCAACCGAGGGAAAGGTGATGTGAGCCTGGGACACCAAGTTGGTTGACCTCGCCAGCCTAACTTGACCCAGACTACTAATCTTCCTTGAAACTTCTTCACATCAATTAAATTCTTACAAGCTTTTCTTCCCCTATAAATATGTCGAGGTTCTTAGCATTATCCAAACAAAACTCATACCCTCCCCTACATAAGAGCTGAAGTGAATATATAGCCCCATGGCTTCTTCGCGTGCAGTTGTGATCTTGTTCGTGTTCCTTTTGGCCTCACCATCCTACCTGCATGCAAGGATGGTGCCAAACGATCAGCATGTGCATGGCAAGAATTCAAGCCCTACTAGCACCATCGGTAGCCCTACTCCTTGTTTGGATGATGCGCGAGTTCCGTCGTCGTCGTCGCTGACGACTGATACACCGGCGAACGACGGCGCTGGACGTAGTCGCGCGCTCTGGTCAACACCGAGCGATGGCGTTGGCCATTAGCCATATGTTCCTGCAAACCATGGGTTTCTGTTAATTTCAAAG
Source organism: Dendrocalamus latiflorus (assembly GCA_017311315.1). Lineage (NCBI taxonomy): Eukaryota > Viridiplantae > Streptophyta > Magnoliopsida > Poales > Poaceae > Dendrocalamus > Dendrocalamus latiflorus. Next base: position 21,300,540 of record CM029626.1, on the reverse strand, counting down.
TATTCGCGTTGTGTTTTGCTTTGTCCAGACAATAATCATCACAGCACATACACTTTCACGTACATGTCTACCAAAGTACGTAAGAGCTAGTGCTCAAGAAAAATATGCAGTTAATTATTACTTGTTCCACGAACTACTGAGATTGTGAATACATACAGATATCCTGATGTACTAGCTAGCTAGTGTTCACTTCCTGAGTTCAATGTTACGTTGTTCTACCATAGCTAGCTATTCTATACTGGTGATGTACTAGAGCTGGAGTGTATGTTTGTGCTTTTGAAGCACGTATAATTAGTGTACTAGCTAGTGTTCACTTTGTGAGTTCAATGGTACGTTGTTCAACCTCCTGCAGATGAGGGCATCAATATTACATGATGGAGAAAGACCATCTTACTCCCGTGAATTATTTTGACTGTCCATGAGGTTGTAGGCAGTGATGAGGGTTTAATTTAGTCGCAATGACGGCAATGGTTGAGGACTTGAAGGGTGAATCGGTGAAGGTGTTTCTGGTTGCACAAGCAGTTTAATGGGCAGTAAAATACATCAATAGCGGTGCCGGATGAAGCTGAGTGTTACGATCTAATACTCTTTTTTATGCGCAGCAGTTTAAATCAGATCAGAATTTATGAGATACAACACGAGTATATACGGAATCAAAAACAAAGAAAATAAATCTCATAAAAAGAACCAAAATAGTAATGTCAAAGCAAGCAACCAAGGCCCTGAAATCATATGGTAAAAAGCTAGAAATTATCACATTAATCGTAGAGAATAAAAAAAAGCCAAAAATTTCCACATTAGACATAGAAAAAGATAAAATCTTTGTCATTCAAATTCCCTTAATAGTATTATCTATGGCTCAGATTTATATGTATTAGATAACATGCAATGGAAAAGAAGTGTCAGAATATGATACTAATAAAACATAATCACGGTCGGCATACATGCACACAGCGAGATTCATGCATGATTGAGTACAACCGTAGATTTGTACCACTAAAGGCTCTTGACGTTGGCTTTTGTCGAGATCCGAATATACAAATTCGGACTCTATGTATTCTGCACTAGTCCAGAATCATACTAGTGCACATAGTAAAAAATAGATAAAATATCGACCATCATTATGATTAACTAAAAAAGACTCAAATAATATTAATTATTGGAGTTACGACCTTACGGCCAAACTTACAAATAACAGCCAGAAAGGCTTTAACAGAAACTAGCAGAGAAAAACAATAATAAGCGTAGATAGTCATTCGACATGCCCATAGGCAATCGACTGGGAAGCGAAGTCCTAATCCGAGCCTTGAGTACATAGAGTACTCAACAACTGAGTTGATGTGGCTCTGGCTCTTCTTCAGCAACTGAGCAAATATGGATATAGCCACGAGTACATAGAGTACTCAGCAAGTTGTTTATAACAAGATATAATATAATTATGCAAGGCTTACCAAATGATGGTTCAGTGGTTATTTTTGTAGAAAGCATCAATCTAAAGTAAATAAAATAAATAGATTGAAAAAAGTAATAAGTAATCAAATCAAAAAAATTGAGTAAACCACAAGTGAACCATTCACCCAATAAACAACCCATGAACTAACCATTCGCGTAATAAACCACCAGTAAACTAACCATTCACTTCCCAAACTTAACCCAACTAGAATTTTATGAAATCTCTACCCCTCATGTGAAATCATCGAGCATTATCCATAACCAGGGACACGGCTATTTGAATAGTTTTACACTTTGCAAAGGTTGCATAACTTTACCCACATGATAGTATAACACACTTATTTAGGCTTGCCGACCAAGAAGATCACAACAAGGTCTTTACAATGCTCAACCTCAACTCAATTTCGCCCGCTAAGATTTCTTTGCTGAGTAGGCTAATCACCTAGTCAAAGAACTCCCTCTTGCGCCCTGTGGAAATGCCTAACCGATACCCACTTACATCTCAATGATGGAACCAAAGTTGAAACATCACAAATTATTCAGCCAAGTCCATCCCATACTGCACATGTAATTGTACGATATAATTCAGATCAATGGCACACAAAGTTAAGTCCTTAGACAATACTCATGCTAGACATCCACATCCCAAAAATGCTGACCATATTTCCCCTTTACTGCACGATCACTCGCCGAAGTAAAAACCATTTTGCATAACTAACACTAATACACTACTTATGTCATGATACTCAAATTTTATAACTGTGGTTGATCACCACAATTCAATATCTCAATAAGTCAAAATTAATTAATTAATCAACATGTGATGATGAGCCTAACGTACTACAAGAATGGATAAGCATACTAAACTACAACCCATATAGATATTAGTATTGCAACACTAGATAATCACCTATCCTACAGTGACAATAGAATCATGACATTCAAATTATCAAGGTGAAATTAGTCAAGTTGGTAATAATTACCAAGTACAAATATTTGTAAGAAATTAGCAATGCAAGATAATTTAAAATAAAATAATAAATAATAGATTTAAAAACAATAGGTTCAACATAATTAAAGGTCATGACTTACCTTAGCTTTGCTCAGTTACCAACTCTTAGTCTTCAGTTCTTGCTTCTGCTCCTTCGAAGACATTACCTAACGAGAGAGAGAGAGAGTGGACAAAACATAAAAAAAATTAAAAACAACAAAATTAAAACCAAAAGATATAGCTCAATTTTAGATGAATTTAGGAAGAAGAATCGAGTCAATCGGAGCTAGGACAGAGAAGAACGAGCTCTCAGAAGATTTGCCAAGAAATTAATTCCTAGAAATTGAGAGAGAAAGGAGAATATTCTCTGGAATATTCCCTTCGAAATTAATTTAATGAAAGGCTAGAGCTAATAAATGGGCCCCATGGTCTATGGAACATGTCCCAGCTCTGTTCACAGGTCTACGGTGAGCTGGGTCTATGGTACAGGATTCTAACATGTGGGCCCCACATGTCATAGACACGGTTCACGGTGAACCAGGTCCATGGAAGACTAGGCTTAGAGTTTAGGGTGACGTGGTAGTTAGGGCAGATGTGGCAGTTGACTGGGCATGACACATGTGCACATATGATGACGTGACAGTGACATGTGGCTGCTGAGTCGACTGACACGTGGGAGGTGACGTGGCTGGTGACATGGTAGATTGGCCAAGTTGACATGATGACTAGGATGACACGTGTGCACTAGGGCTGATGTGTCGCTTGCATAGACAATGACTCAGCTGCTAATATGGTGGGTCTCTTTGGTGAGGTGTCAATCTGGGTCTTGCGTGGTGCTTGGTTGGCTGTTGCGTGGCTTCCACATGGGATGCTTGCACTAATATGGCAACATGCATGGATGCTGGTGTGGCTCTAGCGGTGGGTGGAGCTTGGGTTCCCATGATCGCCGGCGGTAGCGGCCATAGCGAAGCATGCAGATGACTTTTCAGTGAGAGCAAGGTGAGCTCTACAAAAATAGCAAATAAATTCAAAAAAATCCAAGAAAATACAAAAAAATTTCCTACAATACAAGGAACCCAACAAATCCAAAAATTGGTTTTATTTTAATTGATGTGTACTTTATTAATATTAAATCTTTCAAATTTCTAAAAATTCAAATTAAACTTAAATTAATTCAAGAAAAATCCAAATAGTTATTTTTATTTTAAAAACTTCAAAAAGGCTCTAAAAATTAGGATGTTACAACTTTCTCCATGGTGAATTTTATTAGGAAAGTGATATGCTACCACCTCTATATCTCTCTCCCACACATTTCTCTCTCTTGTTCCTAGTATGATTTTCAGTCAGAGCATTAATTAACTCTTAAATATCTCAATAAATATGTTGAGGAAGAGTCCCCAAGCTACCTTGAGCCCACTACAACTTCAGTGTGAAGTCGTATATCAGGGCTCTACTTCGGACAAGGTCCCCGGACCAACCCCGAACGAAGTTCGGAGCTTGATGAGATTCAGAGACCAACCTCAGCCAAGGTTTGAAGTTCGCCCTAGATGAGATTCAGAGACTATCCCAGATGGGGTCAGTGCCACTGTGGATGAGGTCCGCGAGCCAACTAAGGACGAAATCTGGAGGCCAACCCTGGACGGGGTCTAGAGGCCAACTTCAGACGGGGTCCGCAGGCCGACCTGTGACAAGGTTCAGAAGCAACCCTAGGAGAGGTCCATGGATTGGCTCTAGAGTCCCTCAGATGTGGTAGGACCCACTCGGCATGAAGGATGAAACTACCCTTAAGAGTGAGCTAAGCCCTAAGGGCAGACTTCTAACTTCACCTCCTCCTCCCCTCACTCTACAAATAGGACCCCTTGCAAGAAGAGGGGGAGGCCATTTTTGTATCTCTAGACACACATATGAAATACATTTGTCCATTCACACGTGTGTGACTTTCGTTGTGTCCCTTCCCATCCTCGGCGATCTTCGAATTTGACTAGGGATGCTTATCAGTGTACTGTCCAATCTCACATTCGATAACAGTTGGAGTTGTCCATAGAGACTCGAGCGAGAAGTCATGTTGCCTAAGAAGTGGAAGGCACGGAAGGTCACCGAGGTGGGTGGCCCCTCCGAGGCCGAAGTCAAGCGGAATCGCAACCCACACCACTCAAGGCCCAGAGGCTCAGCTATGCCTCTCCAAGGAGACCCCCCCCCACCCAAAACCCATGAGGAGGCCGAGCAGGAGTTTGAGGACCTCTGAAGGCAATTGAGGGAATCGCAAATCGAGGCTCTACACTCTGCAGACAAGGCTTGTCAAGATAGAGAAATTCGAGAGTAGCTCAAAAGGGCACAGGCCAACGCAAGACCCCCACCACCTATAGGACCTAGGAGGTCGAGGAACTAAGGAATCAAATGGAGGAAGCGCAAGTGCTAGCATGGGAGTCAACCCATCACAAGGTGTCCAAGGTTGAAGCTCTTCAAGCTGAGCTGGTCGAAGATCGTGCCCAGGCAAACTTGCTAACCTCGTTCGATGTCCGAGAAGTCAATGACCTCATAGCACAACTTAGAATGAAGCCCTTGCCTTGGCAAGAGGTGTGGGCATGAACACGGTCACCTTGGGGCCAAACCGCCCTAGGTCGGCCAAGGGCAAGACTCTACGCCTAACCTTGCAACGGACTTCCCTCACGCCCCTCAGCCTCAAGTGGTTCTTGCCCATGGAGTTGTCGATCTTGCCAACCACCCCAACCCGCTAAGCTCGGGCTTGCAAGCCACACTATGGCCAACATGTTTCCAAATGTCGAAGGTCACAAAGTACTCAGGGGGCCCCGACCCCAGTGGAGTTCATCCATATCTATGAGACCTCCATAGTGGTAGCAGGAGGGGTGAGGCCATCATGGTGAAGAGCTTGACCCTAGCCCTTTTGGGGTCGCTCAGTCCTGGTATCTCACCCTCCCACTGTGTTCAGTGTACTCGTGGGAGCAACTCCAGGAGAAATTGAGCAAACATTTCCAAGGAAGCCAGAACAAGCCGATGTCATCCTCTGACCTACATCCACTGCCAAGTCCAAGGCATCTCAGACAGGAGGGCCATCGAGGCCACGTGCTGGGCTCTTCACAAAGGGGAGTTAGACGACAAGCTTGACAAGAAGGAACCGAAGACTGTATCAGAGCTCCTCTCCATCATGGAAAAATACTCCAAGTCTAAGGAGGGGCGGCTCGCAGAGAGGTAGAGACCTCAGCATCTCAGTCCTCATGCCCTCACCCGATCCTGAGATCAAGGCCACTGAGAGGCGGCATCGCTGACACTAGCTGTGTACCACGTCAAACCTGAAGGCTCCCAGACCCATCAATATTGGTGTAATGACCATCGTTGTGACCATCATGACAACCATCATGGCAACCACCGTGGGCGCGAGCACAAGAGCAGCCAAAGGTGCGAAGAGCAACGCCCTGATAGTGGCAACAATCACTGCTACTACGACATCCATGGATGGACTTATCATGCTACTTCGGAATGCGAGCTTGTTGCCTCTGCTCAACAACTCCGATGACAGCAAGTATGGGGCTAGGCTGGCACACCACAATGCAACCCGCCTCCCATGCTAGCAGCTGCTGCCACGCTACCCACCCCGGTCGCTCCCCTCCACCAGCCTTGCATTTTCAGTTGGATTATGCCATGGAAGCATTGGAGGTTGGAGCGGCATGTATTTTCACTATCTGGGGGTTGTTTACTATGCGCTACAAAAGTTTCTCAATCTTTTGTCTTGAGAGAAATTAGGCTGCATATGTTTTCAAATAAGCTGATAACTTCCATATATAGTTGCCACATTGCTCAGATCTAGGTATGGTTCATATGATTAGCTTTCAGATTTTTCTTTTCCTTAGGGATAACAGGTTTGCATCCAGGATTAATCAAGGTTTAAGAAATTACAGTGCACATGGTCTCCAAGATGACACTTTGACCATCAATTTCTATGAAATTATGTTGTTCCAAATAAAAAATTATACATTATGAAAGTATATTTCATAATGGATCTAGTAATACCAATTCCATATTGTCAATCTTAGTAATTCTTTATATATTAATGGTCACACCTAGAAATGTTTGATCAGCATAGATTCTAAAACGACTTATATTTGGAATCGGAGATATTAATTCATTACTTGGAAAAGATAAAGCTGACGTGACATTTATTATTTAGTTGTAAGTTATTGATTCCTTTCTCATGCACGAATTCTATTCAGACAAATTAAATCTGACAGGGTGCCATTGTTTTCTTTACAACCAAAAGTGTATTTTTTGGCATTTTTCATTTGTCTTTCCTCAGGCTTTTGCAAATTTTTCTGATTCCCTATTAACGGTAACATGGCACGTTGCAAATTTGCAATTGTTTTGCGTTCTCAGTGGCCAAAAGGGTGGTTGCTAGCCAGTGGTTGCTTTGCTGGTTGCTACAATACAGCTGCTTGTGCAGTTGTTTAAGCTGAACCCCTGAGCTCTTTTCCATCTAATAAGAATTTAGGTGTCAGTGTCTTTGCTGTTTACAGCGATAAAAGATTGTGTTTCGCCTATCCTATGCGAAATTGCAATGTATCCAAGTGTGAAAGGTTTAGGTGTTTTAGCATTCTGTTCTGTCAGGCATACCAATATTATGTGTAGTATTTCTTCTTCCATAATTCTAAATTTATTCTACTTTTCCATGGCTTTCAAACTTATGCTTTCAGAGCTCTCACTGTCAACAACTTCATTGCCAGTCTGTCCACATGCCTGGTGTTTTCATATACAAATGACCTGGTTGCTGCATTGTCTATTTGCCATTTATCTTTCCAGTATCCGAGGATGATGATCCAAAATAAACAGGTTCGTACTCATTAGGTTTGGTTCGTGAACCATTAAGATCTTTCATGTACTCCACTGTTTTCATGTGCAATATGTTAGAAATTGGCCCATTTAATTTGGCATATTTCCTTAATTCCAAAGCATGCATGGTTTAGTACAAAATTGCTAAGGCAGGGTGAGGAAAACCGATTTATAAGGTGGAGTCCTCCCCACTCCTTGAATATGGAAAGAGATGGTATGAGGATGGTTCTGTCTAGTCACACACGCGCGCGCGCGTATTCGCGTATTTTCGCGTGAAAATCGCATGACTTGCGACGCGCGACCGTGCCGTGACGTGGCGCGCCACTTGGCAGACCAAGTCCATCTTTATTTTTGCTGAACCATGCACCTCGCTCTTTCTGTTTAAATGAGATTTAAACATTTGAATGAGGTAGTTACAAGTGAATTTACACTGCTTAATTTGTGATTTTATGAGGCAATTACCAGTGCATAATTCTGTTTAAAACGCAACAGTTACTAGTGAGTAGTAACTGCAGCGCCCATAAAAGGGCCTGGAGACGTCCAGGAAAAGAGAGAGAATTTTGCACCTCCATTCTTCCCCTACTTTCTGCTCTGTTGTGCTGTGCTGTCTGAATCTCGTCGACCTTTCTTCCCGGCGTGCACCTGGAAGGAGGGAGAGCGGCTATCTCCGAACCGTTGCCGCAGAGAGTACCTACACGGGGCGGCAATAAGGTTTCTGGGCAGTGCATCTGTGCGGCCGCTCACTGCACTGCTACACCTACATTCTGCACTGCGTCAAGCCTGCGCAGCTTCCTGTTCTTCATTAGGCTAACAAGTAAGTCGTTCGTGCGGACGTTCGACTTTGTTACTATATTGTTTTTCTTGTGTATGTTCTGAAGTATGATGAGTAGCTTGTTGTTAGTTGTGAGTTTTGCATCATTAGTTTATTTTTTCTGTCTCCTAATAAAACTTAGAATTAAAATATTGCCCACATTTGTAACAATCCAGAAATCTTATTGTGAATTTTGTTGCAATACAGCAATGGCTAGTGCTTCTAATGCAATGAAACCTGAGAGGTTTTCTGATCAGAACTTTCATAGATGGCAGACTAGAGCCAAGTTTTGGCTCATGTCTTTGGGGTTGTGGTGGGTTATCCACCCGCAGTATCCATTTACGATTGAGCAGTACATGTAGTTTGAAAATGCGAACAATACTGCTCTTGGCTGCATTCTGACTGTTCTTGCATATTAGCTCTATGATGTGTACATGGACTACAAGTCCGCCACAGAGTTATGGGATGCACTAGAGCACAAATATGCAGAGGCAGAGGCAGGTCACTGGCTCTACATATGTGAGCAATTTTTCGACTTTAGCATGGATGAGGCTAAGTCCATAGTGGGACAAGCTCGTGGCCTCTAGCTACTAGTCGGTGAAATTGCGCACTTGGGCTGTGCGTTGCCTCCGAAGTTTGTGGCTACGGGCATTGTTGCTAAACTCCCTGCCTCTTGGCGGGATTTTGCTACTAGCTTGAAACATAAGAGGGAAGAGATTTCTATTGAGGATCTCATTGCAGCCCTTGATGTGGAAGAAAAAGCAAGAGCAAAAGATGCACCTAGCATATCTGGCCAGAACAATGCAAATGTTATACAGAAAAAGACTGTTGCTAAGAAGTACAATACCAACAAACCGAACAAGACAACTAGCTTTAAGAAGAAAACTGAGAAAAAGGATTTGAAGGACATCACCTGCTTTGTGTGCGGAAAATATGGTCATATGGCGAAGGACTGTCGTTTCCGCAAAATCAGATATGGTGAACAGCCTAAGAAGAAGGCTGTTAACGTGACCATAGGCGAGGCCTCGACTTCAGGAGGGTATGGTAATTCACCTGTTGTCTTTTCAGCTTGTCAATCCACTGATTGGTGAGTTGATACTGGAGCTAATGTTCACATATGTTCTGATATTTCCTTGTTTTCTTCATATCAGGCAGCAGGGGCTTCCTCCGTCCTAATGGGAAACGGGTCACATGCTTCTATTCTTGGTGTTGGCACGGTGGATCTGAAGCTTACTTTAGGAAAGATTGTCCACTTGAAGAACGTGCAGCATGCTCCTACAATAAAGAAGAACCTCGCTAGTGGTTCTCTCCTATACAGGGATGGTTATAAGCTAGTTTTTGAATCAAATAAAATTGTAATGTCTAAGTTCGGGAAATTTATTGGTAAAGGCTATGAAAGCGGAGGCTTGTTCTGCCTAAGTATTTTAGAGTCTTGTTATAATCTGAATGCTGCAACTGGTTTAAATAAATGTGAGGCAAATATTTGGCATTCTCGTTTCTATCATATTGGTTTTGATAGTATTGCTAGAATGTCCAGATTAGATTTAATTCCAAAATGTGAAATTGTCAAAGGATCAAAGTGTCAATCATGTGTGCAAGCAAAGCAACCTCGAAAACCCTTTAAGGGATTAGAGGATGAAAAGAATTTGGCACTTTTAGATCTTATTCATTCAGATTTGTGTGAAATGAATGGATTATTGACAAAAGGAGGCAAAAGATATTTTCTAACTTTTATTGATGATGCAACACGCTACTGCTATGTGTATTTGCTGAAAACTAAGGATGAAGTTTTAAACTACTTTAAAACTTATAAGGCCGAGGTTGAGAACCAACTAGAGAAGAAAATAAAAAGATTAAGGTCTGATCGTGGAGGAGAGTATGTCTCTCATGAATTCTCCCAATTCTGTTCTGAGCATGGAATAGTCCATGAATTTACACCATCATATTCACCCCAATCAAACGGGGTAGCTGAGAGGAAAAACCAGACAATAACAGATTTGGTTAATGCCATGTTAGAGAGTGTCGGTATGCCTAACGCATGGTGGGGGGAAGCTATTCTAACAGCAACTTTCATCCTAAACAGAGTAATCACTAAAAAGAGTGAGATTACTCCGTATGAGGGATGGAAGGGGAGAAAACCTAATGTTAATTTTCTGCGAACTTGGGGTGCTTGGCAAAAGTCAATATACCATTGCAGAAAAAGAGAAAACTTAGACCAAAAACAGTCGATTGTATTTTTCTAGGATATGCTTAAAATAGCACGGCCTATGGATTTTTAGTAGTCAAATCAGAAACTCCTAAAATTTTTGCTAATACAATAATGGAGTCTAGAGATGCTTCATTCTTTGAGAATATCTTTCCTATGAGAACAGCAGGCAGTACTTCACGAATAGAGTATGTTCAAACTGATAATATTGAAAGTGAGAATAATCAAACTTCTGAACTTCCCACCATTTCTGAACCAATATGTGATATCCCTGAGGATGATAACAATCTAGTCGCAGAAGCTCCTCGCAGGAGCAAGAGACAAAGGGTTGAGAAAACCTTTGTTGACGACTTTATTGTATACCTCGTGGATGATGTGCCAAAGACTCTTTCGGAGGCTTATGCATCTCCTGATGCTGAGTATTGGAAAGAGGCAATCCATAGCGAGATGGACTCTATCATGGCTAATGGGACTTGAAAGATCACGGATCGTCCTATCGGGTGTAAACCTGTAGGATGTAAGTGGATCTTTAAAAAGAAATTAAGGCCTGATGGAACAATTGAGAAATACAAGGCAAGACTTGTGGCCAAAGGTTACACCCAGAGAGAGGGAGAAGATTTCTTTGATACCTATTCTCCTATCGCCAGATTAACTACCATCAGAGTGCTCCTTGTGTTAGCATCTTCCTATGGTCTACATGTTCATCAAATGGACGTGAAGACAGCTTTTCTTAATGGAGAGTTGGAGGAAGAAATCTATATGGATCAACCGGATGGTTTTGTGATTTCTGGACAGGTAAATAAAGTATGCAGATTATTAAAATCTTTGTATGGCCTAAAACAAGCACCAAAACAATGGCACGAAAAGTTTGACAAAACTTTGACATCCGCTGGCTTTGTTGTGAATGAAGCTGATAAATATGTGTATTATCGTTATGGTGGGGGTCAAGGAGTTATCTTATGTCTGTATGTAGATGACATACTTATATTTGGAACAAACACTACCGTAATTGACGAGGTCAAATCTTTCTTATCTCGGTGTTTTGATATGAAAGACTTGGGAGAGACAGATGTCATTCTGAATATTAAATTGATCAAAAGCAAGGATGGGATTACTTTGAATCAATCCCATTATGCTGAGAAAATATTAAGCCGGTTTGGTTTTGAAAACTGTAAAGTTTCACCAACACCCTATGATGCAAGCATTAAGCTTCGAAAGAACCAGGGGTTAGGAAAAGATCAATTAAAATATTCACAAATTATTGGGTCACTTATGTATTTTGCTGGTGCCACAAGACCTGACATTTCATTTGCTGTGAGCAAATTAAGTCGGTTTACGTCTAACCTAGGAGATGATCACTGGGAGGCACTTGAAAGAGTGTTGCGCTACTTGAGAGGCACAACATCTTTTGGAATACATTATACTGGACACCCTTCTGTATTAGAAGGATGCAGTGACTCTAATTGGATCTCTGATGCGGATGAGATCAAAACTACAAGTGGTTATGTATTCACTTTAGCTGGTGCTGCAGTTTCATGGAGGTCTTGCAGACAGACCATATTGACGAGGTCAACCATGGAAGCAGAACTTATAGCACTTGACATAGCCACAGTTGAGGCTAAATGGCTGAGAGAGCTTCTATTGGACTTGCCATTGGTTGAGAAACCAATACCTGCAATCCTGATGTACTGTGATAATCAAACAGTGTTGGCCAAAGTCACAAGTACAAAGGATAATATGAAGTCCTCTAGACATGTGAAGCGTAGGCTTAAATCTGTCAGAAAACTGAGAAACTCTGGAGTGATTGCTGTGAACTATATTCACATTGAGAAAAATCTGGCAGACCCTTTTACAAAGGGGTTAGCACGGAAAGCGATGTTCGTTGCATCTATGGACATGGGAATGAGGCCCATGTAAGTTACATCACAATGGTAACTCATACCTTCTTGATCGGAGATCCCGTGACTTAGGCAATGGGAAAAACGAATTGATGTTGTAACAAGAGAGGACATATTTATTGTACCCATGTCCTAATAAACAATGTACATTCGACTGTATGGAAGATTGGCATAAAGCCTTAATGTATTCTGTTGTCTAAATAAGGAAAAGGTATTAGCCTGCAGGATACCTAGAAAGAATACGCCTACTTGAGCTTAACTATGTGGTCGCAGTTCACGAGAACGGGGCATTCTCTAGAAAGCTCATGAGCAGATAAGGGAGCATGACCATATAACGCTCCGTTTAGGCGAGGTTCATTGGCAGCCTAGTACTAGTTGAGATTTCAAGTGAAATCTGATCACGAAAAGCTGTGAATTCAAGGCATAGTCCATTTATCAGCTGTGAGAAGGTGAATCTTGTCATTCTAGGTGCAAGTTCAACCTGTACGGGACTTACACTAAAAGATTGGTATATTAACAGTACTTCAGCACAATATCTTTGTCATATGTTTACTTGTTGCTTTGGAATTGGTGGGGGATTGTTAGAAATTGGACTATTTAATTTGGCCTATTTCCTTAATTCCAAGCATGCATGGTTTAGTACCATATTGCTAAGGCAGGGTGAGGAAGACCGATTTATAAGGTGGAGTCCTCCCCACTCTTTGAATATGGAAAGAGATGGTATGAGGATGGTTCTGTCTAGTCACACACGCGCACGCGTATTCGCGTATTTTCGCGTGACTTGTGAGACCGTGCCGTGACGTGGCGCGCCACTTGGCAGACCAAGTCCATCTTTATTTTTGCTGAACCATGCACCTCACTCACTCTATTTAAATGAGATTTAAACATTTGAATGAGTCAGTTATAAGTGAATTTACACTGCTTAATTTGTGATTTTATGAGGCAGTTACCAGTGCATAATTCTGTTTAAAACGCAGCAGTTACTAGTGAGTAGTAACTGCAGCGCCCATAAAAGGGTCTGGAGACGTCCAGGAAAAGAGAGAGAATTTTGCACCTCCATTCTTCCCCTACTTTCTGCTCTGTTGTGCTGTCTGAATCTCGTCGACCTTTCTTCCCGGCGTGCACCTGAAAGGAGGGAGAGCGGCTATCTCCGAACCATTGCCGCAGAGAGTACCTGCACGGGGCGGCAATAAGGTTTCTGGGCAGCGCATCTGCGCGACCGCTCACTGCACTGCTACACCTACGTTCTGCACTGCGTCAAGCCTGCGCGGCTTCCTGTTCTTCATCAGGCTAACAAGTAAGTAAGTCTTTGTTACTATATTGTTTTTTCTTGTGTATGTTCTGAAGTATGATGAGTAGCTTGCTGTTAGTTGTGAGTTTTGCATCATTAGTTTATTTTTTTTTGTCTCCTAATAAAACTTGGAATTAAAATATTGCCCACATTTGTAACACAATAAGCTTCTAATCTCAGCTTAGCTAGCGTGCTGCGATACCCAGATCCTCTTTCTTGCTGCTTTTTTTCCTTACCATTTCCTCATTCGTAAGTTAAGGGTTTAGTGGTTTGAACCGTACAGTCATGTTACGTGTTACCATCTTCTCAGCATGGCAGTTTCCTTTGACATCTCAATGATCTACTTTGCATGCTCACTATTCTGATTGTGAGGAATATGCTTGAGTGTGTGCAACTCCTAATCATAGTTACCTATGACCATTTGTTCTGTCACTGCAGGACTAATACTCAGGTTCTACCGCTGGAACATGGGCACATATTCTGGCCTAACAAAGGCATCCAACACCAAAAAAGGCCATGATCTTCTCTATACATAGCTACTTCACATCCCCTTATGTATACAAACCCACACATCTGCTTAGTATACTTACCATGTTTTTGCTGACGCTCTGCCTATGACCAGCAACAGTGCAGGGTCATACCATCCTCATGCGCGACCTTCTGTATGGGACACTAACATATTTCAGCTTGCCACAAGCAAGCAATCGTGTGCCATTACCTAAGCCATTCCCCTTCCCCACTGTACGACAATGTAATGGGTAACGAGAACTGTTGCTATTTACTACTGTGTAATGTCTACCGTTGTCGTGATGATGCCATTTCATCCTTGCATAGTCGCATGAACCGATGCTTTTGTTTATTAGAGCAAGGCAATAGTCCATGGATTTCTATTCCCTATTATGTATCGGTCTTGCTTGTTTTACCGGAACAAACCATCTTGCTTACAGCTACGGTCAATTGATTAACAATCGTCACAACCAAACATAGCTGTTCTTTTTAGCTTTTTTTTGTGGTTTTTGGCTTCGGCTTCTTCTAAAACCGAAACAAATATGATGGCTTCTCGAAGCCGCTTCTTCAAACGGTTCAAAATTATATGCACCGTCTATGTCAATGGCTCCGTCATTCATTGATGTCTCAAAAAATGTGACCAAAAGTCATCATCCACACTTCTTTATCTCACAATGATGTAAAAGTTAGGTCTCAATCTTCCGATGGGATGATACATTGATTTGTGAAGGTACAACTTTCACGATGTAGGCCATCAATTGGTCACGATCAGATCATTGAGCAATCACTTAACCACATTTCGAGTAGCTATCAACTGTGTCAAGAACGCGGTTGACCTGAACACGAGATTCAATTCCTACGAGCAACCGAAAAACAAGTAAGAACAAGATATACAAGCAATCTAAAATTGCAAATAGGAAATATAAATTCACACAAGTTGAGGCCTACAAATCGCAATTGTTGGTATAGTCAACACAAGAACACACGACGAACTTTTTCATGGTGAAAAAAACCAATCTAAAACAAGACTAAGGAAGAGGGAGGCGCCAGAGGCTATTTAAGAGAGAGAAGGGTAGGGGTGGCGGCTAGAGAGGTGGGCGCACGTCCCTAGGAGGTACAAGGCCCGTGGCCCAAGTGGAGGTAGCGCGGCACCTTTTGACTTGGACTCAAAATTAGCGTTGGATTGTTTTATTGATTGCGGCGTGCACAGAAGGAATTTGGAGGTGGGGACGAATCCATTGAAAGCTGACGAGATAAGCTTTCCATCAAGTACTCAAACATTCCAAACGGACTCCGGATGGGGATTCTATGCGTGTTTAAAGTCGGGCCTATTAGGCTGAGTTTGAATTGATCTAGAGGCTAAATTAGATTTCAAAATGTGTCTAACTTGAACTCTTGCTTGACTTGGACAAAAGTAACGTGGTGACCTTAAGGAAGTGTTGGGAAAAGCATCAACTTGGTCTTGGTGCGCTGGTCAGCTTGCATTTGGTGCTGAGCTGCACTGCTCGCCATGGTTCCTAATCATAATAACATCACAAGTCTTAGCTAGTAACAAATGTTCAATAGAAAATTATTCGTTCCTAGGAACATGCTCACCTAATAATTTAACTGTCGTGCTTATACCCTTGTTGGCCCTTATATAGCTTGAGATTGAGTGGTGTTCATAAGCATAAAGATGATATCATCATCACATAGATCACTGCACCAGCAGCATCTCTTCCCTATATAGTGGGGATGCAATCGGAGCGGAAACGGACGGATATTGCTCATCTTGTATCCTACTTCGTATTTTTTTCTCGAAGTCAGGATCAGACACGGATACTACCGGATACTCATTTTTTCATTCTGTATTCATTGCATAAACCTTCAAACAATCGATCGGACGAAAATTATCAGCTTCTTTACACAGGACATTAACCAGTAGGGTGCAATCAAAGCAAATACAGAGAGATTAATCGTTGAGATGTCAAAGAGAGAGCACTCAGTATTCTCTACCTGTCTAGATGTGGCAATTCGCCTATATATTATCTTGTGCCTAAGTGAAGTCACAACAAACTTCCACATATCACTTGGCGTATAGATATATACAAAAAGATATCACTCATCTCGTATCATATTCAATATTTTTCCTCGTAGTCGGAATCAAATACGAATAGTGTCAAATACCTATTTATCTTTTTTTATTCATTCTAGGAGCCTGCGATTTGTAAATCAGATAAAAATTATCTATTTCGCTTGCACGCCTTCTGTCTAGTTTAATAAACTTCAACGGGAACGAAAACAAGGCACTCCAAGTAACTGAGGCGCTGACAGGTAGGCCCAGCCAAACTTAATTAAAATAATCCGCAGTGGCCAATCGCACACAAGAAGAGAAGCGACGACTCGATCCAAGTCCCCGACGCCTACAATCCAACCTCCTCCCATCAATTATTGCTGCGATCGATTCCTTGTTTCTCTTGGGGGATCGAACGGAGAAGAGAGGCTAATTCAAGCCTTTTTTGCTACAGGTAATCAATCCGCTGTTCGATTCAAGAATTTCTTGATCCACCGAAATCTTCTTGTCCTATGCTGGGTTCTTGATTTGGGGTAGTGCGTTCTTTGTGGATGCCATGGTTTGACTGGAAGCGATTGCTTGGTTAGGATTGTTTGGGTACAGAGATTGCAGGGATTTCTGTTGTGCCTGAGAATGGTATATTCATGCTGGCCAATTTGTTTTAGGATCGTTTTGGGATTGGGGTTGACTTGGGTGGAAAGAGAAGAAAGAGAGTAATTATGTACATTCCGCTGGAAATTTGGGATGATTTGGGCTTCCATCTTCGGAATCTTGAACTTCTGCTAGGGCCTGCTTCTGAATATTCTGTCAGAGACAGAATATTCTGCAACAAGAAGAGTAGATTGCATTTGTCTCCTCAAGTAGATTGAAACATCATTAGACAATTTATCTCCGGAACCAGCCATGAATAAACAGATCCGGTGAGCTGAACGATCCATTAAATTGGTGCTTTCGGTTCCTTGTTGAAACTAGAAAACTTGTGGCAACCAGTTAGCATTTTTCTGAAGAATATGTATAGGAACAAGATTTTTCTTTCTACTTCTCAAGTGAACTTATATAGCGAAATCTATTGATTCTCTGTACTATGTTGGTATTGCATTGTGCTGTGATGAACTTACCATCATGGCATCCAAAAGGGCATGGATCTTCTCTATCCATTTTTTTAGGGAAAGAAAACAAAGCATATCTGATTTTTCAACTTCCTGTGCTGACTGGTCGATCTCTGCTTCAATCAGAATACGAAGTACCTCGTATGTTATACCATGAGTATATTGGCTTTACGTACTCAACAGTCACTTGTATAGGTGCTATTAGTATTATACATTGGTAACCTTTTATCTTAACTTATTTTTTCAGTGGCTCTCTTCCAAAAAAAAAAAGGAATGGCATTATTGGAGACAATGGTATCGTACTGCAAATAAATAACCTATTTAGATGTTGAAGGACTATCACACTGGCTTACAAAATTGTTCCATCCGGCTGTAGTCTGCAACATAGAACTGTCTTATGCCTTTTATCTTATAGTAATAGGTTATACACAATGACTTTTTTGTTACATTTTGAGTGATTGGTAAGAATTCTATCGATGCATGAGACACTTTTAACGGCCCAGAATTATTGAAACTGTAGATGCTCATTTGAATAACAAAAAAGAAAAATAAAGAAGACAACGAATGGCTTACTAGACATGTCAACTTTAGCTCTACTATATTAGAGTTTTTACCTGGAAATTCATCTATAAAAACCCAAGCTGCCATAGGGTGTGCTCTGTATTCCAAAGTTATTTGTGTCAGTATGCATTATTGTTTTGATCATTATGTTCTGTCATTCCCAGATATGGCAAACAAAAGGATTCAGAAGGAACTCATGGATTTACAAAAGGATCCACCGACATCATGCAGTGCTGGGCCTGCTGGAGAGGATCTATTCCACTGGCAGGCCACAATCATGGGCCCTAGTGACAGCCCCTATGCAGGAGGGGTGTTCTTTGTTAATATCCATTTTCCTCCTGACTACCCCTTTAAGCCTCCAAAAGTGAACTTCCAAACAAAGGTGAGCCGTTGTGTATAATTGCTTTACCTATCTTTTTTCTTTGTTGACACCTTTGTTCATCAGTATGGTATTTGAACTTTTGTGATTTGCTTATGGTTACTCTGAGTCTTAACCATGCTATTGATATACTAGTTAGTGAGTATGCCTTCGGGAAATTCAAGATGAGCATGTTCCATTTCAAAATCAAATCAATATTTGTAAACTTTTTTCCTGGTGTAAGAAATAAAATATTCTTTGAAGACCACAGATCAATTAGTGGTTTGGCGCTTCTTTGTAACATTACTTTTCATTTCAAAATTTTAATGTAGTGTAGCTTCTTCTCAAATTCTGCGTACCCCCTGACAATTCTGAAATTGATACTTGATAGTGTCAGTCTGTCAGCACTCCCAACAACGGTGCACTACCATTGCAAGATGTAACCGAGGCCACGTTGGTTCCGTTGAGTTTGGTTCTAATTTGATAATTTCAAGGCAAAAGTACAACGGAGAATTGATAAAAATAGGTGCTAACAGTTTCTGTTATCTTTCTGATATCTCAGAGCGGAATGGTTGTAGTTCTATCCTATCAAAATTGTTTGGAAGAATCCAAACAAGATAACAATCAAGTAGTTAACCTTGATAGTTGCTAGAATGCTATATAGATAAACTGGCATCTAGAACATCTGAGGTTAAATATATTCCTCCTTTCTGACCACTAATGCTATCAATGGCTTCAATGACAATGCAGGTGTATCACCCAAACATCAACTCTAATGGCAGCATTTGCCTTGACATCCTCAAGGAGCAGTGGAGCCCAGCGCTGACCATATCAAAGGTCCTCCTTTCCATCAGCTCTCTCCTCACTGACCCCAACCCTGACGACCCCCTTGTCCCGGAGATCGCTCACATCTACAAGAATCAGAGGCCCAGATATGAGGAGACCGCAAGGGCCTGGACCCAGAAGTATGCAATGGGCTAATGTGTATCTCCCTCGAGCCACTCTCTCATTGCAAACATCACTGTGGTGCTGCAGAGACCCAGATGGCTGTGTCGATGATCGTGGCTTCTCTGAACCTGTGTTTATTTGTGTATGTGTACGGCAGAGTCAAAATTGGATAATCTGTGCATTCTATGTCCAAACCTTGGTTTACGCCCTGAAGTGCGTTTGTAGTCACGACATTTGTGTCTGTAACCTTGTGGAGAAACCGGTCAGACTTGTATGTATCAAGACAGTATACTTTCCAAATCTTGTGGTGTTTTCGTTCCTTTCTCCCTTACCCCTTTATTTGCTCGACATGTCCAATCGATGGGCTTGTTTCTGAGTCGTCTGCTATCTAGACCGCTCGATCCAGATCAAGCGGTGTCTGTCGCCTGCTTTTTTGAACCATAAATACAGCAGGGGAGGCCCCCACTGTAGGTCTGTCGCCTGCTCGTGGCTCCGGTGAGTTTAACTTTCTTCTCTTCCATGTTGCTGCAACATGCAACCATGGCTTGAGTGTGGCTCTGATGAGAAGTGAGTACGTGACAATCAACCAAATGGCGATGACTTATTGCTGAGGACACTTTTCAGTCTACCGCCTTGCTGAAATCTGGCAAATACCTCACTGATAGGGTCAGTGCCATCACTGGTAGATGTATCTGCCCATGTTTCTTGTCCAAAGCTGCTTTCTGGTGCATAGCCTCTCTTAGCTTTCTTCTGCAGAAGCTGCAGAATGTCATGGCCTGATCTTTCTTTCTTTGAGAGGAACAGAGTTGTATTTGATGACCAACCAGCCTGTTTGGTCATGTCAATTCTTCGGTGCCTGGTATACATAACTTGTCAGTAAGTATGAATGGAATAGCATGAGGACAAGATTGGTAGAGGATGTTGGTCGACACACAAACAAAAAGTAGATGATCAAGAACACAAGATGTAGTCCCGACATCCTCTCTTTAATGATGTTTTGCTTGTAGGCATGGTATATACTATAAGAACCCCTACTCTCCCCTTATATATGGAGAGGAAGTCCCTTTTCATGGCGCAATAAATAATATGGAACTAAACTATGCTCTCTTCTTTAAGGGAATGGACTAAACTATGCTAATGGGCCTTTGTGGGCGACGTCTCTAATGGGCCAGATTAGGTAAAGTGTGTAACATGGATTTTCCCTCAACAAATATTGGAATATTGATGAGTTAACCAGATAAGGGAACATGGACACATGGTTTAGACAATGCTGGATTCTGAATTTTGTACTTGGTGCACAACCTTGTGTGAATTTTAAGTATAGCGCTCCCCTACCCCCCCCCCCCCCCCCCCCCCCACACACACACACACCAGTGCTTTATCTATTTGCCTGTAAACAATGTGCAGTTCTTTATTTGGCATATCTGTAGCCACCATGTAGAAAAGCCTGTGACGTTTGTACACTCGGAAATTTGGAAAACTACCCTTGGCTTACCAATAGGTGATGAGAAAATAAAAGCTACAGAGTTGAGTTGTATTAGCCAAAAGGTTGAAAAAGATTGGATACATGGCAATGCTCTCATCTGTCATATGGGGGTAGAGCAATCCTCTTAAATAGTTGCCTGTCCAATATTCCAATGTATGCAATGGGCTTTCTACAAACTCCCAGATAGTATTCATCATAAAATGAACTCCATCAGAGGCAGATTCTAGGGATGGAATAGACAAAAAGAAACATCACATGGCCAAATGGGACACAATTAGTAGACCTAAGGAATATGGTGGTATGGGTTTCCTCAATACAAAAACTAATGAATATTTGCTTATTGAGCAAATGGATAGTAAAGTTGTATGCTAAGGAGGATGACCTATGTTCAAAGATTTTGAAGAAGAAATAGCTGAAACAGTCTCATTTTTTTCAAACTTCCCCTGCAGGAGGTTCTCAATTTTGGCATGGTCTGCACAGTGTGAAGAGTTGGTTGTGGGTAGGTTCATCTTTCAAGGTTAGCTCGGGTCAGAAAATTCGTTTCTGGGATGATGTGTGGTGGCAAAACTGCCCTTTGAAAATTCAGTTTCCTAATATCTGTAACATTTGTGATCAACAAGATGTTACTGTATCAGAAGTATGTAACCTGACTTTCAGAAGAAATTTTGGTGAGTTGGAAATAACTGAATGGGAACAGATGTTACTTGCTCTTTGACTGTGTTCTTCCTCAGTTTGTTTGGAGTGTGCTGAGAGAGAGGTTAGGTTGGGAAGCTAACCCTGTGACTTTAAATGATTACTTTGTTGAAATTATAGGCAATGCTGGTAGAAAGAAGAACTAATCCAAAGTGATACTTGTTTCCACTGTTTTTTGGGCTGTTTGGCTTAATAGAAATGGTATGATATCCAGGAAAATTTTGTCTCTGCTCCTGAAACTGTGGTTTACATAATTCTATCTTTTCTTCGCCATTTGCAGAGTTTACTGAAGGAGGATATCAGCAAGGAGGTGGAGCAGATGAGCTCAGTGGCGGATCCAGGATTCCGCCAAGCCCCGGACTGAATTCTAATGACAAAAACTTACGCCAAATATGCCAATGGAAGGCATTACAAAAAGGTATAGTGCAAATGTATACCAAGCTGATCTCTCATTTTTCCCCCTCACAGATCATATGTGCCTAGAAATTTCAGTAGTTGAACTTCCCTAGAACATTGGGAGATTGCCAATGCATATGAGATTGCATGGTAGATGCATGAAAACATCATCTGAAATATTGCTAGTCATGAAATTCTTGTCAATTCGACATTGTAAATGATAAATCAATACCATCCAATAGCAGAACAGCTGATGTCATGATCATAGGTTCATAGTAATATACATCCAAAAAAAATCGCAGTAGCATCATTGGGTTCTTCTATAAACAGCAGCTTGAAAAAACTAAAGTAGATGTTCTGTACCTTGTAAGAGTAGTTCTGTTTGACAAATGAGGAACATACACATCTTTCAGTGTACATGATAGGAAAGAAAGAGATGGAATCTTTGCTCTGATGAAGCTGTCAAGATTGGAACCTTCAGGCCAATGGTGACGCTCAGGAGAGAAAGGTAGTTCTTGCCAATTGCCATCGTGAAGCTTCACCGGAGTCTCGAGTTGGAAGATGAAAGCTCCATTAGGAGAATGGTGTTGCCCTGTCAAGCACATTATTTTCAAACAAACATTACCTTCATCAAATCGATGCGCAAAGTACATAGAACAAAAATGTTGAGTCAGCATGATCCCAATCGCTTATCAGTGAGTGAGTCAGTGACAAGAAGCAATTACAATCAGTTTATACCACTTCTTTGAATTCCTTGTGTTACTAGACAAGTGAATGCATGGAATTACAAGAGGCAGTTGCTCACCTGAAAGAACGATCTATCATGCACGAGCCATCAGTGACCACTAACCAGCAATGTGGGATTGTGGGGAACATGTCAATCCCATCGGCTAAACAGAGCTTCGAGATCATTTTTATTCCAGTCTAGACATCAATTCTCTCCTCCTGAACTGACACATCCCTGAACATTTTCTATTTTTCCATATGCTCTCAGCACTCAGCAGTATGATCCACCATAATCCTGAAAACCATTTTCAAATAAGGTGCACCTTTTTTATGCTGCATCACCTACATGCAGAGCAACAACTATCAAAGGAGAATCACCACAAATTCGCATCCTTTACCTGAATGGCTGAATCAAAAGGTTTGAAAAACCTAAGCCAGAAGGTTGAATCAATTGGTGCCAGTGGGCAGTGGCGGACCGTGGGAGGGGCGGCGTCGGTGGGCGCTGGCCGGGAGGGGGCGGGCAGGCTGCACTGGTCGGGAGGGGGGCGGCGCCGGGTCGACCGGGAGGGGGGTGGCGCCGGGAGGAGGGCGAGCGGGCGACGCTAGCCGAGAGGGGGCGGCGCCGGGAGGAGGGCGCAGTCCGGGCGAGGAGGACGGCACAAGTAAGTAGGGTTTGGAAATCTGGGAGCGTCTGCGCGCGAATGGGCCGTTCTACAAATGGGCCGCGAGAAGTGGGCCGGCTATCTCTATCTTGGCTAACGTCCACAATAATACTCTCAAATGAGCTAAAAATACTTAAACTATATACATATTATTTTGTTACGTCTTGGATTAGGCCTTCGTTTCGGCTTAGCCTTTTAGCTTCTGGCTTATTTTTCACTATTCAACAATTTCGTCTTTTTTTGATTTTTGGCTTTTTTAGCTTTTTTGTCGGTTCTATTTTTTCCCGTATTCGTTTGTACTGTTGGTGACGGGATAATATGTTTTTTCTATTTTTAAATTTAATTACACTAAATAAGTCACTATCAGCTACAGTGTTTTTCAGTTAGCTACATAATTTTTAGCCAAAACAACTCAAAATAAACCCTTTTGAGCCGGACCTAAAGTTCATCCTATCGTAGGCCTAAATCCTGGATGAGCTCAAGAATTATGGCGATGATGCGAAGGTGGCAAGGTGAGCAGGAAGAGGCCCCGAGTGTCGGCTAGAAAATGCGCTGGTATTTGTTATCTTTGCGCTTTCTAGCCCTCTGTAGCTTGCTCTCTGTAACGCCAGCAGCTTAGCTATCTTTATTCCCGTCTTTCTTTCGCTGGATGAACTAGTCTGAACTATCTGGTCCCAGTGCTGTCGTAGGTTGCTTGTCTAAGGATACCACCTGTTTTGGACCCTACTTGTTTTGGCTTCAGCTTCTGACTTCTGGTTTATTTTTCACTATTCATAAATTTTATCTTTTTTCTTAATTTTTAGACTTTTTTGAGTTTTTTGCCGGTTCTTTTTTTCCCCGTATTCGTTTGCGTTGTCCGTGATGAGCTAGCATATTTTTCTATTTTAAATTTAATTACGCCAAATAAGCAATTTTTAGCTACAGTGAAATTTCAGCCGCTACAGTAAAATTTTAGCAGCGGTGAACTCTGTTTTTATCTTTTGCTTTAATAAAAAAAAGCAGGGCCGTTGGCCTTTTGTCAAAAAAAAAACCATTTGTACACTTGCACTATATACTCTTGTAAGATCATGCTGCCACCTGGAGCTGTCTACAGATAGGTTGCCAATTGCAGAGCAGCAGTATGGCACCAGCAGAGCCACCTCCTTGCAGCGGGCATAATAATGCCCCGTCCATGGCACTCACTGTCTACAGAAACGAAGAAGTATAAACAAAATTGAAAAGTCACGGAAAAGCCTTATGTCTACAGTTATACCGGTCCTAAGACAGTCTGATCAACTTTATGCTAAAGATTACTAATCTGGCTTAAGACTGGATTCTTTTAGATTTAAAGTTGGTTTATCCTTATACTATCTACAGTAACTAACTTTTAAACGGTGTGTTTATTTCAAATGGTGTTAATAGAAAAATTATAGTAAAAAGTATACTGAGTTCAACTGTAACAGCTAAAGTCACATACAACTATTTTTCTATACATAATGCCTCTCATAAACAGTCAAAATTTAAATACTTAAGCTATAAATCACAAGCCATCCGTCTAAAAAAACTCACCCAAAGTCTTTCGTCTAGTCCTACGAACAACAACATAATTTCTTATCCATGGCTCTTTTCTATCCAACGATATCTCACTTGCTCAAGATCCAAAGCCCAAAGAACACGCAAACTATGCTTTACCTTTTTTTTTTCAGCACCCATGCTATCCAATTTGGCAAAAGCTTTACCTTTCTTTTTTTTCTTTGCCTCACAGACACCAAAAATTTAAGGTTAGTGTACAAAGAGGTCCCTTTTGTGAGGTGCAAAGGGATGATGACATCAAAAGTACAAATCCTGTCCTGAGATGCCAATTAAGGGGACCAGACCAGTAGAATTGTCTGTGACAGTAACCAGCGACCACTGCACAGCTGAGGACTGCAGGCATTTTTGTGATTGTCCCATCTGTAAATCACTGGTTCAAATCAAAGTCATCAATAACAACCTCCATATGATATTCCATGGTCGAGGATCCAAGGCTACTGATCTTTGATCAAAGGGCAAAATTGATTACAGGATATCACAAATCCGTACTTGTTACGCACGCAGAAATAGGAATATTTCAGGCAACTTTGTAACGCCCCCGTTTCCAGGGGCGCGTACGGACACGGCACCCCGTAACTATTCACGCATGAACAGTTATGGAATGTCGCGCAAGAGTATACCATTGCATGCTTACAACCAAAAGTCCAGCATATATTTGACATAAGGATTAACATCCAGCTGACAGCGGGGCGTGCAAGCCCAAAGTATAATTACATTACAGAAGCTCCAAGATCCGCTTGAGCGCGGCCAAGACCTAAAACCACGGGTCCTCGTCGAAGAAGAGACCCTCAGGGACGTCCTCGACGGGGAGACCTTCACCTTCGTCTTGATCCTCTAAAGAAGGGCAAAAGCAAGCCGTGAGCCAATCAACCGGCTCAGCAAGTCCCAAAGGGACCCTAACTTATTACATGCACGGAACATCAAAGGAAGGGAGTATACTTGGTTTATTAATTCTGAGTGGATGCAGTTTTATTTGCAATCATTTTACGAAATGGACCCAAAACTACTTCTTAAGATCTCAGGGGTTTTTCATGAAGAGTTCATTAACCAACTAATCAAGTTAAAGCATGTACAAAACTACTTAAGCTTCGCGGCTGGAATCACCCAAGTGACACAGCTCCAATAACCGGGAGCACGGCGTATTCGAATACCATTTATTTGACTCTGCAGAGTTTGCTCAGCTTTACCCACACGATCCCTTAACTCCCGCTAAAGAGTTAAGAAAGCCAGGTCGTTTCGCTGCTCAACCCTTGGTATACACTCCACCCGATAGGCGAGGAAACCCGCACATCCTCGGGTATCCGCTGGCCCTCGCGGAACGCCGGACCCGAGTTGTGGAGACCTATCGTTGTCTTAGTCCGACTCCCAAAGCGGGGTTTCACTTAAGTTGAGCAGGTACTAAACCAGGGTTGACAAGTCAACTCCTGTGGTTGAGCGATTGCTATGACATTTGCTCAGCGTAAGGGTTTCAGTCCTTATATTTTCACATGGTCCGCAACCTTACCAGGCCCGCGACCCAACCTAGGGTAAGCGGTGGGCGAAAACCGTCTTGCGGCGCACCACAACCCCGCCTTACCCTAACCTCAATTCTCGGGTAAGAGGTGGGCGAAAACCGTCTCGCGGCGCACCACAAACCCCCTTACCCTAACCTCAATCCTAGGGTAAGAGGTGGGCGAAAACCGTCTTGCGGCGCACCACAAACCCCCTTACCCTACCTCGTGCCCACAGGCACTCTCCGCTCTAGGGCACGGTGTCCCATACCACCCTACCCTAGAGTCGGGTTTGCAAATCCTATTGGCCCACTGCCACAGCCTTATTAGTGTAAGACTTTGCATGATAATAATACCCTATAATTTATCTAGATTAACAGATAATTATTTCTAGGGTTACAAAGGCATGGCAACAATTTAACAGGGCATTTATCAGTGGTAGGATTAACTATATAACATGTCATTCCAAACATTTTATTTTACTTTGAATTAACCTTTCACAAATAGCATAATGCAAATAGCATAATAACATAATTTAAATAACATGGGATACGACATGATCAAAGGATTTGGGACTTGCCGTCAATCCGAATGATCTCAGCTAGCTCGAACGAAGAAACACCTGGATCCTGAGCCTGCACTTGAACTTCCGGAATCTTCGAGACTAGCGCAAACACATAAAACAAATTAAATCCAGCTTGAGACTAATCAAGCGAGGGAAAATAAACTATTTAAAAAGGAGTAAAATGCATAAATCTCCAAATGAGGAATTTTAGAATTTTATCTGGGATGATTCTGTGGAAATGGAGGTCACCAATGGGTCTGGAATAATATTTGGAGCAAAGTGGTGAAATTTGGGAATTTTTGGGATTTTCTGTGATTTTCTAGGATTTATTTGGATTTCTGGGATTTTGGAAATTAGGAAATCAATTGGAAAATCAAATGAACAGTGCTTGGGCCGGCCTTCTGCTACAGCGCGGCCCGGGCGAGAAAACGGCCCGCGCGGCCGAAAGCCAGCGCGGTCCACGCGCGCGCCTCCCCGCACCCGATGGCTGACGCGCGGCTTGCGCGGACGGCCGAGATGCGGAGGAGCGGGCGGATGAGATGAGCTGCTGCGGGGATCGGACGGCAGCGGAGCAACGAAGGCGGTGAAGCGGTACAAGGAGGGATCGGACGGAGGAGGGGCGATGATTTTACGAAGATCCGACGGTCGCGACATGTTGCCATCAGGCGGCCGGGGTTAGATGGCAACGGGAGGAACGGGCGGATGAGATGGGGCCACGTCCCCCGTCTTCAACCTCCAGCCGTGAGCTCGCGACAGAGGGACAGCGAAGCGGAGCTGTGGCGTTCCGGCGACGGTGACGGCCTACCGGGGCCGGGGAGGGTCCCGTCGGGTAGAGGGTGGCCGGGGGACTCCATTTTGGAGCCTTGGAAAGCGGGAAAAACAGAAGGGGAGACGGGAGGCAGAAAGGGGAACAAGTTCACCGGCGGCGAAGGAGGGTCGCTGGCGGCGATTGGGGCCAATCGGCCGCGGCTACACCATCTACGGAGGAGAGGGCTCACATTTGCGGCGGCGGCGTGAGCTAGGGGGCCCCGGGGTGAGCTGGCCACGGGGAGCTGTCGAGGTTGGCGGCGAGCTTCGGTGGCGAGGTCACACCGGCGGTCACCTGGCCAGGGGAGTGCACAAAAATGATCAGTGCGCTGAGGGGAAGCTCGGGGAGCAAGTAATTGGGGAATGGGGAAGGAGAGCGGAAGATCGAGCTACGGGGGTCGCCGGCGCAGGGGAGAGTCTCGACGGCGTTAGGGACGACGGGGGTCCAATCGTTAGCTCAGGGAGCTTCTTGGGAGTGGCAGGAGGGGAAAGAGGGTGTTAGGGGAGCTCGGGGATCAAAGGGGGAGCGAGGAGGCCAGGGCGGCTTTTATAGCCGAGCGGGAGGGAGGCGGAAACTTAGGGGAGAAGGCAATGGGCGGCCTCCGGGGTCAACAGGAGCAGGTGGGGAGTCTTCTCCGCGGGATGGAGGTGACGCTGGCTCTGCAGGGGAAGTAAAGGTGAGGCGACGGGAGCTTGGGAGCAGGTGCGCGGCAGCAGGGCGGGGGCGTGACCGCGCGCGGGAGAAGAAGGAGCCGCCGCTGCCAGGTGGGGTTGGGCGCAGGAGAGTGGCGACGCGTGGCGCGGAGGTGCTGCCTGCTTCAGACCGGGTGACGTCGGGCGACGCGAGCGGGGGAGGAATCCGGGGCGCAGAGGCGGTGCGGGGTGGCGCTGGGAGGCTGCGCGGCGAAGCCGGGAGCGGGGCGCCCTCACGCGCGGGCGCAGGCGAAAGGAGAAGGCGGAGAGGGGCTGGGGCGCCAGCGGGAGAAGGGGAGCGGGGCGGCGCCGCAGAGGAGGGGAAGGCGGAAGCGAGCGGGAGGCGGGGAAGGAAAACGCTAGCGGGGAGGGGCGCGAGCGCCAGGGAGGGGAGGAGGCGGAAAAGAAGGGTAGCGCCAACCGGCGGAAGAGGCAAGGAAAAGGGAAAGGCACCAAAGAGAGGAGAAAGCGGAAAGGCCGAAAGAGGAAGGCGGATTCCGGGGAGAACTTTCCCGAAAAGGAAAGTTTTCAAAATTCACTCAAAAACCCAGCAAAAAAAAACAAGGAAAATTTGGTTTGAAATTTTGGGGCTTTTCAACCAACCCCCCTTAGAAGAATCTCGACCCCGAGATTAACTTGGTCCAGGGAGTAAGTTGGGGAAATCTCGCTGCAAATCTGATTCTCGTTCCCAGGTGGACTCATCCACTGTGTGATTCTTCCACTGCACTCTGCAAAACCTGACATTCTTGTTTCTGAGCTGCCTTTTTGTCGTCTCAAGTATTTGTAGTGGTTCTTCAGTATATGTGCAACCATCCTGCAATTCAATATTTGACAGTGGTACTTCATCTGTTGGCTGTCGTAGACACTTTCGAAGCTGAGATACGTGGAACACATTGTGTATTCTTGACGAGTTGGGTGGAAGCTGCACTTGATAAGCTACTTCCCCAACTCTTCCAATTATTTCAAATGGTCCCACATATCTTGGTGCTAATTTGCCTTGACTTGAAATCACTTAACTATCTTGAATGGGGTGACTTTGATAAATACGAAGTCTCCGACTTCAAGGCTTCAGTCTTTCCTGCGGTTGTCTGCATAGCTCTTCTGTCGGTCTTGGGCAATCTTGAGTCTATCTCTGATAATTCTGATATGTGCTTCTGCATCTTGAGCAATTTGGGGACCAATAAGTTGTCGCTCTCCTGTTTCTGTCCAATTCAGAGGGGTTCTGCATTTTCTGTCATAAAGTGCTTCAAACGGGGCCATTTGGATACTAGCTTGGTAGCTATTGTTGTATGAGAACTGGGCAAACAGTAAACAAGTATTCCAAGCTGCACCATACACAATTGCACATGCTCTCAACATATCTTCTAAGATCTGATTTGTTCTCTCTGTCTGTCCATCTGTCTGCGGGTGGTATGCTGAGCTGAAGTTTAAATCGGTGCCCATAGCTTCATGTAATTTCTCCCAGAACTTGGACGTAAACTTTGCTCCTCTATCTGAGACAATTTTCTTTGGGACTCCGTGCAACGTCACTATCCTTGTCAAATATAGCTCGGCAAGCTTGTCTTTTCCGTAAGTTTGCTTGATCGGGAGGAAATGAGCTACTTTAGTCAATCTATCGACAATGACCCAAATAGCATCATATCCCTCACAAGTCTTGGGAAGTCCAGTAACGAAATCCATGTCGATACTGTCCCACTTCCATTCGGGTATTGGCAAAGGTTGCAACAATCCCGATGGTTTCTGGTGGTCTATCTTGATCTGCTGGCAGACATCACATTTAGCTACGTACTCTGCCACTTCCTTCTTCATCTGGTTCCACCAATACTTCTTCTTCAGATCTTGGTACATCTTAGTACCTCCTGGGTGAATTGAGAATTGGGACGAAAGGGCTTCAGACAAGATTAACTCTCTTAATTCCTTCTTGTCGGGTATGCAATAACGACCACGGAAGGTGAGGATTCCATGCTCATCCATTGCATACTCTGCTGACTCTTCTCCTTGAATATCCTTTTTCAGTTTTTGAATCTCTTCATCTTCATCTTGTGCTGCCTTAATCTGATCTGTTAATAACGGTTGAATTTCTAATGTTGTTTCTTCACCCTGTTCTGTGATCACCAAGTTCAGTCGTATTATGTCCCTTTGCAATTCTGGCGGATACTCTGTTTTGCTAGCTTTGCTTGGACGAGCCTTGCGGCTAAGGGCGTCGGCAACTACATTGGCCTTGCCCAGGTGATACTGAAGATCAACATCATAGTCCTTTATCAGTTCCACCCATCTGCGCTGTCTCATGTTTAATTCTGGCTGTGTGAACAGGTACTTTAGGCTCTTGTGATCAGAAAATATCTCACATCGATTCCCCAGCAGGTAGTGCCGCCAAATTTTTAGTGCATGCACCACAGCTGCTAGTTCTAAATCGTGCGTGGGATAATTCTCCTCATGCGGCTTCAACTGTCTTGAGGCATAAGCGACAACCTTTCCGTCTTGCATAAGCACACATCCCAAACCTTGCTTTGAGGCATCACAATATATTTGGAACTCCTTTTCTGGATTAGGCAAAATCAAGACGGGCGTGGTTGTCAATTTGGTCTTTAACATCTGAAAACCTTCTTCACATGCATCTGTCCATGTGAATGGCTTGTCCTTCTTCAGTAGCTGAGTGAGTGGTCGAGAAATTTTCGAGAAGCCTTCAATGAATCGGCGATAATAGCCCGCCAATCCAAGGAAACTCCTTACTTCAGTCACGGTCTTGGGTTGTTTTCATTCCATGACCGCTGAAATCTTTTCTGGATCGACTTTGACTCCATCTTCAGATATAATATGACCCAAAAAAGCAACTTCTCTCAGCCAAAAACTGCATTTGTCAAACTTTGCATATAGCTGATGTTCCCTCAGTCTTGACAATACCATGTGCAAATGTTGTCTGTGCTCTTCTTCACTCTTGGAATATATCAGGATATCATCAATGAAGACAATCACAAATCGATCCAATTGGTCCATATGCACCAGGTTCATAAGATTCATGAAATACGCTGGCGTATTGGTCAAACCAAAAGGAACGACCGTGAACTCAAATATTCCATATCTGGTGATGAAGGCTGTCTTCTCTCGATCTTGCTCTCGGATCTTGAGTTGATGACAACCCGAGCGCAAGTCGATTTTGGAGAATACTTTGGCTCCTTTAAGTTGATCAAACAGGTCATCAATTCTTGGGGGCAATATTTGTTCTTGATCGTGACAGCATTCAAACCTCCGTAATTAACACACATCCTTAATTCTCCATTCTTCTTTTTCACAAATAGGACTGGGGCTGACCAAGGTGAAACACTTGGTCGAATGAATTCTTTTTCCAATAGTTCATCCAACTGCTTCTTCAGCTCCTTTAACTCACTAGCTGATATTCTATACTGGTGTTTGGCAATTGGCTTGGTACCAGGCACCAATTCTATTGCAAGTTCCACTTGCCTGTCTGGGGTCTTCCTGGCAATTCTTCTGGGAATACATCAGGGTACTCTTGCACCATTGGTACTTGGTCAGGCATTGCTGTTATCATGTCGATCATACGCTTCTTTGCATCTTTCAAAACTTCTCGGTCTGTTTTCACTATCACTCTCTGACCTTCAGGATTTACCAAGGATATTGTTTTGATCTCACAATCTACCTTGCCTTTGTTCTTGGCTAGCCAGCTCATGCCCAAAATGGCATCCAATCCTGACATATCTAACTGCAACAAATCTGCTCTGAAGTCTACCCCTTGGATTTTTATATTGAGCCCACTACACCCACTGTGGGACTCCATTCTAATCCCAGGGGTTTCAACCACATAAGTTCTTGGCAATGAATCAGAAGGCAACTGATTTCTTGAAGCAAAACTCTTCGAAATAAATGCATGCGTTGCACCCAGATCAAACAAAACCAATGCAGGTATGGAGTTGATTGGAAACATACCAGCAATGGTGTCGCTTGCTCCAGCTGCGTCTTGTGCTGACACATGGTTCACCCTTGCATAGAAGGTGGATCTGGTGCGGCCTCTACCTCTGCCTGCTGATGTGAAGTTCGCTGTTCCTGTGGGTGATTGAGGTCTGTCTGCCTTGATCTGCAGATAACCTCCCTTGGGAGTGCTAGAGCCTGACTGTGACTTCGTCTCCTGCTGCTGCTGATTTTGGAATTCGAGTTTTGCAGCAGCTGAGGGCAAACTCCTTCTGGGACATTGATCTCTATAGTGTCCAACCTCTCCACAATGGAAACAAGCATCTGTCC
Source organism: Dendrocalamus latiflorus (assembly GCA_017311315.1). Classification (NCBI taxonomy): domain Eukaryota; kingdom Viridiplantae; phylum Streptophyta; class Magnoliopsida; order Poales; family Poaceae; genus Dendrocalamus; species Dendrocalamus latiflorus. The sequence continues at coordinate 21,268,166 of CM029626.1, read as the reverse complement.
TTCGCGGACAGCTGCTAGCAAGATGCTTCCCACCGCAGGTGGGGCATTTGACAGCCGAAGGTAAAGGAGAGTTGTATTGCTGAGACTGCCCGGACTGAGTCTTCGGTAGCTTCACATACTGTCGGGGGAATTGGGATCGAAATGAGGATGATCCCGAGGTTTTGCTCCGCTGAGCAATGTGCGAAGAAGACTGAGATTTGTGCACTGCCTTACGCTTCCTGTAATCTTCCATTTCACCTCGGGCCTCTTCGGAGTTAATGAGACTATCTACCATTTCATGCAGGTCTTTGAACTTCATGGCTGAGATATGAAATTTCAAAGACTGTTGTAGTCCTACTCGGAATTTACTCATCTTCTTTTCTTCATTGTCAACATCCTCTGGGGCGAATCTGGAAAGATGGTTGAACTCATGTAAGTACTCCATAACGGTGCGTCCTCCTTGCTTAAGCGCAAGAAACTCCCGACGCTTAGCCTCCATGACGCTATCTGGTATGTGTGCCTTGCGGAAGGCCCTTGAAAAGTCTTCCCAACTAATTTCTCTGTTCTGTAGGGTACGTTGGTAGTTGATCCACCACGTAGCCGCAGCACCCTGCAACTGGTGGGATGCGTATAACACCTTTTCTTTATCATCACATCGAACAGTGTCAAGTTTCCTTTCCACGTCCACGAGCCAATCCTCAGCTACTATGGGGTCAGCTGAGGTGAAAAAGACTGGTGGACGTGTTTTCATAAAGTCTGCCCATCGGGTGGAAATTGGTGCACCATCCCGAGGAACATTGCTTCCATCTTGAATTCCTGGAGATCTGGCTGCTATCTGTTCCAGAAGTCTGGCATGCTGGTCTAACACTTGTAAGATGTTCTGTTCTCCCTGGTAACGATTCTGCTCCAACATTGCTATCACACTAGCGAGTGTCGCTTGATCTGTGGCAGGTGCACCCTGCCTGTTGGTCTGACCACTCTGCTCTGCCGGATCCATCTGTTGATTGGGAACTTGAAATCAGCTTTGCAGCGGCTTTGGCAATTAAGAGCAGGTAAGTAAGACTTCGAATTTCAAGGTAAGTATAGGGTGAAAAAGGTAAGAACGAGAGCGAAAGGGGACAGGAGAAAGCTTTGAATACAGGGGGATTACTGATAAGTAGGCAAACAACATACAAGATAATGAACATATTTTTACAATACGCAAGTGGTACACAAACCACTTAGAGTTCATGATTACACCTGCTTTTCATTACAAAGAAATACCACTACCACTCAGGGTCAATCTAATCTGGCGAGCAATCGCTACTCCTCCAACTACTGAGGGACGAAATTTTGAAGTTAGACAAGCGAGACAACAACTTTTGCAAATGTAAATCTTAAGCAGAAATAAACTAAGATAGATAAGGTAGCAATGAGAGAGGAAGAAGACAGCAATAATACTTATGTTTTTCGTAAACCCTTTTTATGGCTTAAATTAAGTTTTACGATAAAATCGCTTCCTAATTTGCCTTAGGTCTCAACATACGGTCAAGAGCCTGCTCTGATACCACTTCTTGTAACGCCCCCGTTTCCAGGGGCGCATACGGACACGGCACCCCGTAACTATTCACGCATGAACAGTTATGGAATGTCGCGCAAGAGTATACCATTGCATGCTTACAACCAAAAGTCCAGCATATATTTGACATAAGGATTAACATCCAGCTGACAGCGGGGCGTGCAAGCCCAAAGTATAATTACATTACAGAAGCTCCAAGATCCGCTTGAGCGCGGCCAAGACCTAAAACCACGGGTCCTCGTCGAAGAAGAGACCCTCAGGGACGTCCTCGACGGGGAGACCTTCACCTTCGTCTTGATCCTCTAAAGAAGGGCAAAAGCAAGCCGTGAGCCAATCAACCGGCTCAGCAAGTCCCAAAGGGACCCTAACTTATTACATGCACGGAACATCAAAGGAAGGGAGTATACTTGGTTTATTAATTCTGAGTGGATGCAGTTTTATTTGCAATCATTTTACGAAATGGACCCAAAACTACTTCTTAAGATCTCAGGGGTTTTTCATGAAGAGTTCATTAACCAACTAATCAAGTTAAAGCATGTACAAAACTACTTAAGCTTCGCGGCTGGAATCACCCAAGTGACACAGCTCCAATAACCGGGAGCACGGCGTATTCGAATACCATTTATTTGACTCTGCAGAGTTTGCTCAGCTTTACCCACACGATCCCTTAACTCCCGCTAAAGAGTTAAGAAAGCCAGGTCGTTTCGCTGCTCAACCCTTGGTATACACTCCACCCGATAGGCGAGGAAACCCGCACATCCTCGGGTATCCGCTGGCCCTCGCGGAACGCCGGACCCGAGTTGTGGAGACCTATCGTTGTCTTAGTCCGACTCCCAAAGCGGGGTTTCACTTAAGTTGAGCAGGTACTAAACCAGGGTTGACAAGTCAACTCCTGTGGTTGAGCGATTGCTATGACATTTGCTCAGCGTAAGGGTTTCAGTCCTTATATTTTCACATGGTCCGCAACCTTACCAGGCCCGCGACCCAACCTAGGGTAAGCGGTGGGCGAAAACCGTCTTGCGGCGCACCACAACCCCGCCTTACCCTAACCTCAATTCTCGGGTAAGAGGTGGGCGAAAACCGTCTCGCGGCGCACCACAAACCCCCTTACCCTAACCTCAATCCTAGGGTAAGAGGTGGGCGAAAACCGTCTTGCGGCGCACCACAAACCCCCTTACCCTACCTCGTGCCCACAGGCACTCTCCGCTCTAGGGCACGGTGTCCCATACCACCCTACCCTAGAGTCGGGTTTGCAAATCCTATTGGCCCACTGCCACAGCCTTATTAGTGTAAGACTTTGCATGATAATAATACCCTATAATTTATCTAGATTAACAGATAATTATTTCTAGGGTTACAAAGGCATGGCAACAATTTAACAGGGCATTTATCAGTGGTAGGATTAACTATATAACATGTCATTCCAAACATTTTATTTTACTTTGAATTAACCTTTCACAAATAGCATAATGCAAATAGCATAATAACATAATTTAAATAACATGGGATACGACATGATCAAAGGATTTGGGACTTGCCGTCAATCCGAATGATCTCAGCTAGCTCGAACGAAGAAACACCTGGATCCTGAGCCTGCACTTGAACTTCCGGAATCTTCGAGACTAGCGCAAACACATAAAACAAATTAAATCCAGCTTGAGACTAATCAAGCGAGGGAAAATAAACTATTTAAAAAGGAGTAAAATGCATAAATCTCCAAATGAGGAATTTTAGAATTTTATCTGGGATGATTCTGTGGAAATGGAGGTCACCAATGGGTCTGGAATAATATTTGGAGCAAAGTGGTGAAATTTGGGAATTTTTGGGATTTTCTGTGATTTTCTAGGATTTATTTGGATTTCTGGGATTTTGGAAATTAGGAAATCAATTGGAAAATCAAATGAACAGTGCTTGGGCCGGCCTTCTGCTACAGCGCGGCCCGGGCGAGAAAACGGCCCGCGCGGCCGAAAGCCAGCGCGGTCCACGCGCGCGCCTCCCCGCACCCGATGGCTGACGCGCGGCTTGCGCGGACGGCCGAGATGCGGAGGAGCGGGCGGATGAGATGAGCTGCTGCGGGGATCGGACGGCAGCGGAGCAACGAAGGCGGTGAAGCGGTACAGGGAGGGATCGGACGGAGGAGGGGCGATGATTTTACGAAGATCCGACGGTCGCGACATGTTGCCATCAGGCGGCCGGGGTTAGATGGCAACGGGAGGAACGGGCGGATGAGATGGGGCCACGTCCCCCGTCTTCAACCTCCAGCCGTGAGCTCGCGACAGAGGGACAGCGAAGCGGAGCTGTGGCGTTCCGGCGACGGTGACGGCCTACCGGGGCCGGGGAGGGTCCCGTCGGGTAGAGGGTGGCCGGGGGACTCCATTTTGGAGCCTTGGAAAGCGAGAAAAACAGAAGGGGAGACGGGAGGCAGAAAGGGGAACAAGTTCACCGGCGGCGAAGGAGGGTCGCTGGCGGCGATTGGGGCCAATCGGCCGCGGCTACACCATCTACGGAGGAGAGGGCTCACATTTGCGGCGGCGGCGTGAGCTAGGGGGCCCCGGGGTGAGCTGGCCACGGGGAGCTGTCGAGGTTGGCGGCGAGCTTCGGTGGCGAGGTCACACCGGCGGTCACCTGGCCAGGGGAGTGCACAAAAATGATCAGTGCGCTGAGGGGAAGCTCGGGGAGCAAGTAATTGGGGAATGGGGAAGGAGAGCGGAAGATCGAGCTACGGGGGTCGCCGGCGCAGGGGAGAGTCTCGACGGCGTTAGGGACGACGGGGGTCCAATCGTTAGCTCAGGGAGCTTCTTGGGAGTGGCAGGAGGGGAAAGAGGGTGTTAGGGGAGCTCGGGGATCAAAGGGGGAGCGAGGAGGCCAGGGCGGCTTTTATAGCCGAGCGGGAGGGAGGCGGAAACTTAGGGGAGAAGGCAATGGGCGGCCTCTGGGGTCAACAGGAGCAGGTGGGGAGTCTTCTCCGCGGGATGGAGGTGACGCTGGCTCTGCAGGGGAAGTAAAGGTGAGGCGACGGGAGCTTGGGAGCAGGTGCGCGGCAGCAGGGCGGGGGCGTGACCGCGCGCGGGAGAAGAAGGAGCCGCCGCTGCCAGGTGGGGTTGGGCGCAGGAGAGTGGCGACGTGTGGCGCGGAGGTGCTGCCTGCTTCAGACCGGGTGACGTCGGGCGACGCGAGCGGGGGAGGAATCCGGGGCGCAGAGGCGGTGCGGGGTGGCGCTGGGAGGCTGCGCGGCGAAGCCAGGAGCGGGGCGCCCTCACGCGCGGGCGCAGGCGAAAGGAGAAGGCGGAGAGGGGCTGGGGCGCCAGCGGGAGAAGGGGAGCGGGGCGGCGCCGCAGTGGAGGGGAAGGCGGAAGCGAGCGGGAGGCGGGGAAGGAAAACGCTAGCGGGGAGGGGCGCGAGCGCCAGGGAGGGGAGGAGGCGGAAAAGAAGGGTAGCGCCAACCGGCGGAAGAGGCAAGGAAAAGGGAAAGGCGCCAAAGAGAGGAGAAAGCGGAAAGGCCGAAAGAGGAAGGCGGATTCCGGGGAGAACTTTCCCGAAAAGGAAAGTTTTCAAAATTCACTCAAAAACCCAGCAAAAAAAACAAGGAAAAATTTGGTTTGAAATTTTGGGGCTTTTCAAACTTACAATGCTTCTCTTTTCAAAACTTACAAAGAATGGCCTTATAGTGGCTATGGTGTGATTCAGCGAAATTACACAAAATCGTAATGGTCCACGATGTCCATTATCAAACGAACGCCATACGGATAGCGTGCTATAGACAATCCTTGCCTCCTTGAGTGATTATAGGCGATCGAGCACACTTTTCCGACTTAATTCATGCAATACATTATTAATTGGTTGCTTCCTTGAGTGATTGATGGACGTACGCCTTGCTGAGTTGCACGACCAAATTACGGGCCTGATTTAACTAGCTTATAGTTTAAACTTCTACTTATAATTTTTGATTTATAATTAAAATTATATTGTAGCGATTGTTATCTTTTTATGAGAAAAAATAAACAACGCATTATAGCGTCACGGACAATACAAAAGAATAAGAGGAGAAAACAAAAGGCAAAAAAACCGAAATTAGAAGTTAACGTGTTCCAGATAAATTTTGATTTAAATAAATCAAAAAATAAAATAAATCAGAAGTTAAAATCATTAGGAGCAGAGACGTGTTTTTAGAATACAACGGTGCACGCACCCAATCGACAGGAACGGAACCCTAATTAAGAACGGCAAGGGCGGCCGTGTGGGCCGTGACACGCACACGTGCGGATGCACGCATGCATGCATCTTATCCGGGTTAGGTCAGCTACCTACCTAATACCAAATCCTTTGAAATTAATATGGTGATGCAACTATATATGAAAGCGATGCTGGCTTGCTCATCTAACCTGGCTTGCAAAATTAGTCTGAAAAGGTTGCTTGGTTAGTGAGGAAAGTTCGTGTCTCTAGACCATTGAGGAAAATTATATTAGCTAGCTGTTAGAATTCATGCGGCAAGGATATGCTTAAACTTTGCATAACGCAAAAAAAGGGTGCCAAAATTATTTTTGCTTTATCTTATTAGAACAACACTGCAAAATTATGAGAGAAAAAAATGCTATTTATGGACCTATATGTTTGGGTCCTTCCATTTAAAAATGTAAATGAGTTGGGCATAAAAGGATTTTTATCGTTTGATATTAATGATATTTTAAAATAACTTCCTCCCCCAGCTTATTTTCAAAAATTGAAACCCTACATGCCATGGATGACAATGCAAGCAGACATGGTCCATTTTGAAAATAAATAGGGCCTATCCGTGACGTTGCGATGTTTATTTGTTTGCAAAGTCGCCTTCCATGGTGTTGTGGGCATCCTTTATTTTTAAAATAAGATGGGGGTTTTATATTTAAAAATAAAACGAGAAAAGGATCAAACAAAAAAGAAGTCGACATACCATGCCCTACTTGACAATTGCATGATATACCACCTGGTCCTAATCTATCATCTAAAGAGTCAGTAAACAACCTGTATACTGAAAGTCGAAAAGCGTGTAAATCAAAACGAAAATTGTAACCACTTTTGGCAGCAGAGAAGTGAACAAACTTGGTGGAAAAGAGAGTGTTTCAGGTATGAATGGAAATAATAGAATACCTTTTGGACAGAACAAATGCTTCCAGACTTCAACAACAGGCATGAGTATCAAAAGTATACAGGACAGTTCCATCACGTTCACGAGCAAGACAAGAACAAAAAAATTTCTTGCCTGTCTTATAAAAGAATAGGAAGTTCCCGTACGCAATACATCAGTGATGAAGTGAATAATATAACCTGTTAAATTCTAAAGAACATATGAGATAAACCATGCTGATGAGTGAAGTTGAGGACACTTTCAGCTGCCAAGATGAAAAGGCAAATGCCTGGCTTATCAAAGACTAACGCCCCGATCAACTCGGCTTCGGCTTCTGGCTTCTGGCTTATTTTTCACTATTCATAAGTTTCATCTTTTTCTGAACTTTTGGCTTTTTGTTGAGCTTTTTTGCCGGTTCTTTTTTCCCGTATTTGTTTGTATTATACGTAATGGGCTAACATATTTTTTATTTTTAAATTTTTTTAAATTTAATTATGCTAAATAAGCCTCTGTCAGCTACAGTGTTTTTTTCAGTCAGCTACAGTGTTTTCAGCCATAAGCCACAAACTTTTCAGCCGAACCGATCACCACCTAAGTACACACCTCATGCAGCCTTACAAATATATATAATTCATGCCTTATCTTCTCCTTCTCAGTTTGTCCTCAACTACATGTTGAAAAAGCAGTATGCCATGTCCACTAGATCCATTTCAACCGGGAGATATTACCGCACGGTATGCCATCGGGAGGCAGTGGTGGATCCAGGATTTAAATATACTTCGGACTAAATTTAAACTAAGTAGTAATCTAGTATATCACAAATCTAGAACTATATTATGATATAACAAAAAAATACGTCACAAATGTCTTGCTCCTTTTCATTTTGTAATTTATATCCTTAAACCTTAATAGTTAGTTCCTAAATAGCAAATGTAAAACATTAAATATATATCATTTCACCAAATCATTCGTACTAATTTCAAAACATAAAAATAATTTTTTTACTGTTTTACTTGCTCCATTGCACGGTCTCGGTGAATCGTTGAATCGATCGCTCAGTCACTTATTAAATCCATCGCTCATGCCTCGCCTCGCCCATTCTGCTTCCGCCCATTCGGCATTTCATCCCCACTTCCCCAGCCCGTCTCCACGTCTTGTCTCACTCTCTGCTCCGATGCTCCCTGCTGTGTTCGCCGCTCGCCTGGCGCTCGCTGACTCGTTGTGCTTGCAGCTCGCCTGGCGCTCGCCGGCTCGCCGTGCTCTCTGCTCGCCACTCGTCGCTCGCCTGGCGCTCATCGTGCTCTCTGCTCGCCGCTCGCCTGGCGCTAGCCGTGCTCGGGGCTCGGCTGCGGCCTACGGGTCCATGAGGCGAGGGCGGCGGCCGGCGGTGGAGGCGCGCGTAGACAAGGCAATGGCTGGCGGTGGGGGCGCACGGACTGCGGCGTCGCTGTGTGCCTACGTTTGCATCGGGAGCGAGGGGCGAGGGCGGCGGCTAGCAGTGGAGGCGCGTGTAGACAAGGCAACGGCCGGCGGTGGGGGCGCACGGACTGCGGTGTCGTTGCGTGCCTACGTCTGCATCGGGAGCAAGGGGCGAGGGCAGCGGCCGGTGGTGGAGGCGCGCACAGACAAGGTGGCGGCCGACGGTGGGGGCTCGTGCAGGAGAGGACTAGACTCAGATCTGATTTGGTCGGCTGAGGGCTGGGGGTTGAGGATTAGGGTTTTCTTCTCTAGTTCTCTTGGTCATGGTGGATGACTCATGTATGGGCTGTTGACTTGATGGGCTGATTTGTCTGCTGTGGGCTGAGTTGTTGTTTGGGCTGCCAGGCTGATAAATTTGAGGCCTCAGGCTGGCTGCCAGTCTAATCATTTTTGGGTATATATTAGAGGGGGATAGCATTAGTAGTATTGTTGGGCCTCGGGCTATAGCCTACCCAGCCCGAGGCCCAGTTTCGCCCCTGTCAGGAAGGAGTATTAGTCATAGCGGGAGTCTATGCAAGTATTAGTCATGACAGAAGTCTATGCACTATGTCAATCATGGCCAGGAGTGCCAAGTGATATTTATTAATGAGAGTTAAGTGCATGTTACTTATGCTCAGAACGATTACTTGTTCTTTGATATGGAGGGCGCTTGATGATTGCTGTCAGTTAACAACAAGACCAAGGCTAGGGGAGGAGCCTGAGGCCATGGAGGGTCGTGTAAGTCCGGGTGAGACTAAATCTCAAGCAAAGAAATACGGGAGAAAGACAAGAATCATGATGAGGCAAATGCATGCATGTAATGTGCTATTGGACTTGGGCAGTTTCAAATGGACATGATTCAAGAGGAGGCCGAAGATGTATAGGCTTAGTGGCAAGTCATTGGGCATCACAGACTTCGTATTAAAGTTTGTTTTGAGGAGAAGCATCGTGAAGGCCGATGGATGGCAATTGTGTAAATTGTCCAATACTCGGTGGAGGGGCGATATGCAAAACCGTAACGGTGGCCTAAGCTACAGTACCTGGTTAGTAGTCATAGCTACAGTACCTGATCGGTGATCAGTAGTCGTAGACTTTGTGATCAGTAATCGTAGACTTCATGATCGGTAGTCGTAGGCTACGCGATCAGTTATCATAGACTTTGCGATCGGTACTTGTAATCTTCAAGTACACGTACGTGTTGGGCCAACGGTGTGCACAGCCTGTGCATGGCGGTCAGACCGATCTTACTAAGTGGTCTGAGGTTGATTTTTAAAAAGCGTGAATATTGATAGTTAAGAGTGTGTTTTATATGTGTCAAGTAATGTTGGTCAAGTTAGGAGGAACTTGTGCTAGGGAAAACATTCTTTGGTCTTTGCATGTGCAGGTTGAACGTAGAGACGGTCATGATCAGTGACGAGGAGGACCAGGACTAGGGGAAAATCTGAGGTCTAGGTGGTCGAGAAGTTACAAGGTAGTCGAGCTCACGATGGAGCACATAAAGATCAAAGGTGGATGATGCGTGAAGAAGCTACAGGAAGTGCGGTCCTTGAGACTTCGACACGTGATGAGTTGAAAGGAGTCCATAACTGGAAGGTTTAGAGATTATGGAAATCCCATGTTTGGAAGAATTTCGGGTCCCTTGATTTTTGAAATAATATAGGATTCCATGTCCATGTTTGATGAGGACACGGTTTGAGGCTCTAGCGTATAAAAGTAATGAGAGACTAAGTGTTAAGATGTGGCTTTTGCAGGGCTTTTGGGAGAAAGCTTTTGGAATTTTTGTACTAGTGTTTGAGGGGTGCTGTGAGGGCACTTTGTAACCACAAACATGATTCAGAAATAAAAGATCAGATCTTGTCTAGAAAGGTTAGTCGACGGCAATGGTGTGTTTTGTGGGCGTTGTCTTCGACCCGTTCTCATTTTGAGCAGAGTAGCGCGTGGAGAGATAGCGTCTCCCTGTCGACTTGATCGCATGTTGAGTTGTCCACTCGATCGCCTCCAACAGCATCGGTAAGGAGAGTAGACCAGAGCACATCAACTCAAAGATGCTGATTTCTTGAAGGCACAGGTGATCAAAATATTCAGCTCCCGGTGTCAAAGATTTTGAGTACGTGCAAACCGATCGAAGATCAAAGTATTAAGTGGTCGCAGTTTGCGACTGGAAAGGAGTTTTCAATAACTGAGCTATTGAGTGAACGATCGAGTGCCAATCGGTCGAAATCATCATCAAGTTTACAACATCTGATAAGTTGAGTGTCGAGCGGTTGAAACCTTCATCGAGCACTAAGAGATTCTAAAAAGAGAGGCAATCATTCACCCCCCCCCCCTCTGATTGTTCTATTCGATATTACAAATGGTATCAGAGTGGATTGCTATGGCATCAGAGAGGCTACTACGTCAAGTGCTTGATCTTGGTAAAAAGAAGAACGATAACTTCACGAGCATGTACTTCATGGAAAGCAACAACGACGATGATGACTACAGTGATCTCGATGAGGTAAGACCGTCGTATGATGACCTTGAAGATGCTTTGGTTAAACTTGCTATTGAAATGTAAAAGACCAAAAAGAATTTGAAAGAAAATAATTTTATTGTTGAAAGCTTAAATTCTGATATTAATAGACCTAGAGCTTTTATTTCTAATGATGAACCATGTGAGTCTTATCAAGTTTTGCATTCTAAGTTAGAAACTGCTAGATCAAATATTACATCAAACTTGGTTCAATTTAATGATGTAACTGATAAATTTGATGAATTAAGATTAACACATCACTCTTACGATGGAAAATTAAAACTAGCTAATGATAAAATTAAAAAGCTCAAGTCAAGTTCTTCTACATGTTTAGAGTCAAGTATTTCAAATCCTCAGTATTGAATTCCTAAATTTTATTTCACTAACTCCAGTATTGTGAGACCGATATTTCCGGTGATGTAAAAACAGTTGATGAAGATGGAGAACATGAGTTTGATTGGGTTCCAGTCTTTTACGTCATTGCTTGATTGGAACACTTGATGGTTCCTCACATTCTTTGATGGCGTCCAAGAACAGTTGAGATTAATTTTCAGATTGCTCATATTCACTCAAAACCGCTTGATTCTTCACATTTTGGTCATTTGCGAAGTGAGTTGGATGTATTACATCTTTTGGGATTATTCCGTGGGGAGCTTGCTGTTTCAAAATTTCAGAAGCTTTGTTTATTACTTGTCAAATAATTCATCAAGTCCAAATCGTTAAAATCAAATGAGTAGTAGAGCTCTCTTCATCATATTTACTCATATGTTGTGTTGGACCGAAATGGCGACAGAGGGGGGTGAATGTCGATCTTTAAAAATCGCCCCCAACAAGTATCCTCACTTAAGCTTCTTATCCAATAGCTATGGGAGCTATGAAGATAGAAGATATGCACTACTGGAAGTCACAGCAACAGGGATAAAATAGATCCAAAAAGAAGCAGTCAAGAAAGATAATTTCAGAGTAAATCTGACTGCAAGCGATAGTACCGCTGAGACGAGCGGTAGTACCGCTAGGCGGTAGTACCTCTTGCCAGAGACGTTCGGACCGTCCGAACGTTTCATTGCTGCCAATCGGACTAGTCCGAACATAACCGGTAGTACCGCTAGGACGAGCGGTAGTACCTCTCGAGGAGCGGTAGTACCTCTCGAGAAAATTAGCAAACAGGATTTTCAGAAATCTGAGAAAAACGCAAAGATTCTTGGATTCTTGGCTTGGGAAACTTTGAGGATACCTCGGGAACACTCCCAGAAGAATAAGCCAAGAGCCAAAATCAAGAATCCACTAGAAAATCAAAAGGATTTCAGATTCAAGCCCAAAACCGAAAATATTCAGAAAGCTGCGCAAAAACTCAAATTCCCGTTTCATCTTTGATCATTTGGCTATGAAACTTTGAGGATAGGTTAGCAATAGCCTCTGGACCTCTCATGCCAGGTTTCATGCCATCTCGTGAAGGGAAAAGAAAATAGCACCAAACCCTATAAAGGCAAAAGCATGAAGAGAGGAAGCCCAAAAGATAAAACTGAAATTAAACCTGATTTGCTCTTGGGATTAACTAGCCAAATGGCTTTTGAGCATCTCCCATGTCATAGCAACCCATTTTGGGCCTTCCCAGCAAGAATCAACAGGAGAAACAAAAACTCAAGATTCTGCCATGAAGAACAACGAAGGAAAAACGAAGAACAGAGAACACGAACAGAAGAAAACTTTAGATTTTCATTTCCAATTAACAAGGATTACAAGGAGTCCCGATACGCATGGACATTCGAACAAGAGGAATGATTACAAGACTCTCAATCCATCTCCTCACTCTCCCTCTCCATCCTCAAGATCACCAAGGGCTTCACATGCTTCTTGGGAGGAACACACACAGAGAGCTACCACATTGGAGACATCGAAGGAGACACAGAGGGAACACAACTCTGCCTCTACCAACAACTCTCAACCACTAAAGCCTAAAGCCAAAACAAACTCTAAAGCCTATTTTGACTAAAGGAAACCCTAAAATCCCTTCAAGTGTTCAAGTGGGCTTGCAGCCCCTCCAACCTATTTATAGCCCACGGCTAACGGGTCTCCACCCCGTTACGCCCGCTAAATCCAACGGAGCCCGCTCCCGCTTGTGCAGCCTTGCGAAATTCCCGTTTCGTCCCTCCTGCACCTTCCGGGAAGCTTCCGCGCTCCTTGTCTCGCACGCCTTGCAACCACCTCGAGTCCACGTCGTCTTCGACACATCCCGACCATTCTGACCTCGGCGCCACCTGCGCCTAATCCGGTCCACCGTGTCTCGCCACGACTCCGCCCGATGTCCTGCAGCCACACAGACAAGAAACACATCAAATAGCACCGCTCGATACATGAAAGCGTAAATGGTATAAACACACCATACTTACACACACTGAAATTGCTGGAATATTCAGGCTAAGCGGTATGGCCACCTTGTGTTGGGTAGTATGACCGGAAGACGAATAGACGATGACCATGCTTGGTAGCCAGAGACTTCAACCACGGTAGAACGACCACGGCAGATCAATCACAGAAGAACGACCACGGCAAAATGACCACGGTAGAATGACACGGCAGAACGACCACGACAGAATGATCACGGCAAATCGACCACGACAGAATGATCACGGCAAATCGACCACGACATGTCGAGCACAATAGTGAACCGGTTGGAGCTATAGTGAACCTGTCGTAAGCTATAGTGAACCGGTCATAAGCTATAGTGAACTGGTCTATAGTCAAAGCCTTGTATTGGGCTGTTCGATCAGTAGACTTCGACTATAGTCGGTAGTCAAAGGCGTCGACCACGATCGATGATCGATAGTGTGAGCTATAGTAACCGGCCGGTAGTCATAGCTATAGTACCTTATCGATGATTGTAGCTACAGTGCTTTATCGATGGTCGTAGCTATGGTCCATGGTCAGTAGTCGTAGCCATAGTACTTAATCGGTGATCGGTAGTCGTAGAATTCACGATCGGTAGTCGTAAGCTAATCAATACTCGTGATCTTCAAGTGCTCATATGTGTTGGGCCAACGGTATGATCGGTCTATGCATGGTGATCAGATCGGTCTCACTAAGTGGTTTGAGGTTGATTTTTGGAAAGTGTGGGTATTGAGATTGTAGATGATTTTATTTGTGTTTATTAATGCTTAAGAGTGTGTTTTGCGTGTGTGAACTAATGTCAGTCAAGTTGGTAAGAACTTGTACCTGGGAAAACGTTCTTTGGTCTTTGCATGTATAGGTTGGGCGTAGAGACAGCATGGTTGGTGACGAGAAGGACCGGGACTAGGAGGAGGAAATTTAAGGTCCAGGTGGTTGAGGATGTCACGAGGTTGTCAGGCTCATGCTGGAGCACATGGAGATCAAAAATGGATGGTACGTGAAGAAGCTATGGGAGGTGTGGTTCTGAAGGCTTTCACACGTGATGAGTTAGAAGGAGTCCATAACTAGAAGGTTTAGATATTTTAGAAAACCTATGTTTGGACATGTTTCGGTCCCTTAATTTTCAGAATCTGATAGGATTTCGTGTCCGTGTTTGCTGAGCACACGGTTTAGGGCTCTAGATATAAAAGCAAGGAGAGGCTAAGTGTTAAGACGTGGCTTTTGCAAGGATTTTGGGAGAAATCTTTTAGAACTTTTGTGCTAGGGTTTGAGGGGTGTCGTTAGGGCACTTTGTAGCATAGAACATGATTTAGAAATAAAAGATTAGATCTTGTCTGGAAAGGTTAGTCGACACTAGTGGCGTATTTTGTGGGCGTTGTCTTCGACTCATTCTTGTTCTGAGCAGAGTAGCGTGTGGCGAGATAGCATCTCTCCGTTGGCTTGATCGCACGTCAAGTCGTCCACTTGATCGCCTCCAACAGCATTGGCAGGGAGAGCAGACCAGAGCATGTCAACTCAAAGACGCTGATTTCTCGAAGGCACAGGTGATCGAGAGGTTCTGCACCCGGTGTCGAAGATTTCGAGTATGTGCAAACCGGTTGAAGATCAAAGTATAAAGCGATCGTAGTTTATGATTGGTAAGGAGTTTTTGGCAACTGAGCGGACGAGTTCCGAGCAGTCAAAACCATCATCAAGTTTACAACATCTGAGCAGTTGAGCCCCGAGCAGTCGAAACCTTCATTGAGCACTAAGAAATTCTGAAAAACGAAGGCAATCATTCACCCTATCTGATTGTTGTATTCGATCCTACATTAAGGACTCACAAGCAAGTGCAAATTGGAGTTTTTCTCTTTTACCTGGTTTTAATATAGTCTTCCCCATTTTTGGCAAAGGTTAGAACTTTTACTATGGTCTTTCACGATCATTGATTGGAATTGGTTTTTAACATCTTAGAAAGGGTTTGTACAAATTTCACCTTGTTTATATCAATGATTTAAGAGTTGGCATTTTTCTTAGTCGTGGGTAGTGTTGTTCTCTCTCTCTCTCTCTCTCTCTCTCTCTCTCTCTCTTTTTGCTTCTATTCATGGAGTGGTTAGACCGCCCCTGGAATCCTGTCCGACCGGCTGGGCAATCTAACACCCCTTGGCCAGTGGTCAAACCAATGAAATTGAATTCTCGGGTGATTTTGTAATCTTTGGCTCTTGGCTTTAGTGAAGTTTGTGGGTTTGTGTTTTCCGATACATTGTGTTGCTAATCTTAGAGGATGATTTTAAGAAGTCATTCACCCCTCTCCCTTCTAACTCGCCATATCTGATCCTGCACAACTTGATTCAAGTACCGTCCACAAAATCTAGGGAATGAATTTTCAGATATTGTCAACACCCTAAGCCAACATGCTGTGGTAACTGACAACATCAGCAACACTGATTACAGTTTTGTCAAAGAAAGATAGCAAAAGCTGGAAAAAATAGAACCAATGTGGTATCAGTCAACTACAGAATAAAAGGGGGGAGAAAAGGACTTGTCAGACACTCAAGAGCTTCTGAAATTCTCTTCTGTTCAGTATTACTATTGTCGGCAAAGCATCAATCAGAAACTGACAGCAACAAGGTCAATTCTTGCAAAGATGGATATTGGTTGGAAAATGTTCCATATCAAGTTGCAAGACTATATAACATTCAGGCATCAACTTTATGATGTAGACAAGAACACAAAGTCAGACCACATGCAACTGCTAAAAAGCTAAGCTGTATTACATTCTCAACAAGATTGATGCCGAAACGCAGGGAATTCGATTCAAAGGTAGATACTATTAGAAAACGACAAGGAAAATAGTGCAAATAATCAAGAATAAGAGACATATTTTTAATGTGAAAAATCCTTATGGGAAAAAACTATGAACGCACAATTGACGATGATCACTATACGAAGAGAATTACAAAATGCAGGGGATTTACAATGAGTTGTCAACCCATCCCGTACGTCTTACACTGCCACAAACTGTCCTCCATCAATATTATCAGAATTCGGATCATATAAATCAACAGATACGATCTCTACAGCTGAAGAGAACAGCTTTTCTGCGATTAAACCCTACCATCGTGTCCCTCTTCATACTTTCATGTATTATATACAGTGGCTGGAATCAAAATAACAACATTTCCTACTGAATTGGAGGAGACTACCTTTTTCTACTTTTAAGCTAAAATGATTGAGCTAGTTTGTTGTTCTATCCCTCCAGAGAATCAAAATCTGCAAGGATCAAACATTACGCTGATTTCTCTGCTGATTCATCTATAGTCGACGAATTGATTGAGAAGCCATCGAGGAAGTCGCTGTCGGAATCAAGCTGTAGCTCTTTGAACATTGCCATGACCTGAATCATGGTTGGCCTTCGGTTAGGCCGATCATCCAAGCACTCGCAAGCAATCTTCAGATACTGATAGAGCTCAGCTTCTCCAGACTTTGTGTCCGTCAGTGTAGGATCAAAGATCTCGCTGCTTCTGTTCTCCTTAACCATCTGCTTCACCCAACCAACAAGGTTGTTGTCGCCAAACTCATTTGGATCGATCGGCTTCTTCCCTGAGAGGAGCTCCAAGAGCACAACACCGTAGCTGTAGACATCACCCTTGGTCGTGCACCTGAAGCTTTGGTAGTACTCAGGTGGCACGTACCCAGGCGTGCCTGCAAGTGTGCTCACACTTAGATGCGTATCAAGTGCATTCATCAGCCTTGCCATTCCGAAGTCCGATACACGAGCATCGAGGTTGTTATCAAGAAGCACATTGCTTGACTTCATGTCCCGGTGTATGATGTGGGGGATGCAGCTATGGTGGAGGAAGGCAAGGCCCCTCGCTGAACCAATCGCAATCTTCTTCCTTGCTGCCCAGTCAAGTTTAGCACTAGCCTTGGCCTTGTCATGTAGTACAACATCTAGGCTTCCATGCTTCATGTACTCATACACAAGGAGACGCTCATCACCAATCTTGCAATATCCAAGCAACGGTACAAGGTTGCGGTGCTTGATCTTTCCAATAGTCTCCATCTCTGCGGTGAATTCCCGGTCGCCCTGGCCTGTAAAATGGATCAGCTTCTTGATGGCCACAGCACTGCCATCCTTGAGCTTGGCCTTGTATACCTCGCCAAATCCCCCCGAGCCTACGAGGGTCTCGGCACTGAAACCATTAGTGGCCTCAAGGAGGTGCGCAAAGGTGAGCTTCCTCAGTGGCTTCTCGAATGTTGCCACATTGATGCTCAGTGGCTCGCGGACAGCAGACAGCTTCCAACTTGATGTGCCAGATGTTGGAAGGCTCTCAATATACCCGGTTCTCATCTCTTCAGTCTTCTGGTTCTTCCTGAGCTTGCATAAAGTGACCAGCAGCAGGAGCAGTATGAGCACGGAGAGTGCCACTCCGACAAGAATGCTTCCCCCAAGGACCTTCCTCCTCCCATCAGGCGAACCCCGTGGCCCCCCTCCTCCCCACCCGGGATTGTGCCCACAAGGAGGCAAAGGGATGCCACAGAGGCCATGGTTATTTTCATACCGGGACGAGGGGAATGTGGTGAGCTGGCCAGATGAAGGGATTGGACCAGTCAGGTTGTTGTTGGAGACGTCGAAGTCCGCAAGGAAATTCAAACCACCAAGGCCCGAGGGGATGCTGCCAGTGAGCTGATTGTTTGAGAGGTCAAGTGCGCCAATCGATTTGAGCCCTGCAAATGCATCCGGTATTGCACCACTGAGCTCATTGTGCCCCAAGTTAAGGACTTGGAGATACATCATGTTCCCAAGGCTCCCCGGTATGGCGCCGGTGAGACCATTGTATGAGAGGTCCAGGAAGATCATGCTACCATTGTTGTTGAATGTGTACACCGTTGTGCCAGTGTATATCCTTGTGGATGGGCACAGGTGCACTGCTGGGAACTCGGCCAGCCGCTCAGGCCGGATGCCAAAGAACTCGAAGAGCACACCGGCGCCAGGGCAGATGTTGCCTGCCTCATTCCGGAGAAACGCAAACTGCTTCCCTGACACAATACCACCTGGAACGAGCCCCCCCTGGCCCGCTAACTCCGACGGTATCGTGCCGGTGAAGCTGTTGCTGTTGAGGTCAAGCCAGATGAGGTTGTTGCAGCTGCCAAGCTCTGCTGGCACACGTCCAGAGAGCAGGTTCTTGTTGAGTTGCAGAATGGCGAGCTTCTGAAGCTTGCCAAAGCCCCGAGGCACGCTCCCGGTGAGACGGTTACCAGAGAGCGACACCCAGATGAGATTCACGCACCTTGTAATGGACGGGGGAATGCTTCCGGTGAAGTTGTTGTAGCTTATCACCAATGTCTCCAATGCGGCGCCATTGGAACAAAGGATGTCCGGTATCTCGCCGGACAGGCCATTCGCCCACATGACCAGATCAACGAGCTTCGGCAGCCGCATGATTTCTGGCGGAATCTGACCAACAAGTGAATTGAAGCTGAGATCAATGGACTCCAGATTGGCGCAATTACCAAGCGATGGCGGCACGGTGCCGTTGAGGTAATTGTTCGGGAGGAGGAGCTTCCGCAGCGAAGGCAGTGATGAGCACAGGTCCGGCATTATCTCTCCGTCGAGCTCATTGGACCCAAGGTCAATCTCCTCAAGCAATGGGCACCCCGCCGCAAGCACCGGCAGCGAGTTCACGCCGGTGATGTTGTTGAATGAAAGCCGCAGCACACGGAGTGAGGAGATGGTGCTGATGACACTGACCACAAAGTCCCCGGAGAGCTGGTTGCCGCCGAGGTCGAGAACCTCGAGGGACTTGCACTTTGCAAAGCTTGCCGGCAAGGCACCAACCAGCCGGTTGCTCGACAAGTCCAGTACAACAATTCTGCCACACAACTGGCTCAGCTCATCCGGCATCGGCCCGGCGAACTCGTTGCCGGCCAATGCCAGCCGGCTCAGAGAGGAGAAGCCCGTCAAGAACGTCGGTATTGCGCCCGAGAGAAGCTTGTTCCCCGACATGTCGAGCGTCTCAAGGCGGCGGCAATTGGCGAGGCCCGGCGGCAATCTGGTGCTACTCAGGCCATTGTAGGACCAATCAAGCACCGTGAGGCTCGCGCACGCGCCGAAGTCGTACCCAGAGACATCGCCGGTGAAGTTGTTCCCGGCGATGCTCAGGTACGTCAGGTTGGCCGGCGCGGTGGCCACGAGCCCGGCGGGCAGCGCGCCGGACATGTGGTTCCACGACACGTCGAGCGCGGTGACCTCGCTGCACGACGCGAGCTCCGGCAGCCGCCCGGTGAAGAGGTTAGCGGAGAGGTTGAGGTACCGCAGGCCGTGGCAGCCGGCGAAGGAGTAGTTCAGCAGGCCGGCGTCCGCCAGACGGTTGCGCGACAGGTCGAGCGACCGCAGCGACGGCGCGTACGGGAACCCGCCGCCGACGAGGGAGTTCCTCGACAGGTTAAGGAACCGCAGAGCGCCGCAGGACGCCAGGAACGCCGGGGGCAGCGTCCCGTTGAAGGCGTTCGACGACATGTCCACCTCCACCAGCGCGCATGACGACGACGACGCGTGCGAGAGGTTGCCGTAGAAGGCATTGCCGCGGAGGTCGAGGCGCTGCAGCGCCGGGAGCGCGAGGAGCGCGTCGAGCCGGAGCTCGCCAGCGAGGCCCATGCCACTGAGGTTGACGGCGACGACCCGGCCGTCGGGGGGCGGCGCGCACGAGACGCCGGCCCACGAGCACGGCGCAGTGGAGTTCCCGCCGGCGCCGGACGCCGCGTCCGCAACCCAGCTCGCGAGCGCGCCGCGTGGGTCGTCCGCCACGGACGCGCGCCCGAAGGCGAGCAGCGCCGCCGCCTCGTCGGCGTCGGCAATGCCGGGCGCCAGCACCCGAAGCAGCAGCAGCACCAGTAAGGAGAAGGCGGCCGCCGTGAAAGGCGGGGAGGCGGCCATGGCTTCGCGTCCTCTTATACGTCAATTCGCACCCGTCGATTCTTGCAAGGAGGAAGAGAACCAAATGGAGATGGTCGCTAACTTCTTGCGTCCTGCCGAGTTCTTGGATGACTTCACATGTCGACGGAGCGAATTAGGATTGCATGTTCTCTGCAAATTTGCAGCAAATTTTTCACATCATTTTGGCATACAAATTCACTCCAAATTCGCAGCGTAAATCGTTTCCAAAGAACAACAAGGACACAAGGAATCTTTGCAAGGGAAAGCACCCAACAACAGTTGAAGCAAATGCGAAATTCTTGGTTTGATTTCTTTGTGCAAGTTGCCAACACTAAACCCCAAAAGGCAAGACAAAATATCTCAAAATTGATAGAATCCATGAACCAAAACAGAGTGGAAACGAACTCCAATTTGGACCCCCAAGAAACCAACCCAGACAAGTCCCAAGAACAAGAACCAAAAGGCCACAAAACCACCAAAAAAACAAGATTAGTTGGAACCTCTAAACCAACCGAAAAACAACCGAACATTTGAAAAACTAAACCAAGGAGGCAATAGCACCAAAGCAAAGGCAAGAAAGAAGCACTCACCTTGGCACCCAAAACCTCATCAAGAATGGAGAAAAACTACAAGGTTCAGAGAAGAAGGAAACAACAGAATCCACTGCAAGAATTGGAGACAAGGAGAGAGAAGCAGGAGGGAAAGGAGGGAGGGGAGAGAGACAAAAGCAGAAGGCTCACACGAGCTTAACACTTTAAACTATTTAAGTAGGGGCGGAGAGCAAGCAAGCGAAGGACCCTCGCTAACTACTTCAGACTATTTAAGTAGGGTTTGTTTGTTGTTCGCTTTATTCATTTGCATTTAATTATGATTTTTTAGTAGTTTTGGTTTTTTAGTTTGTTGATGTTTTCTTATTCCTTTATACTGTTTGTGTAGATATAACGGTATTTTTTTTATTTTTTTCTATTTAATAATTGTTACAGTATAATTTTAACTAAAATTCAACCGGGAAAGCCGCAGTCACTTAAAATGGGTCTAAACCACCATTAGTTTAACTCCCCTTTGGCATTAAGAAAACATCCAAGAGTTTGTTTGGTTGTGACGGCAATTAGCCCCGAAAAGAGGGCCCGAATTGTTTTTATTAATCGAAGGAGGTGAAACTGCGCGAGTTTCGAAGGATAATATTTGGTTTTTGTGAGGGGTTGGATAAAACCTTCTTTTGTGCTCAAATGCTCACTTTTTTTTGCTTGTGTGTCTCAGCATCTGTGTCTGGTCAAACTTGGATTTGGCATCTCACACCTCTCTCGGACTCCCCTCTATTGCTCATTGGAGACGGTTCAATTAGATGTTGCTCATGATTTTTAATTATAGCTTATAATTTTTTACTAAAAATTAATAGTAATAGTTAAAAAAGTGGTTTTTAAAAGAAGTAAGCGAACGATGAAAAAGTGATAAAGATATACGTACACGTGATGGGAGCGAAAGGAGTAGGATGAATGATACATCCGTAACCCCTGCCTTAACCCTAGAGTAAAACAGTAGCAAGAGGAGTGAAGAAACCGTTTCGAGAAACCATGTGTCCATATTGTCTTTTGATTTTTCAAGTAGAAATTCATGTTGGCATGCACTATTTTGTCACTAAACATGTTTGTGGAATATGTCATGGATGTCCACTTTCGGCATGCTATAATTTCTTAGCCAGGTATTTGGTTTGTTGAGGTTCTTGCATTGCAATGAAAAATAAAATTACTTTGCCCTCTTTTGGCAAAGAAGAATTTGATATGCCGCTTGCAATTCAGACAATATTCTATATATGTTGATACCATTAACAATGATGGTAACTGACGTTACTTACAAAAATCTAACTTATATATTTATAAGCATGTTTTGAACAAAAAAAATCTTATTGCAGTTTATATAGTTAAAGCTTATTCTAGAAAATAACCTTATGTGCATATATATAGTTTATAATTAAACAACACAAAATCATTATATGTATTCTGCACCACTAATAAACTTAAACCAAACTTGATTTATACCTCTCGTTTTTAGTACATAAAGTTTACAAAGAAATTTTACATAAAAATACTGCATCTTTCCCAATTAGTATTGGTTAAGGCCAATAGGACAGTTGCACGAAACATACTGTGGCACTATGTAGAGTAATTACTGAATTATGAGTACAGTGGTACAGTACTTGTGTAAGGATATTGACTTTTTTATTTTTAGATGGCATTTTACCTTCTTCTTTTTTCCCTTTTTGAGATGCTTGTATATTGCTGTTCATTTCAAGTACTTCTTGCATGTAAAAAGGTATCTGTTATCAAATTTTTCAGCAATATAGAAACCAATTCGTGATTTTAAATTAATGTTTTCAAACTAACACCTACTTTATATATAGAAATTGAAGAGGAGAAGGAGAGATATATAGCTGGGAGCCTGGGGGCTGGGAGGCCAAAATTAAACTATAGTTCATGTAAAAAGTTACCATGGAGCCACGAAAGATGTTTGGACGCTTCTCCCAAGTTACGGCTTAAAAATCTCAAAAATAAAAAAGTTGAATCCAAGGCATCTAACCCAATGGTCACAAACTCGAGTCACATGTTCGTGTTCGTATTATACGATGGTGGAGTATAAAGATAAGGGTTGAAGGAGGCTATTGCAAATTAATTATTGGGATTTGGGGCTCCAGAGAGTAGGGAGCTTTGGAAGTCAAGAATAGGGTTTTTCTTTTTTTTTTCTTTTCCCAACAACATGTGAAGCAAGCAACAAAGCAGAAGATAGTTTATTTTTCAGGTTTTCTTCCTCTCCTTAAATTGCATACCAAAGTAGATGAAAAACTATATTGGACAAACAAAATCAAAGAATTTCTTTTCCTCGTATCAAAAACAAGTAAACTTTTTAAGTTCCATTATAATACTAGAAACTAGTAACTAAAAATATTTTATGGTTTTGACCCTAATTTTGTAGACCTTATCTGGAAGACAAGAATTTTTTGATTCCTATAGAAATTAAGGTGGTGATCGGTTCGGATGAAAAGCTCGTGGCTTATGGCTGAAAACACTGTAGCTGGCTGAAAAAAAGCACTGTAGCTGACAGAGACTTATTTAGCATAATTAAATGTAAAAAAATTTAAAAATAAAAAATATGTTAGCCCATTACGTATAATACAAACAAATACGGGAAAAAAAGAACCGGCAAAAAAGCTCAACAAAAAGCCAAAAGTTCAGAAAAAGACGAAACTTATGAATAGTGACAAAATAAGCCAGAAACCAGAAGCCGAAGCCGAGTTGATCAGGGCCTATTGTCTTATATAAAGTTCCTATGAAATCTCACTGAAATTCGAGCGTTTCCAAACCGGCCGTACTAACGCGCAACTTCTTTAAAATCTTTATCGCTGTAGGACAGTAGTCCAGCATAAGGCAGCCGTAAGAATTTGGCCCGCTTATTTCGGTTTAAATTTCTAACTTCTAGTTTATTTTTTTATTATTTCTAAATTTTATTTTTTCCTGACTTTTGACTTTTTTAAGCATTTTTGTAGGTTCTTTTTTCGTATTCCTTTGTATTGTTCGTGATGGGCTAACCTATTTTTTTATTTTTAAATCTTTTAAATTTAATTACGTCAAATAAATCACTATCAGTTATAGTATAATTTTAGATAGGTACAGTAAAAATTTAGCTATAAGCTATATTTTAATCTAAATGAGTGACACGTTGATAAGGCTGAATTAAAAATATTCACATGACATTTATTGCCTTACTCGGCCGTAATGGCACGCCTGTGCCCGCTGCAGGGAATTGTGCCCCCCAGGTATTTTTTTAATGCATCATGAAACTTCTCTGGTTCCAGTGTTAAATTCTGGCTGGGTGATGTCCTACTAAATAGCCACTTACTCCGTTTTCTGAGCAAACTATTCATCTGCTCCTATATCACAATAAAATTTATTAGATATATAGAGAGTTATACTATAAAAAAAGGTTACTCTGATAAATTGAAAAGTAAAGAGTAGTGAGAAGATAAGAATAGATGGTTGGAGGAGAAGAGACGTATAATCACCAACTCGTTCTTTTATAATAGTAATGATTATACGATTTTGTGCAATAACCAAAAGTTATGAGGTATTCCGATTGGTTTCTCCTTTTAGCTTCTAATCCAATATAAGTACTTATCTTTTCGAGGCGATTTTTTTACTCTTCTCGTTCCTGTCTTGTTTCGAAAATAAGGCAGAGTGTCACAAATGTATTACGCACCCCACTCCTCCTTCGAAATACCACTTTTTTTTATTTACTACTATTTATTTCCAACCAAAATCCATCAGCCGCAGCTAGTATAAACACCATCTATGCATACAAAATACCATCTTGTCTTTTTTATTTGATCACTTATTGCTCTTGGACGTTGGGTGTACTTTCATTTGTAGTAGTAAATGATCTTAAAAATGGAAATGAGATAATGCAAAGGAATATATATATATAGAGAGAGAGAGACGGTGAAATAGGACACCAGGGTGCCCGGGCACCAAACCTCCCTGCCATTAGATTGCTTTTAGATGCGTGCAAGTGCAATGATATAAAATATCATAATGGAAAGTCTTAATTATGAATGGAAAGTCTCAATCATGGATGGAAAGTCTTAATCATGAAGCCTGGGCACCATGGTGCCCCTGTTATTTATACTATATATATATATATATATATATATATATATATATATATATATATATATATATATATATATATATATATATATATATATATATATATATATGTGTGTGTGTGTGTGTGTGTGTGTTAGCTCGAAAATATGGAATAACTTGTATTAAAAAAATTTAAAACTAAAATGATATGTATTTGGAAACGGAGGAAATATATGTGCGAGTGCACTTAGGTCTCGTGTGGAATGCAAGGTTTTTATAAGTTTCGAGATAATAGAATTGTTTTTCTGCAGAATTTTCTACGTATTTCTTGCGAATTTATTGTGTATACCAGGATTTTGCTATCTAATGCGTGGCGATGGATTGATATATCAGGATCATGTGCCAACTACCGAGGAAAATCATAATTGTGTACACCTTTTTTTTCATTGGTTAGAGAGTATACCAATCATTCTAAGCATGTGGTTGTTTAGCACTGAGAGCGTATGTATCCATCTGGTAGTGTTGGAAGTAATCAAACTTTGCCCGCAATTAGGCAAATGGAAGTTGTTTGCTAACACCATAGTTGCATCAACATTTTTTTAAATAATTTTACCATGGAGTTTGTGGCAGCTGGCAATATAACTAGCTTCGTTATCTTTGTATTTACTTAATTGTAGTTTAATAGCAAATATATTATGCGAATATATCTGTCGAAAGAGTATTATGAAAATTACGTATGTTCCTAAAAAAATGTATGTTGTGGGCTTGTGGCGCAATTATAGCTCAACATTAAGGTATTACAGGTGGAAATGTTGAGCTTCTAAGGTGTGTAACGTCTTTCTGAACATAGTAATTTCACAAAAAGTTTTGCTGTGGAAATAGTATGATTCTTATGGAACCTTTAATCCAAGCTGAGCCTAAATGTTTCTTTAGTGCATACTAAGTTGCATGTATCAACTAATTCATCTAAAAGGTTAAGCTGATGAGGAAAGATGAGCAATTTACTTATACTTTAATACTCCCTCTCACGTGTAGCCTTCCTTAGACCTAAGAGATGGAATAGAAGTGAACTATAATTTTTTTAATTACGCCAACCAAGTCTTGAACTAAAGCCATCTTGGCTCTGATAATATATTGAGTTATATGCACCGACTAATTTATCTAAAACTTAAGCTGTTGAGAAACGACGAGTAATTCACTTATACTTTAACACTAATTACTGTACAGGATAACATTAGTGGAGGCAATCATACGGCCATGTACGGCCATACCAGGGAGCAGTGGCGGAGAGAGGGGGGCTGGGGGGCAGGCACCCCCAACCTTCTACTAATCCTTCGTTATGTGCAGGGTTTGCTTGGTATCCATTGACTTGATTTCTTCTCTGTTTCAACATCACTAGCATTTAGCAAAAGAAACTTTTGCTAACTGGATTGAATCACGTTGTGATTGTACAGAGTTTAAGGACGTAGGTGGATGCAAAAGCCAAGATAAAAAAAATTTTGTTTAGATTATCAACTTTGAAGATTAAGATCCTTGGCCAAAATAAAATACCTTTGCAAGTTTAAGAACCTAGGCTTTAATCTCTCTCCAGCTCTCCACTTGTCACTAATTGTAACATATCAATCATAACTGGCCTGATCGCCTACCTTTTTTTTTGTTTTCGGAGCCGTATTTGCATTGTACTTTTGTTTCTCATTGTGCCATTACAGGGGATTTAAGGCCATTTCCACCAAATACAGCCTCTGTATTTCACCTCATATTTTTGTATGGACCAAATTACCTTCGGTCTCTATCTCAGTTCACTCGCACCTCCCCATCTCACCCGAGCCATTCTTCATCCCCATCTTCTCCCGAGCACACCCGAGCCATATTTTTGTATGTAATTGTCTTTGTATTGTAATTTGCGAAACATATTACTCTGATATGTGACTATTGGATCGGTAAATTCGGCTTCATTGGTTCTACTCTACTCATTGTCCATGTTGCCCCCTATATCCAATTCCTGGCTCCGCCCCTGCCAGGGAGGGCTGCTCTGACCCCTGGCAATCATTTAGGCCTTGTTAATGGAATGTCATGGGTTTAATCCACTTATGCTTAGGCTTTGGTTTTATATTATTATATTAACTAGTTTTTAAACGGTACATTTTTTAAAATGAGGTCTACAGAAAGATTGAAGATTATGGTAGACATTGTACTAAGTTTAGCTATACCAGCAAAAATTATATGTGATTATTTTTTTTCTACGTATTATCTCTCATAAAAGACAGAATTCAAAAATTATAAACCAAAAGTTATATCCTAAAAGAAACCACCCACGAATATCAGGTGATCTAAGAAAATGACGGCATACACAACCGTCCAAATGAGTAGATTTCCCCCTTGTTTTATTCCTTTTGGCAGAGGACTGAGAAAGTGCAGGCTGTCTGACTTGGCGGAAGGAAAAGTCAAATCTTGTTGTAACAAAAATTAATTAGCTAACAATTACAGGACTGACGCCACGCAGTACGATGCACTCCTGGGTACCTAGACCATTTGCAATGTGTTTAGTAGGAATTTTCGTGGGCAACAGAAAAGTTCCTATTTTGCTCATTTTTTCAGAAGTTCCATCCGAGCTGATCAAATGGTTGTGGCGCTGAGGTCAGGTTACACCGTGTGGTGTGCATCGACGGAGCTAGGAATCCATGCATAAAGAGTCGGAGACAATAATCATGTATTGTCGCTTTGGCTAAGATAAGCTTTTAGGCCTTGATTGTTAGCTTTTGGTAGTTTTTATTTGTGTTTTTCAAGATAATAGTGAATAGCGGAGACACAGATGTGGATGTGTATATAGTTTTGAGATTGAAAAACTGTTTAAAAAGTTCACTCTAAAAAACTACTTCATTTATTTCGATTTTTGAAGAAACTAAAAGCCTAAAACAATTGGATTTATATAGGCTGATGGCTCAACAGAACGCGCGTATTACATTATTGTGATTTGATTACTTCTCAACAAGTTTTGTGGGGCCGAGAGCTTCTGCCAAATGGAGGAGGCAATACAGTATGGGCTGTTCGGCAGGCCACAAGCCGGTCGGCTTTTCGCAGCCGCTACAGTATCTAATTTTTAGACGGAATATTTTCTCAAGACGGGGTCTACAAATTAAACGTAGTACACGTTAAAAACCCAATATCTGTACCAGTCAAAATCGCAAGTGAGTATCGATCTCTCCGTAATCTGTACCGTAAACAGCCAAAATTCAAAAATTTCAGCCAAAAGCCAAAAGCCGCAGCCAAAAAGAACAGGCCCTATAATTTTTTTTGCCATAATTTGCGCATGACAGAAGGTGAAAACTAGTGTTCGCTGGTTTCGGCTTCAGTTTCTGTCTTCTAATTCACTATTTTTTAATTTCATCTTTTTCTAGCCTTTTGGTTTTTTCCTTTTTTTCGTATACGTTTATATTGTCCGTGATGTACTAATATATTTTTATATTTAATTACGCCAAAAACCACCGGTAGTTACAGTGCAAAATAAGCCAGCTATAGTGTAAATTAAATCATAAATCACAAAAAAGCCCAAATAAAGGGCCCAAATTTAAATTTAATTTTTTCGGAAATTTGCTTCTTTTTATTAGTTAATTACGAGAGGACATTTTAGTCAATGGTAATGCCCCGAGGGGGGCCGCACGCGCGTGGCAGGACGGAGGACCTTCCACGGGGCCCACCGGAACAACCATAGATCCTTAAACTTCTCTCTAGCAAACGGGCCCCACGTCGTCGGACCCACCTGGCAGTGAGTGAAGGAGCCTAGTCAACTTGCCGTTGGTGGGCCGGGGCCATGCACACGGCGCTTCCACGTGTTGCTCCTCGCACGTATGACGCACTCGCTTTTCCCAATCACCCAGATCTTCTGCGGCCGCTCTTCATGAGGCGAATCATGTGGCTTCTCGTTGTAATGTTTCATCCTGTTTTTCTACGTTCAACTAATAGCACAAAAAGACGAAGTCCTAGGTTTTTGGTGAAAATATAATAGACATTTAAATGTTAATTTCAAATGAAAAAACTACAACTAATCAGCCTAAAATGATAGAGGAACTAAAACTCAATATCCCCCATATTATATCATTACTACAGAAAGCCTAATACTAGACGCCAAATCATAGACGGTTTGACAAAACCGTTCGTAACTGACACTAACACAGATGATTTTAATTTGGACACCGTCTGTATTGATGACGTCGGAGAAAACGAGTATCACAGACGGTTCTTACCGATGAACCGTCTGTGATGTTTTAGTATCACAGACGGTTTTTAATAAAAAACCGTCTGTGATAATGCCACGAGACATTTATTGTGCCGCTCAGAACCGCATCTGTCTTCATTTCGATCCAGATCTAGCCGGCGCTGCACTCTTTCGCTCAGGAGGCGAGCTAGGCGATTTTAGGCCAATTAATTTGGTGGGAGGAGGCAGAGATTGAGCTTTGAAGATTCATACGTTCCTGGTTGCTCTAGATATGGTTAGTAATGAAATTTATTTTTCTTTGCATTAAAATTTAGATCTAAGTTTTGATGAGTGTTATTGAAAATTGTTTGCATCTACTTGACCATACATTATCAGTTCTCCCGTCATGTGGGAGGCCAAATTTGTCAAAATTGTTGGTTATATACCTTCAGCGATCGCTGGGGAAACAACTGTTGTGTTTATAATATGAATTAAGATAGCAAAGCCTCAATGCATGTGGTATATATGTTGTAATAATTAATTAATTTAATTTTTAATACTAAGTTGTTATATATACACATAACGTAGGACCGAAGCTGGATGTATGCTGTGAACCGTGTGAGTGAAGAGTACATTAATGGCGTGTCTGCTTTTATAAGAGCTGCCGAGGAGGATATGTTGAATAAAGGGGTGGAATATATGTACTGTCCATACACTGACTGCATCGCCGGTGAAGTGAATGATATGTTGAAAAAGGGTTATATGTGTTGGACCAGTCATGGCGAAGTCAATGATCATATGCCGCCGGATGACATCGCCGGTGAAGTGAATGATATGCCGGCAGATGACATCGCCGGTGAAGTGAATGACATGCCGCCAGATGATGTCGATTGTTGTTCGGATTCGGATAGGTTGCACGATGACAATCTGGATCAGATGCTTCGCGATGTAGAAGAGAACTATGATGAGAGAGAGTATGTTAAATTCCGGAGCTTGATGGAGGATTCGGAGAAACCTTTGTTTACTTGCTGCAGGTCAAAGTACACGAGGTTGTCGGCCGTGTTTGAACTGTTGAAATTGAAGGCAAGCAACGATTGGTTCGACAAAAGTTTCACGGCGCTGCTAGGTCTTTTAGCGGATGTGCTTCCGAAGGGAAATGAGTTGCCTAAAACCACGTATAAAGCCAAGAAGATTCTTTGTCCATTGGGAATGAAAGTAGAAAGAATACATGCATTTCCGAACGACTTTATCCTCTACCGTAAAGAGTATGCAAACATGCATGTATGTCCGGTGTGCAACGCATCCCGATACAAACGTAACAATCAATCAGATGACGGCGAGGGAACAGAGGTGAAGAAAGGACCTCCTGCTAAGGTGGTATGGTATTTTCCTATAATTCCCCGTTTGAAAAGATTTTTTGCAAACCCAAAGGAGCCAAAACTGCTGCGTTGGCACTCGAAGGAGCGCAAGAAGGATAGAATGCTAAGACACCTTGCTGATTCTGCCCAGTGGAGAAACATCGATAGGAGTTTTGCAGACTTCGGTGCAGAACTATCAGGACCCAGATTTTACAATCCGGATTTCTCTGTGATTCCACCGCACTATTTCCTAAATCAGTAGATAGTGCTCACAGATTACAGTTCTGAATATCAAAGTACATATCATGCGAAAGCGTAAATATAATAGTGAACTTACTCATGGGCCGATTAGGCCGAAATCATTAAATTGCAGCAGCGACCCAGCCCTTGACATCTTCATCTTCTCTGCCATCATGTACAATCGTGTTACTGAGGCGAAGTGTTCTAATTCCTGATTCTGGATTTATTGTGAAAACAAGTGTAAGCACAAACCACCGTGCTCCGCGAGCCAATACACAGAACGCAAATAAATAGTATGCATGGCTTATCAAAGGAGAGGCTCAGGTTATTTTATTTCCCAAAAATCATCGTTGCCGGCATTATTATTGTTAAATCATAGTGTTATTAATTCTACCTAAACTCCACACGGCGATTGCCATAATTGACTTAAACCACCAAAGACACACTTTCCTTACTGATTGCTGTCTAAGACTCCAAACAACAAGTGTCATCATTACTTAATCCACCGAATATACTCTTTCCAAATTGATTGCTGTCTAAGACTCCAACAGCTAGTGACATCATCTATCTAATATCGTTTAATTAATCCACCGGACACACACTTTCTATATTGAGTGCTGTCTAAAACTCCAAACAGCGATATCATTAATTATATAATCCAACAATATCTTTTGTATTCCAAATTCCTAAAAATCCAATCCTACTAATCCCATTTTGTTGTTGATCCACAACCATAGTTTGCTCTTTCAATAATCAACCTTATTTTCCCATCATCTATCCCTAACCAACTCATTAGTATACCTCCACCAAAAATTATCATTGATCAAGTCTACGATTCACTAGTATTCATCCACCAAAATATCATTAATCAGGTTTACGATTCACTAGTATTCATCCACCAAGAATATTATTGATCAAGTTTATACTCCAATAATTGTTATCATACCTCCAAATTCCCAAAAATTCAATTCGTCCATCCAGTAATTGATCAAAGCCTATTAACCCCATTATCGCCAACAACTCCCAAGAATTGATCCAGCAATTACCTTTGCACTCCCTAAATCTCCAAAAATTATTTAAATCATTTATCTAGTCTATATAGTCATTTAGGCTCCACCGATTTATTTCTCTCAGAATCCACACTATCGTTTCCTATTTATTATTGACATGAATCCACCAATATCTTTATGTGTTTACTTCAAACCTCCATTTCTTTTACTCACGACTCTTTTTATTCCTTCCATATTTTATTTTGTAAGAATAGATGTGTCATTATTTGAAATACAATACATAAAAATTTCCTGAGACCTAGCAGTTTTACACAAAAACATAATGTGTAAAGGAATACACTAATAATAGTGATTCAGATTCCATCCACCATTACATGGCATCCGCACCATATGCTAACATTTCAGCGTTATAACCACTTACATTACCACTGGGACGACACCCAGGACAACTCAAATCAGGGCTTTCCGCTGCCCTCCACTTTTCCATTTCCACCCACAAGGTTGTTTTTGAAACAGAACTATATCTGGTTAAGTTCCCATGTCTCCCTTGACCGTGGGCACGGCTATTCGAATAGTTTTGACTCTGCAGAGTTTGCACACTTTACCCACAAGAGACAGTTCACTCGTTGCCCCACACAATTCCTTAGCCATGCGGTTGAGCAAACCATCACAGTAACCGTTCAAAGTACCTCGCCCCTTCCATCATCTCAGCCTATGGGTTGCTCCCATTTGCGGTGGGACCCATTCGTTGTGCGAGATATTCCCCTTCTATGCGCCTAGCAGTTGGCAACCCACACTACTAGCGCATCGTAAGAGAACTTCTCCCACAAGCCTGCCACCTAGGCCGCCACTTGCGGGAGTCCCATTCAAGCCTGCCACCCAGGCCGTCACTTGCACTACTGCCATGATGATGACTTCCAGGGTCTGGTAAATTTACTAAGTCAAGTTGTACTTTACAGACTTGTGGTTGTACTTGTTTTACACAGGAGATCATGACAAGATTCAGTCCTTAGTGGTATCTGAGCGAATCTATCACTACCCACTTTGTGCTTCCACTGCACCACACACACACACTCGAACCATCCGTCCAGATATTTAAGCAAGTTGGGGTTTTTGGGAACATAAAATAATCATACCAACATATACCAGTCATTACCACCATGACTTTCCAAACCAGTTTCTCATGATTAAAAATGATAATGATGCTTGGGGCATTTCAACGCCCCTGAGTATCTATGCAGTACTAAGCATAGCGTATAATTAGGGACTTTATTTTCGAAAGATTACTATTATAATTTTACTAGGGTGACTAGGTTCACACATTCAAATATTCCAAAGGAGATGTAATATTAATCAAGTTGAATAATGGGCATATAACTAAAATCCTGAATTAATCATGTAATTGCATATAAAATAACAGCATGCAATTTGATAATTTAAACAAAAATAATTTGCAGAAAATGTAGGATCAACATGATCAAAGTATTGACTCGCCTGGCGCGGTTTACCGCGGTCTTGAGCTCACTCAAATCTTTCTCATTTGATGGTCTTGAGCTTTTGGTATTTTTCTTCACCTCGATCCTGATCTCGCTTGATCCTTGATTCTCCCGGACCCCAATTCTAATTCGTGCTAAGTAACTAAATTCAAATAAAGGCAAATAACTCAAAAGATCCAAATTACTCCAAGTAAACTCAATTTAGCTTTATTATGAGTTAATGGGTGATTTGAGGCAAGGTTGATGGGGTGCGGGTGTTAACAGAGTCAATCGGGGTTGGAGCAAAATGACTAAATGGTCAAGGAAGATTTACCGAGACGGCTAATGGTGGGGTATGTACTTTTAATCCTGTCTTTCAAACTTTTAAATAGGTATTTCATTTTAAATGGTTACGACATATCATTCAATTAATTTTATGAAGCTGCTTGATTTATCGTTTAATTGAATCTACCATTAAGATTTATTTTATGGCTGCATGTCAAATGTTATGGCATATATTTAACTATAATTACGGTTAACCTTTTAACTTAAAACTTTGTTTTTATTGCTTTAACATAACATCCAATGCATTTTCTTAAATTTTAACTTGAATATATTTTTAATTAGGTTCCTTATTACATTTGGATTTTAAACAAAACCACATTTTATTAATGCCTCCAATTGATAATTAGACCTCAAATAAATATTTAAGCTACATTAGTTGCACATTTAATAAATAATCAAACATCAAATCTTAAGGATCCTTATTTTATACCATAATTAAATTTACTAGCTTTTCTAAATTATTCTCAGATTTGTCCATGATTTTTTTCTTACTTAAAAGGGGCTACAAAAGTTAAAAACAAAAATGGGGAAGGGATGCGGCTGGCTGAGTTCGAACTTAGGACCTGGGGGTGCTCTGTGCGTTATATGCGCTCTGGTAGCCAAGTGAGCCTTCGATGTTTCGTGATAAGCTGGGGAGGTAATACTTAAAGAAGCTAGCAGTAACAGGGGAACCGGCCGAATGTAAGCAAAGGAGGGGCGGCGCGAGGTAGACGGCGGTGCCGCCGGCGAGGGGCGGCCGACTTGGCACGGGTGACTGGCAAAACGGATTGTGGGGAGGTGAGGGAGTCCAGAGGAGGTGGAGCGCTGGTCAGGGCGGCGGCGAGGGGAAAGGGCGACAGCCTGAGGCGGCCAGCGGCGAGGACGGAATGGGGTGGTGATGCAGGCGTGAGGGAAAGGATAAATCAACGAGTGCCGGAGCATGAGGGAGGCTAGTAGAGCTTACCCCGGCGGTTGGCGTGGTCGGAGAGAGGCTGGGGTGGGTCGGCGGCACGAACCTGCGGCGGCGTGGGTACGCCCACGGTGCCTGCGAGCTGCAGGCGATGGGAGGCCTGGGCGACGCTGGGGATAGTTTCTCGACGGCTTAAAGATGCTTCTGTTCCGAGGAATCGAGAGGAAATTCACCGAGGAGAAAGCGGCGCTGGCGATGGCGGTTTTTGCCGAAGTTGGGGAAATGGGCCGTGCGGCGAGCTCGGTGCACGAAAATCGAATTGGTTCGGTGGGAAGGCGGTTGAGGAGTGGAGGCCCGCTGTGATGCTCTTGATTCGGGAAGTAGATGGCCGGAGCAGCTGAATTGTGCGAGAAGGCCGCAGCGGCGAGCTCACGGCGCTAGGCGAGAGGAAGGGCAGAGGAGGAGATGGGAGGGCCGTGGGGCTGCGGCGGCCTTTATAGGCGACAGGGCGAGGCCGGCTGTGCTGCGGGGAGGACTGGCGCGAGGCTCGGCGCGGCGTATAGGGTGGAGGCGAGCGGTGCTGCGCAGAGGGTGGAGGCGGCGACAAGACAAGGCGGACATGCGGAGATCATGGCGGCGCAGCGGGATTCCGGCTGACACGCGACAATTGCAGCTGCGGGGGTGATGATGCGAATCTCTGCGCGATCTCCCCTTGCTCTGTAGCTTCACGCGCGTGCTGCGGGACGACGTGGGCGCACGGCTGCCACTAAACGAAACCAAGAAGAGAGCAGGAGGGGGATGGAAAGGAGACAGTGCCCTGGCCCAGTCGGCAGAGAGGGGAAAAAGGGAGAATGGAAAAGGAGGGAGGGAGGAAAGGATTTAGGCAAAAGTTTAGAATCTGAATTTTTTTATTTTAAATCTTAATATGCACTAGGATTTACTTATTTTTGGTGTTTTACATGGCATTCTAAATTTTAAATTTTTAGTTAAGTTTTTAGGTTCAATTTTTGGATTTTAAATTTTTGCCCTTGGATTCTGATTTTAAATTTTACTTTGTTCTAAAGTGTCTAATTAAATTTTGAAGATCCAGCCTTGGGTTTTGTATGTCAGTTGAATTTAAAAGAAAAGGTTTTTGGTTTAACCATTTAGGGATATATTCTAATATTCTTTCTGGTTTCATTTTATTAACACCAACATTGATCTTAGATTTGGATATTATTACTTAGTATTTTATTTTGCATGACACGAAACTCAAGAAGTTTCAAATAAATGCTCAAAAAGAAATTTTGAACACCAGCAAAACGCAAGAAATATATATTTTTGAATATCCAAATTTTGGGATGTTACAAGATCCAAGGAATATAAGGTTTGGACTGAGTACAGATGGAACAAATCATTTCAGTAGCATGAGCAGCCGATATAGCACATGACCCGTGACTCTCTGCTTCTATAACCTTCCTCCTTAGTTATGTATGAAGCAAAAGTATATTTTGCTGTCGATACTTATCCAAGGGCCAAAGCAACCTGGGAATGATATCGATGTGTACCTAGCAACGTTGGTGGAAGATCTAAAGGTACTGTGGAACGAAGGGGTATAGGTATGGGATGCATACAACCGAGAGAATTTCATTTTGCGCTCCTTATTGTTCTGCACCATAAATGATTATCTTACCCTTGCTAACCTATCGGGCCAAAGTACAAAAGGTGCCAAAGTTTGTACTCACTGTTTAGATGGTATCGAGAGTGTGTGGCTGAAACACTCACGCAAAACCGTTTACATGCGTCACCGCCGGTTCCTTCGAAGGGCTCACCCATACCGCAAGATGAAGAAACAATTTGACAGTGAGAAGGAAGACGGTTTAGCTCCAATGCATTTAAGGGGAAAAGAGGTTTATAATATGGTTAAGGTTTTAGATGTTGTCCTCGGAAAGGGACGTAAATTGAGGGCTCATGAGAAGAACACCTGGAAGAAGAGATCAATATTTTGGGACTTACTTTATTGGGAGTACCTAGATGTTCGACATTACATCGACGTCATGCACGTAGAAAAGAATGTATGTGACAGCTTGATTGGTCTCTTACTGAACATTCATGATAAAACAAAGGACGGCGTCAGCGCACGGCTTGACTTGGCTGATATGGACATCAGGCCTGAGTTAGCACCAATAAAAATAGATAATGGACGAACGTACCTTCCCCCTCCGTGTTACACTCTGTCCAAGGTCGAGAAAACAAAACTATGCCAGTGCTTGCATGGTGTCAAAGTTCCGTCTAGTTACTCTGGCAACGTGAAGAAACTTGTTTCGATGCAAAATTTGAAGTTAAATGGTATGAAGTCTCATGATTGTCATGTGCTGATGGCACATATGCTCCTTATTGCAATTAGAAATATTTTGCCAATCAAAGTCCGAGAGACAATCATGAGTCTATGTTATTTCTTTAACACAATTGCTCAGAAGATCATCGACCCCGAAGGACTAGATGCTCTGCAGGACAAGGTGGTGATGACTCTATGTCATCTTAAAATGTATTTCCCTTCTTCGTTTTTCGATATCATGGTCCATCTCATTGTTCACGTTGTGCGGGAGATAAAAATGTGCGGACCCGTAATCCTACGTAGCATGTACCCATTTGAGAGGTTCATGGGAATTCTCAAGTCCTATGTACGGAATCGATCTCGGCCAGAGGGCAGCATCGTCGAAGGTTATGCAAGCGAAGAGGTCATTGAGTTTTGTGTCGATTATATGACTCAGATTCAACCGATAGGTGTGCCTCAATCTTGTCATGAGGGGAGGTTGAAGGGTATCGGAACTATCAGAAGGAAAGCAATCACTCCAGATATGAACACGTATACTCAAGCCCATTTCACGGTATTGCAACACATGACTGAAGTGGCGCCTTATGTCGACCAGCACAAGGATGTGCTTCGGCAACAGAATCCGGAGCGGCCAGATGTTTGGATCATGAGGCAACACAACAATTGGTTCAACAAATGGTTGAAGGAGCAAATCGCTAGGAGCTCGCCAAGTGAGATACTGACATAGTTGGCAAAAGGGCCAACATTTACAGTTGTGACATGGCAAGGATATGACATAAATGGGTACACATTCTATACACAATCTCAGGATGTAAAAAGCACAAACCAGAACAGCGGTGTCCGCATAGATGCGTTCAGTACCGATGGGTTGAGAAACTCGTACTATGGGTTCATAGAAGAGATTTGGGATCTCGACTACGTGGTTTTCAAGATCCCCTTATTTTGCTGCTGTTGGGTGCATCTTCCACAGGTGAAGGTTGACAAGTACGGTGTCCTACCGTGGACCTCCAACGTGTCGGGTACAAAGACGAACCATTCATACTCGCCAACCAAGTTGTTCAAGTTTTCTATGTAACCGACCTGGCAAATAAGAAACGTCATGTAGTTTTTCATGGAAAAAAGAGAATTGTCGGAGTAGAGAATGTAGTGGACGAGAAAGAATATAATCAATTTGACGAGTTACCTCCTTTTGGAAATGGCATAAGGATCAACGACGAACAACATGACGAAACTAGTTACGTACACATTGATCATCATGAAGGGCTAATTTTTAAAGGAAATAAGTAAGTAGAATGAGAATTTATGACATATATGTGGGCATTTGCATTTATGTATATAACAATGCATGTATGTGATGTATATGTGAATTGGCATTTATGTGTACAACAATGCATGTGTGTGATGTATTTATGAATTTGCATTTACGTATATGTGAAAATGTGTGATATATAGGTGAATTTTGAGAATGAGTCATACAAATGTATCTCTATGTTCATTGGGCTGTTGTAAAGAAATACACCCAACTGTTGTAAAGAAATATATTGTGTGAGGTCTTATTAAATGCTGGTTGGTGTTTATATTAATAACTACAGCCGGGGGCAAAGGCTTGTCATAGACGGTTCTCAGTTTAGAAATGTCTGTGATATTTATTATCACAGACGGTTCTAAGTTTAGAACCGTCTGTGATATTGATATAGCAATACCAACCACTTAGTCGCTCTCCCGATCGAGCCCGTCGCCGTCGGCTATTGAAACCATATCTCGCCTATTTTTAGTAGCTTACTCGTTCATACCTAGCACCTGTTTCTCAACGTTACACATACCTCGAATCCCAAACGCCAACACCAACAACTTGTTTGCCTATACCGGTACGTCCTGAGGCCTTCGCCGTCCCCCTCCCTTGGGCCCGTCGCCGCCGCCCCCCCCCCCAAGGCCGTCGCCGTCCTCCTCCCTCGGGCCCGTCGCCACCGCCGTCCCCCCGTCGCCGCCTCTGTCCCCCCGAGGTAACCTTAAAGGTCTTTAATGGAGTTTCTTTTCTTTTCCTTTTCCTTTTGAAAGACTGCTGTCCAGTACCGACTGCTATTAGACGTAGTAGTGGGAAATTATGAATTTGACATATTAGATAGCAGAATTGAATTTTTGGCCTAACTAGGTATACAACTTTTTGTAGTTTGTGAAAGTGTCATGTTTTACTATTTTTTCATGTGTATATTAATAGATATAAAAATATTAAATCTGTTGTCCAAAATATAATAGATCTTTTTTCTAGGTTAGAAACGGAGGTCTAGATGATTTAATCTGGTCATGTGGCTAGCTAAGAAGTTGTACAAAATTTTGTGTATGTTCCAGAATTGGCATGGTTTGCTAGAATGTGGTTTGGGAGTCAAAAGTTATGTTGCTTTTAGTACCAGGACAATAGGGATGACTATCTGGTAATGGGGGAGATTTATGGATTTGGAGAGCATATAAGAGTGTTATCGATTAAGTGTTATTTTGTATTACTGTTGCTTGCATTGGGTTTGAGCATTTACTGTAGGAGGAGTAACTTCAGAGTTGGTGTCGTTCTCTAATCAACCTGGTCATCGCAACTAGAAAGGCAAGTGCATAGCAGAATGATATTTAAGTGTCTTCCTATTTATAAAATGAAAAAGTCAAGTTGAAAAAGGCTTCGGTAGAAAAGAATTAAAAAATGGTATTCCTATTTGATTTAAGTGCAGAATCCATGTTTGAATTTCTAAAATGAGCAAATGGACTGCAAAATTCTTGAACATATTAATATGATCAACAACATTAAAGCGATATGAAGAGATAAAGCAATATCACGCAGGCTGCATATAAATGTCATACATTAAATTGTTGTTAAATATATTAATATGATCTTATTGTTGTTAAATCTTACTGTTATGTATATGTATATGTATATATATATTGCTAATGAACATAGATATGTATATGTATACTTGAATATATGTATACACATATTGGAATTAAATTTAAGTATGTGCTTATACCGCATTATTTACGTATATGCAACATTGTGCTTACTTTTCATATATGAGAAGGCCAACATGTCATCCGCCCAAAAGCGATATATGCCTGGAGGCTTCTCACCGGTGGCAAGTCCACAAGGCCAATCTGAACTAGATCAGCTACATGCACTGGTGCCATCTCCACAAGGGCAATCTGAACCAGATCAGCTACATGCACTGGTGCCATCTTCACAAGGCCTATCTCCACCACCGCTACCTGCACCGGTGTCATGTTCACGG
The DNA here is from genome assembly GCA_017311315.1 of Dendrocalamus latiflorus. Lineage (NCBI taxonomy): Eukaryota > Viridiplantae > Streptophyta > Magnoliopsida > Poales > Poaceae > Dendrocalamus > Dendrocalamus latiflorus. The sequence continues at coordinate 21,228,513 of CM029626.1, read as the reverse complement.
GCGCTATTCATGGTGCAACAACTTTCACCGGTGCTACCTTTACAGTCGACCTACAGCCGAGGCAGCAAGGACAAAGCAAACAAGACCGATGGTGATATCCCGTACCTGCCATTGGCCCGTAAATTTGTGCTTGGCGAGCCGCTGGTAACGCGCCTCCAAACCATACCAATTGTTGCCTGCAATTACACATGTGGTATATGGAACAGTCCAATAAGACAGAGGGAGAACGGTGCTCAGGTATCACTGTCAAATTCGGGCCGGAACATTTACAGCACAATATTCAAGATTGTGTCTTCGTGGTGAACTTTGAAGATTTATTTGATCTTTTCACGCTCAACGCTCTCGACGCCTCACTCATTCGATGCTGGATGCTGTAAGTGTGTACAATCACATTCTCCGTTCATGTCATACCGATAAATGTCATATATAATTTGTTGCTTTTATGTGTATATATATAGACACATGGTGACTAAAACTAGATCATCCAAATCATTGGTTGGTTTCTTGGACCCACACTTGGTCACCATGCATACCATCAACGAGGATACACCCTTCGTCGAGAGGTACATTGCAGCAGCACTACTGGCTTACCGCGATAAGGAATATGTACTTATGCCCTGCAATCAGGAGTATCATTGGATTTTAATAGTAATTATACCAAAATGGAATAAGGCAATATACCTTGATTCCCTAAGTAAGAATAAAACGGACTACACAGTTCTCAGCCAAGTAATCGATAGGTAAGTACATATTCTCCATACATACCTGTATTGTACTCTTTCTTTTCTTCCGAATAACTAAGGTCAACTTTTTCGAATCACGTAGGGCATTCGCGATGTACGTTGCAAAGGCAGGTGTCTCAACGCAAGGGGCCAAAGGCCTGACACATGTTCAAAAATTTAAGGTATTCGCTATTGCACATTAATTAATCCTATGCAACAGTTGGTAGTAATGCCTCTTGAATTAACACATTCCATTTTTTGCAGTGCCACCAACAGTCGCTGGGCAACACGTGTAGATTCTACATTTGCTACCATATGAACCTACTCCTCGATTCCTCGAGGATCACCAATTCTAAGGTTTGTCAATTTTCCCATAATTACTTCATACTTATCAGGTTATATATATACGCACATTGATATTCCTATTGACAGGCTACGTCCATCCCGTCAACTGCATTGAAACAGCCCGACCTTTCACAAATTCGAGGAAAGTGAGCATACTTTTTGGTGGCTAAAGTCATAAACTTAGATGGAGAGTTCCACAATGTACAATGATTTTTTTATTGCTCTTATCACTCCGGAATCGAGGTCTCGCGAAAGGAACAGATCCATAATCAACGAACTTGTCAGGCTGCACAAGCAATACTTGGCAAGTTCATTGATTATGGATCTGTTCCTTTCGCGAGACCTCGATTCCAGAGTGATAGAGCAATAAAAAATACAATGTTACCATCTAAGTGCAAATGCAATATACATCTTTTGTAATTGTGTATTTGTTAATGGATATTTTATTTCATTTCAATTAATTGATTTGTGAAATAGATGTTTTATGTTTGTGAAATGAAGTGCGATGTGAATTGGATGTTTTATGTTTGTGAAATGAATTGAGATGTGAATTGGATGTTTTATGTTTGTGAAAGGAATTGAGATGTGAATTGTATGTATACATATACATGTTGATCTGCTTGTTTCAGAGGGTATGGCTAGCATTTCCTGAGACTAGCCAATAAACAAAAATAGATTTAGAGGTAGAAAAGAATATCACAGACAGTTTGTAACTAAAAACCGTCTGTGATAGTTGATTATCACAGACAATTTGTAAGTAAAAACCGTTTGTGATATATCAATATCACAGACGGTTTTTCACTAAAAATTGTCTTTGATAGCTGATAATCACAGACGGTTTTTAGTTAAAAGTGTATGTGATTATCACCTATCATAGATGGTTTTTTCTTACAAACTGTCTATAATTATCAGCTATCACAGGCGGTTTTTAGTTACAAATCGTCTGTAATATTTACACCACATACGGTTCAAAAACCGTCTGTGATGACGTTTCTTAACCGTTTGTAATACAGTTTTCTGTAGTAGTGTATACACGTCAAGCAATGTCACCCGACAAGAAAATTGGTAAATCAGTTCTTGAGTCTTGATGCTGCGTCATCCAAAAACTCTAGAGCAAATTCTTCCTCCAAGTCTTTATTTTTTCCCATTGAGATGACAAGCCCTTTTGTTTTTGCTTCGCAAGCGTGCAACTTGGGATGGAATGACTTGCAAGCATCAACGAGGTGGCCAAAATAAGCTGGACTAATTGTGCCGGACCGAAGCATGGTACTGTTAGTTTGATTCAGACATGACACACTCTAGGACTAAATGGATTATGCCGATCCGGCCCGACACAGCGTGATGTGCTTGGGCCATGACCTCTGCCAGGCGAGACAACCCGACACAGCATGCACAGTACCGTGTCGAGCTTGGCACGGCTTCGCTGCCTCCTCTCGCTCACGCTCCTCCACTCGGCCCACTCAGCAGCCGCCTCCTCCCTCTCACACTCCGTCGCTTGGCCCTCTCGGTCGCCGCCTCCTCCCTCACCGGCCCCTGCCGCCTCCTCCCTCCCGCTGTCTCCTCCCTCTCATGCTCCGCTACTCCTCTCTCTCCCTCCGATGAGCCTCCTCGTCACCTCCTCTCGCGGTTTGCACTCCCCTCTCCCACTCGCTGGCGTCAGCATTGGCAACTGTGTGCGTGGATGCGAGGGAACACGTGGCGCACGTGGCAGCGGGCCTACGTGCTAAACGGGCTATCCTTAGCCCATTGTGCTACATGTGCCCGGCCACCGTGGCACAGTCGTGACCTTGTTGGGCCATGTTTGGGTCCGAGGCTCTACCTGTGGACTGACTCGATATGGTCCGTTTAGTTAAGTGAGCTATGCCAGACATCTTATTTGGCCAGGTTTGTATTTACACCTTTTTCATGAGCTAATTAACAAACTATTAACCTAATCTGGCCCTCAACGCACGGGTGTCCCTTACTAATCTAAGATTAATTAATTGCTATTATATTTGCATACGTGCATGCATCCTTAAGCCAAGAGATTGTCTTTATTTTTTTTCCCCATTGTAGAGCCATCGTAGATTAAATACAACTTTTGTATGAATAGTTTAATACAATATGTTTGTATTAGTGTGGTGCTTAATTTGGCTCTATGGCTTAATGTACCTGAAATGCCTAAATTTGATAGCCTTCATTATGTTTCATCTTACATGAGCAAGAAACTATAGTGTTAAGACAATATCAAAAGTGAATTGATCCATCTTTGCTCAATCTCACCTAATCTATCTAATATATAACTATAGCAATGTTAAAATTAAGGAACTTCCACGCTCGCTCTAATAGTCTAGAAATTTTCACATTAATTAGAGAAAAAGAGAAAGCTTACACCATCAGTTATGGTGTGTCTAGATTATAACATGTAAAGATAAGCTATAGACAATAGAGCTGTATAATTACAATGAGAACAGCCGTATTTTCAAATATATGACTCCAGCATGTGGCCATGCAATTGCATGAATTTTATGGCTAGTTAAATTATAACTGAAGTTGTCCTGTTGATCAGGTAGACAAAACCTAAAATATGAAATAATGCATACATTCTTATTAGGGGGGATAGCACATTTTGTCATAAATTCACTCCATCAATCACTAAATAGACGTCATTCTAAAAAGAATGCAGTCAAAATTATTAAAATTTTAACGGTCAATTAATATACACAAAAAATAATTATATTAGTTATATATCATATAAAAGAAATAAGAGGTATTCATAATATTTTAACTTTTACTAATACATAAATAAAAAATCGTCCAATGTGTGTGTTTGTGATCGTGTAATTGATACCTAAAATAGAATGTATTTAGTTATAAAAGGAGTGTATTTTTTATTTCTTTGTTAACTTTTTGCTAGGGTTTAGGTCGAAAACACACCTAATCAACCTAGCAAAAAATTATGCATATGCATCATAGCTATATTTATATATGCAAAAGTAACATTAGGTCAAAACCCAGATCAATTAAATGGAGTTTTCTACATACTGTACTACAAACGGTGTTATCACAGACAGCTTAAAACCGTCATCACAGACGGTTTCTGAACTGTCTATGTTTATGTGTTAGTGATAATAGCTGATTATCACAAACGGCTCTCACACTGTCTGTGATAACATACAACACAAATGGTTTTTCTTTTTTGTATTAACCGTTTGTGATATGGTGTATATCACAGAAGATTTGGAACACTGAACCGTCTGTGATAGCTATTTCAACAGCGATGTTAATTGCTCTTTTTCAGCTAGCCTCAGGATATGCTAACCATGCTATATGAAAACAAGCAAGATCACATATATATAGCACATGACAATCATTACATAAATCTCACAGTTGAATGAAATAACACAAGCAGATCACATATATAGCATGACAATTGTTACACAGATATCACAAATGAATTAAATTGAATGAATTGTTTGATTAAGCATAATTGAGTGATTACAATTGAATCCAATGTTTCATCATCTAATCACCATTGCCAGGGTGAAACTCTCCAATCTTGTTTATGACCTCTGCTAGTAAGAATTGGGAGATGTTTCCTCGAATTTTGACGAGTTTGTCAAGATCAATTGCACTTTCGTCGAAGTCCACACGTTGTCGTTAGCATGTGTGTGTGTGTGTGTATACATATATATAATCAGAAAATAATAATTATTAGAAGGTTGACAACCTCTGGATCATTCGCCTTAGCATCCATGATTTTCTTCATATGGCGGCAAACGTAGGATCCACATACGTTGCCCTGTAGCTGCTGGTGGTACTGCAAAAATAGAATTACATACATAGGTATTGTCAATTCTAGAGGCATTATAACAAAGTGTGATATATGATTATTGTGTTGTAGCGGGTACCAGAAATCACATCCTGTGTCACTGGATTCCTTGTGTCTCCCTCACTGGGCAACATAAGCGCTAAATGACCTATATGATTCCAAAAAAGTTAGCCTCGGCAATTGCAAATGAAGAAAAGATTACAATAGAGTTATGTATGGAGGAAACGGGTTTACCTGTCAATTGCTTGTTGCACACGAGTGAAGTCATGGTTGCTACTAAGTAAAAAATCAAGGTATATTACGTTGCTCCACTTTGGTATAATCATGATCAGAATCCAATGACCCCTAGTCATGTATATCATCATGGTGATTAATCCTAACTTCTTATTGTGTATGTGCTACAAATGAAATTTATATGGCAACTAGTGAAGCACTTATCCTTGGTTGAAGGGTACCATGATGTACTCCTTGTTACTATGAGCAATCAATCTGCTCGTTATGTAATCTTGGACGAACGATGCATTATCGTTGATGGATTGCTCAGAGACCAAATGTGGGTTGAGAAAACCCACTGGTTCTCACCATCGATAGGCTTGTTGGATTATGTATCTATATACAAGCAAAAAGTAATGACATTTATCGGTTTGACGTGAATGTAGAACATGATTATACAGTACACTTACAGTGTTCAGCATCGTAGAAGTGAGGTGTCAAGTTTGCCGAGGTTGAATAGTAAAAAAGAGTCTTCGAAGGTCATGACGAAGTAGCCTGAGTCGTGGATAAAATACACCTCCATGTATCTCACAGTGAATCCGATGTGCCGGTTTGGCTTCATGTTGGACATCTGCATGTACCATGTATGCAATATATTACAAACTAGTCCAATCCTGGGTAATTGTGACTCAGGAACCAATGACACTCCAAGAATGAAATTCCATTGTCCAGGAGGCGCCTTAATCTTCTTCGGTTGGGTTTTAGCTCCTCACTCACAATACATTTTCGATGTTGTCTCCACGAGAGCCGATGCAACAGCCTTCAGAAATGGAGCTAGAGGTGGAGCCACGAGAGCTGATGTGACTGGTCTAGGGCGATGTCCCTCTTGGGCTACTGGATGTGGAGATCGCGGCACGGACGAGTCAAGAGCGATGTCCCTCTTGATCCACTAGATGAATGTGTGAACCGCATCCTCTAATATCATAATCTCTTCGTTTGAGGGCTTCTCAAGAGGGACAGTCCTAAAAACATCATTAATCATGTCCACCTGAACCTTCACAAAACTGGTCTTTAGTTGGGCACCATGCACCAGCGTCCCTGATAGCCATGGATATGCCATCCCCCCTAGCGTCAATTGGAATAGAGCCAATAAGCCTGACCCTAAGGATGCAAAGCGTGAGCTCCTACATAATGATACACGATGAGCTAAGGCGTCCACTAGGTAGATCTATCTACGTAGCATTCTAAAGAGGTACATTACCTGGATGTCATCGATAGGTAAATGGGCGTCACTATGTTGAGTAATTAGTGTGGACGCGCAGGTACTCTAACGTTGAGGGGGACTAGGTACCGCATTAACGGGGGTGAGTTGTGATTGGTTGCGGACATGTCTCAGTTCTTCCCTCAATAAATCTATCTCTCCTCGAAGTGAGACAGTCTTCTCTTGAAGTGAGGCAAATAGTTGTTCTTCAAGTTGTGCACGAAGCTCCTATTTTATTTGTTCGTCACAATAGGCCTTGGATCTCTTCCTACTCATATATGTCTCGGAGTCATTTGGGAATACGTGCCTCCAAGATACGTAAACCCCTAGGCTTCGTGTGCGACCTAGGTGCTCCTTGTTTCCCAAAGCCTGTGATAATATATCTCTCCCTGTATTCTTCAAAGGATCCTCGGGAAGATTCGATAGTTAATGATTGCTGCAAGAGGCAATCATGTTATTTTCGAACCCATGAAGTTCAAGAGGTATTAACAACTATGTAGTTTAACATATCTTATCAGGCGTTGGGACACTTCCTCGTCTACGGAATTTTTGAAAGAGGAGACACCAAAGACGTGATTGATGACCTCGCTCTTAACTAGTTTTGGGCACCCTCGTTTGTGATCCCAGCAAATGGCGGGGAGGCCTCCGATCGGATTACAACCTCATCCTATATGCTCCACTATGGGATTTTACCCGTGTACCCAGTAGTACCGAATTTGTGAGGGTGAGTGTTTTGTGACTGGAGAGCTTTGTGCACCGCACTTTGTTGTTCAAATTCGATCGTTGTCTCCATCTGCACAAAGGCCTCCCATATTTCCGACAACACGAAAGGATACCTCGTGAAGGGCATAAGATCCTTGGCCACGTACTGCGTGACAAGAGTGCTCTTGAAATTCTTCCATGCTTTTCCCATCGTGAGGAGCACCGACCGTTGCACGAGTCCCTATACTTCTGCTGGGATCTCGAACGAATTTGTTATTTCCGCCTAGAGCTGATTTTTCTGATATTTTGCCAAATATTTCTAGCTTGCTATGGTGATGGGGATCTGTTGCTGTAACATCCCAAATAGGGAGCTAGTGTAATTTCAAAAATCTTAAAAACCTTTTAGTCCTTTTTCTTGTGTTCTCAAAAGTTTTTGGCATATTTCAAATATCTCGAATTGATGTCTTGCCAAATTGCCCGATTAATAAAAATCAAACTGAGAAAATCCAAAACTCCTTAGGAGTATTAAATTCAAATTTTAAAATTTAAATCTGGTTACTCAAAGACCAAGAATAGAAATTGAAAATCAATCTAAAATTCTTCCATCCAATTTTCATATCTGAAAATTCAAATCCGGAGAATTAAGAAAATATTTCTCAAAATTCGACCAACCTTAAAATAAAATTTTTGCAACTAAAATTTGAACCCAGTTTTTTTTAAATTCAGAATCCACTTACAAATCCAAGTGTTGAAATCCAAAAATTCAGAAATTTTTAAAGTTAATCGAAGTCTCTTTTGGGCCCAGCCCATTTTTCCTCTCGACCCAACCGGCCTATTTTTTTTCCCGGCCTGCCTCCTCTTTTTTTTCGGCCGCTGGCCCAGGCGCCTTCTTCCTCCCCCGTTTCTTCCTCCTTCCTCCACCCACTTCTTCCACCGTGACCAGCCGGCCCGCCCCCGCTCCACTGCTCCTCCCGCCGGCCCAGCCCGCGCTCCGCCCCAGTTTCCCCGTCACCTCTACGCCAGTAGCCTACCACCGGCCTACTCCCCACGCCACTCCCCTACGCCGCGCCGCCCATGCCCCGCCGTATTCGCAGCCATGCCGGCGGTACGCCTCGCCCATGCTTCCAGCCGCGCCGCCCATGCCGTGCCCATGCCCCGGCTCTACTCCCGAGCCCGAGCTCGCCTATAAGTAGCCCTAGCTCGCCTCCTCTTCCTCCCCCCCCCATTTGACCTCGCTCGAGCAAGTCCCCTGCGCCAGCACCGGCCACCGGCCCTCTCCCCGTTCCGGCCACCTCCGGCAAGCTCGCCCCGTTTTGAGCGCGTCACGGCATGCGCCCGAGCGTTCACCACCTCCCCTCGGCGTTAATTGGGGCGCCATCACCCGAGCACGCCGCGCTCACTTCTTCTCTGCCTCCGGCCGGCCACCACCACTTCCGCCGCCGCTTCCCCCTCGGTTGACCCCGGACCGATTCCGCGAGGAGGGAGCATCTCCTCGGTGCCCTACAGCCTCCCCCACCGTCGGTCGGCATCCTCCACCACCGGAGCGCTCCCGCCACGGTCGCCTCCCTGCGCCGCCGGCCTACCTCAGCTTCCCTCCGTCCACCTCGACTACCCCGGTGAGTTCCCTATACCTCACTCATGCCTACGCGCACCCATTCTCCCTCCTTCTCCCATCCGGCCGCCGGCGCCCCATTTCCTCCTCATCGCCGGCCGCCTAGGCCTACCGCCCGCTCGCCTTGGCGCCACCCCAGCCGAAGCTGACACCTCCCCGAGCTTCCTCGTCACCGGGGCACCCCAGTTGACCGGTCGTCGTCGCCTCCTCGGCCGCTCCTCGCCGGCATCGCCACCGCTGCCGTGCCTCGGCCTCGCCTCCACTGTTTTGCAGAGGCGCCTCTGCTCTGTTCCGCTTCCAGCCGAAGGCAGCGCCCTCTTCTCTGTCCTCTTCTCCCTTATGACATGAGGGCCCCACTGCGAGGTGGCATTTAGAAGTTGTGTATCACTTAAATCCTCTCTAACTCATTTCCAGAAGTAATCTTAAAATATGAAAGGTGGATAAAAATAAAATTAAAGAGTTAATTGTGAGTTTTAACTAAAAGGGTTATGAAGTAAAATTAAAAATTTTAAGTTTGATTAATGGAATGTAAATACACATTGTGCATGAGAATAAGAATAAAGGATTACTTATAAATTTATAATGGAAAAGGTTGATGCAATTGAACTAAAACTTAACATGAGATAACTATATGCCAATTAAGGTTAATATATTAATCCCCATGTAAAACTAAGTCAAGATCATACATGGTCTATTTTCAGATAACAGGAAATCAACATGGGTTAAATGCATGTTGATGTTAACGAAATCAAATGTGTAAAACGAGTTAAAAGTTTCTCTCTTACAAATCAAATGTACTAGAAGTTGATCCTGATTGAGTAAGGATATATGTTGGAGCTTTATAACGAATATTTCGATGCTTTCAAACTTTACTCTAGAAACTCGAATAATACATTTAATCCTATCTCGAGTAGTTAGATACTATCCTTCATCCATCGATCTAAATATATTTAAACAAATTAAGTAAATCAATTCAACAAGATTTTGCCACATAAAATGTTAACCATAAATCACTCATCTCAAGAATCATATCATCTCTCTCATTAGTACTTGCCTCACATCCGAATCTCCAACATTATCTCATAATTCAAATGTAATAGTTGAAAATAATTAATACTAAAAGAAATAGCTTCATCGAGGTAATCCATGTTAATTCATGACTCATTCACTCAATAAAAGGCAGACCATGAATAATAGATTGGTAATCAATAAAATAACCATCCTTGTCCGTAATAATAGTTGGTTAAATGATTAACTCCATACTTTAATTAAGTTATTAAAAATATTGATCCATTAAATTGGCTATTGCAATCTCAGATAAGTATTACCACATGAAATATCAAAGTTACACTGAGTATTTAAAACTATACTCATCTCTTACAAAACCTCCGCATCCAAAAATTACAAAGTTCTATTCCTCTTTACTATCTTTGCTAACCTCTTTTATCTATCCATAAGTCATGTCCGACTCATGGAGCTTCCCTGATAAATATAAATCAATAGAAGCAAAGTTATCAAGTAACAGATCGAACCTCGCCTTTCCCTAATCGGCCATGTATGGCCACTACCTTTTTCCAGAATGGATTCATGCCTGAAGATACTTATTCATTTTGATCCTTGTTATCCTAAATTTTCCCTCACGGTAAAGCTATTCAGACAACTCATTCTCTTACTCAAATCCAGCTGCCGCTGTGTCTATAGTCCACTAACGCGAATCATCCTTCTATTCTCAAATCGTAATAAATGTATAATTTAAATTAACTTGGGCATTTAAAGTGTTTGGATTTATTTGGTCTTTCTTTTCTTTGCCGCGTATTAGAACCTGAAGACTCAACGAGGCGACAGATTCGAACAAGATAAAGATTCGGGTAAAAGCGACGACTAGGAAGTTGAGATCGCTGACTGAGCAGGCTTTGACTTAGATCAATCAAGGCCATGGTACATCAAGCAGGGCAAGTCCTGCGGGTCCCACTTGTGTGAAGTTTCCGTTGCTGTATTTTATCGTTTTCGGCCTAACCGGCCCATGAGTAAGTATTACTGTATTATTTACGCTTCCGCATGATATGTTTTTGATATACAGTAATGTATCTGTGAGCACTATCTACTGATCCAGGGAATAGTGTGGTGGAATCACAGAGGATCTGGGTTTGCTAACCCGAGGTCCGACAGTTGCCTTCCAATTATCCCACAGATAGTCCAAAATATTGCCACTGCTTTCTTTGGTTGTAGAGGGACCCTATCTGGAGAGACCATCGTGATGGTCATTTGGCCCTCTGGTCTTTTTGATACTCCTCGGCCATGCTTAATTATCCTAATCTTTGGAGCATGAGACCCGGATGATGATTGTGTGGATGTCATCTCTCTTATAAGAAAAAACTAACTACAGCGAGTTATGAGTGTAAACAATTAAGTTTAATGAATCGAATTACACACCCCAGTGTCTCAAGGTCCCTTTGGAACAGTAACATGACATTCCAAATTTACAGCTAACAAGTGAAACATATATCATGAAGTACTAAAGATCATAAAATAAAGTTCTATGAATCAAATTACACACACCAGTTTCTCAAGTTTATTGAACCTGACACACTGGAATGTGTAACTTGCTTCATGCCCTTTGAAGGTCTATGTGGCATATATTATTGCTACAAGGTCCCTTTGGAACAATAACATGCCATTCCAAATAGATCTCGTAGCCAACAAGTGAAGCATATATCATGAAGTACTAAAGATTATAAAACAAAGTTCTATGAATCAAATTACACATATTAGTATCTCAAGTTCATTGAACCTGACACACTAGAGTGTGTAAGCTAGCAGAAGGTTCTTGCTTCACCTCGATGCCCTTCCCATCATCGGAATTATTTTTACGCTTGTATCGGGATACTTTGCATACCGGACAAACATGTAAACTAGCATACTCTTTACGGTAGATGATACAATCATTTGGACATGCATGTATTCTTTCTACTTTAATTCCCAATAGACAAAGAATCTTCTTGGCTTGGTACGTGGTTCTCGGCAACATATTTCCCTTTGGAAGCATGCCCGCTAGGAGATCTAACAATGCCATGAAACTCTTGCTGGACCAACCATTACTTGCCTTCAATTTCAACAGTTCTAGAATGGATAATAAACTTGTGTATTGTGGCTTACAGCACGGAAACAAAGGTTTCTCCAAATCCTCCATCAAACCCTCGAATTTACCAAACTCTCTCTCACTATAATTCCCTTCTGCATCACATAGCATCTGATCCAGATTGTCATCTTGCGACCTATCCTCATTGAAAGCATAGTCCACAATCGGCATATCGTTGTCTCCCTCGACAATGTCATAACTACCTTCTTATGTAATTTTCTCTTTACCGTGACTGGTCCAACATTTGTACCCCTTTCTGAAACCTCTTTGAATCTAGTTTCAGTCCATCTACGCTACACATGTAACAAATGGGTATCAAATTGGATTATTAGCGCTACTATAACAAATCAGACTAGCTACTTAATTACACACATATATATTAGGTAGCTAGCTAGCTACGTATTCATGAAACAATAATATTAAGCAAAAATATATTGAAGTAAATTAGAAGTACTTACCCATTCTGAAATTGAGCAAAGTATCATTATCTTTCTAAACAAAAACCTAGCTAGATCTAAACAAAAACCTAGCTATCATCTCTCTATATTACAAAACATATAAGTTATTAGAAGCAATTGAGTACTAATCTCTGATCACTAAGAAGACATATACAGATCTACAAGCGATATATTTTCACCAAACTCCCCAAAGCCGGCCGCCTCGCTCCACCGATGCATCGTAATGAAGATAGATCTGTGTCGAGACCACGTATGCCTGTTATTTAATAGCGCAGATTATCCCAGACAGTTCCAACCACAAACTGTCTGTGATACGACACTATCACAGATGAATCGTATTAATAATCATCTGTGATGATTCATAGATAGTTATTTATACAAATCGTCTATGATGTCCACAATATTACATACGGTTTGATATAAGAACCATATGTGATAATGCTCATATCAAAGACGGTTTTTATACAAACTGTCTATGATGTCCGCAACTTTTACAGACGGTTATTAATATGAACCGTCTATGATGTCTCAATTATCAAAGATGGTTCGTGTTAATAACCGTATGTGAAAATATCACAGACGGTTGTTAGTATAAACCGTCTGTAATAGTTTAAGCACAGGCAGTTCCCTATAAACCGTATATGATGTAGCCGTTTATTATAGTCTCTTTTCTAGTAGTTATAAGGTGACTAAAATTTTCTTAAGCATAACTGATCACATGTTTTTATCCATGGGACAACATCTACTATACGGCACATCAATCTCTTTACAAATCTAATTGTCACAAAAATTTATTTATCCTTGAGAAAAAAGGACAACTTACAAAGAGCCGTATCGTAACTAGTTTATGCATGCATAATTAAATTGCATACACAGTCTGATCTACAAAGGCATTCATATGCTCCTTTATTTGAACTTATAGATTATGATTCATTCTAAACAAATAAATAGAACATTTTTTCATTGTATTTTTGAAAATAACTTATCTATATTTAGTTTGTTTGTATAAGCACTCACTCTAGAATTTAAAACCATAGACCATAGCCATAGACTTGTATATAGCATAAGAGGATGTAAATATAGTTATGTGCATGCATGGATCATCCGAAGGACGACGTCGCCGTCGGGTGCTGCGTGATGGGAGGCGACACACACCGGCATTTCAGCGCGTCACGCGACATCGCTTGAAATTTTAATATCAGTGTATCCATCCATCGACCGAGCCACGTCCAAGTTTCCAATGTACTAGCTACCACTAATTAACCAGCCCCTTTTCGAAAATCAATTATTTTATGCGCAGCAGCTAGCGATAATATATCGATCGATGGGTGTTCATATTCATATATCTATAATTGTACTATTCTTATTTTTTTCTTCCAATTTGTACTGTGTAGATAGATTGATAATGCCAATCTTGCAAGCAATAATGTTGGTTCAAGCAGCCACATTCAATTGTTTAAAAAAACTATAACAAAAAGTAAAAAAAAAAGTCAAAGCTTTGCTGAACCCATCCTTGATTTATGACTAGATAAGCATGCATGTACTTCTGACTTATTTTGTTTTTCTCTTATCTTTTTTTATTTCTTTCATTTTTGGTTTAGTTTTTTTAAAAAAAACATGTTCTCTGTTTGGATCGCATGCAGAAATTATAAAATTAAGATTTGTGTGAGAGTTGAATTGTTCGTTGTGAAACTCTTCCATTTTAAAGATAGCCTAAATTAGTTGGGCATTAGTTTGTGTTCGAGGAATGCATTGCAAGTACAATCAGATCTTTGTTTTTGTTGGATTCCTGAGGGCAAGTGAATAATTCCCAATTTGACAAAAAGGGAAAAAAAGAAAGGGGTTCCACCTGTCAGTGGGACAATAGAGGAGATAAGGCTGAAGCCTTCTTGGGCATGCACAGTTGGGGAGGTGCTCGGCTGTCCGGTTCTCCCGACCGACCGAGTCTAGTAGAGGTGGGGGCGGCGACGGAGGCACCACCGGTCCAGGTGCTTTGGCGCCGGCCGTGGCAGTAGCCTGCCGGCCTTCTCCCCACTCCCATATAAGAGGCAGCCTTCCTCTCCTTTCTTTAGCACCAAATGAAGTGAGTCTTCTTCTCCCCTCCGATCTCCTATCCATCTCTCAGCTGTGTCTCGGTCTTGAGCTTGAAGGGCAGTCGGCCGAGTTTCTTACTCGTTGCTGGTGGCTGTGCAGCCTGAATAGCCATTCTTTGGGTTTTCCTATGCAGTTTTTGTGCCTTTTCTTTGGATCTGGCAGTGCGGGAATATTTGGGGATTTACCTATAGAAGGTTGATTCGGCTAGGTTTTGTGCTGAGTGTTTGAAGGAGAATCCGTGGCTTGTTCTTGGTGTTCACGGGTGCTCTTGGCTAGAGCTCTCGTCGGTCTTGTGCGACATCCACCCCGACCCTTGACTTCTGACTTCGGCTACCCGAGGTTTGAAAAGTGGCATTGTATCTCCGTCTACCTTGTCTCCTTGCGCGGCATAGCGAGGCGCTTGGTTTTCTGGGACAACGCTGCATGCGTGCCTTGCCTGGTTCGGTTCTTCTCGGTGATTTCGAGTATCACCGACATTGTAAGTATACTAGCTGCTTGCTCTTTGCTTTCCGATTCAGATATACATTCTGTGGGTGATTGCTATCTCTGATTGAAATTGGCAAAGAGATAATGTGGGTTTGGATCGATAGCTCGATGATGAAATTGAGGTCTTATACTAAAATTGAATGACCAAACTTGAGCTCCAAATTATTATTATTACTGTCATTTGCTTCTCAGTTGTGCAATCTATCATTTTCGGAATAGTTGGCTATTTACATCTGTGATCTTTAGTACTTCATATGCTTCAGTTAGCCATTCGGCCGGCTGTTAATCTTTGTAGAAATTGTGATTGTTTTCTCTGGGAGCATATCAAGTTAGAAGTACTATCTTGTGATCATTTTGTTTTGCCTTCCTACTGGCTGAAAGTTTTTTACAGATAAATAACTTGTAATTTAGAGCTCAAAGTTTGAATCTCACTTGGCATATTCAATTAGTGAATAGTATAGACCATAGTAGCGGGAAGGCTAAGATTATTTCTTGTGTAACCCTACATCTGAGAGCACTAATCAATAACTAAAACTTGAGCTTTATGCTAGTTCTAATTATTCCCTGGATCATGAAAGTTTTGTACATGCTCATTTTTGGCAGTGTCCTTGTTACATACATTGGATATATGTATGGTAGAATTACATGTTTATATGCAATTTTTGTTATTTATATAATACAAGAAATGTGTTTTAATCATGCTTAATTATGTTAAAATTAAATATGAATATTTGATTATACCGTATTATCTACAACATGTTTATTGCAGGGCGGCTGACCGGATTGGGTATATATGTTCGGTGGCCAAATCTTAAGCAATATTATCACTGCATTCTTCAACGTGAAGCTACATGCCGACGCATCATATATTGCGTTTGCGTTGCGTCTGAGCCACGGAGTCGCGTATCGATATACCCTCCTCATAGATGGAAATTTAGGATTTACCCTTCTGACCCACGTGTCAGTGATTTATGATGACCCCACATGTCATTGAGGTGGGAGGGTAAATCCTAAAATCCTCAATTCAAAGGAGGGTATATGATGAAGATCCCCTATATATATTGGGAGGCCTTAAAGCCAATCAGCGCCACCAATCGTCTAATTAGCCTGAAGTACAATGATTCGTATTTATTCAGTCTACACAACGGATCACCCCAACGTTCATGATCTAATTAACAGCAATCCCTTTCCTAGCACGAAATCGGGTGTTTCACGTAATAATTAACTAATCAATTACAATTTTCTTACTCTAGAAAGGTCAATTCTCATATGGTACATGCATGTCTTCGCAAATATTAATGGCCCTGTTCTTTTCAGCTTCTAAAAGCTGTTTTTCAGTTTTTCTATAGTAATTAACTTTTAAACGAAGTGTTTTTTCAAGATAAGGTCTACTAGTTAATTGTAGTACATACTTTAACGACTTCATTTATATCGCCAAAAACCACATGTAAGTTTCTGTTACTCTGTAATCTCTCGCACAAACAGCCCAAAATCCACAAGCCGCAGCCAAAAAAACAGTCACATTAATCGATATGTACCCCAAAATTCATTTAATTTGGAGATCAGAATTGTCAGTAGGAACTTATGAATTAAGTTCCGGACGCGCGAGGAGCCCGTATGCCTAGCATCCGCTGGGGGGTTCTCGCACATGCCGCCAGCCGTGCCTTTGCCGGCGAAAGGGGAGGTGTAAATGGCAAGTGGGTGGAGGGAGGAAGAGTGCAATATCAGTTATTTCCTAATCCCATTTTCCTAAACACATTAGTCAGATAGCATTATTGTACAGCACCAAGGTCACCCTGATCCATGGAGTTGCTGTCACAGAGCAGACAGCACCCTGGGGAGGAGGGTCGAGGCCTCCATAACTAAGCATTTCTTTTGGATACGTGGGAGTCCTTTCTGTTCTTAATTGAACACTTTGTTTGTTTACTGCATTTGATATGCAGGCTTGCACAATGGCTTGCTTCTCCAATGCAACCCATCATTAGTTTCCCCCCCTTTTTGAGGACGGTTCAGACAAAATTTTCTCTTCTTTTTAGTATCTTTCTTGGCAGGGATGAGTGCACCCAAAGATCTTATATACTGGTAATTCAGAACTGTTCATGCAAAATTACTTCAAGGATCATTTTACAGTGATCCATGGGATAGAGTAGGGTTTGAGAGAACAAATCTGTTAGATCAGGTCGCTTGATCAAAGCAACACCTCAGGCGCGCGTTTGGAATACAAGAATTTCATTGGAAACAATTCAAGTTTTGTTAGGAATCAGGATATTCCTGCACGCAGGAATAATTTAATTCCTGCAGAGATCGGTGAAATTTCTTTCATTCCAAATGTGGCCTTAAACTCACAAGTACCTTGCTTGCTCGTTGTTTACCGTCATTAACCTATTCTTCGTGTTCAATACTAGGTGATTTACCCAATGTACTTGCTCGGTACGACGAATCGCCATAAAATTCGTCCTTTAAGGACAATGGAAAATCAACTGGCCGGCTTTTGTTTGGACAGTCATATTTTCGGTTTTCTCGAGCCGTTTTGTCAACAAATCATTCTGTATATATTTCTAAAACACTTCATACAGATAAGCATTATTCTCGTGAGAATTATCAATATGTTTTGAATTTTGAGGGAGGGAACTTCCCAAAGATAACTTTTCCCTCCTTTGGACACATTGGGTTTGGCTTGTATAGGGGCGCATGCATATGGTTGGGTGTGCCTGGCAGAAATGTTGGTGCTCCTGATGACATATTCATCAAAGTAAATAAATAGCATGTTCTTTAGGTTACGGCTTATGGTTTTTGTATGTGCTTTTCAAGATGGTAGCAGTCAGTGGATTGCGGACACAGATGGTGTACATGGTTTTGGGCTTAGAAAACTGTTTGAAAAATCCACTTCAGGAAGTCGTGCTGTTTGTTTGGACTTACAGATAAGCCAAAAATCTAAAAAAAAAATAGAGCCAACACCAATATGTTTGAGCTCTGTGCAAATAGATGGCTCCTTGGGCATTAAACAAAGCAAAGGCTTCACCTTTTTCTCCTCTTTCTTCCAATATAATAGGTGCATAAATCCAAAATGGCCTTGTAATATGTGTGTAATTACTTGCGTTATTAGCCCGAAGCACTCTTAGGCTACCAACAGGGGTAGTAGGAAAATAGGAGTAGCTTTGGACCTTTTCCTCTTGGCTACTCCATCACAATTAATGTGCATACCAGGACATCTTCTAATCCAACATTCTGTAAATTTTAAACTTCACCATTGAGATCGATATCCATTTCGAATCTTACTTGGTTGCCATTATGCAAGACATTGGTCATTAATTAGTTGTGCAAACCTAATACTATTGTATAGTGAAATTCGCAAGTTACATAGATTCAATTTGGACCTATGCAGTTTAATTATTTCTTGGGGACTGGGGAGTATGTCTTTACATTTTTGTTTTTGAAGGGACATATAAATATACACTCCCTTCAAGCCTATAAAAGATGTCGTTTAGTTACATGCAAAAAAAAAACAACAAGAGGCTGGTGATTGAGTTTGCAAACCACAATTATATGCAAACCGAAACCACTTTGCAAAAAGAAAATCTAAATTGGACCGGAGAGTAAGCAGTTAGAATAGGAATTTTTGTGACGCATGGTGTTATTTGCACCACATTTAGTTATTTTCACCCTCTAAATGCAGAGCATCGCAATGCATTTGATATCATGAATAAGGTTTCTTCCTTGATCCTAGATTGCATCAAATTAACCCAGAGAGAGCATTTGGAGTGCCCGAAACATGAACAGTACTGCAAACGAACCGAAGGCTTCTTTAGTGGCCACTGGCCAAGGGTACAATGCAGCAGGACAGTAAGGCCAAGCTAGCCAGAAGGAAAACAAATGTACCACTCCTACTAATTAAACATCCATCCAAAGTCAATATTGTGTACTTGAATATCCTCTCAAGGAACCATGGATGAGATGCCATTGCATTATGAGCAAATGACAAGGAGTTATGCTTGTTTAGGGCAATGGCCTCCAACTTTGGGCCATGCTGTTGTCCCTACACAAAAGAGAAGACAAAGAACGCGACGCATGGCGTCCACTTCGGCACAAAAAGCAATACTCACTGGTTCATATAAATTATATTAATTGTGACCAAAGGAAATGTATTTAGTGGGGCTACTCTGAAAATAGAAGAACAGGAATGCTGCTTAGTTGTCGGATTGTATTTCATCTGGATGGTGTGGATCGTGGCGCGTTGATCAGGGGCGGAGCCACACCCCGGGCAGGTTAGGCTTCAGTTCGGGATGTGGAAAAATATCTAGTGTACAGTCTGGATAAATTCAGTTCAGTCTGGGTAGCATTTTCATGATCTAGCCTAGATAGCCTAGATCATTCCACCACTGAACTAGGGCGTAACCTAATTCTGGCTCCGCCACTGGCGTTAATCATACCCAAACACAAGCTAGGTGAGGGAGAATACGATTCGTTTTCATGCTAATCAGATGCCTCGTAGTGGAGATTACATGTTTACACGCACGGATAGATTTTTGCAGCTGATACACTCTCTAAAGCTAGTACCACTAAGGCACTAACTCGATCTTACCAACTCTACCCAACTCCTTTCCAAAGGTCTGTCCAGGGTTTCTTTTCGAGATAAGAAGATGAAGAATGTTGTCCAAGATTTCTGTTAGTTCAAAGAAAAATCTCATAGTTTGTTCACCAACCATAATCGACTACTGGTAGCTATGCTAGCTACCAGTCGACTGATAAGTCTTGAGAGCCTGTAGACAAAACTGCAACATTCTGGATGGTAGGCCATATAATATATAATGCAAGTTCTTAGTAACTTATTTTGTACTCCAAAACACCAAACCTTCAAAGAAAATTCTTGTGTTCACTTGCAGTGTGCAATTGTGGAACACTTGTTATTGTCCAATCATGGGAGCCCGTACGTGTGGTAGTGAAATTTAAGGAAAAAGAAAAATATCAGCCGTCCACTAGTGTCACCAACGCAGATGGCCGGCACTAGAGCCTAATTAAGAACTAAACTTGTTAAACATACAAACGTTTTCCTCTTTTTTCTTGAAATGGACTTAATTAAAATAGTCAATTAATCGTCACAGCTAATTAGAACTACTAATTTGTCACGCCATGGAGGTCAAATGTTCACTATAACTTTACTAGATTAATTGCACAACATAAGCCTACAGTATTGGTAGATTAATTGTATATGCACGTGCAAACAATGCACCACAGAATTCAAGCACCTTGAAATCTGGTTGCTTATATTGACTTTGCTGATTGAGAATTTAGGATTGTTTTGTGGGAAGGCAGACGTGTTTGCTTGTTCTTTTGTTATTTCTTTAATTTCCTTGCGGTCATAATAGTAGCAGAGGGTGACAAATGGCAAGGTATAAACGAAATTCAGACTACGCATAGTTTCTAGACGTTGCTACCAACAAAATGTGCCTTCAATGAGCCAGGTATCTTCTCACTAAAATATGTTCATAGTTTGGTTGGTACTAACTTCATTGTAGTCACCATTCACCAGACATAAAAAAAAAGTGTTAACTGTAGTCACCATGACATGCTATCAGTTAAACTGGTTAAAAGGATTTTTTTTTTGGTTTCCAATATACAGAGCAGTAGATTTTGTATGTATTTACATTCTTGGAAATGTTGAAGGTCATTTCTTTTCCTTTTGTTTGTTTATAAATGGGAATGGTTGTATTTTCCACTCTTGTACTTACTCTTATATATCTTCTTCTCTTCTTTTTGAGAAAAAGGGTACCGAAGAATAGGCCCGGCCCAAAATTGATTAGGTCCAGTAGGTCGGAAAGAAGAGTGAAATCGTAACCGAAGTATTAGCGGAAGGATTCGCGGCCGGCGAGGGCGTCCACGTCGCCCCCGCGCGCGCTCCGCCCGCCGCGTGGCCGAGGAATCTCGGTACGGTCGGGGGAGCCGGTTTTCTCGTATTTTCCGGAAATTACATAAAGGTCCTTTTTTCCTCGCGAAAAGGTCCCTACCAGTTTTGTTTTTCCTAAAAACACCCCTTCACTTCACCGAAATTTCGTATCTTTCACAGGATAGCGCCCCGCGGTTTTCTAAATTGCGTACAGGTCCTCGTTTAGTTACGTACAGGTCCTTTATTCTCGCAAAAAGGTCCCTGCCAGTTTTGTTTTTTTAAAAAACACCCCTTCACTTCACCGAAATTTTGTATCCTTTGCAAGATAGCGCCCCGCAGTTTTCTAAATTACGTACGGGTCCTCGTTTAGTTGCGTACAGGTCCTCGATTTTTTTCGAAAAAGACCTTTGGCTTTTCCGAAAATATGCATGTGTCCTCGATTTTTTAAAAAAAGCTTCTCACGAATTTTCGCCTCTTTTACTTCGGCCCATACGGTGGCTGGCGTGGCGTGGCGCCATGCCTACGTGGCTAGTTGACCATATTTTAGGAACCTTAGTCACTAACCACAACTTATTCGTCCATGCGTCGGTCCCCCTCTCATCTTCTTCAGCTTTCTTGCCAGTACTGAGGGTCTGTCTCTTTTAAGCTGTGGCTTATAATTTTTAGTTATACCTTATTAATTTAACAAATAATAATTGCTGAGAAAAACTAAAATCTGCTAAAAAGTAAAAAAAAAAACAGAGCCTGAGTGGATGGGGGACTCATTGATTTTTCAGAGGTATTTTCTTCTGTTTTTCTTCCTATATATATGGCCCTGCTTATTTGGATTTTTAGTGGCTTATGGCTTTTTCTCACTGTTTAAGACTTATTTTGCATTGTAACTGATGGTAACTTATTTAGTGTAATTAAATTTTAAAAATTTAAAAATAAAAAGCATGTTATCCTATCATAGACAATGCAAAGGAGCATGAAAAAAGTAATAAAGCCCAAAAAAAAGCCAAAAAGGCATAAAAGACGAAATTAAGAAATTAGAAACCAAAAGCCAAAATCTAAAGCCCAAACGAGTGGGGCCAAATAATATTTTTCTACTTTTGTTCTTCTCCAGCGAGTTCTTAGCTAGATTTTATTTACCCACGATGGTGACGCCTACATTGGAAATCGACACTAGGTCGAGAAGGGTGCAAATATATCAATGTATTTGATTTTCTTTTGACGAACAATACCACTACCTAGACGTAGGTCTTACACATCAATGAAGATCCAGCGATAATCTACTTCCCACTACCGTGTTTGTCGGCAATCAAGACACCGTTACAAGATACGGAGTTGATAGCGAGGAAGATAAAGAAGTCCATCATGTTCATTGACACAAGAACTTGTAGGTGATATGTTGTTTATCTACAATCTTCAATGTAAAAGTTAGATACTTATATACTTTTCTTATTGAGTTATTAATATAGATCAAAAGATTTTACTAAAAAGTATTAATATAGATTAGAAGACTTTACTAAAAAGGCAAAACTGGCTAAGGGTACATTAGAGGGGTTTTTTGAGGTTAAATTTCTGTGAAAAGGACAGGCCCGTAAAAAGAAGTACAAAAGTGAAAGAGTAAAAAAGACATCAATCTAACTTACTGACCATTAAGAAAAAAACTTCATGAACCGCACTGGCTAATCTTGTCTTCACGATAATTCACAGAAAAAAGTGAGCAAAATTTACGATACATGCAAGAGAGGGTAGGTTCTTGAACCAGTGGCATGATAGTATTGTTTTGACAGTGACGTGGCTAAAAGAGGCATTTTTTGAAATAACTTTGGATTTACCTGAGCGATGGTACTCCACGCAAGCAGTGGTCACTTCTTAGAATTAAGCTAAGGTAAGGGTAAAATATTATTATTAGAAGGGTTATTCATTAAAGAATATTATTCTTGAAACCTCTAAACGGCTTCAGTTTCTAATTTATTTAAGTCAGAATCTACTTGGAACGTGTCAGCTTCTAATTTTGGTTTATTTTAGCTTTTTAGGGTTTTTTTGACTTTTTCCTTTTTCTTTTCCTCTTATTTCTTTGTATTGTCCGTGACGATATAACGATTTTTTTTATTTTTAAAAGTAACTGTCATTACAGTGTAATTTTAACAATAAGTTAAAAATTGTAGCTAAAAGCTTAAACAGTAAAAACTGAGGTCTACATTTGTTCGAATTGTACAGTAAAGCTGTGATAAGCAAAAAGTAACAAGCTGGTGAGGTTGCTGAGACATGAGGAGACAGGCAGGTGAACGACGCTTGGTGAGGACAAGGCCCGTACGTCAACTCGATGCTCGTTGGAACGGCTCTTCTCCTTCTCCCTCTGATTCATGTTTGATGCGATTGACATGATTCATCGTTTTCGTAGGCCCTTGTCAGCTCCTTCTGTCTATGTCACGGCCGGGGACGTTCCTGCAGCTCATAGTTTTTTATGATAGTCAAAAGTAGTAACTTGTAAGATGTGAGAGTGAGATGTGTTTATACTTTTTTATTTTATTTTTGAAATAAAATAGAAGCAAGAGAAATAAAAAACTATTTTAAAAAAATTAGATATTCATATTGACTCTTACAGAGCTAGGAAGACTAACACTATATTTTTGTTGTTATCGTTCCTTCTCAAAGCTACATATTATTTTCTTGTATTTGTACACGAAATTTGCTGTTCTCATAGCTTGTGCCTTGTAGCCATGAGTGAGACTGACTTCTAAATTAATATCAAGAGTTTTGGCGTGATGGGGCGTGCCTGGTATCGACTTATCTGGTTAACAGTTACTCGCTCGTGTCAAAAGTCATAAAATTACTCGAAGAGGGGTGCTTCACTTCACGGCCTATCAAATAGGTGCACAAAAATTAAAAGGACAAATTAAAGGTTGATTCTGGTTGTGATCAAAATGGCTTGAGCTTTTGGCTTCAGCTTATTTTTGCACTATTCATAAATTTCGTCTTTTTCTGAACTTTTGACTTTTTTTTGAGTTTTTTTACCGGTTCTTTTTTTCCTCGTATTTGTTTGTATTATACGTAATGGGCTAACATGTTTTTTCTATTTTTAAATTTTTTTAAATTTAATTATGGTAAATAAGCCTCTGTCAGCTACAGTGCTTTTTTCAGCCAGCTACAGTGTTTTCAGCCATAAGCCACGGGCTTTTCAGCCATTTTGATCACAACCTCTATCTACTACTGTAGTTTGTAGCTTTTAGGCTATTCGTACAAGAGATTATAGAGTAATATAAATTTACGTGCGGTTTTTGCCGATATAGATAAAGTCGGTATAGTATGTACTACAATTAACTAGTAGACTCTATTTTACAAAGATACTCCGTTTAAAAGTTAGTTATTATAGAAAAATTAAAAGCAGAAATCAAAAGCGAAAAAAGAATACCACCTACATATGTCGATGGTTATCGCTGTGAAAGCGTAAAATAGAAACAAACCTTTTTTTTTGGTATTAGGACGCACACCACTCACATACATTATGTGTATTTTGTTGGAACTTATGCTAGAATTTAAGCAGAGATCTAATACATTATGAAGCGTAAGTATGTACTTTTCCATTAAACACATAGTAGGTAAGGTCCAGAGCCGATCTAGAGTTCTTACCCTGCCAAATGGAAATACACCTCGGTAATTGGTTTAAGGGTCAAATATTAACCCAAATGGAGAGACCAGCCCAGCAGGTAGCTGGGCTCCATGGGCTCAACTAACGACGGCCCAATGTGTAGCCCTAGGTAGTATTTCAACCCACCCCTCGAAGGCAAGGGACCGCCGCCGCCGTCCACGCCTCCGGAGCTCTCCGCTGTCGGCCGGTGACAGCGTCCGCTGCGCTGCGCTTCGTCGTCGTCTTACCCTCCTGAGTCCCCCAACCCCTATGGCGTTCTGGGGTAAAGCCTGGTTCTTTGCTCTGTTTACCTCTAGCTCATTTCTTGCTTGCTTTGTTGTTGTTGTTGTTGATGATGCTGATGCTGCTGTTGTTGAACACATGGTTTGTGCAGGCGTGGAGGTGAAGCCTGGGAAGCCCTACACCCACCGCTACCACCCCTCCCATGGCCGCCTCCGCATTTGCCAGGTTCAGGGCCCCTGCCTCGTCGAATTTCTCATTTTGCATTTCTGATTGGCATGTGGTACATCAGTACATGCTCTTGCTGACTTTTACGTCTTATGATCATCGTATTGCTTACTTCTGAAAGAGTTCTTGAAAACAAAGTCGTAATTTGATTGAGTAGTCGCTTATAATTCCTTTTCAGTTTGGTTTGTTCTTTTTTGCGTAATGTAAATGTTAACCAGTGAACCTATCTTAGTGTATGATGTGTTATTGGCATCCCTTCATTATATTCGTGCGACCTTGAGCTTCATCGTGTCATTGGAGCAATTACTTGGATACTACTACAATACTACTGCCGTCTTTATTGGACTTGAAAAGAAAATAAGTTGATCACTTCCTCCTTTTTCATTTGGATAGAACATGCTCAATTGCTCATGTGCTTAATTAGCATTTTCCCCTGTTGCTGGAACTGAACAAAATGCTGAAATGGTTGAATGTTTGCTTCTGAGCATCACAACCCATTTCAACAGGTCTTTAGGGCATGCTATAATTAATATTTTGTTATGATTTTTAGGCTACACTGGGCAGTTGTGATGGTGCTGCAAGGACGGTGGTGCAATGTAATGTTGGTAACAAGACGCCTATAATACTTTGTAGTTTGAATCCTAGATTGGCTGAGATGTGCCATCTGGAGATCGAGTTGGAGGAGGACGATGAGGTTGTGTTTTCAGTACTTGGTCAGAGTTCCATTCATCTCTCTGGGTATTACATCCGTTCGAGCAGCAGATGTCATGCAGGAGACGATGATGAATCGTATCCTTGTTCATAGCCCTATCTCTTTGTTTCACTTTCGTATCACGTTGCGGGCAGAGTTCATTCTTAACATTGTAACTAGAGAATCTCATGGGGAGGATATTGGAGAATCTGATACTGATGAGGAATATGGTGTGAGTGAGGACAGCTATGAATCTGACTTTATCGATGATGGTGACGCTGCGGTATCTGAGGACAAGTACGGATCTGACTTTATCGATGATGCTGATGTGTGCTCCACTCCTGATCGCCACAAAAATGAAGGTACTGGATTGAGTCGTGTGACACTGAATTACTTACAGATACTTACTTTTAGCATTCTTTTTAGCTAGGGAACTCTTAATGAATCTTAATGATGTTCATGAAGTTGAACCTGTCTTTCTCATAGTGCTGTCATATTTATAACTAAGAATGAGAATGAGTAAACTCATGAGTGAATTGTCTTATGCTTTTGTTTCTCAAGAGAAAAATTGGGATTACTTTTCATTTTGGGGCCATGGATATGTCTGGTAGCTATCTCGAGTTTTTATTATGGTAACAGGTGTTATTATTTTTTATTTGTCTGATCCTGCATTACTATAACCTGCAATATTCTTTTAAAGCTGTTCTTCTTTTTTGAAAGACCTTTAAAGCTGTTCTGTTCTTCTGGTGTGCCATATATTTGCATGTGACACTGTTATACTAGAGATGACCTAATCTAAGATCAATCACTGCAGGATCGTTTGTTTGCTTCTGGTTTTTTGTTGTTTTTGTAAAGTTGAATTTAACATGCCTTTGCCACTTTGTTCTGACCAAGGATAAAAAAACAGCTGTACCGGCGGTTACCGGCTGTACCAGCCTAGACCGGTAAAAAAATATCGGTCTGAAAAAGTTATAAATTTAAAATTGGAATTTTGAATTTAAATTGATGGGTGGTAACCGGCCGAAACCGATCAAATTCAAATTTTGTTTGATGAAATTTGGATGGTTTAAAACCGGTAACCGGTACTGGAGGGGGTCCGATATTTTTCCCATTTCTGGTTTTTGAATCCTTGGTTCTGACTAGTGCCACTATACGTTGATTCATGCTGTTTTTATTGTGTTATTCTGTTTGTGTTCACACAATGACATTGTAGGTTGCCAATATGTCTAATCTACAGATACCTGCTCATAATTCTGTCCTACTGATTTGGAGCAAATTTCAAATGTTTATGGCATAGATTTTGAAAAGCCAACTGGTAAGGTTGAAAGACGGCGACGCTTAAAGAAGAAGCACCAAGTTGACAGCACCGATGAGAACAATGATGATTCTCCATACAAGCCTGCTGTCAGGCACAATGCTCGATCAATATTTGATAGTGGCAGTGAAGATGAAGATAGTGTGCGTAAATCTGTTTCTTTGGCTAAGAAAGATAATGCTAAAGTTTCTGAGGAAGTCAAACCCCCAAGTGTTGAGGCAAATGGTGAGACCAGAAAAAAGAGTAAGGATGTCCGGAAAAGGAAAAGTGATGCCATCAGTCAGGATCCTGCATCGCCAGTGTATATATCTCTTTCTTCATACTTAGCGTATATGTGTTTCTATTGTGTATACTGATATGTACCCCATTACATGTCATGAGCAGGGATGTAATAGATGTGAATAGATCATTGATTTCAAAACAAGAAGCTGAACCAAAGAAGAAATTGAAGAAAAAGATGAGAA
This sequence comes from Dendrocalamus latiflorus, assembly GCA_017311315.1. Classification (NCBI taxonomy): domain Eukaryota; kingdom Viridiplantae; phylum Streptophyta; class Magnoliopsida; order Poales; family Poaceae; genus Dendrocalamus; species Dendrocalamus latiflorus. The sequence continues at coordinate 21,201,229 of CM029626.1, read as the reverse complement.
ATCAATCAGAGGCAGAAGATGGAAAACATTCCAATAAGATAAGAACATTGGAAGATGGGCTGACCATAGAAGATCTCACAACAGCAAACCTAGATGCGAAAATGGCTTCTAATGGCTGCAAGGTAGCCCCTAAGTTTCTTTCATGAGCTTTCTAGTATTATTGTAATTGTACATTTCATATCTATGTGTCTGGCGAAGGTCCCTTGCTTTATGATCATCTTGCAATTAGCACTCAGATTTCTTCTGACAGTGCCCATGGCAATTTTTTGATCATACATGCTTTGCAGTTGGTGCATTGTAATTTCCTATATCAAGGTGCCTTGCCCAAACAACAGAGAGAGAGAGAGAGAGAGAGAGAGAGAGAGAGAGAGAGATGTAAACAACCCAACTTTACTTGTGCAGGTTTATATCAAATATGTTGGCACACTACAGGATGGGAAAATTGTTGAGTCTAATGTTGGTGAAAAGCCTTACAAGTTCAAGCTTGGTAAAATATACGCAAACCTATTCTCTTTTGCATTATGTTTTGAATTCTTAATATAAATACTTACAATGCATATCATGCTGACTAAAGGTGCTGGGAAAGTAATTCGTGGATGGGATGTCGGTATTTGTGGTAATCATCTTGGACCTTAATTTTCATGTTTCAAAATTATTTTTGGAGTATGGTTTATAGTTTTCTGATATCAACTGTAGGTATGCGTGTTGGGGACAAAAGGATACTCACCATCCCACCATCTATGTGGTATGCTTTTGGCATCCTATACAACTTCCAGTTCTACACACACACACCTCTTTGCAACAAGGCTTATTCTGCTTTGGATCACATTTATTTTGCAGCTACGGCGATAAAGCAGTGGGAGAAGTACCCAAAAATTCAACAATCATCTATGAAGTTGAGTTAGTGAAAGTCAGATAAACCAGAAACGCATCCCAAGCTTCTGCACGCTCATGTCCTATGCCAAAGGCTGCGATGTCACTTAGGCGATGGTGTACCTCATCTTTTGTTTTGTTCTAGCAGAATTACTCTGCACTACACTATAGAATGTTATCTATGGTCAGCCCGTCAGACTACTCGGTTGACTTGTTGTACCATAGAATATTTCCACTGTGATCTAAGATCACCTTCAACAGAAGATTTTGTTTGACCAATCTGGCTGGTGTTGAGATTTTGTTACGCATCTGTTGAAGGTGGTTAAAAATATTTAGCACTCAAGTCATCCATCAGTCCTACAAGTCCAATGACTTGCTACGTCACTTTGTAAACTGCATATGATCAGTGTAGTACTATTCTTGTCTGGTAATTTGTCATGGTTTGTGATTATTTGGATGTCTTGTGTTCTCATTTTCCTGGTTACTTTGTTATGGATTAAGAAGATATACCTGGCTGTCGTGTGAGTTGGAGATGTTTCAAGTCTTTGGCAAAATAGTTAAGGCTTTATAGTGAGTTCAGAGATTTTTTTTGAAGTCTGCTGCATGAATTTTGGAGGATAAGAAACATCTTACTTTTATTGGAATAGGCCTAGTTTACCTCATTGATTTGCTGGAAATTGGCTGGAAACCAGTCAGTTCCTGGAATTTAGCTGGGGAATCGGAAATAGACCAGAATCGGTTTAATTGATCAATAATCAGTATATATTGAGTTATTTGATGTTAAAAACCGTTTTCTGAATAGCAAGGCTAGCATCAGATGACCAAGATTGGCGCCGCCAAGTCGACCTGAGCGTTCCTAGCGTACACATTCACCCCAGTCCCTAATTCCACAAACTTTCTAGCTAATTCCCAGCAAGTTCATCAAGTCTCAGAAAATGTGACACATGATACCCATGAAACCAAGTGCCCAGCCATTATTCGATCGCCCCAACGATATGGAAGGCATTATTGCATTGATAATTCAATAGCAGTTCTGCATTGGGTGGCAAAAACAACACCTAATCCAAGGACCAACCCCAACTCCCTACGAGGGAAATTTCTATAGATGAACTTTTGGTCGTAACCAGTGGTTATCGGCCTTATCGGCAGGGATCAGTAAAATTTTATACCAGACTCAGATTCATCAAAATTCATCTAAAAAATTGAAAAAAAAAATTAAATTTCAATTCAAATTTTTTGGCCAAAAAATCCAAAATGTTTGGGCCAAAAAATCTAAAATTTTTAGTAACCGGCGGTTACCGATCGTATCACTGCTCTCTACTAAAAATTTTGACCCGATATAATTTTCCCTGCTCATCACCAAGGAACAGCACAGTGGTGGCACAGAAACCTTATTACTCATTCCCCGTTCAGATTTCAGAACAATATACTACCAAGTATAATATGAAGTTACTCATGCTCAATGCATGACGTGGCACCGTCCATCTAACTCTGAAAATTTGTACTGAAGCCAGCTGTTAGAACATATGGATAGGTCATACATATAGTGACGACGAATAATTAATATTTGAGTTGTATTGAAATTTATGTTTATGAAAGTTTCGGACGGTGCTCATTTGCAAAACTGGAATCGACAGATTTCAATCATGGCAGGTCGACCATGGCAGGTCGATCATGATAGATCGACCATTAAAGATTGACAACAACAGATCGACCACCCATTAAAGATTGACAACAACAGATCGACCACGGCTAAATGACCACGTCATGTCGACTACGGCTGAACGATCACGGTAGAACGACCATGACAGAATGACCACGGTTGGTAGTCTGACCGGTTTTACTGCGGTCCAAGCGGTCAAGGATGTCATGAGGTGATCGGGCTCACGCTGGAGCACGTGGAGATCAAAGGTGGATGATGCATGGAGAAGCTACGGGAGGTGCAGTCCTGGAGGGTTCGTTACGTGCTGAGTTGAAAGAGTTATGGAAGAAGTCCATAACTAGAATGGCTTAGAGATTATGGAAAACCCGTGTTCGGAAGTTTTTTCGGTCCCTTGATTTTCGGAATGAATAGAGTTTGGTGTCCTTGTTTGATGAGGACACGGTTTGGAGTGTTAGACTATAAAAGCAGGGAGAGGCTAAGAGTTAACGTGTGATTTTTGTAAGGCTTTTGGTGGCTTTGTCGACTACTTCTATGCTAGGAATTGAGGGGTGCCATAAGGGCACTTTGTAGCCATAGAATATAATTATCTAGCAACGCATAACAACTTGTGATTCAATCCATAGAGGAATCTTACATTTGTTCCTAGTCTTTTGTTTCGTTTTGGGAAATTGATTGTCTTCGTGATCCATGTGATTTTGGTTTGATTCTTTTTGAGGAATAGGTTGCAAATAGGTCTAGGAACAGATCTGCAAAGATTCATTGGAATTTCCCCAGTCATTTGAAAACAACTGCAATTTTTGATTTTGACCAAGTTTTTGTTTTCCTTCAGTTGTGATATGGATTTCTTCGAATCTAGTTGATATTCTTGCAATTTCTTGTTGGAATAAATTCTAGATATCTTTAGCATTGCGTGTGTCAAATTTGAGGTCAATTGGAGTTGATTTGTTGAAGTTAGATTGATTCTCGTGCTCGTTAGTCGTGCTGTTTTTTTGGTCAAGGAATAGTGCTAGAGGTCAGACCAGCCAAAAGCTTTTGGTTTCAAGTTTTAGTTGCTTTTTGTTTAGGCCTTGCTTCTTCGGTTTCAGTACATATAATATATTGTTTAGATTTTTTCTGGTTTGAGCTTTGGTTTCAGGTTCTAAAAACCAAAGGCAATCATTCACTCTCCTCTAATTGTTGTTTTCCATTCTACGCTAGCAATCTATAAGGGAGCGCCCAGGTAGGATGCCAGCTGCAAAATGTCACAGAAGACGCCTCTGACGGTCACCTCCGCCTCTGCGTTGGGCCCTCGCACAATCGGTGGGTGCTCTGAGTCACCAATGGGAATAATTGAACTTAGGAACAAGGTTGTTGAAAATCCTGATATTGTACTTTGTGACCATGGTTTACATGATTCTTAGTAAGGTCAATACCTCATAAATCATTTTTGGCACCTGCTTTAAAAATCTCTTGTTGCAACCATACTTAAGAGGATAATGCTTGCTTTTAGTTATCCTACCACAACCATAAAGTTCCTAAATATCTGACACCCCTCAAATTACCATTTGTAGTTTTGGTGAGTTAAGATAAGTTTGAAATCCTTTTCGGGAACTGGATCTCCAAAGCTGGTCCTTTCCCTTCGCATGCCTCTTGATTGCTAATTGTTCACATTCAACAATTCAGAAGTCACACAGTTCTCTGGCATGCCCCATTGAATATTATGCCCTGAAAACCAAAAATCTCCTGTAATAGAGTCAGAGCCTACGTTGCACGAATACTTTACAAAAGTCACATACCAGTATCAGATATTGTACTGGATACAGGCACTGTCCCGATATGCTTCGATACGTATGTTGCACGTATACCTTAATTTATAATTATTCAAAAAAAGAAAATAAATCCTGATACTTCTCCGATACCTCATCGACACTTCCCCGATATGGTATACCTAATAAAGCCTCATCCCTTCAGTCCTCACAGATCCAGATCCAAATCAGTCGGTCACCTCCACTCCCGCTCCCTCCACGTCGTCTCCACGCCCGCTGCCTCCCTGCCGCCTCCACGCATGTTGCCTCAGCCTGTCGCTCGACATAGCCTCCACGCACTCCACCTCGGCCTACCGCTCCACATCGCCTCGGCTCACCACCTCGACATCGCCTCGGCCCGTCGCCTCCACGCTGCCTTGGCCCGCCACCTCCACGCCTTCTCCATGCTGGCCAGCCCCCTCGGTGAACCCTTGGCCAGCACACTAACTTCATAAGAAGGCTCACAAATTATTGGTTGCCTTGAGAGAAATGATTGACAGAAATATATCCAAAAAGATTCAGGAGCTTGTTTGAAAACCCAAAGCTGTTAGTGTTATCTTGGAGCAAAACAACAGTGCAAATTAAACTCACATATCAAATTGATGCCTATATTTGATTTTGGTCCAGGACATCTCTTTGAAGACTTGATATGCTTGCTTTTGTGAAGGTTTATTCAGATATTTATGTGTTTTTATGCCAGGTAAAGATGTCAATCATACATTGAATGTTAGCTTATGCTTCCTGCTGTTAGCAACTTAGCACACATTAGCTATCACAGTGTCTTCCTTAGCTTGTTTATTTGTTATATTTTGTCTTGGCTAAAGAACTATGAGCTCATTCTATGTTTGAACTTGTCAGATCAGATCATGACATCTGGTGGTGGTGGATTCAGAGGCTCTAGTGCGGCATGTAGCAGTGGTACTAGTGCGTGTCCTGCCCCATCCAGTAGAGCCACCTTGGTCAGGACCGTCCTAAATGCTGCTCGTGTGATACCTCTAACTGACAATGAAAAGAAGCTACTTTGGAGGTATGTTGAGTTGCTACAAAAGACTGAGAATGGTGTAGGAGAGAATGCATAGTCTAAATGTAGGCTTTGTGATCACATTATCCATGGGAGTTACTCAAGAGTTAAAGCACATCTCTTGAAGATAGGGAATTATGGTGTGTGGTTTTGTCCAAAGGTTACAGTTGATATTTTTGCTCAACTTAATGATGAAATTGCTAAAGCGGAGGCAGTGATTGCGAGAAGCCTGCCAAGGGAAGTTTCACTGCCAACAGAAGGCTTGCATGTGAGGAAGAGAAAGGGGGTTTCAGCTATTGAATCAAGCTTCCACCACGAAGGTCATAGCCGCTTGATGCTTTGATTGCTAGGATGTTCTTTACCGCAGGTTAATATCTTTCTGCACTAACAAATCTCCTTATCTTACAATGTGAAATTGGTAATTACATTTAAAAATTAATTTGGACCCCTTTATTCATTTGTAAGCATACCTTTCAATGCAGCAAGAAATTCTTATTTTAGGAAGGCATTTACCTATGCTGCCAACCACAACTTGAGTGGCTATGCCCCTCCAAGTTACAACAAGTTGAGGACAAATCTTCTTGTGCAAGAGAAGACACATGTTGAGCGAATGTTGCAGCCCATCAAGTTAACATGGAGCTCAAAAGGTGTGAGTGTTGTATCAGATGGGTGGTCCGATGCTCAAAGGCACCCACTCTTAAATTTCTTGGCCATAACATATGATGGATCAATGTTTTCAAGAGCAATTAACATTGAAGGCGAAGTCAAGAGAAAGGAGTACATCGCCAAGAAGATGATATCTATAATTGAGGAGGTTGGACCGCAAAATGTTGTATAAGTGATCACTGATAATGCAGCCAACTGCAAAGCTATGGGGTTGATTGTTGAGCAAAAGTACCCCCACATTTTCTGGACCCCATGCGTCATCCATACCTTGAATCTTGGCTTGAAGAACATATGTGCTGCTAGGGAAATTGATGATGAGGCTTATGAAGATTGCCATTGGATCAGTGAGGTTGCAGCAAATGCTAATATTATAAATAATTTCATCATGAAACATTCCATTAGGTTGTCTATGTTCAATGAGTTCAGTAAGTTGAAATTTCTTGCCATTGCTGATACGAGATTTGCTTCTACTATTGTGATGTTGAAGAGGTTTCGTTTGATCAAAGAAAATCTTGTGTTGATGATAGTGAGTGAAAAGTAGAGTACCTATAGGGATGATAATGTGGGGTGAGCGTAGTTTGTCAAAGATAAGATTTTGAATGATGTGTGGTGGGATAAGGTGCAATACATCCTTGATTTCACTGAGCCTATCTATTCTATAATATGAGCAGCTGACACCGATAAACCATGCCTTCATTTGATCTATGAGATATGTAATACAATGATTGAGAAGGTGAAGGCTACAATTTATCACCATGAAGGGAAAGAACCCCATGAGGGGTCTACTTTTTATAATATTGTGCAAGAGATATTGGTGAGTCAATGGGCAAAAAGTAATACTCTTTGCATTGCTTGGTACACTCACTAAATCCCAAGTAAGGTCCTTTGCCTTTTAAATTTTTGTTGCTTGCCTTTATATTTCAGTTTTAGAACATTACCTTAGCACATATAAGGAAACTTGGCTTCTCATGTTCTTTGCGCCCATTTTTTAGGTATTACAATGAAACTTGGCTTGCTAAGATTCCAAATTGCCAAGCTCCTTATATGGACATTGAGATTTCAGAGATGAGAAATAAATGCTTCAGGAGGTTTTTTGTTGGTGATGAATTGCGGCATATTAAATAGCAATTTGCATATTTCTCTTTGTTTGGAAGTGGATTTAATTCCTTTGACTCAATTGAGGATAGAACTCATCTAGAACTAAAGCAATGGTGGAGAATTTATGGTAACTGTGCCTAGATTTGAGAAAATTGGCATTGAAATTACTTAGGTAGCCAATATCTTCTTGTGTTGAAAGAAACTGGAGTACCTATGATTTGATCCGTAGTTCAATGAGGAATAGGTTCTACACTTACTTTCTTTCCTTTATTTACCATTTCTTACTCCTAGACTACACTACATATAGTTACTTAATTACTTTGGTGTGTGCCCTCTGGCTTGTAGGTTGAACCCTGGATATGCTAAGGATCTCGTATTTGCACACTACAACTTATGCCTTCTTTCAAGGAAATCTAAATAGTATTACACTGGCCCATCAAGAATGCGGTATGACGGATGAGATAGCTTCGAGTTCTTTGATGGTGGTGCTCAATTCCTTCAGCACACTGACCTCTTATTGGATGAGCCGGACCTTGAGAATGTCCTAGAAGATCTTGGGACGCTGGACCTGTCTCAGTCTGCATCAGATGTTGGACCTTCAGACCAATCAGACCCAATTCTATAGGATGGAAACAACAATTAGACTACACATTTGTGTTATGTCATGTCTTTTATCTGCCTATCTATCTTATTATGTAATAGTTATGGTTATGGACTTATGGTCTATTAAACTTGAACACTCTTTTGGACTTATGTGGTACTATACTCTATGGTTATTATTTTGATAATGTACTAAGTGTATGGTCCGTCGAATACTTACTATATGACTAATTGACTATCTGCGACTGTGATTCTATTATTTATTTGCATACATGATACATGTACTTATTTATTTTCTCATTCTTCGCATATGTTTCATTATATTGGTTTAAAGCTAGAAGGGAGAACTAGAGAACCAAGCAATTTACTACATTAATATGAAGGTATTCTCAGTTCCTTATAAGAATTCATTAATTTATTTTTTAATCTTTATGTAGGATCAAAAACGGCAACAGAGGGGGGTGAATGGTGCCTTCAAAATCGCCCCCAAGTATCCACACGCTTTTCTTCTCCGATAGGTATAGAAGTTATGAAGAAGGAGAATGAAAGCTCACTTGGAAAGAACACAGAAAACCAATCAAGAAAAGAAAGCAAAACAGATCAAAAATCAAAACACATCAGAGAGCAGCAAGCAGAGGCCAGTCTGACCGGAGGTGTGTAGCCGGTCTAACCGCAGACGTGCTACCGGTTTGACCGCCAGATAACCTCCGGTCTGACCACAGGTTTACTGCCGGTCTGACCGCAGGTGACTAGCCAGGCTGACCGGGAAATAGAGCTAGCTTCAGAGAATGACGAGAGGTCCACTGACCGAAAATGAACAAAACTGAAAACAGACAGATAGCCGAAAACAGATCGAGGAATAAGTGATTCAGAAGGAAACTTTCTCTTAAGACCAAGATGATTTGAGAATAAGACCTGTTTGAAACTCAGAACTTAATTTCCAACCGAGAGATATCAAACAGCTTGATCAGTAGCAATCGGTAAGGCAACTGAAGAACAGATAAAACAGTGATTACTTTTGGTGAGGGACTGAAAACAGGACTGCAAAGCCAGTCCCAATTCTTTGCTGAATTGAAACAGAAAGAAGAGCAGAAAACTGAATTTAAGACAAAAGCATTCCGAAGACACAGAGAAAATACTGCATAAGACCCGAAATCAGTGAATTGAACAAAAGCTTGCTGCTCTTCTCAGGTCAAATTAACAGGATTTCAATCTAAACCACGAGTCGACCTCCAGAAGAAGAAAATGCAGACAAGAGGCAATGGAAAACGGTAAATACTGTAAATGCCGAAAAGAGAACTGCAGTTGAAACAAAAACCAGATTGCTTGTGATTCTTGGATTCTTTGAACATGAGACTAACGAAAACTCAAAAACAAGAACACAGATTGAGAAACCACACAGATAAAACATCTCTTCGCCAAAGAACCAAGAAAACCAAAGTTGCTCTGCCTCCAAACCCTAGAAATAAGTAATAGAGGAAATGAGGTGCATGATTGAAAAGTGAAAGAACTCTTTGATTCAACCTTTTTGCTCTTGGGAATGAATTGACCAAATGGTCTTGAGACTAATTCCCCATACAGAGCCAAACAAGAACAGGAGCTAACCAATGATTCAACTCAGAAATGAGATAAACTGAAAGCAGCAAAAGAGGAACTTGAGCAAACAAAAGAAGCAAAACACAGAAAGACAGTCAATCAGAACATTTCCATCACAAGACTTCTCAAATGGATACATTGAGATGAATGATTACAAAGGGTTTATCTTACAGCCATCTCCCCCTAGTCTCTCTTCCTAAGTAACTCATACACTAAAGGAAAATCAAGAAATGGCAGCCAACTCCCATTTCCAGACTAACACCCACAAAAGAGATAAAAGCCAAAATCTTAACAACCAAAGCTGCTCACGCAGGAGCAAAGACAGAACCCAAAACCTCACATCCAAATAGAGGAGGGAAAACAAGCACTCCTTCTCCAAACCCTAACCCTCTCTATTTATAGCCTCCACTACCAGGTTCACAATTTGCTTTACTTGTTAGCACTAGTAAACTCAGCCCTTTACCCGTTATCTTCAACCGAATCAGCTTCCATTTTGCAGCCTTGCGTATTTTACCGAAATGCCCCTCCTGCACCTTCCTAGAAGCTTCGTCTTTTCTTGCTATCCAAGACCCACAACCACTTCGAATCCTCGCCGTCTTCGACATCTCCTGACCGCATTGACCTCAGCACCGCCTGTGCCTAGTCCGGCCATCCCATGCCTCACCACTAATTAGCTTCAAAGTCCTGTATCCATCACAGACAAGAAAACATCACATAGCACCGCTCAAAACAGCATAAACATACATTAGCATTAGTAAAAGATACTCAAACATGAAATACCCAAAACAAACTCAAGCTCTCTAAGTCAAGCGTCAATTACTCATCACAAATATGAGATTACATCCACATGGTCTCTCACTTATATACACACACATATACACATATACATATATATATACACATAATATATGTATGTATATGTATATCTATATCTATCTATATATATATATATATATATATATATATATATATATATATATATATATATGTATGTATGTATGTATATATGTGTATATATATATGTGTATACACACACAACGTTGAAGATTTTTTCCCCTTTGAACGACAGAGTAGAATGAAGGCTTTCAGCTTGTCCTGCTTTCTTTCCTATGGTGGTAGAGTAACCATGGTTAATGCTGTTTTTTTCTTATGTGCCAACATACCATATGTGCTCACTTCAGCTCCGAGATCGCAGTGATTGATGTTAGAATTTTAGGCAAATTACGGCATATTTTAATCCAGAAATTACCAATTAAAATCATGACAAGTGTTGTGCTAGTACTGCTCATTTTTCGAACACTAAACAGTGCAACTAACTTTAAGAATAGTACTAGAAAGATCAGGGAAAAAATGTTATACCCAGAGGCGGGGCCAGTGCCAGAGGCACCGGATGCGTTGTTCTGCTCAGTTGACATGAGCAGTTGTTCGATGTAGTCGATCTCAGTCGGTGCAGGACAAGGTACGCAGTGCAGTCCCTCGAACGGCCTTCCGGAAGTAGTCGTACTTGCTGTGTACTGGAAAGCCGCCGGGAAGTAGACGGTCACGTCGAGTACAGAAACGAGCAGTCGTGCTGAGCACTCCCCAAAAACCTGATCGCCAGCCTATCCGTGCAGATCTCACAGCTGGACGTGGTTACGGAGGCCTGCTCTCCCAAACGCCTGTGCACGCAGGAGCTGAGATGGGGTAGCAGAAAAAACTAGCTCTCCAGATATATATAGGAACAATGGAGAAGAGCTCTTAAAAGTGTCGCATGAGGGAGGAAGCCATTATGTGCCATCAATCACAAGTAACAGCCACCATCAAAGTGTCAGTTTCTAGTAACGGACAAGTCACTGAATGCCATCTTCAACTCGTGTGTAGCACACCTTCCACCCTTTTCAACTTCACAACAGGTGTAACTTAGTTCCACCCATTTAAGTTGAGTCAATCTGCTCTTGATTTCCCATGTGGGATTAAAGATTATTACTCCTAGCATTAATTGTGGGCCTTGGGATTTATTAGATTTAATTGAAATAAAATTAGGCCAGCCCAAATAACTCCAATAATCCCCACCAAATTCCAAGGCACATAAGAAATACTCTCAGTTCCACTGTTGTTTGATATACCAGTGTTTTGATGGAGACTGTTAAGTTGAACGTCCACCTAGGTCAGAGGCTACACTCATCCACAACTGAACAATGGACTATGCCTTGAATTGACAATTTTGTGCGAACAAGCTTTACCAAAGCCCTTTACTGGTACTAGGCTGCCAAATGCGTCCCCTCGGTTTGGAGCATATAAGTCATACTCCCTGGCCTTTCATGAGCTTCTAAAGATCACCCAATCTCATAAACTGTGACTAGCAGTCAAGCTCATATAGGTGTGTTCCTTATAAGATGTTCTGTAGGACAACATCTCTGTTAAACTAGGCCACTCGGAACACATTAAGGTATAAGCCAACCTGCCATACAGATTAGGAGAGAAATGCATCTTTAATGGAATAGGCCTTTTACAAAGGTTCTCTCCTCCCAGTCAGCGCACAGCTTGTTTCACCACCCTACTTCACGGGATCTCCGATCACATAGAATAGGTTACCACTACGGCATAACTCACGTGGGTCTCAGGCCCATTTCCTTCGATGCATCATCTATCACATTATGTGATAGACCCTTTGTGAATTGGTCTGCCAAGTTCTTAGCCGTCTGGACATAGTCCAAAGCTATTACTCCGGAGTTTTTCAGTTTCCTGACAGACTTCAACCGCCTCTTCACATGCCTTGATGACTTCATGTTGTCTTTAGAACTGTTCACCTTGACAATCACCGTTTGATTATCACAGTTCATCAAGATAGCCGGTATCGGTTTTTCAACAACCGGCAAATCCATAAGGAGTTCACGAAGCCACTCGGCTGCAACAGTGGCAGTGTCTAATGCTGTGAGTTCTGCTTCCATTGTTGACCTCGTTAAGATGGTCTGCTTGCAAGACTTCCATGAAACAGCGCCACCTCCAAGTGTGAACACATATCCACTTGTGGCTTTAATCTCATCAGCATCAGAAATCCAATTTGAATCACTATGACCCTCTAGTACCCTAGGGTACCCGGCATAGTGAATACCATAACTCATAGTGCCCTTAAGATAGCGCATTATTCTCACAAGAGCACGCCAATGATCATCTCCTGGGTTTGAGACAAACCTGCTTAGTTTGCTCACAGCAAACGAGATGTCAGGCCTCGTAGTGCTAGCTAAATACATAAGTGAGCCAATGTTATCCTTTTGTTTTCTCGTAATATCACACTAGCATCATAAGGTGTTGGAGCTGGCTTGCAGTCACTATACCCAAAGCAACTCAAGACCTTTTCCACATAATGGGATTGTAAAAGTGTAACCCCACCATCACCTTTTCTTATTAGCTTTATATTTAGGATAACATCAGCCTCTCCTAGATCTTTCATCTCAAAATTTTGAGACAAAAATTCCTTGATCTCCTTAATCACATTAAGGTTTGTCCCAAAGATCAATATGTTATCAACATACAAGCACAATATCACTCCTTCACCCCCACCATAGCGATAGTACACACATTTGTCAGCTTCATTCACAACAAAGCCAGCAGATGTTAAAGTTCTATCGAACTTATCATGCCATTGCTTAGGTGCTTGTTTAAGGCCATACAAAGATTTCAACAATTTACACACCATTCCTTCTTGACCTTTTGCCACAAATCCATCTGGCTGATCCATATAAATCTCCTCCTCCAACTCTCCATTTAGGAAAGCCGTCTTAACGTCCATCTGATGAACGAGAAGACCGTGAGAGGCTGCCAAAGAAAGTAGCACTTGGATTGTAGTCAATCGGGCAACTGATGAGTAAGTATCGAAAAAGACTTCGCCTTCTTTCTGGGTATAACCCTTGGCCACAAGCCTTGCCTTGTACTTTTCAATCGTACCATCAGGCCTAAGCTTTTTCTTAAACACCCACTTACATCCCACAGGTTTGCACCCGTAAGGACGATCAACAACCTCCCAAGTTCCATTAGATATAATAGAATCCATTTCACTCCGTACCGCCTCCTTCCAAAAGTTAGCGTCAGAAGATGAATATGCCTCATCAATGGTTCTTGGAGTGTCATCCACAAGGTATACAATGTAGTCATCACCAAACGACTTTGCAGTCCTTTGTCTCTTACTTTTTTCAAGTAGTTACAGTGTTATCCTCCTCAGGATTTTCCATAAATGTTTGTTCAATGTGTTCTATCGGATTAAACAATTCAGGGGTTAATGCTGGTTCTTGACTCGATGAGCTATGCACCTCTTTCATCGGAAACACATCCTCAAAAAATGTAGCATCTCTGGACTCCATAATTGTACCAACATGCATGTCAGGTATTCCAGATTTTATTATTAAGAACCTATAACCCACGCTGTGAAAAGCATAACCAAGAAAGACACAGTCTACGGTTTTCGGTCCAAGCTTGCGCTTCTTTGGAATTGGCACATTAACCTTGGCCAAACAACCCCAAGTCCGCAAGTATGAGAGATTTAATCTTTTCTTTTCCCATTCCTCGAATGGCGTTACATCTTTATTCTTTGTAGGAACTTTATTTAGGACATGACTCGCAGTCAATATAGCTTCACCCCACCATTCCTTGGAAAGTCCCGCTGTGTCTAACATGGCGTTAACCAACTCAGTTAGAGTGCGGTTCCTTCTTTCAGCAATCCCATTAGATTGAGGTGAATATGGAGGTGTCCTCTCATGAATAATACCATGTTCCTCGCAAAATAAAGTGAACTTATTTGAAAAGTATTCTCCACCACGATCTGACCTTACCCGCTTGATCTTTCTCTCAAGTTGGTTTTCTACTTCAGCTTTATAGATCTTAAAATAATGCAAAGCTTCATCTTTTGTTTTCAAAAGGTACACGTAGCAAAATCTAGCACAATCATCTATCAACGTCATGAAATATCTCTTACCACCTTTAGTCAACACACCGTTCATCTCACTCAAATCAGAATGAACTAGTTCTAAAGGTGCCAAGTTTCTCACCTCCGCGGCCTTGTGAGGCTTGCGAGGTTACTTCGATTGCACACACACATGGCATTTAGAACCTTTGACCAAAGTGAATTTCGGGATTAAACTCAAACTAGCTAGCCGCGTCATGCAACCAAAATTAATGTGACAAAGTCGCGAATGCTAAACATTAGACTCATCAACATTACACACATGGTTAACAACATTATTGCACATGTCTGATAAAGAAAAGCGGAACAAGCCTCCGCTCTCATAGCCTTTTCCAACAAATGTCCCAAATTTAGACAATACACATTTATTGGATTCAAACACAAGTTTATAACCCTCTCTACACAATAGAGAACCGCTAACAAGATTCTTCTTTATTGAGGGGACATGCCGCACGTTCTTTAGCTGCAAGATCTTTCCCGAAGTAAGCTTCAAATCGACCGTGCCAACACCAAGAACAGAAGCATGTGTTCCATTTCCCATCAACAAGGAAGAAGTCCTCCCGACCTGATAAGATGAAAATAAGGAAATGTCAGCACATACATGAATATTCGCCCTGGTGTCAACCCACCACTCAGGTGAATGACAGACTGAAAGAACAGTAGGTAATAGATTACCGTACCCCGGCGTTCCTGTCTCAGTCTCGCCAATAATCATATTAGCTGATTTTTCTGCTTGTACTTGCGGTCTGGACAATCCTTAGCCCAATGGCCAGAATTACCGCACACAAAGCAGTTGCCCTTCTCCTTGTTCTTCTTCTTAAAAGTGGTTGTTTGATTAATCTTCTGCTTGTTTTCAGGCTTGTTCTTCTTTTTCTTATTGTGGGAGCCATTGAAGTTTTTCTCCTGCACCAAATTGGCGCTAGAACTCCCTTCAATTCCTTTCCTGCGAGTGTCTTTTGCCCTCGCCTTCTCCTCAACATCCAAAGAGCCAATGAGGTTAGTCACACTGAACTCTTGTCTCTTATGTTTTAGAGAAGTGGCAAAACCTGACCAAGAGGGTGGCAGCTTAGCAATGATGCCTCCTGCCACAAACTTTTCCGGCAACACGCACGTGAAATGTTCGAGTTCTTTTGCCAGAGCCTGAATCTCATGAGCCTGCTCTACTACAGAACGGTCATCAACCATCTAATAATCGTAGAACTGCTCCATGACGTACAGCTCACTCTCGGCATCAGAAACACCGAACTTAGCCTCGAGTGCATCCCACATCTGCTTGCCAGTCGGTAGCGACATGTACACATCCACGATGCTTTCGGCCAACACGCTAATTACGGCACCACGAAACAGGTTATCATGAACCTCGAATGCAGTCTCCGCTTCAGGAGAAAGCGTTCCTTCAGGCTTACCCTGATGCACGTAATACACATGCATGGCCGTCAGCCATAGCACCATTCTAGCACGCCACCTCTTGTAGTTAGTGCCATCAAACACGTTCGGTTTCAGCGCAGCGGCAAAGCCAGTAACCGAAAAATGCCTACCAGGTTTTTGGAATGTTAGAATTTTAGGCAAATTACGACATATTTTAATTCAGAAATTACCAATTAAAATCATGACAAGTGTTGTGCTAGTACTGCTCATTTGTAGAACACTAAACAGTGCAACTAACTTTAAGAACAGTACTAGAAAGATCAGGGACAAAATGTTATACCCAGAGGCGGGGCCAGTGCCAGAGGCACCGGATGCGCCGTTCTGCTCAGTCGACATGAGCAGCTGTTCGATGTAGTCGATCTCAGTCGGTGCAGGACAAGGTACACAGTGCAGTCCCTCGAACAGCCTTCTGGAAGTAGTCGTACTTGCCGTGTATTGGAAAGCCGCCGGGAAGTAGACGATCACGTCGAGTACAGAAACGAGCAGTTGTGCTGAGCACTCCCCAAAAACCTGATCGCCCGCCTATCCGTGCAGATGTCATAGCTGGACGTGGTTACGGAGGCCTGCTCTCCCAAACGCCTGTGCGCGCAGGAGCTGGGATGGGGTAGCAGAAAAAACAGCGCTCCAGACATATATAGGAACAATGGAGAAGAGCTCTTAAAAGTGTCGCATGAGGGAGGAAGCCATTATGTGCCATCAATCACAAGTAACAGCCACCATCAAAGTGTCAGTTTCTAGTAACGGACAAGTCACTGAATGCCATCTTCAACTCGTGTGTAGCACACCTTCCACCCTTTTCAACTTCACAACAGGTGTAACTTAGTTCCACCCATTTAAGTTGAGTCAATCTGCTCTTGATTTCCCATGTGGGATTAAAGATTATTACTCCTAGCATTAATTGTGGGCCTTGGGATTTATTAGATTTAATTGAAATAAAATTAGGCCAGCCCAGATAACTCCAATAATTGAAACAATTGACACCAGCAAGGAGGCACTGTCCATGGAGGGGGCATGGAATGTAGGGCTACTCTGCACCATTTTAGATGGCACAATGTTACATATAGGCCATACCTGCCGGTATCCGAACGGTATTGTTAAGTTTAATTTGAACTGTTTCCTGTAAAATTCTCGCAAAATTCCAAATGGAACCTTAAAAGGAAATAAAAGGGAAATAGAGAAACTCGGGGGGATTTCTTTGCAAATATCTTGAAATTAGTTCAAATAGTTAGAATTTGTACCCCAAGTCCTGCGATTCAAACAGGTCCTTGGTTGGACAAAAAAATTACTGTCAACGTCTGAATAGACCCTCTCTCTCTCTAAAAAAATTGAGTAGCATTTACAGGCCCAATTAGTAATCTTAATGTAGGCCCACTCTGATTTACGAGAATATGGCCCATTCCTCCTGAACGGGCCCGACCCGCGACTACATCCTCACATCTGGCTTTCTCCTTCACCACTCGTGCTCACCGCTCCTCCACTCCCTCGTCTCGTCTCGTCTCCCCAACCCAGAACCCACAAAACCCTACCGCCACTGCACGCTATGGCCGCCGCCGCCGGCGGGGGAGGCGGCCGCCAGTGGCGCGTGATCCCGCGGCCGGTCCTCGAGACCGTCCTCCACAACCACGCGCTCCACCCGCGCGTGCCGCAGCCGCTGCTCCTCCACGGGCCCCGCGGCGTCGGCAAGTCCACGCTCCTCCTCCACCGCCTTCTCCCGCAGTGGTCCCAGCCCCCGCACTCCGCCTCCTTCGTTGACTTCCTCCACCCCGCCCCCACCTCCCCCGCCCACGCCACCGCCGCGCCCTGGTCCCTCCTCGCCGACCCGGCCCCCTCCCTCCCCGACCTACGCCTCCGGCTCGAGTCCGCGCTCGAGGGCCTCGCACGCGACGCCGTACTCCTCGGCGCCGTCGGCTCCAAGGACGTGCTCGCCGCGCTGTCCCGCTCACACGGCCTCCACACCGCTCTCTCCCGCCTCGCGGGCCCCGCCGCCCGACGCGGCGGCACTAACCCTGTGCCTGCGCTCTGGGCGAGGGCCGTCCTGGCCGCGTCCTCCTCGGCCCGTGGGGACGACCCCACGTTCCGCATTGGTGAGGGGGAGGCCACTAGCTGCTCCATGGAGGAAAGAGCGTACATGCAAGAGGCCATGGCGGCTCTGCGTGTGGCCAAAGAGGTGCTTGGGATGCAGGAGGCGTGGAGGAAGGAGGCGGTGCGGGAGATGAATAGGACAGGTCGGTTCTCTCGGCCGCTGGCCAATTCGGCCACAGACTGGCCGTGCCTCCTGCTGGATGTGCTGTCCCGCGCAGCCGAGGAGGATTTCTTCCAGGTAGAATGTTGTTGTGATTTCGGTTTGATTTGAGGATTCGTGAGTACAGGGTTGGTATAATGTGTTAGTGATGACATTTTGTATGTGCAGCCGAAGCTGGTGCTGAACAATGTGGATGCACTGAGGAAGGCTACTTGTGAGGATGAGACGATGGTGCCTGCAGCAATGTACCATGACAGCTTCATTTGGAGGGTGATTGCACTCGGTGCTAATGAACAGTGCTTGCCGGTCATTATGTCAACCTCAGATGGGTAAGTGTATGGGTCTATATGTTTCTGTATGTTCTGTATTGGCCTTTCTAGTGCTTTTAGGGGCTAAAGTAACAGGACCTGAGTAGCAAACGGTATACCCTAATTGGGAGCACTTGAGGGGCATAACTGTGTTCATATCATCGTATATAAAAATAGAAAGACAGGTCTGCTTTACATAATTAACATAATTGAAGCTTAGAGTTTGGGATGAGTGACAAAGGACTTGCAACTACATTGATAAATCTTGGATTGGTTAACTATAAATTTCTGACCTGCTGTGGGGGTTTGTTGTACCATACTACCATTGATTTTGAGTATCAGACCCCTTGCACTGTTGTGCCATTTCTCGTTGGACATGCCTCACCGCCTTGTATCAGTGTCGCTCCTATCAAATAGTGACTTGATTATCCTAGCATACCCAAAATACCAAGATATGCTTGATCAGTTGATTTGCCGATGTTAGGGATAGTTGGCTATAGAAGCTGCAATATCTTGCTCATATAGTGCGTTAACAAAAGCAGTGGGCTTTTGGAAAGGGTATATATCATACATGACATCACATGCAAGTGGTCTACATTCCAATGCACAACTTTGTTCAATCCATGTCCTGACCATTTCAGTTCATCAGTCACATGTTGTTTAGTACCTCTGCATTGAATTGTATATAGATTGACATCTTACTGCTTTCTCCATGTTTGTATTGGAGTGAAATTTTTGATAACATACACATTGCATATTGTATTGGACAATTGTCATAGAGTATGTTACCATCTTGGAGCAGATGTGTGTGTGATGCCACTGCCTCCAAAATATTACAAATAGCGGATGCCTAAAAAACTGTAATAAGACGTACAACTTAAGAGGGTATGCTTTGTCCAAAAAACTGTAATAAGGTGGGTGGAAAACTTAAGAAAGTATGCCTATGTGTGTCTGCATGCAAGCATGGTTGTCACGGTGTCACCTAGGCGACGCCAAGTCGTCCTGGTGCCGAGGAGGAGACGCCGGGGAGGATCGCCTCGCCTTGGTCCGAACCCTAGCTTCACCGCCAACCCAGGTACGCCATCCGCCCCTCACCTCACCGGCCGCGCCGCCTTCCTCCCTCCCGCCGCCGTCTCCCTCCCGTGCTCCGGCCACCTCCCTCCAGCGTGCTCCCGCCGCCGAGGGGAGGGGAGGCGACGGCAGGGGGAGGCGTCGGGGAGGGGAGGCGCCGGGGGGGGGGGGGGGGAGGTGGCGCGCGGGGGAGGAAGCGCTGGGGAGGGGAGGGAGGCGTCGGGGAGAGCGGGAGATCGGCCGTCGGGGAGACGGGAGACGCGACGCGAGAGAGAGGGAGTCGGGAGACGCGACGTGAGAGAGAGGCGAAAGACGCAACCGAGACTGGAAGAGAGTATATACTGACAGAGAGGCGGAAGAGTGTATATACTGAGAGAGGCGGCACTCGGCATGATGAATAAGTCCCTGTACTGTGGTCTTTGTGGGGCTGTGGTAGTTTTTTTGTTTTTTGACTGCTTTAGGACAGCATCTGCTTTTGCTTTAGGACAGCATCTACTTTTGCTTTAGGACAGCATCTGCTTTTAGGACAGTATCTACTTTTAGGACAGCATCTGCTTTTTAGGACAGCATCTGCTTTTGCTTTAGGACAGCATATTGACCGCTTTAGGACAGCATCTAGGATAGCATCTTAGCATATGCTTGGCTGGTTCTCAGCCTATAAATATGTATCTCCAACCCCTCAGGTTGGTATGGCATTGTGTGAGCAATAAACAAGAAGAAAATTGCCCCATCTCCTAGTGTCATCCTCTCCATGAGAGTTAGGATCTTGCTATCACCAAGAGCAAGAGTCCAGCGACTAACAAGTGGTATCAGAGCCTTAGTATCCTGTAGCCTGAGCATCTCCTGCTCATCTCCTTCTCCGGCCTCGCAGCAGCCCCGGCCGGTAGCAGCAGCAGCTCCGGCTGTCCCCGCTCACTCCTCTCCGGAGACGGACGGCAGCTCGTCAGAAGCAGCCCTCTCTCCACGCAACAGCCCCCCAGTAGCGCGCCATGTCCGCAGGGCAGTCTCAGCGCTCGGTCGCCTCGAGCATGCGGCGTCAGCAGACGGCCGAGCTCGTCGCGGCAGAGCAGCGCGAGCGAGCGGCGGCAGAGACCGCTGCGGCGGCGGAAAGGGCGTCAAGGCTGGCAGCAGCCAGGGCGGAGGTGGAAGCAGCGGCGGCGGCAGATGCAGCGCGTGCGGCAGCAGCAGAGGTCAAGGCTCTGCGCGGCAGCAACAGCAGCTCCGGCTCTGTTGATGGCGGCGCCGACGCGGACCCTCAGCTGCTGGAGAGGGAGGCAGCGCAAGGGCGAGCGGCGCAATGGGTAGCCGCGCACGCCCACGAGCGCGGCGGCAGCCCAGACAGGCGCGGACGCGCCGGCGGCGCTCCTGGAGGAGGCACGCACGGCGGCAGCGTACGGGTCGACGGAGAGCGCGGCCCTCACAGGCAACGTGGCTCTCTCTCCCCGGTTCGGTACCGTGGTCACCACAAGTACCAGGCTGTCGTCAGGGACGTCGGCCCCGGCGGCGGGTGGCCTACCCTCACCAAGACCAACTACGTCGAGTGGGCTGCGGTGATGAGGGTGAAGCTCCAGGTGCGGCATATGTGGGATGCAGTCCGGTACGGCGACGTCGACTACGACCAGGATCGACGGGCGCTGGATGCTCTCATCGCCGCAGTCCCGCCCGAGATGCAGTTCTCGCTTACCAACAAGCGGACTGCCAAAGAGGCTTGGGACGCCATCGCTGCAGCACGCATCGGCAGCGACCGCGCCCGCAAGTCTACACTGCAGGCACTACGCACGGAGTGGGAGCACCTGACCTTCAAGCCAGGTGAGGACGTTGATGACTTTGCTCTCCGTCTCAACACTCTGTTGCAGAAGTTGGTGCAGTTTGGTGACGATACCTACGGCGAAGAGAGAGCTGTGGAGAAGCTCTTCCGCTGCGTCCCCGAGAAGTACAAGCAGATGGCTCGCTCGATCGGGTCTCTGCTGGACCTCTCCACGATGACCATCGAGGAGGCGTTGGGTCGCCTCAAGGTCGTCGACATCGATGAGCCACAGCGCCCCTCGGGACCCGTCACCATTGGCGGGAAGCTCCTCCTCACTCGGGAGCAGTGGGAGGCCGGCCAAGGTGACAAGAAGAAGGGGGAGCCTTCTTCCACGACAGGCGGCCGCAAGAGTGGCAAGCGCGGCAAGCCGCGCAAAGGCGCCCAGGGCGGCGATGCTGGCAAGCAAAAGCCGGCACGAGACGACTCTTGCCACAACTGCGGCAAGCTTGGTCATTGGGCCAAGGAGTGTCGACAGCCACGACGCGGCCAGGCCCACGTCGCGCAAGCGGAGGAGCAGCCGGTCCTGTTCATTGCTCATGCGAGCATCGAACTACCTCCAGCGGCACCGGCCGCAGTGGCTCTCCTCCACCTTGACGAGCCAAAAGCACACGCCCTCCTCGGCGACAGTTCCGGCAATGACAAGACCGACGGGTGGTGCCTCGACACCGGCGCCACCCACCACATGACCGGGCGGCGGGAGTTCTTCTCCGAGCTCGACTCAGGCGTTCGAGGCACCGTCAAGTTCGGCGATGCCTCCGCCGTGGAGATCAAGGGCGTCGGCTCTGTCGTCTTCGTCGCCAAGACTGGCGAGCACCGGCTGCTCACCGGCGTCTACTACATCCCCGATCTGCGGAACTCCATCATCAGCTTGGGACAGCTGGATGAGAACGGCTCGCGCGTCGAGATCGAGCACGGGGTGCTGCGAATTTGGGATCTTCGACGCCGCCTCCTTGCCAAGGTAACCAGAGGCGCAAATCGACTCTACACTCTTCACGTGCAGGTGGCACAACCCATCTGTCTCGCAGCTCGTCGGGACGACGAGGCGTGGCAGTGGCACGAGCGCTTTGGGCACCTTCACTTCGAGGCCCTGAAGCGGCTCAGTGCCACGGAAATGGTGCGAGGCCTGCCGTGCCTTGACCATGTGGAGCAGCTCTGCGACGTCTGCGTGTTGACGAAGCAGAGACGACTCCCCTTTCCCCAGCAGGCGAGTTTCCGAGCCAAGGAGAGGCTCGAGCTCGTGCACGGGGACTTGTGTGGCCCGGTGACACCGGCCACACCAGGAGGACGACGCTACTTCCTGCTGCTCGTCGACGACCTCTCCCGCTACATGTGGGTGATGGTCCTCGGCAGCAAGGGAGAGGCTGCGGACGCCATCAGGCGCACGCAGGCTGTTGCGGAGGCGGAGTGCGGCCGCAAGCTGCGCGTGCTGCGCACAGACAACGGCGGCGAATTCACGGCGGCTGAATTCGCGTCGTACTGCGCTGATGAGGGCATTCAGCGCCACTACTCCGCGCCGTACAGCCCGCAGCAGAACGGCGTCGTCGAGTGGCGCAACCAGACGGTTGTGGGGATGGCTCGGGCCCTCCTCAAGCAGAGGGGGATGCCGGCTGTCTTCTGGGGAGAGGCGGTGGTGACGGCCGTCTACATCCTCAACCGCTCGCCTACCAAGGCGCTCGACGGCAGGACGCCGTACGAGGCTTGGCATGGGCGCAAGCCGGCGGTCTCCCACTTGCGGGTCTTCGGCTCCCTCGCGTTCGCCAAGGAGCTTGGCCACATTGGTAAGCTCGACGACAGGAGCACTCCGGGAGTGTTCATCGGCTACGCGGAGGGCTCGAAGGCCTACCGCATCCTCGACCCTGACACACAGCGAGTCCGCATCTCGCGTGACGTTGTGTTCGACGAAGGGCGAGGCTGGACGTGGGACAAAGCGGTGGACGACGGTTCGACTTCGACTCTCAGGGACTTTGTTATCGACTACGTCCACTTCGAGAGAGCCGGGGGAGCTAGCAGCTCGTCTTCACCGAGCTCGTCCACCTCGACACCTTGCTCGCCACCAGCTCCGGCGAGTGCTCCACCACCTTCGGCACCGGCTACGCCCCACTCTTCACCACCGGCTCACCACTCTCCTGCACCGGTGGCCACACCACCGGGATCGGCCCCAACAGCTTCGGTCCACGACGAGCAGCGCATGGTGGAGTTCGCTACTCCGCTATCTCACGACGAGGACCGCGTCGACGTCTACCACGACGACGAACCTCTGCGCTATCGTACCATGGACAACATCCTCGGCGAGTTGCCCGTCCCTGGACTGGCGCAGCGCGACTTCGAGGCGGAGCTGCACTTGGCGTGCGACGACGGCGAGCCTCGCTCCTTCGCTGAGGCGGAGGGAGACGCGGCGTGGCGTGTCGCGATGAAGCAGGAGATGGACGCCGTCGAGCGGAACCGGACGTGGGAGCTGGCGGATCTTCCTGCCGGTCACCACGCGATCACCCTTAAGTGGGTGTTCAAGCTGAAGCGGGATGAAGCCGGCGCCATCGTCAAGCACAAGGCTCGCTTGGTAGCACGAGGCTTCGTGCAGCAGGAGGGGGTCGACTTCGATGACGCCTTCGCACCCGTCGCGCGCATGGAGTCCGTTCGTCTTCTCCTCGCACTTGCAGCCCAGGAGGATTGGCGCGTCCATCACATGGACGTCAAGTCCGCCTTCCTCAACGGCGATTTAAAGGAGGAGGTCTACGTCCGTCAGCCGCCGGGATTCGTCATCCCCGGCAAGGAGGGCAAGGTTCTCCGCCTGCGCAAGGCCCTCTACGGCTTGCGGCAGGCACCACGAGCCTGGAACGCTAAGCTGGACTCCACCCTCAAGCAAATGGGGTTCCAGCAGAGCGCACACGAGGCTGCGGTCTACCGGCGGGGCAAAGGCGGCAATGCTCTGCTGGTAGGCGTCTACGTCGACGACCTGGTGATCACCGGCTCCAAGGAGGCCGAGGTCGAGGCGTTCAAGGCGGAGATGAAGACCGCCTTCCAGATGAGCGACTTGGGGCTCCTCTCCTTCTACCTGGGGATCGAGGTCCACCAGGACAGCTCCGGTATCTCCCTTCGTCAGACCGCCTACGCCAAGCGCACCGTCGAGCTGGGCGGGCTCACCGACTGCAACCCAGCCCACACTCCTATGGAGGAAAGGCTGAAGCTGAGCCGCGACAGCACGGCGGAGGAGGTGGACGCGACGCAGTACCGGCGCATCGTGGGCAGCCTTCGCTACCTCGTCCACACGCGTCCGGATTTGGCGTTCGCCGTCGGCTACGTCAGTCGGTTCATGCAGCGACCGACGACGGAGCATCAGCAGGCCGTAAAGAGGATCCTCCGCTATGTTGCGGGCACCTCCGACTACGGCTTGCACTACCCGAGGTGTCCCGGCGCGGCACACTTCATCGGGTACAGCGACAGCGACCACGCAGGCGACATTGACACCAACAAGAGCACAAGCGGGATTCTCTTCTTCCTCGGCAAGTGCCTCGTTAGCTGGCAGTCAGTCAAGCAGCAGGTGGTGGCCCTGTCTAGCTGTGAGGCTGAGTACATAGCGGCTTCCACCGCTTCGACTCAGGCGCTCTGGCTCGCTCGACTGCTTGGTGATCTCCTCGGCAGGGACACTGAAGCAGTGGAGCTCAGGGTGGACAGCAAGTCCGCTCTAGCCCTGGCAAAGAACCCCGTTTTTCATGAACGGAGCAAGCACATCCGGGTGAAGTACCATTTCATCCGAGGCTGCTTGGATGAAGGAAGCATCAAGGCAAGCTACATCAACACCACGGATCAGCTTGCGGATCTGCTCACCAAGCCTCTTGGAAGGATCAAGTTCCTTGAGCTCTGCTCCAAGATCAGGATGGTTCGATCCTCCCACAAGACAACGCACAAGACTTAGGGGGAGAATGATGAATAAGTCCCTGTACTGTGGTCTTTGTGGGGCTGTGGTAGTTTTTTTGTTTTTTGACTGCTTTAGGACAGCATCTGCTTTTGCTTTAGGACAGCATCTACTTTTGCTTTAGGACAGCATCTGCTTTTAGGACAGTATCTACTTTTAGGACAGCATCTGCTTTTTAGGACAGCATCTGCTTTTGTTTTAGGACAGCATATTGACCGCTTTAGGACAGCATCTAGGATAGCATCTTAGCATATGCTTGGCTGGTTCTCAGCCTATAAATATGTATCTCCAACCCCTCAGGTTGGTATGGCATTGTGTGAGCAATAAACAAGAAGAAAATTGCCCCATCTCCTAGTGTCATCCTCTCCATGAGAGTTAGGATCTTGCTATCACCAAGAGCAAGAGTCCAGCGACTAACACGGCAGTGTATATGTCGTCGCCGTGCCTGTCGCCTAGGCGTCGCCGGGCCCTCGCCTAGGCGTCGTCTAGGCGTCCAGGCGTCTCTCGCTCGCCGTGGTCGCCGACTCCGCCATGACAATCATGCATGTAAGTTTTGTTGTAAGAATGGTTAACTGGAAATGGACAATTAACATCATAATTGATGGCTTCGTTCAAAAATGGGTTTCAATTAAATAACCAGTTATGCTGAATAATTGTTAATAACATAGTTGTCACGGCGTCGCCTAGTCAATGACTTGGTGTCCATTTGGCCAGCAGAGCGACCGCCATGGATGCTTGCCTCGACTGGGAAGAGAGAAGGGAGAGAAGGGCCTAAACCCTAGCCACCGTCGCCTCCCAAGCTACTGAGAGTAGCTTTATCCTGTCGCTAGAACCTCCTAGGCTTTCAGGATGGAGAATGGAGAGAGAAAGAAGAGCAGGGAAGGGATGCAATGGAGAATGGAGGCAGTGATTGGGATGGGAAGGTGAAAGGGAAAGGTAAAGGGGGAATAAAGGAGTTAGGGCATCCATAGTGTAGCAATAAGGTGAATCTGGCCTCCCTATGGTCGACCACAAGCATTGGGGGGAGGAATAAAAAAAGCAGCCCCACCCATTGGGTCGTCGGATGGCGTGAAGACCATGTGGTGGATGCCGTCGAGAGCAGAGGAGATGAATTGCGTCGCCATTGGGAGGCTGTCCTCGCCGGTCACCGCCTCAGGATCCAGCTGCTCGGACCCTCCGTGCCGCTGGGGAGGCCATCCTCTTCGGCCAATGCCTCCAGATCCGGCTGTCGGGAACTGCGTCGTCGTTGGGGAGGACATCCTCGCTAGCCACCTCATCCAAAGCTAGTCACCAGCACCCGCCGCGCCGTTGGGAAGGCCATCCTTGCCGGCCACTGCCTTTGGATCGGCCCGTGGAGGCTGGAGAACGCATCCTCCACGGCCGCCACAATCGGATCTGGTTGCGCGGAGGCTGGAAAGCGATTCGTGGAGAGGAGGTAGGGAGGCGGTGCTGTGGGAGGTCGCGGATCGCGATTGGCATGAGTGAGTTTTTTTTTGCAAGTTTGACAGGTGGAGAGGAAGTTGAGGGGAAGAGGGAGGTGGGGTGGTTATATAATTGCCTTGTGGACCCCCTCTTACCCACTTGGGCTTTATACATGGCAGGAAATAACAACAGCCACATCAGCAACACCTTCAGGCCTACTTTTAAATTAAGCATTGGAGATGCCCTTAGGTGGGAAGGTGAATGGGAAAAGTAAGAGTAAATAAATGAGGTTGTTGACATCCAATGGCACCATATGACATTTTTGTAACTTATGGAACACTTTTTAGAGGTTGGACTTTCTGTGGCTACTGCATACCAAGGGGTTTGTATAACATATAACCTTCAGTCTTGTCCTGGTGCCCCCAGCTTGCCGCGACTGGCCAGGGCGCCGTGACAACCATGGTTAAGAATGCGATATGGAGTTACCCTTTTTTATATAAGACTGAACATTCTAGAGAATCTGTTAACTCTTAACTCTGCGCTGTATCTTCGTGATTTTCTGTCATGGACCAATGGTCGTACCGTAAAGAAAGTAAGGCAGCCACAACTACCGGAATATAGTTTTTGTTTTATCCCCCTTTTTATTTTTCTTATAACTTCAGTAGTTCTCTCCTGGCATGCTATGGGTAGACGGTATTCTTTCTGTAAATTAAATAATCTGCTGCATCACTACTAAGAACATTCTATATGGAAACTGATGAATTTGTGTTCCTTTTCAAATTGTTGCAGCTACTATTCTTCTCAAGCATTCGTTGATTTTGGTTTTCCTAATATCTTCATTTCTCGTGAGGTATGCTCAGTTTACCTTTGTACTGCTGTGCCTTTTTTGTTTGCCCTTTTTTTTTTGCTTACAACAGATAATTGGACGACACAGACATTTGGTTGGACACCACAAGAAGCTAAGCTGCATATGGTGTCTGAATTCTTCAGTGAACAGGAGGTAGTAAGATTTTGGACCTACAGCCTTTATTTTTTTTCTCCCTTGTGCAAACTCTATGCATAATCCTTTCTGATGTTTATTGAAGTTGTAGTGGAAAGTTGTAGATGAGGTTCTTGGGCCAAATCCACGACAATTATCTGAGATATATATGCTGAAGCAAAAGGCGAATAGCCCGGAGTAAGTAGCATGCCCACTTTGTTTGTCATTAATCTTTTGTTTGTTTTATTCCAGGCTGTGGGTATCTTACCATTTTAGTGTTTTTTTTGTTGGGGGGGGGGGGGGGGTAATTCTGTCTTAGTTCGTTCTCCTGGGATTAATAAACAGGAGAAGAATTAGCCTATGTTTGTTGCTCTCGTAGATTGCATTCCTTTTTCTTGGAATCACAGGAAGGGCAAACTGACCAAGTCTAGATGTTTTTACCCTTTGCAACAAATTCTACAAGTTCAACATTTTCAGTTTGATACGCTGATTTTTCAATTTTATCTATTTAATCTGTATATTAGGTTGTGCTGTTTACTATACCTCACAACAGAAGAGGTTAATTGAAATTTTTAGGTCTCTTCTAATTATGTGTTATCTGTGGAGTTTGAAGTCTTTAGTTTCTCAAGCCATTGTTATCCTTTCAAGCACATATTCTTTAGTGGATTTATGGTTTGCAGTTAAATCTCTTGAGTAGCATATCTGCATTATATTCAGGTTTCAAAGTACACAAGATAAGAGCATTCATCTTGGTTATTTTAAGTTTTTAACTGTGCCATGCTGCATATTACTGTTATCATTATTTAATCCCCATTGCATTACAGGGTTTTGCATGATAGGAACATTGAGGAAATTATTGATACATACCTGGCACACTTGCAAGTAAGTAAAGTTTCAATCAGAGCTTAGGCATACATGCTATGTGACATGACATTTGTCTGAACTTGGAAAGGGTAGTTAGTTCCCCTTTCCTAATCTGCTCTTTCATTGTCATTGTGTACTTCTGTTTTGAATATCAGAAGTAGGAGAATGCAGATACAATAAGAGGGAAAAAACATGACTGTTCTTTCATTTCTCCTCACCAGGTGTCTGTTGTGAACCCTGCAATGGAGACAGCATTAAGAATGGTGCAGAAGTTTGGCTCTGATGTCCGTGAGGGTAAAGTACCAGAAAACAGATTGTCTTTTGGTGCGCCTTGGAGACATCCACCTCGGTGTGACAATCCTCATGCATCCTATAAGTGGGCAAAGATTCAACTAATGGATTTTGTCCAATCCTTTGTCAACACTGAATTTGGGGTAATAATTCTGTTCCTTTTACAAGCCAGGCATTTGCGTTGTTTGATGATTACTAATAGAAATAAACATTAGATAGTATTAGGGTAGTGACAGCTTTCCCTTGTTTTCAATACTTACAAACAACAATGTTCAAGAAGACGCTAAACGGGCTGTGAGGTGGGGCCTAGCGCCTAGGGGATCTAGGTGGCTAAATTAAAAATGAGGTGTATTAATTTCTATTTTATTTTCTTTCTTCTTTTTCTGTTTTGGCCCATTTTCTCATTTGGTCTATGCCTTCCTTCCTAGCCTATTTAGTCCTGGGCCCTATTTATGCATGTAGCTGGCCCACTGGCCCATTTACCTCCCCCTCCTTATCTCCTCTCTCTCTCTCTCCATTCTCACTGCACACACGCGCCCCTTATCTCTTCTCTCTCTCCCCGTTCTCACCACACACATGCACGCCTCGCCTTGGCCATCTCCCCCGCACGCCTTTGCTCTCTCCCTCGCTCACCTTCTCCCCTCTGGCCTCTACCATCACCCTCCTCTCCCGCTCACCTCCCTTCACTGGCTCGCCCGCCTCTCCCGTAGATCTGTGGCGTGGAGGGGAGGTGATATGGGCTAATTTTTGAGGTGGCTTCCGGTGGATTAAAAGTGGCGGATGAAGCTGTTGTCGGGAATCGGGATTAGAACGTAAGGGGTAGTGGGGAAGATCATACTGACGTACTCGCCTTCTTGTGCACGCGGAACGCTCTGTTCAGCCAGCGCAGAAGCTCTGAGACACCAGGAGAAGATGTTTTTCTATTGCTTGCCCCCAAAAGTTAAGAGCATGTGTTCTCTTATATAGAACTTGTACAAACCGAATATCATATGTATCCTACTACTAATTAGAATCGGAACACTATATAGCAACTAACGTATACATGGTAACTTATAGCACTATTAGTTTCCTATCCAGAACTTGCCATCTGAAGCAATCCTATTCCACCGCGCCAACTGTATCCGTCTCAGACGTATACTGTATCATGTCATGTTTGTCAGAAGTCGATACCGAGCCTGACACGGCACCCTGCGCCGCTTGCAATCTTCTACCTTTACGTGTATAGAATTGCCCGCAATATGCGTCCACAACAGGAGGTGATGCCGACGGAGGGGAGATGGAGGAGACTCAGGGGAGACGACGAAGGGGGAGGAGGCGGAATGAACCTCGGTCGCGACGCAGTGGAGTCCGACGAGGCAGAGGCGGCGATAGCGTTCAATCCCAGTGGCTTTGGTGCGGCAACAGCTCCGTCTTTTGGCCAAGGCGCGGTGGCCCTAGGCTTGCCTAGGCAGTCGCCTAATACTGCCTTTTAGAACACTGACAAACAATAACAACAAAACCTTTTGTCCCAAACAAATTAGGGTAGGCTAAGAATGAAATCCCCTCAAGGTTAAAGAAACGCAAACCTTGTAATAAAACATACAAGGCTAAAACCCTAAGCCCCACATCGTGCCATCTGAACGGAGAGCCTAAAAATTTGCCCTAAACCTTTTTCTTATATCATGGTTCCGGTATATGGATCACTAACTTCTATGCGCTCTTATCCAAAGTCAACTTTTTGAATACATTCCGATCTCTCAAGTCTCTTTTAATTGCTTCCTCCCACGTTAGTCTTGGTCGATTATGTTTTTGGTACGTCTTAAAATTCCAATCATAGTTCTAAAACTAGGTCATTCGCCTGAGTACTCGGACTAAGTCCTCTCACCGAGTACGAGTAGGCAAAAACGGGTAAGCTAACCGGTTTAACCGGTATAACCGGGCGAGTACTCGGGACAATTGGCTAACATGCTGTGTACTCGCTGAGTGGCTAGTTAAGTCTAATGAAGCTCATGTTCAATTAAGCCCACAGCCCAGCAAAGAGTCCCAAACACACCAGCCACCACGGCAGCAGATGAACAACAAGGATCCTGTATCTTGTGGTTATTGCATTTGGTGTGTACAAGGTGAACAACTTCGAAGTTGTAGTTCTTGTAAGCTGTCTTTCTGTATTTAATTTAATGTGACAAGGTCCTGAGTGGTGTTGAATCTTCTGATCCCGAGAGTGACAATGTAGAGCTTTCTGGAACAGAAAGCAATGGTCATGTTAGGTATCCCTTTACCATTATATTATTGATTATACCACAGCTCGTGACTTGTTTCCATTGGTTCCATTGGATGATACAGAACTTGGGGAGGAAGCAAGGCGTAAAATTGCAATGGAGAAGATTTGTAGTCTTTTAGGCTGACATCTTTATTTGATATATATCATATATATTTTTGCTTGGGGAGGAAACAAAGCGTAAAATTGCAATGGAGAAGATTTGTAGTCTTTTAGGCTGACATCTTTATTTGATATATCATATATATTTTAGTTTGGAGCTGTCCAGGTTGTAATTTAAATATTCTTTTGTAGGCTTTGATTTTATATGAATATACACATATAAATCCGTTATGAAAATAGAAAAACCAGTTACAAGGCCGAGTACAATGCCGATTACCGTATAATCACTACAAGATGAGATGACCGAGCGAGTACGGGTTACCGAGTTATAGATCCTTGATTCCAATACATATCGGTGCTCAGAAAGCCTCTGTTGGAGATGTTCAAACTATCTCAAGTGATGTTGGATAAGTTTCTCTTTAATTAGTGCCACCCCCACCCTATCACATATATCATTGCAGATTTGATCCCACCTTGTATGACCACAGATCCACCGCAACAGCCTCATCTCCGCTAAACTCATTTTCTGTATATGTTGTCTTTTAGTCGCGTAGCATCCCGCTCTATATAGTATCGCAGGTCTGATCATCGTCTTATGGAATTTACCCTTTTAACTTTTAAGAGATTTTTTTTGTCACACAAGACACCCGATGCTTAGCATCATTTCACCCACCCCGCTCTTATCCTATGACTCACATTTTCATTTCTTAAAAACATGCATGGAAAATGCAAGATAATATATCTTTAGAAATCCTTGCAGAATCTATTTTACACATTTATGGAATGCCAGAGCTTCAGTCTCCTGTTTTATATAATTCACAGGTGAACTACCTAGCAGATGATAGCTTGGAAATATTGGATGATCCTGCAGCAGTTGCCATGATAGAGGTATTTTAATTAAGTGCTATTGAATATTGGCCTAATGATATGCTGCTTACATGATTGCTGTTTGCTAGGTTGGCTTACTTTATCAACAGAGAGATCCATCCTTTATGCGTCCAATCACTCGTGGGATTCAGCGTTGTCTTGCTAGATGGTTTGTTTTTTGTACTTACATGTTCTAGGAAATGTTTTGTGTTTTGAACTTTTGATGTCATTCTTTTCAACGGTTATGTCTAGGCTTGTTCAGCAGAGATTAGAGTTGAACCTTCAAGAATCAATAGCATACATGTGGCAACGTGTAATACGTGGACGAAGCTATCGACACTTAATGAAAGAAGTCGGGTACAAGTAAAGAGGTATATGAGAAGTTTACAATTTTCCATCTCAATTCATTTTGTAGTTGGAATCTTATCTTCATCTGTCATTCAAATTATTTCCGAAAACATATTCTTGTGTCAAGAACTGATTCTAATGGATCTTATGCTTCGTTTGTCATTCAGGTTATTTCCGAAAACATATTCTTGCGTCGAGAAGTGATTGTAATGGATCAAGAACCATGTTTTTTTCAATTTTGATGTGGAACTTGCATTTGATTTTGATGGACTGACTCTCTAGCATTCATAAGAATCTTTGAAGGATATGTGATTCCGTGACCACTCACATTCACATGTAAGTTGATTAACCTGTCATAATCATTTGCTATTTTCCTTTAAACCAGAAGGTTTGAATGAATCAGACAATTAGTATAGATTGGATTTATTGCTCCATATGTTGGGTGCTTACTTTTCCACTGATCAATAACTGCATACTGCAGCTTTTGATTACTTGGTGTGAAAATTTACTGTCCTACATAGGACTACACTTAATGCATCATAATGGCCTCAAATGAATTTAAGGAAATAACAATAATAGCAAATAACTGTAGCATTCTTTATCCTTCTATCAGGTCCTAACTGCAAAGCCACAATCTCTTGTCAATCTGCAGTGGTTGAATAAATACACAACTTTTAAATATAATCTATCTACAGCTGTGAGAAATTTGTAAGTAGGAAAATTAACTTTGATGCCCCTATGTGACATCGGTGGTAGTACACAACGGCCTATTATGTGTGTCGAACATGAATACTCAAAAGAAGACTGCAGTTTAGTTTTCTAACAAGGGTATTACCAACCTACTGATGTTCTTCTCCTGTGCCACACTTTTACACTGAGATGAGCTTTGCTTTTTTGCTCCTTTGTGAGTATTGTTGCATACTTCAGCAAGTATCATCATTTTACTTATTCCTTTAATCCGCTGTTCATCTAATACTAAATGGTTGAAATGCTTGTAGACAAACATAATCGCTGTGCACTTGTGCTCTTAAAAGAGAAAGGAAAAGGGCATTGGTGAACGTACCTCAGTTCATAGCCTGGAAATTTGCATATTATGAGAGTCTATTGTAATCCTCAAATTGTTCACTCGCTGCTTCTATTTGTTTCAGGCTGGTTCAGGAATTTTGCATCATGATGGGCAGAGGTGGACGTCTACTTACGCACCTGATGATAACAAAGAGAACAATCTTATTGGTACCGCAGAGCATTTAGATTTTCTATGTGTACACCATTTTTGATGAGCCTTGCCGGTGTTGCATACTAGGAGCATGGGAATCGTGCAAGTAGCAACAGAAGTTGACACGAAGGCGTTATGTGGTGGACATACTCTGGTAATCGCAAATATTACCTATCATAATTTCTGGGGCATGTTACTGTAATTCAACATGACCAGATTATATATGTACCATTTCTGTGTTGTGAGATACTCATATGATCGTAATAATACTGCAATTCACTGCGTGTGCACTGTGTTGTCCGTAGCTGATATATGCAGTGTACGGATTGCCGTCTTGACCCCCTGCAAGCGGTAAGTGGCTGCTCCGCTGCAGATAGTGTCATTCAAACTTGGATTGGGATCTCGGCAGACGTGGTAGACTGCATGCGAACTAAATCCCAGACGGATTTTACATCGAGTCAACACTGCTACCAGTTTGCTGATAATCCGAGCTGGTTCTTGACAAATTTAGATCGACTTTTACCGATTCAGGATTTCGGGGTAAATTCTGCCAACTGCACTGTTCCTGGATGTTTGCTGGTAAAATGCTTGCTAGTGACGGGTGAGAACCGGTACTTTTTCGGTCTGTGAGCCTGGCTGAAATTGTTACTTCGTAGCACTCGCGTGTGCACCAGAATGATAACGACAGGTAGCAATGCAAAGGGAGGCACGAGTGTAATACTTGACTTTTTCTTTTTTTTCATGCATAGTTGGTGGAGACCCCTGATCAATATGGCTTCAGCTTCTGGCTTCAGCTTATTTTTGCACTATTCATAAATTTCGTCTTTTTCTGAACTTTTGGCTTTTTTTGAGTTTTTTTACCGGTTCTTTGTTTTCCTCGTATTTGTTTACATTATACGTGATGGGCTAATATGTTTTTTCTATTTTTTTATTTTTTTTAAATTTAATTATGGTAAATAAGCCTCTGTCAGCTACAATGCTTTTTTCAGCCAGCTACAGTGTTTTCAGCCATAAGCATGAGGCTTTCAGCCGAACCGATCACCACCCTTGTGTTACGGTGTACATGATGTTAGTTGGGTCTAAGGATAGAAATGGATGGAATATAAATTAAGTAGTGTCTTTATCATCTTCGTATTTATATTTTATAAATAAATATAAATAAGAATTCAAATATTTTTTAAATACAAATAAAATATTATAATGAATACGAATTCGATTAAATATCTACTCAATTTGGTCGAATCTGGATGTACTCATAACTTATGTAGTATAAAGATATTAATGATATTTTATCTTCGTACAATCACGCTTAATTATTCTAATTCATTTACTTCACCTACAGAAATATAAATTCACATTGAATTAAAAAAATTTATCCAACTAATTAGTCATATTACAATAAAAAATATATTGCTTCACTAAATACGAATATAGATACAAATAGTCCAGACAAAATAAAATAACATTTCGGATGATAAAAGTCTATACAATGTTCATATCCATATTTTTATGCGAATTCGAATATGAATACAAATAGGAGAGATATTGTTAATCGGATAGAAAAATCTATGTTGTATTTGTATCTTATCAAATATGGTAACTAGATAATACAAATAATTTATATCTATTTTTCACCTCTAGTTAGGTCTACATTGTTAATAGAACAAATATTATCCCATCTCGGGACATATCCATCTCTGAAGAAAGCCCAACTTTGGAGGCATTTGTTGGCTTTAAAAAAAAAGAAGGAAAAAGCCCCTACAACAACCAACTTGAATATTGCTCAAAATTCTATCCAACAATTTGAACTATGAAATCGGATACCTGGACCCTAGAACTTTACAATCCCGTATCTGACCAACCTGAATTTTGGATATCTGACCAACCAGATATCTAACCCCTAAAACTTTGGAAGCACTTCTTGGCTTTAAAAAAAAAGGAAAAAGACCCTATAATAACTAACCTGAATTTTGCTTGAAAGTCTATCCAACATATCGAACTATGAAAATCAGATATCTGACCCCTAAACTTTGCAATCCCGTTCAAATAACACATTGACCCGATTTCGTAGGGTGGTATTGCCTACATAGCACGATGAATGGACGATTTTACCACATAAAATGACATGCTGGTCAAGTTAGATCAATGATAGGTAGAGCTCATAGGGGCTTCTCCTCCACCGAGCTTCCAGCCGCGCTTCCATGGTTGCCCCTGTGGCGTACTCCCTCACTGTTTCGATTTAGAGGGGAAGTCTCTATGGGTCCCATGTGTCATTCACTTAAACTTGACCAATGTGGTGAAACTGCCCATTCATGGTGTCACGAGGGCAATACTATCATGCCAAACTGGGCTATGGTGATATTTGAACTAGATTGCAAAGTTCGGGGGTCAAATATTTAATTTTATAGTTTAGGGCGTTGGATGGACTTTTAAGCAAAGTTTAGGTCCTCAATTTTTCGAAAAGCCTTCCTTTACGAGATAAAGCCCTGCAGGCCATAATTACGCACAGGTCCTTTGTTTTTTAGAAAAGCCCTCCGCTATTTCCGTAAATATGCGTGAGCCCTCTATTTTCCCACAAAAGCTCCTTTACGAATTGTCGACTTATTCTTCGGTCCACGTAGTAGCTAGCACGACAGAAAGGTGGGCGATAATTTTTTTTGCAATTGATAAAGCCCCACAGTTTTCTCAAATTACGTACAGATCCATGGTTTTTTAGAAAAAAACTTCACTTTTTCTTAAATTACATACAGGTCCTTGATTTTTTCAAAAAAGCTTCTCACGAATTATTGACTCTTTTTCTTTGGTCCACGTGGTAGCTAACGCGGCATGTGCCACGCTTTGGCTGCTAGTTATAAGCAAACCCTAAAAAAGCAACCAAGGAAATCTCTGCACCTACGTCGTCCAACCTTGCAACGCTCCCTACTTAAAGCTGGCCACCATCATCCACCCAGAGACTTCAAAGATAAACCCTTGGCGCCACCCAGCTCCATATCCCAGCGATGACCGGCCAGCGAGCCCTGGACGCCGTTGTCGTCTCGGCCATCACTGCCCTCCTCGTGCTCACTGCCGCCGAGGCGGCCGTCTCCAGCAGGGAGGCGCACTCCGATGACGACTACCACATCTTCGTGGAGAATCGCATGCCGGCGAACATGCACCTGTGCTGCTACGCCGTGCAGGCGACGCCCAGAGCGAGTTGTACCATAGGTTCCGTGCCGACCAGGGGCAGGAGGTGCAACTGCCGTTCCTTCAACCATGTTAGCCCAGGGGCGGAACAGAACGCGCACACACGGTGGTCGAAACTTACACGAGCACCTCAATCTACTCAAGACATACAAGTTTTGCGCTGCGTTAATCTGCTATTGCTTTTCGGTTTTCTCATCGTATTTATAGAGACAAGTTACAGATACACGAGCTAACAGACTGCCCAAGTCTTCCGGCCACGATCTCCATGACTCACACACTCCCTACGACTCGTACGACTCGCTCCACTAACCATCACACTCAGAGTAGTGGATACAACTAGTTTCTCGCAGACTAACTACTATCTGGCTACGACTTACGCAATCCTTCAGGTTCAGCTTCAGGTCCACTAACGAGTCCTTCAACCATGACTGTTCTCCTTTCGACCATGTCTTGTCGACCACGCCACTGACCACGGCTGCTCGATGCCTTCGACCACGATACCTTCGACCATGGTACCTATGACCGCTTCACCGACCACGGCTTATAGACCACATCTTTGACCACGGTGCCTTTGACCGCTTCACTGACCACGGCTTGTCAACCAGCATCTCCGACCACACAGGTCTTTCGAGCACCGACTGGTCCTCTATAGCTTACGAGTACCAACCATCGACTATGTAGTTAGGACCACTATGTAGTTACGACCACTATAGCACGACTACTGTTCTACGACCACTGTAGTTTGACTTACGACTACTGTCGACTTATGACTATAGAGTACTCGACACACGAGTATGACCACACAGTACTCAACACACGAGTACTTATTACGACCATACAGTACTCAACACACGAGTACTTGTTACAACCACGGTACTCGAACACACGAGTACACGACTACGACCATGGTACTTGACACATGAGTACTCGACTACGACCATGGCACTCGACACACGAGTACTCAACTACGACCACGGTAACAACAACACAACAAGATTAGTTCCAAATTCACCCCCTAATCTTGTTGTCTTTATTTTTGAGTACCTCCTCTCCGAACTTCAGAGCAGCGCTGGTTCGTCATCGATGAGATGCATCTCCTTCTTCTTCGGCTTCCAGCACTCACTGGCAAAGTGCCCTCGTAGGCTATAGTTGAAGAACTTCACCTTCTTCTTGTTAGATCTCCGCTCACTGGTCTGCGAGTCTTTGTCGTCTTCATCGTCCTCATGGTCATTCCTACGACCATAACCATCCTTGACGCGGCCATCGCCATGATCACGGTTCTTCCTCGCGTCGCAACCTGACCTTCCATTCTGCCTCCTGTTGAGAGTCTCCCACTACGTGCGCATGAGCAATAGATGCTCACCCTGCTTTGCATCGATTTCGACATGCTCGTCGTAGGCCTTGTACCGCCCGACGACATCTTCAACTGTGAGGGTCTTCAAGTCGATGCACTTCTCGATGGAGGTTACGAGCTGCATGTAGCACAGCGGGGCGGCCCGAAGAAACCTACGAACAATGACAATCTCATCCACCGTGGTGTCGCCCAACGTCTGGATGCCGGAGACGACCAACATCACCTGACCAGCAAAGTCTTCGACGGACTCCCCATCCCCCATCCTTAGCCCTTTGAAGTCTTTCTTGAGAGACTGCAGCTTGGCTTCACGCACACACTCGTGCCCCATGTGCGCCATCTTGATCGCCTCCCATGCTGACTTGGCCATGTCCTTCCCGGCGAGAGAAGACATGACCCCTTCTGGCATCGACTGGTAAATGGCATACAACGCCATCCAATCCTTCTGGTACTCAGCGGCACCAAGTTCGATTGCTTCCCATACGCTCTGAGCCTGAAGCGTCACCCGTATCTTCATCACCCAGATGTTGTAGTTCATGCGGGTGAGCTGCGGGTACGACAACATCACCACGCCCTTCCTCTTCACGACTACCTGCGAGTTAGAGGTGAATGATTCACCTTGAAACAGGCCGCAAACCACTGGCAGAGACACACTCCTTCTCGGCATCTTACTAACGAGAGTCACCGAGTCTTCTTCTCCTCCGAGACTAACTGCTATCTGGCTACGACTTACGCAATTCTTCGGGTTCAGTTTCGGGTCCACTGACGAGTCCTTCGACCATGAGTGTTCTCCTTCGACCATGTCCTGTCGACCACAGTCGCTCGACCATGCCACTGACCACGGCTGCTCGATGCCTTCGACCACGATACCTTCAACCATGGTACCTACAACTGCTTCACCGACCACGGCTTGTCGACCACATCTTCGATCATGGTGCCTTCGACCGCTTCACCGACCACGGCTTGTCGACTAGCATCTCCGACTACACAGGTCTTCCGAGCACCGACTGGTTCTCTGTAGCTTACAAGTACCGATCATCGACTATGTAGTTACGACCACTGTGTAGCTACAACCATTGTAGCACGACTATTGTGCTACGACCACTATAGTTCGACTTACGACTACTGTCGACTCACGACTACAGAGTACTCGACACACGAGTACGACCACGCAGTACTCAACACACGAGTACTTGTTACGACCACGCAGTACTCAACACACGAGTACTTGTTACAACCACGATACTCGAACACACGGGTACACGACTACGACCATGGTACTCAACACACGAGTACTCGACTATGACCACGGTACTCGACACACGGGTACTCAACTACGACTACGATAATAATAAAACAACAAGATTAGTTCTAACATTCCCCGCGTCCAGGTGGTGTGCAAGTGGGCCTGCGACGGCAACTACATTTACGGCGTCGGCGTGCCGCCCTTCAGCAGCGAGTGGCGGGAGGCGTGGTCGGGGGCGTGCCAGCGGCGCGGTGGCGGGCGTGCACTGCGCCGTCGTGTTCAGGGGCCAGGAGATGTTCGTCGTCGAGCGGGCGCGCGGCGGCCGGGGCAGCTCCTCGGCGACCTGCCAGAGCACGAGAAGATGCTGCTCGTCTTCAATCGCCGGTGCTGGTACAAGCACCACCGGCATCCGTACATCGAGGTCGGTCATGAGCGGCCTCACCGACTACATGATGGCTAGAACAAAGGAAGAAAGCGGTATCTACAAACGTGCACACATGTATACAATACGTATATGTATGTATGTATGTATGTAGTTTTGCTTCTTGCAGTTTAACTATACGCGTACATATGTAGAGTATGATGCCTGTGTCGTGCATGAAGGTGAAACAACCAAAATTTTGCAAAATCAAAATTTGATTTGAGTTGCTTTTGATTTGAGCTCCATCTCCTCCATAGCCCTAATTCTCACCAATCTCCGAGCAAAACCCCCACTAATCCCAGTCATCACGGCGTCATAATGGAGGAAACGGGATTTTTTCGCGCGGGCACTGTTCATGTCCGGCAAAAGCAGCGTCGCCCCGATCTTTTCAACCGTCGCCGGCCTCCTCGCGCCTTCGCGCGCTCGCCTGTCGCTGCCAGCTCCTGCCCCCTCTGTCAGACGCCGTACCGCGCCTTAAATGCGCCCTGACCGGACGCAAGGCGTGGCAGAGCCGCCGCCGTCCGTGCGCGCCCGCCTCTGCCCCCTTCGCGCGCATTCTCCTCACGGCCGACCTGGGCGTCGCCAGTGCCTTTTGACCGCCGCCCTACACCACCCCTGACAGCTGCGGTCGCACAAGAAACCTCGAGCTATCCCGGTCTCTCCCGAAACCACGACCGCCGCCCCTATATTTCCCCTCCCTCGGTGAACCGCCATGCCCGATCTATTTAAAGCGCTCCCGACCCCCTCAATTGACGCATTACATCTCCCTGGAGCTCACCGAGCACGCCCAAGACCTCCACCACCGCCCCCTCGTCGGTAATGGCCGAAACCCCCAAATCCCAACCCTAATTCAATGTCGGCCTTCCCCTTCTCCACTTTCCAATTCCACTCGCTAGTAGCACCTCCATAGCTCTAGGAACCTCCCCACACCATGGCCTTGAGCTCCCAATCACCCACCTCCTCTGGCACCGTTCACCCCCTCCCTGCCAAAACCGGCCACCGTGGCCCGCCCAACCCAAACATCCCGAGCTTCGGCCGACCCCTTCCCAAGCTTCCCTGAACCCTGGTGATGCTCAAAAGCTAGCCCATTTGCCCTAGGAAGCTCCCACTCACCCGCAACTTCAAAAGAACCGTAAGAAGGGAGGAGCTTGCCGCCGGCGAACACCGCCTCCGCCGGCCGTCCAACCGCCTAAAATGGACTCCCCTCACTCCCAGGAACCCGTCGGTACCCTCGGTTTGTGTCGCAAAACTTCGGAGCTCCGCCGCCACTCGCCGCCCATTCCTCTGCTCCTCTGCGCGCACAGGAACGGGCTAGGGAAGAAGAACAGTGCCGGAGCACTGTTCCCCCGACCCCGCCGCCCCGACTTGGCTGGGCCAAGCCAGCTCGCCCCCGCGCCCGACCGCCTCACCCCGCACCAGGCGCGCCCGACCGCGCCGTTCGCCCGCACATGTTCACCCGACCGAGCCCCTCCGTCTCGATTGAGTCGCGCCCGCCCGCCCACGCCGGACGCGCCCATTCCAGCCGGCTCGAGCCCGAGGGACGCGGTTCGACCGAGCCAGCTAGCCCGAACCCGAGGAACAGTGTACCGAGCCCGAGG
Source organism: Dendrocalamus latiflorus (assembly GCA_017311315.1). Lineage (NCBI taxonomy): Eukaryota > Viridiplantae > Streptophyta > Magnoliopsida > Poales > Poaceae > Dendrocalamus > Dendrocalamus latiflorus. Next base: position 21,160,075 of record CM029626.1, on the reverse strand, counting down.
AACAGTGCTAGCCCAAAACCCAAAAATACAAGTTTATACTCCCCGGATTCGTTTCGAGCCCGCCAACCCAAATCCAAGGCCCATTTCCCCATATAGCCCTCCTATAACCCAGTATCCTCAATTTGATGGAGTTTTTCGGATTTTCTTTATCCTTTTATTTCCTTTATTCCTAGCCTAATCCTTGGGGCATGGAATTGATTTATTTTGTTGGTTTTGCGATAGCTTCCGAAGTCAAAGTTTCACAGGAGCAGAAGGGAGAAGCTCACATCCAGGCCCAGCCCGTCGAAGATTACGAGTTAATCGAAACAGTAAATCCGCAAGGCAAGTCACACATATTTTGATCATGTTGAACCTACATTTCCGCTATTTATTTATTTATCAGTATTTTCATTATGTTACTTGCGCACTATTATTTTATGTGCTATAAATGCTTAGAATGACATGATACTAGTTATGTCCTACCACCCGAAAAAGCCCAGTCTAATTTGATGGCCATATTCACCTTGACAAGACATAGTAATATTAAATATAGTAATAATGTAAATATGATAGTTTAGATAATTGATATCCTCTGTTGTTGAAAGAAGTGGTATTTATTTGGGAAGTGATTCTAGGGTAAGCGATGATCGTTGGATCCTATGACCTTAGCCGAGGGTAAAGGCAAGTATCACAAATCAGTGACAGTGTTGTGGCACTGGACAAGAGTTTGTGGGGAAGAAACTGCCACCGGTGAAAATATAAGGACTAGACCCTTATGCTGAGTAAAGAACATAGTGATCGCCCAACCACAAGTGTTGATACGTCAAACCTGGTCTAGTAACTGCTCAAATTCGATTGAACCTCTACAAACGCAAGGCGAAGGCACAGTGTGAGTACATACGGAAGGGAGTTAAGAAGGGCCGTATGGAAGTTGGCACAGTTATCGTTTTTACTATTGATTTGATTATCGGGTGTCCACACAATAGTAGGCTGAGGTAAGTCAGAGGTTATGGCCTGGGCTTGTTGAGGAAGTCTACTAGGTAGAGACTATATAAAGAATTGAGCAGTGAACAACCTTGTTTTCTTGACTCTTTGGCCGGAGTTAAGGAATCTTGTGGGTAAAGCAGGGCAGCTTTGCAAAGTCATGACCAATCGTATTCGAATACGCCATGCTTCCGGTAAATGAAGCTGTGTTTAATGGGTGAATCCAACAACAAGGTATAAGTAGATTTGGAAAGGATTTAGTAATGTTGGTGGTCTGGTAATTGAAACTTGAAACCCCCCCTAAAGATTATAGAAAGTTATGATTTTATGTTTAAGACCTGCTTATAACTAAAACTGCATCCACATAAAACAATGAAATTTTCCCCATCACTTGATGTACCCTACATGTAGTTAATGGTAGCCTCCGTGTGACTTGTTGAGTACGGTTGGTTGTACTCATGCTTGCAAAAATCATTACCAGATAATGCTTGATAAGAAGGTGAAGAAGTTGTCCGAAGGCGACACAGAATTCTACGAATTGGACGGCGCCGAGTGTTAGGGTCTATTCTACACTCAGGCCTGCCTGTGGAGTTTATTTTGGTAATGTAACTTTGGGCTGCACGCCTCTTATGTAAAACTTGGCTGCTAAGCCTTACGTTTGTAATAAAGTTTGGTTTTTATGTTTAAGCATGCTTTGGCAATGGTACACATTCTCCTACAGTACTCGCAGCTGAACAATCCTGGGCAGTTGCGAGGTTAACCTAACGCTCCCAGAAATAGGGGTTGTTACAGAAGGATTCACGTACGTACGGTTTCTTGAGGGAGCTGATACGAACGTCTCTGATACTTCATTTTGGATAGGTGAAAAGCCGTAGAATTAAGCACTGTACTGTACGTATGTGATTTGAAATTTTTGGCTATAGTGTAAACCGTATCAGGAGTTTACACCTCTAGTAAACTCTACAACTTTTATTTCCGAGGATTGAATCCCCCGGTGCCCTTCAGTTGGATTTGGCGGAGCAACTGTAATATGAAGGTTTTTGCTTGGCTCCCGCTCAGTGACATACAATATCAGACATGATTCAAGCTCCACTACCGTCTACCGGTTGTTGGGATCATTCAAGACGCTCTGATAATCCCACCATCCGTCGAGCACGGAGCCAACGTAGTTGTTCTGGTGCGGCGGAAGCGAGCAGTCGGAGCCAACCCACCCGAAGAACCAGTAGTGCTTCTTGCACCTCTTGATGGCGAGGTCGCCAAGAAGCCGCCTCGGCATCCCCGGCGCCTCGACGAACAGCCGCCCGTCATCGAACGCCACCGTGCAGTAGCCACCACCGCGGCGGCACCGCGCCGCCTCTGGCCACTCCACGTCGAAGAGCAGGACGTGGTTCATGTAGTTGCCGGCGTACGCCCACGAGCAGGAGGCGCGGGGCACGTCGTTGGGCTCACGCCGGGTGTAGACGAAGAACTGCTTCGCGTCGAAGGTGCCGGTGCCGCTCTGGCCCGGGCCGAGGGAGAAGTGGAGGCTGAAGTCGAGCCGGCAGTCGATCTGCATCGTCTCCTTGCCGGGCATCCGGTTCTCCACCTTGAAATTGAAATACATACGTCACTGTAATAAAACTGTAAACTTACATCCATCACATAATAAAAGAGGAACTGATATTGGAGCTTCTTGAACTAGTGCAATCGTAGCAATTTTAGCTCCCTAGGCTTGCAAGCTAGTGATTTTGTCGGCTCCCTAAACTTGTTTGCACGTTAGTCACTTGTCGTAGATAGCTAACAGAGCTTGTTTACGTGGAAGATGATAGGCTGTGCGCGGCAGGTGGTTGGATTATTCATTTTCTCGAGATTTTGTTTTAATGTGCTGACTTGTACTATGCGAGTTAGGGCAGGAGAAATTCAAGCCCCGGACTAGGCCAATTATTTTTGGATCAACTCTTAGGCTAACTCTCTTTTTTTGTGATTTTTATAAATTTTACATAGACTTTGATTGCCAGATCTTAGGTTACAACTCAGGTAGTCCGAGATTTAGTTCCGCTTTCGAAAGAAAATTCAATAGAGAAGGGCCTCAAGTCAGGCCTCCCTCATGCGCCACACAACTCGTTTCCAGGAGAATCGGTCATACTACCTCAGCAGTCTCCATTAGAGGTGGCCAGTGGGCCGTGCCGGGCCGGCACGGCACGGGCCCGGGCTCGGCACGGCCCGTTTAGGCACGGCCCGTTAAGGCCCGTGTATTAAACGGGCCGTGCCGTGCCGGCCCGCGGGCCGCGGTGGGAGCCCAAGCACGGCCCGAGGCCGTGCCGTGCCGGCCCGGGCACGATTAAGGCTAAACGGGCCGTGCCGGCCCGGCTAGCCCGTTTAGCCCGAAAAAAAAGAAAAAATTAAGAAAAATTGTAGAAAATTAAGAAAAAATGTAGAAAATTCAAAAAAATTGTAGAAAATTCAGAAAAAAATATAGAAAATTGTAGACATTGTTAATCATAAAAATAAATATTTGCAATGACATAATGAGCTTTATTAATTTATTAAATTACATGGGATGGCTGCCTCATTAAAAACTTTACCAAGTAAAAACTCAATTTGAGAAAACCTTGGTAAAGAAAAAAGAGTACAGCCTATAAAGCTCATTATTGACCACATATGAAAGAAAAATATTGAAAATCCTATTCATTGCTATCTAAATACAAATTCTCAAAAGATTCTTCTAAATATTTATTATCTGCAGTATGTTGGAGTCTTGCTTCAGCCTGTTCCCAGTCTTTGACGGTCATAAGTACTTCGACCATCTCGTTGGAGAGACTTGTTCGTCGCTCCTCGATTATTCTTCCGGAAAGACTGAATGCTGACTCCGAGGAGACTGTAGAGACAGGAACAGTCAACACATCCCGCGCTAATATGGATAGCACTGGATATGATACCTTCTGGGTTTGCCACCATGAGAGGATGTTCAACTCCTGCTCGAAGCTGACGCTATCACTGTTGAGATAGCTTGATAGGTCTCCAGTGCTTTGTCGCACCTGCTGTGTACCTGCACCTGCACGAGAACTAGACGAAGAACCAAAAATCTTGCCCCATTGCATAGCCCCCCTAGAGGTGCTAGGGACTACCGGGGGTCTTTGTAAACGCACAGATCCAAATTTATTTTCATATTTATTATATATCTCATATAATTTATCCTTAACTTGTGTATAGTATGAACAATAGTCTAAACCGGTAGCCTCACTTAAAACTTGTAAAACATTTATAAATCCTTGGAGTTTGGCCCTAGGATCCAAAATAAAAGCAAATGCATATAAAATAGGAATTTCGCTCCAATATTTTAAAAACTTAGATTTCATGGCACCTACAGCATCCCGTAGTATATGATCATTTTCAAAAGCCTTTAGGTGAGTGGCAATTTCAACAATATTATGAACAATCATGGGAGATGTAGGGTAGTATACTCCAGAAAGACAAACTGTAGCTTTATGAAAAATTTCTAGAAAGGAAAATATTTTTTCACCAACATCCCAATCGTCCTCAGTAAGTTCAGGGTCTCTAACTTGGGTTCTACTTGAGGAGCTACGAGATTGATGACTTTGGGTGTGAAGGAAAACAGATAAAGTGCTCTTATGTGGCAATATATGTTTAAGCATAAGATAAGTAGAGTTCCATCTAACAGGCATGTCTAAACCAAATTTTCTAGGACGAACATTCATTGCTACGCAAAAACTCTTATATGCGGCTATTCGTTGGTTAGAACAATTAATAAATGAAATTGCATCTCTAAAAGAATTAATACAAGCATCTAATCTTTTTAAACCGGATTTAACAATAAGATTAATAATATGATAAGCGCAACGTTGATGCAATAAGAAAGACTGTGCATAATTATTAAACAAAGGAGTAAGAATTTCCATAGCTTTAGTATTTGCAGCTGCATTATCTAAAGTTATAGAAAAAATCTTATCCGTGAGACCAAAATCTTCTATAACTTTAATAATGCTATCTGCAATATTTTCAGCATTATGTGAAACATTAATTAATTTAAATCCTATAATTCTTTTTTCCATTATCCAGTCATCATTAACATAATGAGCAACAACGCTAATATAATCCTCTCTTGCCCTACCACTCCATATGTCGGATGTCAAAGCAATAGAGAATGTACATGTATGAAACATTTCTTTCAATTTATCACGACAATTGTTATAATATTTAATTAAATCTCTAGTTGTTGTTTGCCTAGATACAGTAGTAAATCGAGGGTTATGAGCAGTCGTAATATATTTTTGGAAAGCATCAGATTCACCAAAATTTAAAGGTAAATCTTGAGAAGCAATTAATCTACAAAGAGATTCCCGAGCTACCTCTGGGTTGTACTCCCACGTACGTACCGAGCCGTCGGGGTTATATTGCAGCTGTGTCTGGCGCATTTGTATTCCTTGCCTTTTCTTGCAGCTTGCAGCATGTCGTTGTAGATGACCCGTCCCACCTGAAGATTTTGCACTCAATTCATTACCACAAATTTTACAAACAGCATACCTCACCGAAGTCCCATCATCGTCGGTCCTGAACTTCTTGTCGAAATCATTCCAAACTGTAGATGTACTAGCTCTTGATCTTTTTGCACCCGTGCTTTGAGTCGTGGATGCACTTGTTGAGCCAGCAGAAGATGGATCGATTGGACCCTGCGCCACCGGGGCCGTCGGTTCTTCGGCATCTCCAGTTTGTACATGTGGACCTTCCGCGGATGGATATGCTTGTTGAAACGATTGCATATCCTCCGCCGAGAGGCCGTATTCGGAGAGTTGAAAATCGTAGTTCTCCATTAAATCAACTGCAAATTGAAATAATAAAGAACGATTAGCAAAATATTAAACCAATAAATAATACCAAATAAGAGTATAAGACAGCATTATTACCTCCTTTGCAGCTCTCACAAAAATCTTTGAAGATTTTTGAATTTTCGGAATTTTGCCCGAATTTTCACCAAATTTGCGCAAACACTTTCGAATTTTTCAGAGCTAAACCGAGAGAGAAGAGTGAGGTTTGAGGTGTGGAGAATGGAGGCCGGATGCCCCCCTATTTATAGAAAAAATTTCAGATTTTTTCCGATTTTTTTGCTATTTTTTTCGAATTTTTTTACCCCCAACGGTCACAAAAACGGCTAGTTTTTGAATTAGCCGGGCCGGGGCGGGCCGTGCCGGGCCGGGCGTGCCGTGCCGTGCCTGCCGTGCCGCCGGGCCGTGCCGTGCCGTGCCGGGCCGGCACAGCCCAATTGCTAAACGGGCCGTGCCGTGCCGGCCCGCCGTGCCGCACCGGCGGCCCAGGCACGGCCCGGTCCGTCGTGCCGTGCCGGCCCGGCCCATTTAAATCCCGTGCCGTGCCTAAATGGGCCGGGTCTACAGTAACGGGCCGTGGTACGGCCCGTTTAAGCCCGGCCCATTTGGCCACCTATAGTCTCCATGCAGTCATACTGAATAAAAGAACCATAAAAGCTTAAATGATTGAAGAATTACGTAACAAAGATCAACGTACCCAAGAGAAAAGAATATCACAAAAGGCTTAAATACTACAAAAAGGGTTAAAAAAATCTTGCCCTGTCAAAACGGTTCTGATAACAGTTACTTCAAACTTTCTGGAAAAAAATTAAAGAGAAGATGTGACAAATATCTTAATTTGAGAGGAAATATATAGGAGTTAATTCACCTTGATGTCGTAGTAGATGCTGGTGTGGTTGTACTTGTCTGCCATGGTCATCCCGGCCGCCGCGGGCAGGTGGACGGTGAGCACCGCGGTGGCGACGACGAAGATGGCGGTAGTCACCATCTTATATCCTGGTGTTTGTATGTAATGTGTGTGTGCATATATGTTCATCGATCTGTGTGCACACACACACACACACACACACACACACACACACACACACATATATATATATATATATATATATATATATATATATATATATATGCACGAAAGTATGTGACCAGTTTCGAAAGAAAAATATATGCATGTGAGATGGTTAAGATTGTGAGCAGTGGCTAGTTAAATAGAGTAGTAGGATTACTATATATTAATTAGCGAGTGGTAAGTTAACACGGAAATGAATGAACGTAACGCAAGAATGGCCGTTTTGGGGTATGAGTAGTCAATTACACTGCTGTACGTTTCGAGTTTCGACGTTAGCAAATTAAGCTAGTCAATGAACATATGTTACAGTGAAAAACACACTAACATTAATTTCTAATCTCTCTCGAAAAAAACAATTCTTACATAGCTAGCTAAGTAGCCTAATACCTAAGGATGTGTTTGGTTTGAAGGATGGGGTGCGATGGAATGGAATGGTTCCTTTGACCAAGCCTATCCATGTGTTTGGTTTGAGGGATGGGGTGGGATGGAATGGTCCAAAGTGGGATGAGTATGTGCAAATTTAGAGAATATTCTTCTTAGATGCTGGACCATGTGGTTCCATCTTTTTTGTGGAACCATCTCATCCTATTCCATCCCATCCCATTCCACTTTCATCACTCCAACCAAACACATCCTAAATCGATCCCTTTGAATATATATATCGTCCTAGCCCATTAGCTAGGTACCATCCATATCTCCGATCTCCATCGTGATCCAACTAGTTAATTAGGTGGTTACGAGCATCACATATGTTCACCTTTGTGACTAGCTAGACTTGTATGAATCTAGTAAGTTTGGCAGAAGATATATATCCTTATGTGTCTTTATTCTCACATTTAAATATAGTAGGCATGTTTATATTGACTATGATTGATGATTTTTTTTTGCTGAAAATAAATAGTTATAATTGAAATAAGTGGCTTTTAAAATGAGACGGCGAGTGATAGGAATAGTGAGAAAGAGATGTGTGAGTGAGACGGGAGTGAGAGAAGTGAGATGCGTCATATGCTCGTCACCATATCTTATTCCAAGAACAAAACGATAGTAAGAGGCATAGAGAAATAATTTAAAAAATCGGACATTTATATTATTTTATAACTTTTTTAAACAGAAGTAGAAAATAAAAGCTAATATAAACAAGCGTTTAAACACATGTGCTGCATGCTACTAGATTGGCGGGCCGGAGCTGAGACGGTCGATTTGGGATGACTCTGGAACAACATCCTGATAATAATGGAAAAAAAAAAGACAGACATCGATCATCACGGAAGAAGGAAACGAGGAACATCCACAGGTAAGATACCGTCGTTCGCATTGCTGGTTTTCACAAACGCCACAATCAAAGTGTATCTAGCCTTCAAGGAACATGTGGGTATATGATCAGTGGTGAAACTAGATCTGGCTATTTAGGCTGTAACTCAAGGTCTGGCAACTAAAGTTCATGAAAAATTTATGAAAAATCATAAAAGAAATAAAGTTAATCTAAGAGTTAGTTCAAAAACAACTAATCCAGCTCGAGACTTAGACTTAGACTAGTTCTACCCCGCATATGATCGAACAACACATGAAGTACACCTAACAGTAGTTAGATTTAACCACGCCTAAAGAATGTTTACTGCAACTTATACAAACTGCTCCAGCGAAGATTGCAGCTGGGTTGGGAAATGTTGACGAGGAAGACCCATGATCCAGCGAAGAATTTTTTTATGAAATATATCTGAGCCAACATTTTTTACAGAAATAGGCTCCAGTCATCTAACTGTCGGATGACTAGAGCATATCGCCTAAGGACCGGGTGAATTATTGCAGTCGCCTGACCGTTCGGCGACTGGAGCTGCTATCGCCTAACGGTTGAGCGACTGCAACCCACTGCGCTTCTAGTCGCCCAACGGTTGGGCGACTGAAAGGGAAGATAAAAGACGAGGCCGCTCGACTGCCGCCCTCAACAGAATAGAAAGCAATAGAGAATGGCCGAGGAGAGGAGAGGAAAGAAAAAAGAGGCGAGAAAAGGAGAGGGAGGGGAGAGAGGAGAGGAACAAGGAGAGGGAGAAGAGAGGATGGAGGAGAGGGAGGAGAGGAGAGGAAGAAGCAACTCTAAGTAAATTTATTTCTTATTTTTGAAATATTGTATATACAGTACATAAATTATTTACTGTTAGTATTAGTAGAAAATTGTAGATGTAGATAGAAATAGTTCAATTTTTGGTATAAAAAATTTAGTTAATGTAGTTTTAGGAAATCAGCAGCCTAGTAGCGTGTAGTTTTGTATAATTTAGCGAACAAAGTTTTACAAAATTAGCATCGTTAGTAAATTGGCATGCATACAAAATTGTAGTTGTAGAAAATTTAGTCACTGTTACGTACAAATTAATCGTCCGTAGAAATTTATAGATATTACAAAACTCAGTCAATATTTATGTTAGAATTTCATAATTTGCTATGTAAAAAACAATAATACGTAATATTTATGATTAAATACAAATGAATGTAATGTCGTTAGTACGTTGGAAAAACATGTGTACAATTATAACTGGTATATAGGCATTTAAATCGATATGCCATGTAAATTATCGAAACCATTAGAAATTATTTGCAGTAGGAGACAGCTTGGCGTCAGTGCACGGGATGCCGATAGGAAGTTCGTACTACGAGATTAGTGTAGTTGGTTATGACACGCAAACGATCGGTGAAATGTAAATTACAGTACGTCAGTACTTTCGTAATGTGCGATGTGATTTGACATGTTGTAAAATTGAAACATATATGTAGGCAGATATCAGCAATGCCGATACCCACTACATTGAGAGTGCATTACGGTGCTAGAACCGTTCATGAAGACCCAAATGGTGTGGATTTGAGCGGCTTTCTGCAAGCTATTCTAGTACACCCGAACGGCGAGAATGCTTGAATCTCAGATGTGATACATTGGCTTACCTGCAGTTTTTCATTGGACCCCGAGGTGTGTTGTGTCATCGTACAAGAGCTTTGGAGTCGGTCTCCCATGGACATCAGATAGGAGTTGAGAATATTGTTGCGCACTGTTGCATGGAAGGGGTTGTGCAAGGGTGTCGATGCTGTGGATACGAGTGTATATTGCTTGTGTAACCATGCCCATTAGAAGTTGTACAAGGTTGTGCGTACAACCATCATCCAGGAGGTGCGAGCAGCTCGGACGGCACGCATGTTGGCGAAGAGATGGAAGATACTCGTGACGAGGCCGATGCGGTACATGGAAGAGAAGTAGAATGGTCACGCGATGGTGAGGGAACAGGACAAGCCGATGAAGGGGGCATATGGAGTATATAGTGCAACACATGGAGTGCGATGACCAGACGGCATGGGCTGAAGAGGAAGCTGTACAGGAGGACAATGAGCACACTTTGGATGAGGATGAAGCTCCTGTCCCGCAGAAATGGAACCGGTTAGATGTTGAGGGTGTTTCCGCACATGACGAGCACGAATCACCGTGGGGTATCAAGGGATAGAGGTTCGTTTGCATTTAATGTTTGCTGACAAGGCATCGCTACAGGATGCTATCAAGCCGTGGGCCCTTTTTATGCAATAAACTTTTCGGGTCGTGAAATCTAGCCAGGAGCAGTACACCGTGAAGTGCGAGCAGGCTGGTTATCCTTGGAGGGTGCATGCACGTAGACTCAAGTATGAGACTCACTGGATTGTGTCAAAGGTGGAGCCACACTCTTGCATTCTCAGTAGTGTTTTAGTGAGGCATCGTAACCTAACGTCCGCCTTTATAGCCAATTTGATGTATAGAGAGATAGTGGAGACCACACACATCATGGTAACTATCGAGAAGAAATTCAAGTGCAAGATTAGATAAGCGAAGGCATGGCGTGCGAAGCAGAAGGCATTGAAATAACGGTTCGGGTCTTTCGAGGCAGCGTACGATAATCTTCCTCGTATGCTTAAAGTGTTGCAGGATAGGAACCCAAGCATGTATATCGCTATGAAGGACAAGCCTTCCACAAGGCCGTCAGATTATGTAGTGTTGCAGAAGGCATCCTTAGCTTGTGGGGTGTGCATCGAGGCATTCAGGCACATACTGCCAGTAATCTCAGTTAACGGGACCTTTTTGACCGAAAAATACAAGGGGCGGATCCTAACGGCCATAGTCGTTGATGGAAACAATCAAATATTGCCGCTGGCCATCGTATTCGTAGAAAGTGAGAATTATAAAAGCTGGTTGTGGTTCTTTAGACATATCAGGGTTGGAGTTGTTGGCACTCGTCCTGGTGTGTGCGTAATCCATAATCGCCACGCTGGGATTGTAAAAGGCATAAGAAAACTTTAGGAAGACCCCGAGAAGTCCTTTTCTTGGTCGGATATAAGAAATAGATGGTGCATTTGTCACCTAAGGGCAAACTTTTTCAAGCAGTTCCCAAAACAACTGTTGATGAAGCTACTCAAGAAGCTCGCTATGCAAAACTAGTAGAGAAAATTTGATGATTTGTGGGCGTTGTTGGACGAGCACAGCAGGAAACACGTCGACGAGAAGAGCAAGGGCTGGTCATGCCTGGGGCAGCAGAACTACACACGCCAGCTTTGCGCAGCGACATGACCGCACAGGCCAGCTTTGCTCATTAATATGACATGACGGCCCAGCTTTTTGCAGTGACATGACAACACGGGCCAGCTTTGAGCAGTAAGAAGGCCACATGCGCCAGCTTTAAGCAGTGAGAAAACCGCACGCCCCAGCTTTGCGCAGTGACGTGACCACACGGGCCAGCTTTGCTCAGTGACATGACATGACAGCCCAGCTTTTCTTAGTGACATGACAGCACGGGCCAACTTGGGCCTTTGTTTTGCTGCGGCTTGTGGCTTTTGGTTGAAAATTTTGAATTTTGGCTGTTTACGGTACAGATTACGGAGAGACAGATACTCACTTGTGATTTTGGCTGGTACAGATGTTGGGCTTTTAACGTGTAGATCGTTTAACTTGTAGACCCCGCCTTGAGAAAATACCCCATTTGAAAGTTAGGTACTGTAGCAAAAGCCAAAAGCCGGCCGGCTTTTGACTTGCCGAACAGGCCCTTTAAGCTGTGAGAAGACCGCACACGCCAGCTTTAAGCACCGAGAAGATCGCACGTGTCGGCTTTACGTAGTGAGAAGACCAGACGAGACACCTTTGCACAGTGACAAAACCACACAACCCAGCTTTGTGCAGCTTCATGTATCGAGAAGGGCACAAGGGGGCCTATAAAAAGTGCTCGAAGAGATTTCTTGGAAAACACTACAGAAGCAAACTCCACACTACACCGGTGCTTCCTTCACCACACCAGAATGGACGAGAGGCAGAAGAAGCAATGGGAGGATACCCACGACCTAGCATGGTCAGCTGCCGCCCGCGATGAGAAAGCAAGGGCTGCTGCAGCCCGGGTAGAACAAGCCCAGCGTGCTATGATGTCAGCTCCCCGCAATGACGTGACCCATAGCAACAACCCCATCCCGAACGTTCCTACAGAGCATTCGTCGCAACACCCACCAGAGGGGGAGACGCCCCCTTTGTTGGTGCCGGAACCCATGCAAGTTCTTCAAGTCTAAGCACCGCCTCAGCCTAGGTATGTGTTACTGGGGTAGCGTGAACTACTGCGTGACTATCTTGACTGCCGTCTAGACACCACGATCTATCGACAGCCGGTAAGGATTAGGTGCATCATTTTTTCTAACTTTTTCTCCTTCAAAGTACACACTAACAAACCCTACCCTATATTCACAGTCCCCAGAGCTCCTATGTGGCTACCGTAAATGGATCGATCTTGAGATCCACTTAGAGGACCAGTGGGCCTCGACTTCGAGGAGTGAAATGTCACAAGGTCCTCCAAGATCTAGGAGGAGGAGCACCGCAAGGACGAGCATACCCTGCATATACAACGCGAGACGAAAGCTCATTTCGAGACCTGCACGCGTAGGAAGCGGGAAGCTCGCGAGAGGGAATGCGAGAAAAAGAGGGAAATGGCGACCAAGGCAATAGAGGCCGCCAAGGAGTTCAACGTCGAGCTCGCAAGGAAGGGAAAATGGCCCCGGTCTACACAGTAGGTCGTACGAGCAGTTCGGTTGGTTAGTCGCACATGATGCTCTATGTTATGCATGTAATCAAAATGTACGCGGCCTATTACTCCCAACTGTATTATGAAGTCTATTTAAATTTAAACAAGCTTATTTCCTCGTCTTTTCGCATTCAATTATTCCCATAACAAGTCATCCGACAATATTAACATACTAGTTTTCCTCCGTATACGAATTCCTGGTAACATCACGACATCGCTTGCTATCGTACTTACCGATCATTGTAAATTCAATCGTTCTTAAAAAATTCACAATTTTTTTTACACTCCAACAACATACAACGATCATAAACTTTTATTATAAATCCAACAGATTATCTTCTAGTTATAATCTACAAAATTTACAAAGCGGAGTTGCATCTGGTTTACAGTTGCCCTAAGGCTAGGCAACTCTTAATGCTGTCGCCCAACGATCGGGCGACTGGAGCCTATCGCCCAACGGCCAAGCAACAACAAGTTGTTGCCTGGCCGTTGGGCGATAGGCTCCAGTCGCCTGATGGTTAGACGACTAGAACCTATTTCTGTAAAAAAAATATTGGCATATGTATATTTCTGTTATTTCAAATAAAAAACAGATTATTCGTAAAAAAATTCCTCCTGCAAAAATAGGAAGCAATGGGAAGTCGCGAAGCATTTCTGAAGACATGATTCGCTAAGCACATTTTTACATACATTCTACCAATAAAAAAGAGTAATGATAAAAATTAAATCTGGTCATCTATTTTTAAAGATATTATAGATTTTTCTCTTTAAATGTAATGTTTTAGTCTATAATGAATTTTATGTTTTAACCTAAATTAATCCTAACAAACAGCACTCGGCAATCCACCACCAAACAACCTTCAACGTGGCAGATGATCGGACTTCGCTGCTGCTGCCGCTGCGAGTTTTTTTTTCCCTGTTGCAACTAATCTTTCTTATAGAAATATTCTCTGTATCAAGATCAATCTTTCTTGGCATCAATCATTTTGGGCTTATTCGTCATAACAGGGACAAAATACATTAATTGCAAGAGAGATCGATTGCAAAGAAGACCAACTAGCAAACTTGTCCCTGCATGATCCGTCCATGTAAGAGGGAACTAATAAAACTTGAGATCGGCTGGGCAACCATGGATGAGAAGGGCATCCGAACGTGCGGCGGCCGAGAAGGCAGAAAAAAAAACAAGCTAAGAGGAGAAAGATTGTCTTCCAATTGCAGTAGATTTGTTTTAGATGTAGAGTGAGTTATTTTGGGTTGTGGCTTATAGATTTTGAATTTTGACTGTTCACGAGAGAAAGTACGAAAAGGGAGACATTTGCATGCGATTTTAACCGGTACAAGTGAATTCGGTGAGAAAATTGATGATTTGCCATCTTCAAGAATGGGCTTCGCACTTTTGCCACTCTCAACGTTGGCTTCGCAAAAATGCCATGTAGTACATTAATCCCTTGATTAGTATGTCATTTCATCCCTTTAATTCTTTTTCTTTTTCTAATTTCAGGGACTGAAAAAGACCCTTCTACCCCTGGCTAATTCCTCTTCTTTGTAATATCGGGACGGGAGGGTCTTTTTATGGTTTGGTCCGTGTATTCTTTCTGTATTATGTAATGTATAGGGTAGTCATTAGACACCAGCTGCACCTTGAGATTGGGATCAAGTCCCTGCATGAACCTCCAGATCTTGGTTGCATCTGAGGTGACATCCTCTGGCGCATACCAGGACAGTTGGGTGAACTTGTTCAGGTATTCTGAAACGCTGAGGTTTCCTTGCTGCAGTTGGTAAATTTTCTTCTTTTTCATTTCCATTATTCCCGTAGGAATATGCGCAACGCGGAAAGCCTCAACAAACTCATCCCAAGTGATGGTTTGTACATTTTGATGGGCGGCACAGTAGTTTTCCCACCAGTTAGCAGCAATTCCTTTGAGTTGGTGGGCAGCATACAACACCTTCTCGTGGTCATTGCACTGAGCTAAGTTCAACTTCCTCTCCACATCCTTGATCCAATCGTCCGCCTCCAAGGGGTCCACTGATCCAGCAAACGTAGGAGGTCTTATCCTCATAAATTCTCCCAACTTAGACTGTGGAGCTTGGTTGGGTGCCTGCGGAGCTTGCTGTACTTGATTTTGAGCTAAGGCTTGCAGAAGCTGCAGTTGCATGACCATCATCTGCTCCAATTGGGCGCTTGGGCAGGAGGTGGTGGAATGTTGTTGTCTGGCTAATTGTTGGCGTCACGGCTGTTGCCAGGGTTGCTCCTTGTGTTCACCATCTGAAGCGGTTCTAGGGTTAGCAAAAGGTAAGAGGGAACTAGCATAGGTGAGAGATTAGGGGAAACTAATAACATCCCAACCAACACACAAGAGGAAACTAGAAACCACTTAGGGAAAACTTTTATTGCAATCAAGATAGTTTTAAGAATGGTTGTACCACAAGTGCACATAGGCTTGGTACAGTCCATCTAGCACACCAAAGCATAATAAAGCGTTCTAAGAACGTGGACATTTATTTGGGTACTACTGACTCAATTAACTACTCATCCTCCACGACGATGCGCTCCTCCGGATCCTCCTCGGGGTCCTCCTCTGTGTCCTCTTCCGGGTCCTCCTCCGGGTCCTCCTGGCGCTCATTCACATGGTGTCGCGAACAATCACACTCGGCCGAGGCATGGTTACGACTGGAGGCAGTCGACCGTGAACGAGAGCGAGAGCGGAAAAGCTTGCGCCTCTTGCTGGGTTCGCCGTTGTTGATCTCGGGCAGAGGACTCGGACGTCGCACCTTCTTGCGTGCGGTGAGTCTGGTGCGGAGTCCCGAAAGTCGAGCTGGTGCCTGGTTGTTGGGGACGACAACTGGTACGGGAGAAGACGGCGTGTAGTCAGCTACAGCTTTGAGACGTCCTAGCTCAAACTCTGCTGCCTGACTCTGGAGAAGCTGGGCACGAAGGGTGTCGGAGTGCTGATAGCTGGAAGTGAGCAGCATCCGTAGCTGTCCAACCTCCTCCAAAGCTCTAGCATAAGTGACTGCCATCGCCTGCGTGAGCTACACCTGGTGCGACAGTCGAGGGTCATCAACTGGAATATCAAAGGGATCTGGATACCTCTGTCCTGCTCGAGGGTTGATGAAGAAGCAAAAAGGGGACTGGTGCACAGCATCCTTGTGCAGATGGCACAACTCATCTATGGCAAGGCGTGCCACATCTTGGACTGCATCAAAACAGCGGGACCGAGGATGCTTGATGGGGTATGTGTGGGAGTTGAATTCCCCTTCCCGTGCATACAGGAATACCTCCATCGACCAAGAGTCATGGTCCAGGATACGAGTCTTCTGCCCCCTGAAAATGGGCGGCTGACGGTACTCCAGGCATTGCATAAGCTGACGAAGGAGGCTGGCAAATGCTCCAGCATCCTCACCATGAGAGTAGTAGTCCCACGGGGTAACGGAGGTTGAACCGGCCATCTACAAAGTTGAAATAAAAGAGAAGATTAGTAAAACGATGTTAACAAAGAATTTTAGAGACAAGAACGAGATTCTAAGTAAGAAGAGAGTAGAAGCAAAGAGACTTATATATTTTAATATACTCTTTTTATAAATATAAGTCCTTAATGTTTTGCCATTCCTACTCTAGGTCACGTCCTATAGTCAAGTTGGCTCTGATACCACCTCTGTCGGGACCCCGGATTGCCGAACCCGGACCCTCTGTGTATTACTGCACTAGTCCCAGATCAAAGCTAGTGCACACAGTTAAACAGAAATGAATACATAACCAGCAACGCTTTATTACAATATTAAAGAGTACAGACCGAAAGGTCTCATTATTACATTGGAGGTTCCAAGACCTCACACAACCAGAATACAGCGGAAGCAAGGTAAATTCAAAGTAGACCCATCAATATGCCACAGGCAGTTGACTGGGGAAGCGCGACCTAGTCCTCCGGGAAAAATCCATCACAGCCGCAAGCGAAGCAGTAGTCGTAGTCTCCCTCTTGAGCTTTGCATTCCTCTGGTTATTATTTTTGAGTGTAGCATGTGAGTACATAAAGTACTCCGCAAGTCTTGCGAAAAATGCAATAGATGCAAGGCTTGACAAAGGAAGGCTATATGGTTCTTTTGCACAAAGCAACATTTTCATTTAATTACTTCTAATTATTTTCGAAGGCATCATTTTAATAAAGTAACTGTTTTAACAGAACTAACATTAACTTTCTAGTGAAGGTTCCAACTACCAACACTAGCTAACCAATTACAATTGGTCAAGTTTTAAACTGCGGGTTCCATCCACCCTCTCTGGCTCCAACCGCCAGGATACCCTTCCAAGTGTTCCCTCCACTCTCGGAATACAAAACTTTAATTTTGAAACCAAAACCAAAAGGCTACCATGTGAATGCATTCCTTGACCGTAGACACGGCTATTCGAATAGTTTTACACTCTGCAGAGGTTGTACAACTTTACCCACAAGAGATAAATTATCCTAAAAGTCAACACGCTTCCTTTGGCATGAGACCCAGATAAAATATCACAAAGCCTTTACCTTACTCTAATCTAGCTAGATACCACCCACTGAGGTTTCACCGCAGGTAGGCTAACTGCCCGAACCGAAGCCCCCTCTTGCGCCATATGAGTACAGTAAATCCCTGTCCCTCACTGTGAATAACCAGTCCATCCCTGGCACCCACTTTCCACTGGTGGCACCTAAACTAGACTATCATAAGTTAGTCAGCTAGGTCGTACCCATATAGACTTGTGGTTGTACGGTTAATGCTCAGTCTGGACAAACACAAGCGTCGGTCCTTAATTGACTAGGGTGGAACATACACTTAACAAGATCTCGTGCTTCCTGCACCAATCCAAACCAACCATCCACCCTAATCTAAACCAACTTTCACATTTTAGTTTATTTTAAAAGAACAGTGGTAGCTCCAATTACCACTAAATTTGTAAACACAAGATTATTACAATAAATCATAATTTCCCATTTTCAAGATTTCAAGGGTATTACATAGCATGACTAAGCATTATACTACCATTCTATTATTCACAATTGATTACAATACTCTCACTAAAGAGCCAAAGGAAATCCTAGGGAGACAAGGGTACATGGCATTCAATTTCAACTGAGGGTATAACAAAATTGGGGTAACTAATACCTTAAGATTTGAACTAATCTTGTATGTAAATAGCAATGCACATAATTTAAAATAATTAAAATATTTCAAAATCATAGGTTCAAGATGATCAAAGGAGACTTGCCTTCTTGCAGGCTCTCTGGGTCTTCCTGCTGCGAAGTGGAGAGATCGTCGACAACGTAGGAATCTACGCGGGAAAAGACGAAGCAACAAAACAAATAAATACAAACAAAATCAAATAAACTCAAAAACTCAAATAGAGGCCATATTTGGATAGATTATGATTTTAGATGAATTTAGAAATTTGAATGGCTCAATTTGGAGTTAAAATGAGAAAGTTATGCTTGTTTGAAGTTTTCAGTTTGAATAAATCCAGAAATTAGGAAATTTCTGACAGGTGGGGCCCACTGGAAGGATTAAATTTTAATCTTTTATTTTATTGCTTTTACTCTGAGTTTGTGACAGGTGGGACCCACTGGTCAGTGAGCCCACGGGATCAGCCTCTGACATGTGGGACCCACTGGACTCCGGGCCCATGTGTCAGTGACCAGAACAGACGGGTGGGGCCCAGACGACAGTGGCCCGCACAGACCGGCGGCCGCTGACGGGTGGGACCCACTTGTCAGTGCGAAAAAATAGAGAAAGGCTCAACCTCAGCGTGCGGAGCCGGGGGCTCGAACGCGCGCCGAGGGAGCCGGGGGGGAGAGGGATAGCGCTGGTAACCAGTCGGGCGGGGAGGCTTTGCCTACCCAATAAGGGTAGGTAATCCCTTTGAGAGTTACCTGCTGGAGGACCGGGCAAAGGTGGCCGGAGGCGGGGTTGCCGGCGGCGAGGGGAGGCCGGAGGGGTTCGGTCGAGGTTCAAAATGCGGTCCTGGAGCAGAGGCGAATCTGGCGGAGGGGTCGGCGAGGCTCGGGGACGAACGGAGATGGCCGACGGCGAGGAAGGGGCGGAGCGGTCTCGGATGCTCCGGTGCGACGGTGCTCTGGCGGCGAGGAGGGACGGCCGAGGTGCCGGGGAGGTTCGCCGACGCACGGGGAAGCTGTGGGTGGCGGCTACGGTCTCCGGGGAGGTCCAAGGCGGCGGGGAAGGCTCGCCGGAGTTGGGCGGAGCTCAGAGAGAGGGGAAACACGGTGGAGGGGCGCTACGGGGCTCGGGAAAGGAGGTGGAGCGCGTCTGTGTGTTGGGCGGAGGGAGGCAAAGCCGAGGGAGGCTTTTATAGGGCGGAGGAGGGGCGCGGCAATTGCTCGCCGGGGTGTCGGCCGGAAAAAGGAGGGGGCGGGGGAAAAAGGAAATAGGGGGCTGGAGAAGGAAGGGAGGCGCGGGCGCTCGGGAATCGGTCGTGCGGGGAGCTCGGGGATTCCAAAATCGGGAAGAGCCGGGTAAGGAATGGCCGGGTACGGCGCGGATTTGGTCGCCGGCGCAAAGAAGGAAAGAGGGGAGGAAGAAAGGAAAGCGTCTCCGCGGGGAAGACGATGGCTCTGACAAGCGGGACCCGGGTGGCAGCGGGAGTGGAACGCGAGCGACTGACGGGCGGGGTCCACACGCAGCGAGAGAGAGAAGAAGGGCTGGAAGTCCAGCGCGAGGTGACGCGGCATGCATCGGGCCAGCCACGCGTCAGCCAAAGGGGAGGGGAAGGCGGGGTGGCTGACGGGCCGGCCCGTTTGGCGGTGGGAGAGGGAGAGAGCGGCCTGGATTAGGCCGAGCGGCGACGTGGGCGGTCTTGGGCCGTCCACGTGTCGGCTGGAGGGAGGAGAGGGATTTTTAATTTTGGGATTTGATTTTTATTTTTCAGAAAAGGGCTAGGAAATTAATTAGGCCTCAGAAAAATATGAAAATACCTCCAAAAATTCCAGAAAAATTCACAGAAGCTCCTAGACATATTTTGGACTAAATAAAATTATTTCCAACTAATGTTGGTATTTTATTTTCATATTTTAAAATACCTTTTAAGTTTTAAAAATAGCTTTTAAACTCCAGAAAATCCAGAAAGTCAAATAAAAGCCAAGTAAAATCCAATTACTTTAAAATAATTAATTTTAATTTAAATTTTTCCAGAAAGCCAAATTTGGGATGTTACACCACTTAGTCAGGTGCGAGTGCTTGTTGTTCGTTATGTTTCATAGTTCGTCTAGTTGTTTTCCCATATGCAATTTGCTTTGTTTCTTGTTTAATTTCTTATTATTTCCATATTTTATGCATGTTCAATTTTTTTACTTCTATGTTGGACTGACAAATTCAATTTTTTTTGTAGGATGGCGCAATTGCACCTGCTAGACCCGTACTACGAGGAGAACCACCGAGGACGGCTCACCGCGGAGGGGAGGGTACTTCCTTCATCACTACTTGTACAATTAATTATTTATGTTGATGCATTAACTAAAAAAATTGGTGTATTCTATACAGGAGCTGCCCATCCTTCGTCCTCGAACCCATGACAGGTTCCTGGACATGCGGTACGACGAGAGGTACACTCCCTTCCTGGAGAGGGCTGGCCTAGACGCCATCTCTTACCAGGTTCGCTGTGGGTTGCCCACCTTCAACCCCCAGGCCATCACTGCACTGGTTGACAGGTATTCTCCTAAACCATTGCTCCACTTGCATGTTCATTGTTTATCGGCTATGTGCGCCTGAAATTCTCTGACATGTAGTCCTCTTTTTTGTATCATGTAGGTGGAGGCCGGAGACTCACAGCTTCCACCTCCCTTTCGGGGAGATGACTATTACGCTCGAGGATACTCAGAAGATACTTGGTGTCGCCATTCACGGCCGTCCAATGATCGGACCGTGCGTGGCTGCTGGTTGGAGAGCCCGAGTAGAGGCCTTCCTCGGGAGAGAGCTTCCTCCTGAGGCAGGCCATCGCACTTCTGGAGTTCCAATCACCTGGCTCCGGCAGACTTTCGCAGTGTGTCATGAAGGTGCGGACGAGCAGACAGTTGCCTACTACTGCAGGTAGGGGTGGATATCGAGCCAACTCGTCGTCTTATCGAGCTTTTTCTAAAATTGACATAGTTTGATTTAATATCATTTTACATATAATTTCAGAGCATGGATCCTTCACTTGTTTGGCTGCATTCTCTTCCCCGACGGAACGGGGGACAGCACGTCGTGGATGTACATCCACTGCCTCACTGACTGGGACACGGCGGGGCAGTACAGCTGGGCTTCCGGGGTGTTAGCGTTCCTTTACCGCCACCTCTGCGAGGCGTGTCGTCGGACTTCGGCGAACTCATCAGTAGGTGGTTGCCTCTACCTCCTCCAGCTATGGATGTGGTGTCGTCTACCAGTTGGTCGTCCCACGGTTTTGCCTCCTCGTCCATGGTTCGCAGAGGTTCCTCTTCGTCGACGTCCGACATTTGCATATCTTTGGGACCAGGTCTCAGTTCCCTACGCCAGGACGAAGCGGGCCTACCTAAAGTACACGAACGAGCTAGATGCGCTCACGGCCTCCAATGTAAGTTAATTCCATTTGGTATCGTGATTTTCATTTGTTAGTATAGTACCTTACAAGTAAATTGTTGCTATGCAGGTTAAGTGGGAGCCGTACACCGAGCAACAGGTGGAGGCCATTCAGTTCAGCGCACTGTGCTACATAGACGAGGCCCTCTACAGGATGAGGTGCCCCCTAATCTGTTTCTATGCTGTTGAGTATCACCTGCCACATAGAGTTGCACGCCAGTTTGGTATGAGGCAGCTGTGGCCAGTAGCGCCGTTCTCAACGTCTGTGGCCTTGCACAAGTAAGTGCTATGCAATTTCAATTCTAACCTTGGATTCCAATTGCACATATTTTTTACTAACTTTAACTATTGGTTTACATGACATGCAGATTTGATCGTCAGCGACAGAAGAAGGTGACAGACTTCGAGCAGCACCACCACGTGTACGTTGAGGAGTGGGGACACTTTCAAGACAACGTGGACGACAACGACGAGCCGCACACCAACGAGTACTTCCGGCGGTACCAAGTTTGGTACCAGCGTGCGACGCGGTCCAACCTTAAGGGACAATGGACTCAAGATGACTATGCCGACATTGAGTCCTCGGACGACGAAGACACGCCGTAAGACCAGTCTACTCGCCTTGGGACGCAGGTGGAGATAGCACCAATCCTGGACGTGTGGTAATGTTCAATCTCATTGCTTATTTTCCAATAGACATAAATACCACTACATATAGCAAATTATCCATTATTTTGCTTGTTTGCAGAGCAACACCCTGAAGCAGTCCGTACAGGACATAGAGCGTTTCTCCAGGACAGTCGGCGACGTCAGGACGCGTAGCTTCCTAGAAGTAAGCTTCGAAAAAGCCACTCACAAAATTAGTACCTAATATCTTCGTATCTTGTTGGTTAACAAAATGTTGGATGACAGAGGCTAGCAGGTCTGCTACGTCGTGCGGCTGGTCGTTGTGGTTGTAGCACAGGCGCGGCGAGGGACGTAGACGTGCCTTCGACACGACTTGCAGACCCGACGCGGCGAGGGTCGTACACGGGACAGAGCTCGTCCCCCACGAGAAGCGACACTTTCCCGGCCCAAGGCGGTGAGGACGACGACGAGGACGAGGTGGAGCAGACTTACGATGAGATAGGCTCGTCTCAGCTCGTAGACACTCCTTCGACTCAGCCTCTACCACGCAGACGCCGCCGCGAGCCTAGCCGTTACACTCCAGGCACCGACGCACTTGGTAAGGGTAAGGCTAGGAGGCAGTGACGGAGACTAGCCGTTTCACTTGTATGGACTGTTATAACGTTATTGGCCTATTTGTACTTTGTTCGTATGGATTGAGATGGGTTTGTAATGAGCTACTTGTTTTATATATGTGTATATGTTATATTCATGTGATATTTGTGTTTAGAGTGGCTCCAAAAACAGGGCAAACTTGCCGACACGTTTGCAATGACACAACATGAGAGATAGACTAATGACGCAACAATTAGCTTTCTAGGTTTTTCAGGCTTCCGTCGCTTCAACAAAGTAATGCCAGTACACATATAGGGGTGTAGGCCTTTAGCCTTTACAGGAATTATGATTACTGGCCTCTGAAAAGGCTACGATCTATGAATTTATTACGAGACTACAGGCTTTGAAAAGCCTACATAGGGACATTTATTGCTACACTGGAATCCTGTAAAAGCGAAAAGATTCGCATGTCGTCCTCTCCATGGACTATGCCCACTGCACCAGATAACCTGCCTACATAAAGGCCTCCTATGTCTTCCATACCACATCTCCTCAAGCCATCACAATACTACTCCACAACAATGTCTTTCTAGAGGTCCGACCCATTTGGAGTGCCGGAGTGGCATGAGCGCCCGAAGTGCCATTGCGGCTTTAGGACGATGTTGTGCGTCTGGACGGATCCAGTACAACGAGCCAACTACGGCCGTAGGTTCTTCAAGTGTCCAGACCTGGATGACGACTTCATGGTAACGACGACAACTAAATCCCTTGTTTCTCGTTAACGTTTTTGAACTTGATCTGTGACATCTACCACGCCACACATAGCCTTGCGAGTTCAGCGAATGGGTGGATCGGGTGCCGCCGGCATGGCCACGGAACCGGCCAATGGAGGTGGAAAACAAAGGACAATACTTTGTCAAGATGACTCAGGCTCGCGAGTTGGAACGACAGATGCGGCTTGAGCAAGAGCGCCGCGTGAGGGTGGACCAAATCCGTCTAAAGGGCAAGGAGGATGAGCTGCAAAGGAGGCGGGAGCAGTTAATACTGCGTGAAGCAGCCATCAAGCGTCAGGAGGAAAAGCTTCAAGCTCGTGAGGCAGCTCTCAAGACCAAGAGTGACAGGACGAAAGATGCAGCGGAGCCATCTTCAGGGCGCGAGAAAAAGGGGAAACAACCACGCTACACCCAGTAGACAAAATGTAATAGACCCAGCAAATTATATTCCCTAAGGCATGTTAGGACTAGTGGTCAAGTTCTGAACATTAGAAGTACAGAGTTCCACGTGCCACGTGCTCAGAACGTTCTGCTGAATTAGGGAGAAGCCATGGAAGTCGAGAATTAGACACCCACGTTGCATTTCTTTATGTTATCTACGGTCTATGTAATCCTATTATTATGCACTCTATTGTATTTGCCTAGCTGTATCGACTGCACTTGAGACTACCGGTATGACGGTATTGCGTATCAGTGCTTCACAAAACTACAATTTAATAGAGTGCATAATGTTGCCCACCCATGCTTGCTCCAAAGAATGTCTCAAACAGGTCGAATGGATTAGTCTGCATATAGAAAAGAACAGGGAAATCATGACTACTCAGTTCAAAATTGTAAATTATTACATGGAAAATTCACATTTTCAAGCACATAAATGTCTGCAAAAGAACAACAAGACATTAAACTATATCCTCAACTTCGCACATAGGTTCTTACGTTGTCCCATTTTAGCTCTTTTGAATCCCATGAATAAGCAACACCATTATCCCCTTCTCTAACAATTAGTGTTTGACCATCAGAGTTCCCTGCTTAGGAAAAAAGTTACAAACATTATTACCATACTAGCACCCGAAATTTTCAAATTGAACACGACAACATCAAAAAATTAATAGAAAATTGTGTTTCACACAGTTGATCAATTTTCTGAATGTTTCCAAAAGTTAGGGATTATTTTGAAGGCGCCGAGCTGGAGCGCCACCAGTCACGGCGTCGAGCTCGGCGCCACGATCCACGGCGCCGAGGTGCCTGCCACGTCGGCGCCACGCAGGCCGGCACGCTGGAGCGGGCCTGCGACCTCGGCGCCGCCGACCTCTGGGTCCAAAAACGGAATTAAAACTACCAGGAAGGTCTAAATTTGAATATTTTTCAAAAAAAAAGCTAAAATAGAAAAAAAAATCGGCAGTTTCTCTATGACACAATATGTCTTGTTTACTATGTTACAGTCGACTACTGCGTAATAGATGATTTAATTCTCTATACCCCTCTATCCTTCATATTGTTTTATGTCTTAGGTGATAAAATTTATAGACAGCTGATATTATATTATGCATGATCTAATGCTTTTTTTCTACAGACTACAAAGGTTAACTGCCCTTCTCGGCCCTTCAATTTCCTGGTCCACATCGCCGCGGCTCGGCCCGGGGCTCGCCGCCGCCTGCCGATCTGCCTCACTGAGGATTGAGTTCGTCGCCGGCCTCGCGCCCGCCTCCTCTCGGCCACCATGCCAGGCTCACCTCCGACCAAAGCACCTCCTCCAAAACCCAAACCCAAACACAACCGCCTCTTCCTCCTCTTGGCGCCATCTCTGCTCGCCCTCGCCCTCGCCGTCCTCCTCGCCACCTCCACCAATCCCCTTCCCCGCCTCCTCCGCCTGATCCTCGGGCCGAAGCGTTCCCTTCTCCGCCCGACGGCGCCAGGCCCCGTGGGCGACACCACGCCCGACGCGGGACGCCCACCATGTGTTCTGTGGATGGCCCCTTTCGCCTCCGGCGGCGGCTACTGCTCCGAGGCCTGGTCCTACGTCGCGTCCCTTGACGGGCATGCCGCCGGCGGCGCCAGCGCGAATTTCACGCTCGCAATCGCCCACCACGGCGACCTCGAGTCGCCGGAGTTCTGGCTCGGCTTGCCGGAGGAGTCCAAGGGCTTGGCGTACAGGCTTGCCACCGCGCGGTGTGAGCTCTCTCGGGCCGTGGTTGTGTGCCACAGCGAGCCTGGCGCGTGGTACCCGCCGATGTACGAGAGCCTGCCTTGCCCGCCCACTGGATACGACGAGCCGGCATTCGTCATTGGCCGGACAATGTTCGAGACAGACCGTGTCTCGCCGGAGCATGTCAGGCGCTGCAACCAGATGGACGCTGTCTGGGTACCGACAGATTTCCACGTGTCGACATTCGTGAAGAGCGGGGTGGATCGCACCAAGGTCGTCAAGGTGGTGCAGGCCGTCGATGTCGCGTTCTTCGATCCGGCCAAACACGCTGCCCTTTCTCTGCCAATTGGTGTATCTGTCATGGCGCCTGATGATTCAACATTGAACCCTGTTAACTCCAAAGGCAAAGTCTTTGTGTTTCTTAGTGTGTTCAAATGGGAGCAGAGGAAGGGCTGGGATGTGCTGCTGAGAGCCTTCTTGCAGGAGTTCTCAGGAGCTGATGATGTTGCACTCTACCTACTAATCAATGCCTACCACTCCGACACAGAGTTCAGAGGAAAAATTCACAGATTCGTGAAAAAATCCAGCATTGAGGAGCCAGTGGAAGGATGGGCAGAAGTCCGGGTGATCGATGAGCATGTCCCGCAGTCTGCTCTTCCAAGGTTGTACAAGGCCGTGGATGCATTTGTGCTACCATCCCGTGGTGAGGGGTGGGGCAGGCCGGTGGTTGAAGCCATGGCCATGGAATTGCCAGTGATTGTGACAAATTGGTCGGGCCCAACAGAGTACCTGACTGAGGAGAATGGGTACCCATTGGACGTGGACAGGCTGACTGAGATCACAGAAGGGCCGTTTAAGGGCCACCTCTGTGCCGAGCCATCAATTGATCGGCTGAGGGGTTTGATGAGGCATGTCTTTGATGATCGAGCGGAGGCGAGGAGAAAAGGGAAGAAGGCAAGGGAGGACATGATCGAGAGGTTTTCTCCGGCAATCGTTGCAAGAATCGTTGCTGATCAGATACAACAAGCGCTTGTAAGTGCTCAGGAGACGGATAACTGAAATGTGATCACAAAGTCCAACCAGAGAGTAGATATCACACACCCCACATAGCATGTTAGTATGGTAAACTCGTTAGTCATTACTGTTTCTTTGGAGTTACGTGTATGCATTTCTTGCATTGCTGAGGTAATTGGTGGCCGTTGTTTATTTGCCTTTTTGCTATCATGAGCAGAATTTTCTGAAAACGTATTATTGCTTCATATCGTGAGCCTTTTTAATTGACTTGATGTTTTTGTTAAAGGTACTTATGTCATTTCTTATTGTCTAGGTTGGGGTCCTTTTGTGTCTCATGTACTATATCAGCCCCATGGGCTATTGCAATATACTCAAGTTTCCTTTATATTAACATGGTATTAGAGTCTAGGTTTTGAACCTAGCCTCCGCTCCGGCCATCGCCCCCGGGAGGAGTGTGCTCCACTCCCGAGGGCGGCCACCTCTTTCGGCCGCCACTCGATTCCACTGCGCTGCCCCCGGGAGGAGCATCTCCACTCCCGGGGGCGGCCATCTCCTGGCCACCGGACGTCTCGTTCGTGCGCCGCCGTCGCCCATGCGTGTGCTCGCGTCCTCCTCAGATCCGGTAGCCGCCGATCTTCCTCCGCCCGGATCCGGCCACCTCCGACCTCCTTCGTTCTCCATGCCGTCGGACTGCGCCAGATCCGGCCACCTTCGGCCCGTGTCGACGCTCCGCGCCGCCGGCGGCCCACGCCGGATCTGGCCGCCTCTGGCCCTCCCCGTGCGGATCTGGTCGCTGTTGCTGCTACCTTTTGGTCGCCGCTGCTGGATCCTACCGCCGCCTCCCGCTCGGATCAGGCCATCGCCGCCTCGGATTCGGCGACCACCGCCACCTCAGATTTGGCCGCCGCTGCCACAGATCCAGCCACTGCCCCCACCGGTGTCCACCGTCCGCCCGGCGCGCCGCCGCCTGTGAGTGGCCCGTCTCCACTCCGTGCGCCCATCCGTCGCCGCCTCTCCTAGCCGGCCTCGGATCCAGCCGCCGCCAGTGTCCGCCCCCGCCTTCGGTTGACGTCGCGCACACCCCTGCTCCGCGCCGCCGTCGGGTTCTCCTTCGGCCGTCGACTCCTTCCGCCTCTGGCAGAGAGAGGCAGGATGGAAGGAGGGAGGGGGTGAAGAGAGAGAGAGAGAGAGAGAGAGAGAGGGGAATATGAAGCATAGTGCTATTGCTGCTGCTAGTATCTATCGTCTTTTACGTTTTGCGTCTTTCGTTGTGTCGAACCAAACCCGTTGCTATTTCTCTATCAGTTCGTTAAAGCCGTGTGAATCCACAAATTTCTTGTCAATTAGCCTGGATGATTGTGGTCCTCTTCTTCCTTTCGCATAGCCGTAGCCACCGCTTTTCTTTTTGAACCGTTACAAATCGTAGAAGTTTTTATGATACCGCCACTTCTATTTGAGCCACCGTCCCGAGCTTCTAAGGCCGTTGGCTTCTTTTGCACCGTGCCTCCGTTGCGCTTTTTGTGCACTGCGTCGCCGCCGTCTCAAGTTTCGATCTGTGCTGCTATGTTTCTATCTCCCTCTTCGGCTTGATTTGACAGTTCTCTCTACTCATGTCACCTTCCTTATCCTTTTCATCGTGTTACTGTGGTTGATTTTGCTTCTGTTTACCTCTACCTTTCCAGCTCCTGCACTTTGTGCTTTATGAGCTGCCACACGATTTCGGATGGGAGGCGATTTTTTCGACACAATTTTCCAAGAGCTGCACGCTTTGATGATATCTTTAAGATACAGATTTTGGATTTACCCTATTTTAGTGTCAGCCCTTTTCAAATGTAATGCTGTTATATGCGCTTTACATTTGAGGAGGGTGTTAAGGGTATTTAAGTCATTTCCTATTGTCTAGGGTTTGAGTCCTTGTGTGTGTCTCATATACTATATAAGCCCTATGGGCTACTGCATATACTTAAGCTTCCTTCATATTAATAGTTTTCAGTTAGAAGAACAAAGTATTGGATGTGACCATTCAGTCCCTTTTAATTTCTACAGAATAGTTTTTTTAAGGCAGGTTTCTGCAGAATAGTTGGGAGACCCAGGTACAATTAAAATTCAGCTGGGCCCTTTGCAGTTTCGTAAATGGAGCATTCATTCATAAAGAAAAGAAGATCTAGCCAGTTAAAATTCAACCCAGCTCACCCCTGGGCCAACAAAAGAAAAATCCATGGAAGAAAGCAGAGACACAGTGAAGGAGTAGCATCGCGGCCAGTTAAGTTATCTGTTGTGGTTGCCGATCAAAGAAAACCATGGAAGAGATGTCACTCATCAACTTTGCATGGTAGGTATTGCCTTGTTTCTTTCTTTCCATGTTGTCATGATTGGCTGCTCAAGCATGCCTTTTGTTGTGCATGCCAGACAAATAGAGTGATCCAAAGTTGAGTTCAGAGTCATATGGTAGATACTAATTTGAATTTCCAGCACAACCCAATTCACACGAAATTGGAATTCCAATTATAGTATCCACTGTCCAGTTCCGTTATAGGCTTATAGCCTTATAGGATTGAAGCAAAACCTAAAACAAAAGGTATGGCTAACTATTATTGTTGTTGTAAAGTCTGTATTCCTATGTGCCCTATGTGTAAATGCAACTAAGTTTTCTAAATATAGTAAAAAGCATAATCAACTACAAGGCTTACCAGAAAATGGGTGGTGTTTAGTGAAAGGCTGAAAGATACAGGCTTGTGATGTTATGCTCCTTGAACTATCAACATAGATAATATGCACCTTTTTGTTGTTTTGCCTTAACATCATCTCATTCTTGTGCACGTAGCAAAGTAAGACGTACTAGTATAGAAAAGAACATAGGAAAGTCTTTCTTCCAAAGATGGAATGAGAAAAAATGTAGTTTCGACCTATTCTATTGGTTTCTCAATTTGCTATCCATTCTTATATTCAAATGGAATATCATAGTTAAGGATTTTTTTTCTATTTGTACCCTGGCATTTGCATGTTTGCTTTTGCCTTAAGTGTCTTGTTTGTTCGCACACAACACTTTTGTCTGATGTGAAATTGCAAACTCTTGTTGTCTTTTATTGTTTGTGTGATTACACAAGAGTTTTGTCATGTCAAGTTTTTTATTCTAGAGCATCATCTTGATTTTACCCAATGAGGATAAGTCAATAGTGTGTTTTAGCATATTTTTGTTCTATTTTTAAGATGATAATTCAAAGTACGGAGCATTCACTTTTTCTCTTAATTTTGGGATTCATTGTTTAGTCTATGTTTTTGTTTGCATGGATATAGATCACTAGGGACGTGTCTAATGATAATCCTTTCTGTTAATTAACTTTGTATTTGGGCTCTGTTTACCACATTTTACAGTTGCAAATGGCACCAGAAAGTATTGATTCGGACTTTAATTGCTGTTCTTCTGTGCTTTCAACATAAAAAGATCTTATTTTGGTTTGTTGGATTTGGGCGAACAAAGTGGATAAGTTTAGATTTTTCTCAATGTTATACAAAGAAGAAAGAGTTAATGTTTGGATTTTTACAGTATTCATGTGTTAGATCACTTTAATGTGTTGGGATGAAATAAGGACATGGTGCTTTGGTCTAAACTTGGCATCACACATTACTGCATTAGGATTTAGGCAGTAACATTTGAATTTTCTAATTCTTTTAAATTTTCCCATCCCATTTTCCGTCCGTCTTGTCCCGACCTCCCCCGACTAGCTTGTCTGATCTTAAAACTCTCCATCTTTTCGATCACAGGAAGATACCTATGTGATGTTTTAGGTGGTCTATGACATTATATCAATTTGGCGCAATCTGACCTGACGAGGCCAAACAAAGCAAAGTAGCTGCTGCACTTTAGATCTTGTGACATTATGTTTTATCTTTTTCCTTTTTATATCATAATTCATAAATGTGGACCGCACACTTCTTCCTTTCGGTTATATATTCAGTAGTGCGGATGCAGACAGATTTTTTCCTTTCAGCTAATTTCAGAATTTTTTTTTGTTTTGTGTTATGTTTTTCTTTGTTTGGATGCAGATTTGATAGCTCTGGCTGTTAGTGCATCTCTCTCTGATAAGACACAAGTTTTCATGCATCATAATGTGTACTTCGTTTGCTCATTGTACATCCGCGAATGACATGTACTTTGTTTGCTCACTGTACATCTGCAAATGACAAAAGCATTGATTAAGATTTTTTATTCCGTAGATGCTTGTCAACCAATGCATCATAAACAATTGCTTTGTTGGTGTAACGCTGTGCTTCGTATGTTTCATACACTTTTGTTATGTTTATGATGCAAACAAATGTTCATTACAGTTTAATCCTGCATTTTAAAACTTTGTTTTATAGAGCCAGCAGCATGTTGGTGCTGGCATGGTCATTCTGTTTGCTCATTGTACCTCATTGTACAGTTGCAAACGACAGCGGATACTATTTAATTGAGATTTTCATTCAGTAGCTCCTTTTCAACCAATGTATAAATGATTGCTTTGTTGGTGCAGAGTTGTGCTTCGCTTGTTACATGTATTTCTATTATGCTTCGGAGAAGCAAATATTCATTTCAGTTTCTAAAAATATTCATTTCAGTCCCGATGGTAGAGCTAACAAGGTGCCGTCGGCTGGCAGCTATGGCTCTCTTTTTTTTTTTTTTTTTGCTTATAGTTTGGGTTTCTATAGTAACTAATTTTTAAATGAAATGTCTTTTTAAAGTAGAGTCTATATATTGATTGTAATAGATATTATCCCGATTTTATCCATATCATCTAAAATTACATATAAGTATCTTTTCGTACTCTATTTTATAAACAGTTAAAATTTAAAAATTTAAACCAAAAACTATAAAACACAGTCTAAAAAACTCACCCCTTAGTATGTCTAGTCCGCTGCCGGTGCTGATACGCGCTAGTCATCTCCGTATTGATTTCGGTGTCAGTAGACAAGTGGACTCTACACACCCAAAGAAAAGGCAGCGCTTCTTGAAAGCTCCCGGTTTTTCGCCAACGGCGCCGCCTAGACAAACAGTCGCCCGTCGTAGCACACCGCCGTGCACTGCGCCGCCTGCGCCCCCGCGGCCAAGCCACGTCGAAGATCATGTAAGTTACTAGTATGTAGCACGAACAGCACTTTCTAGCGCAGAAAATCAGCGCATTCAAACATTGTTTTTATTAGTTTATGCTTCAGATTGATGTTTAGAAAAAGCCAAAAATTAATACAAACATCTTACCTCTCAAAGCAGTTTTTTTCACATCTCTTACTACCGTCTCGCTCCAAAGATAAGACAGAGATCACATCTCGCTCCAAAGATAAGACAGATACCATAGATGTATTATGTACCCCACTCTTCTTGCTCCTATCACGTGTACATATATTCTTCACTTTTTTATTGTTCGACTCCTCTTTATAAAAACTACCTATTTTCAACCAAAAGTAACTTCCCCGCAATGAATTTTGGTTAAATTTGACATTGTTTATCATGCGAATACCAAATTTAGCCCCGAATCACCGTAATGTCATTTTTAGCCCCCTCCCCGACCACGGCACTACGGGAGCGCGACACATGATAATCGTGCGGTCAGAAAGTGCACGACAGCGAGATCGTGCGGTCGAGTTCCAATCGTGCGGTTCAGGACCGCATGATTTCATCGAGTCGTGCGGTCCTCGACCGCACAATTCCATCGCCCTGCCGAAAGCCGCCCGTGGCGTCTGCTTTTCTCCTTTTTTGCATGAGTTTCATGCATGTGCCGGATGCTGCATGCATTGGATGGTGTCCCCCACCTGTATTGTCTCCATTTTAGCCCGCTGAGTCGCGCAATAAAAAGGTTGGGATGGCATGCATTCGCAGCAAAGTGTGATTTCGTATATAGTTGGAGCTTGGATAGAGCAAGAGAGGGAGTGAAGGGAAGGAAGAAAGGAGCATAAACATAGGATTTTGAGTTGTTTTTGTTTGGAATCAGAAGTTTTTGCAATTGCAAAAGTTGTAGATCGCCTCATGAGCTTCAAGAAAAGATAATTATCATCCCCGTATGACTAATTTTATCGAAGCGATTAGCACGTAATTAGCCAAAACGTCATTTATTGATAAAATATTTGTTTGTATGAAACCTTCCATATATAAATCATGGTGTATTATAGTGTACAGAATATGTTGTAGTTTATTTTTTGTGAACACATTTATTTGTACTATTACAGTCACTGCAGGTTATCACAGTTAGCAGGATTAGGAAAAAAATGGACACAATATGTAAGGTGCAAACAATAAATTATAAATAAATTTGAATGAGTAGAATAAAATTAAAACACAAAAATTATAATTTAGTTTCCATACGAATTTGAAAGTAAGTTTTGTAAATAACAGAATTTAAAATAAAATTAAAAAATAGTAATTTGCTTTATATAAGAATTCATAAGTAAGAAATGAAGAAAAATTAGTAATTGGATTTTTGCATTAATTCCAACTAGAATAATACAAATTAGGAGTGAAAATAAAAGAAAATTTGTAATTTAATTTTCATACAAATTCCGAAGTAAGATTCATAAATAAAAGAATTGAAAATAAAACTACATTAAATTAGTAAATTGATTTACATAAGAATTTGTAATTAAATCTGTAAATAAATAAAATTTAGCATTACAAATCGAATTTGTAAGTGATAGGAAGAACAACGATATTAACATGTAAATCTTACAGTGCGGTAGCGGCTGTAAGCTGGTACGCTTGTTGCATGTTGTGTACTAATAGGGTTTAGTACGCACTTATATCAGATTTGACGTTTGGGACTTCTCTGTTCTTCATTTTCTCTTCTAGGGTTTTAATGATTTTCGTGTTTCCCTTCATGAGAAAAGGTGAAACTTGGCATGCAGAGTCTTATGGCTATTAATTAGCTATCCACAAACTTTCGTGGCCAAAGGATCAATGGTTAGATGGGAATTTGAGTTTTTGGGCAGCTCTCTGTATTTTTCAAGTTCTTGGCTAATCTCTGAATTTCTTGTGTTCTTGCTTAGTTCCCATATTGTTTGAGGCCCTAAAGGTATTTAGAATAGTCTCTTGATGTTTCTCTCTGAAAAGATCAAAAGTTTTCCTTTCGTTTCCTTGATTTAGCCAAAAATCCGAAGTTTCAGAACTTCTGTCAGCCTGCTCTATTTGCTGTCGTGCGGTACTACCGCTTGCAGTCAGACCTGCTCTGAAATTATTTTTTCTTGACTGTTTCTTTCTGGATCTGGTTTATCCTTGTTGCTGTGACTTCCAGTAGTGCATATCTTCTATTTTCATAGCTTCCATAGCTATTGGAGAAGAATCATAAGTGTGGATACTTGAGGGGCAAATTTAATTTTAAAAAGCGACATTCACCCCCCTCTGTCGCCATTTCGGTCCAACATTGTTGTAGTGAGGCTCTGGGCCAACAGGATTGGAAGCAAACCCCTGTTCTTTCAGGTTTTCAAAGTTCTGCAGTATTTCTCGAGCTTCAGGTTTTTCTGTCTGCCCTTGGGTTGCTGGGATCAGGGGACCGGTCAGACCGCTTCGTTGCTTGTGGTCAGACCGCTTAATGGCCGGCGGTCGGACCGGCGGTAGACCGGCGGTCAGACCAGCCTGGCCTCTGCAGTCTGATCGCCCGGCCTGTTGGGTTTAGACCGCCCCTTTGCTGTTTTCTCTCCGAGTCTTTTTCTTCTTCGGTTTTTATTGGTCTAGCCTAGTTCTGTGGTAGGATAAGTCTCCACTGTGCTGAACATGTTTTCTTCATAGTTTTTATAACTATTGGAGAAGTGTTCTTGGGGGATACGCTTTTGGGGGTAAGTTTTAAAAGTCGACATTCACCACCCCTCTGTCGCCATTTCGGTCCAACAATTGGTATCAGAGCCGGTTAGCTCTTCTCGATAGATCTTAACCGGTCTCTAGAGCCATGACGACAGACAAGTAATCGACCAAGCCCCCGATCTTCGATGGGATCGACTATCCCTTCTGGAAGAGTCGGATGGAGATCTACATCCAGGCTCAGGGCTACGCCATCTGGCGGAAGGTCAAAGTACGATATGTTGTTCCTGCCGATGAGAACATCAATGCCGGGAACATGGCTGATGTTGAGGCGAACGCTAAGGCAAAGAACATCATAATCCAGGGGTTGAGCCGAAGCAAGTTTGATCGCATTTCTCATCTGACGTCGGCTTTCGACATCTGGGTGACCCTCGATGCATACCATGAGGGCACCACCTAGATCAAGACAGTTCGACAGGACCAGTTCAAGCGAGATTACAACAAGTTTGAAATGCTTGCTGGTGAGTCTCTCGATGAGAGTTTTGCGAGGTTTCAAGAATTCCTACTTTGAGAGGTTTTGTGATTAGACAGGTGTAGAGCACCAGTTCTCTTCTCCGCACGTCCCATAGCAGAATGGCGTCGTGGAGAGGAAGAACCAGACATGGCCGGCATCATCTTTGGATACCTTTAGCTAGACTAGAATCATGGTTAACTTGACATGCTAAGAAATTCGATCAAATTTCAGATTATGACTCATTTGGCTTAGCTTGTCTCTACATACATTGTCGTGATCTTGATAGCACACTTGTATAAATCACATATAGTCATTTTGGATAATACTCATGGCTCTACATGCTTAGAATAAACCTACTTCAGCCATTTCATCCTTTATAATGACTTATTCTCTCTTTTGCATCCTTGATGTGTTTATTGCCAAAAGGGGGAGAATAGTGGGAGAAAAAGCCATTTTGGGAGCTTTGAGGAAAACTTGCTTTCTTTTGCTCCTTGTGTCAACATGGTCATTAGCAACATTTTCTTCCTTTGGACCGTGTTTGACTTTTTTTTCAAACTCAACTTTGCATTTTTTCTGGGTTTGTCAATATACTCATCAAGGGGGAGATTGAGAGACCATGTGGTTATGACCCCATGGGTTTGATGAGTAATTGACAACGGTTTTAGGAAAGTCGAGTTTGGTTTGTGAGGTTCGTGCCTTATCATTGCGTGGTGCAATCGGTTAGGTTGGACTTGGTCATTTCTGGTCGTATGGGCTTAGGATGCTTATTCCTTTGTTTCGACAGGTTTTGGCTCTTTCATGCGTAATTATGATTCATTGATACTATCTATGCTTTCATGTATCGAGCGGTGCTACGTGATGTGTTTCTTGTCTGTGATGGCTGCAGGACGTCGAGGCGGAGTCGTGGCAAGACATGAGGTGACCGGACTAGACACGGGCGGTGTCGAGGTCAAAACGGTCGGATGTGTCGAAGATGGCGGAGACTCGAGGTGGTTGCGAGGCTTGGATGATAAGGAACGCGGAAGCTTCCCGGAAGGTGCAGGATGGGCGTTTCAGTAAAAACGCAAAGCTGCACAGGTGGAGGCGGTCCCGTTCGGGATTTAGCGGGCGTAACGGGTTGGAGACTCGTTAGCCAAAGGCAATAAATAGGAGTGAATTTCTGGTTGTATGCATGGCTTTGGGAGAGAGTTAGGGTTTTGCTTTAGTCAAAATAGCCTTTGGGAGGTTGTTTTGCTTTGTGGCTTTAGTTGTTGGAGAGTAGTTGAGGGCAGCAGTGTGTGTCTCCCTCGTTTGTCTCTTCCCTCTGTGTGTTCTTGAGAGATAGGGAGATTGGTTCTTGATCATCCAAGCATGTGTGGGGAAGTAGAGAGGATGTGAGTTGATTCTCCTATGTAATCATGTATCTTCTTTCCTCAATATCAATCTGAGATGATTTTGTTTAAGTTTGATCGAGCTCCTGTCTCTTTGTTGGTTTTTGTCTTCGATGCTCTCTAGGCTTGATTTTTGAGTTTTTGTGTTTTGGCTCGATTCTTGCTAGGGAGTGGCAAAATGGGTTGCTCTATGATGTAATTGCATTTCTAGACCCTTTGGTCATCTAGTTCCAAGAGCAATTCGATCGGTTTGCAAGAATCTCATTTTCAGCCTTCCTGTGTTCATGTTTTCATTTCTAGAGTTTTGGTGTAAATCGTGTTTCCCTTCATGAGATGGCATGAAACTTGACTTGTTAAGTCCTGAGGCTATTAATTAGCTATTCTCAAAGTTTCATGTGCAAAGGATCAAAGATTGGAGAGGAATTTGGATTTTGGTTCAGCTCTTGCAATAGTTTCAGATTTTTGTCGTAATCTGAAATTCTTGCTTTTGAGTTTGTTTCCTTTGTTTCCCAAAGCCCTCTTGCTTTTTAGGTTGTTGTAGTGAGGCTCTGGGCCAACAGGATTGGAAGCAAACCCCTGTTCTTTCAGGTTTTCAAAGTTCTGCAGTATTTCTCGAGCTTCAGGTATTTCTGTCTGCCCTCGGGTTGCTGGGATCAGGGGACCGGTCAGACCGCTTCGTTGCCTGCGGTCAGACCGCTTAATGGCCGGCGGTCGGACCGGCGGTCGGACCGGTGGTCAGACCGGCGGTCGGACCGGTGGTCAGACCGGCAGTAGACCGGCGATCAGACCGGCCTGGCCTCTGCGGTCTGACCGCCCGGCCTGTTGGGTTTAGACCGCCCCTTTGCTGTTTTCTCTCCGAGTCTTTTTCGTCTTCGGTTTTTGTTGGTCTAGCCTAGTTCTATGGTAGGATAAGTCTCCACTGTGCTGAACATGTTTTCTTCATAGTTTTTATAACTATTGGAGAAGTGTTCTTGAGGGATACGCTTTTGGGGGTAAGTTTTAAAAGTCGACATTTACCCCCTCTGTCGCCATTTCGGTCCAACACTAATCCAGCTGTGCCATCTGAGCAGGATGCTATTTCTTATGCACGTAACCAAATCCTGTGTGCCGTGTTATTTCCATGTTTATTATGAAGTCTATTTTAATTAACAACATCAAATCTCATTGTCTTTTCGCATTTAATTCTTCGTGTGCTCAATATCACTTTCCTTCCTTCTTAGTATTCGTTCCTATCCCAGTCGTCCTCACAAAAGTTTTCATGAAATTTCTTATGCTACGACAACATACGATGATCGCAAAATGTTATTACGAATCGAACATATTTTTTTTACTATTCACAGTGTACAAAAATCACAAATGGATTAATCATTATATCGCACTATAACTTACCTCCATACGTATGAGTCGTTGAGACCTCAATCGTCCCCTCAAAATTCTTCCAAAAATTTCTATATTTTATACCGTTGAGAATCTACGAAAATCACAAACGGACCAGCCTACCGACATTGTCTGCTCTTCTATTTCAAAAAAAGAAAATTCTAAGAAAAGATTTCCTACATGTATTATGTACACTGCGTAAGGAGTTTGCAAAATATATTTCAAAATATTTTATACCTCATTTTCTATATTACAAAATTCGTGCAAACTCTATACTATGTTATTCACACGATCTGATCTTAGCCATGCTGCTGGAATCGTTAGTGGATATCAAAAGAAATGTGGGGAAGAGCATTGGAAACAAATCAAATATGTACTGCAAATGTCAAAGGAATATATGGATTATTCATTATATTTTAATGGGCATAATCTTCAACTGCAAGGTTATTTTGATGTTGATTGGCAAATGGTTTCTGGTTATCTATTTACTTTGGCAGGAGGTGTTATTTCTTATTGCAACAGAAAACATGATATAATTGCTCATTCTATCACGGAAGTTGAATATATTGCTGCATCTGAAATAGCAAAGAAAATTGCATGACTAAGAGAATATCTTGCATCATTAAAGGTCGTGGAAAGTGCATCACAACCTATCACTTATTTCAAAGTAAATCAAACACATTGAAAGAAGATCCACTGACTAAGTCAGTTAGTCGGAAATTATTTTTTAAGAATGATTAAATCATCGAACTTCAGTTTATTGATTGAAATATTTTAGCCAAGTGGGAGATGTTGGGAATTTTATGTGGTTTTCAATATTTATTATAGTTATTGTCTACTTTACTCAGTGTGGAATTATTCGTATTATTGACGCAAGTGATAGGGAATATTTGATTCGGAATTTAACTCGAGGTATTGAGGACGGCTATGATGGAATATGGTAGACATATTTATTGAGATCAAGTCTACTGGATTTGATATGCATGCATTTGTCTAACCCGGGCACAACATATGGTGGAATAGCTGGGTTTGTTTTGCAGGATCGGCTCTACAGGCTGTTTATCCGCATGATCAGATTGGAATTGATCTCATAAACAACCTGATCATGGTGCATGACTCACACATGTGTGCTTGGAACTAATATATTTTAGACTCATAAAACTGGTATGTCTGATCGTAGTTGGTGACATGGTTCAGAAGTCTCACGGGATACCGGAAATAGGTGGGTCACTTTATAACACCTAGAAGTGGAGTCTATAAATAGGTTTCTACCCTCTAGCCTCATTATGCATTGTAAGCGGCACCACGGATAAAACAAATGAATAGAGGGTAGACCAAAAGTCTCCACAGAATCAATTTAGGGTTTGAAGAAAACCCAACATTTTCTGTTCATGTTAGTACTGACTACTCTGTTAACTAACACTACAAATTGGTCAAAAATTGAAGCTTTTGGTACGGGGGAGATCGGCCGCGGTGGTTGAGCCCCATCTCGCACGACTATCCGGAGCATCTGACCGGAGAGTACCCTGGCAATTACGGGTTTGATATAGTAGGTCTGGGCAGGGATCCCGTTGCTTTCGCAAACTACTTTAAGTATGTCACAGTTGTTCTTTCTGATTCATCGTATTTGTACTTATGAGAAAAAGTAGTGGTGGATGAATAATTAGTACCTAATGCCAACTTGCATATCGCAATTAACTTTGCAATTAACTTGTTCATCTGCTCCATATAGTACTATGTACCCATTGTTAAATGCTGATAACTGGCACACCTTCTTTTTCGTCTGCTTTGTTTAGTATGTAGAATAGCTTGCTGGTCCACCGATCATGGTTGGTGTTTATGTATTCAGATAGTTGGCTGGCTACAAGCTGTTTTGCTCGCTGTGCATGACGTTGCTCCATGTTGATTTGAATGACAGCAAGGTGCTACAGTGGCGAATCCAGGATCAAAATGGAGAGTGGGCTCAAAACCTTGAACGACCATTTCTCCATGCAACAAATAGCTCTTCATTCTCTCTCCATGGAATCTAGACAAGTGGATTCGGATTATGATAAAGAAGAGAGCTGTAGCAAAGGAGATGGTAGGATCAAATGGAGCAGACCTGTTTGCATATTTTGTTTCCTTTCATACGATGTAAATTAAGTGTCCCAAAAGGCACTATGTAAGCGTGTGTTTGGTTTGGAGGCAGTAGGGATAGAATGACTCCATCCCTGTTTTTAAGGACGAGACCGTCCCCGTTCTTTGTTTGGTTGTAAGGGATAGGACTGTCCCCGTTTTTTATTTGGTTCTGGGACATCAAAATATGGGATGAGTCATCCGACGTGTGGGACCCTTTTGTCATCTTCTTGTTTTTGAGAGGCGAGGAAGAGGGATGAGCCCATCCCCTCGTTTTTGAGGGACGGGCGTATCCTCGATTTAGGGGAATATTCCCGGGATATTCCCCAAAGGGGATGAACTCTATCCCTACTGACTCCAATCCAAACAGGTCCAAATCTGGGATCGCCCGGTCCCATCCCCTATTATCCCTAGAACCAAACACACCCTAAAAGAAGTACCGCCATAGCAACTGTTACAAGAACATAAGCGTTGAGACGTTAGATTTTTTTCTGTACCTTCAGAACAAACAAATGTATTAACAAATGAACTCACTTGGCCAGTCAATGAAACAGGTGGTTTTGTATGCTTCCTTGCGGTCCTGTAGACATCCTGAATGCAGTGGTAAAAATATCTTGATGACAGGCAACCAAACTGCGACGTAACAATCCACTTCAACACTGTAATCTAAAACAAATGGAATGATTGAGACCGACAACATTGACTCACCATAAGACTCACTTTCAGATACGGTGACATTGACAAGACCGTCGTTGCAGGTTTCAGGAAGGCAGAGGGATCACCCTTAGATTTCTCAAATCTGGCTACCCACTCCTACAAAAGGGAATTTGATGTTTATTAGAATGTAATGTATCATAGTAACAGGTAATTTCCATTTGTAAATCCATCATTCAGATTTCAGAAGTTATGAATGAAATGAATCAGAAAAGTAATCACTTTTTTCAGACGCACCTTATCTTCGAGTGATTCTCTCACTCTTAAGAGCTTCCATCTCGTCGGTCGCCACCACAGAATGGAGAAATATCCTCCTACAAATAAATGGCAATCCAGTTAAGTAAATCTCAAATCTGATCGAACATTCGAACAATTAGTACTTTGGAGTAAGTCAAGTGTACTACTGCTCTAACCTGGCTGATATCCCCGTACCCAAGCTCCTCCATTTTGGGCACGGGCAACAACTCGTACTCCCAGTATCTCCAACCAGGGGGAGCTCAGAGTACTCCTGCCCGGCCACGCTAGCTTCTCGTCGGCCCGGGCACCTCAGCAGCTCAGCTGCCGCCGCCACATCCGGATCTGCTTGGCGCCTTCGTCGCCGCCCAAATCTGCTCGGCTACCGTGCAGGCAGCTAACCGTCGGCGCTGCACCACCGAGCTCTGCCTCTGCATCTCCCTTGCGTGCGCCAGGTGCTCGGGCGGGTCGCCAGGCGCCGCCAGCCATAGGTGTGTGCTCGCCTCTCCCGTATCCCTCATGCGTGGTGTATCGGCATCTGGTGTGTGGCCTGTGGGGTGGATGACCTCGTCTCCAATTTGCTGGGCCGACCTATCTTGAGTGAGGATGGGGGTTCGAGGCAGGCCAGAGGGTGGGCTGAAGCCTGACGAAGCCCACCCGGTGGATCCGCCCCTGAGGTGCTATGTGATATATTCAAAGTAAAGAATTCCTTACGTTGGACAACCTTATGGCATCTTCTATCATATGAATGTTAGTACGTAACATATCTGGCGATAACTTCTATGCTTCTCCCATCAAATGATATGTCCTAACCTCAGAAACTTTATGAAGTAGCAAAAAAAATTATGTTGTATAGTATTGTATCTTTCTGAATGTACTTATATAAATGGAATTTGTTTCCAGCAGTCAGATCATTGAAAGATGTTCCTAGAAAGACCTGTGCTATTTTTAATATACTACTAAGTAGATTTACTAGCCAGCGCGCAAGTGTATAATACATGGATAAGTTATTGACATTTCTGAATGAAGTTGTCATCAGTTCTGAATGAATTTATTACCAAACATTTACAGTGCTGAAAAGTTATCATCAATTATGCATAAAGTTATCATCAATAACAAATGAAGTTATTGCCAATGCTCACAGTACGTACTACGTAGCCGGTGGTAACTTTTTTCATAGCCGATGATAACTTTTCCAACAACCGTTGATAACTTGTTGGAGCGCAAAACTACATGCAGAATACATACGCGCGCAGAATAGCGCTACCGTACTACTAAATATGTTTCTTTGTGCTCCACTTTGCTCATGGTGCTTTTAGATTAAAATAGTTGCCGAAAATATGATAAATGTGTCTTTGTGGTTCATTTTGCCCATGGTTTTTTGAGATTAAAATAGAGGTCCTTACTGCAGAAGGTATATATTAGGCTTATCTACAATAATTGGTAATAGATCTGCTTTTAGTAATACTAGCCTCATAGGCGCGGCGACACGCCGCGCCAGCCACCGTGTGTACCGAATTAAAAGAGGCGATAATTCGCGAGGAGGTTTTTTAAAAAAATCGAGGGCACATGTGTATTTTCAACAAAGCCAAAGGTCTTTTTCGTAAAAAATTGAGGACTGTACGTAACTAAACGAGGACCCGTACGTAATTTAGAAAACCGCGGGGTGCTATCCTGCAAAAATTTCGGTGAAAAAAACTGCCAGGGACCTTTTTGCGAGGAAAAAAGACCTCTACGTAATTTTTGAAAAATACAAGGAAAATGCCTCCCCCGGCCGTACGGGAATTCCCCGCCACGCGCCGGCCGGAGCGCGCGGGCGGGGTGACGTGGGCGCGCCTCCTGCGGGGAATCCCCCCGGTAATATGGCTCGGATGATTCACGACACTATCTTTTGGGTTAAACTAGTTCATAATTTAATCAAATTCCTTTTGTGCAGCTGAACTACCAC
Organism: Dendrocalamus latiflorus; assembly: GCA_017311315.1. NCBI lineage: Eukaryota > Viridiplantae > Streptophyta > Magnoliopsida > Poales > Poaceae > Dendrocalamus > Dendrocalamus latiflorus. The sequence goes on along the minus strand of CM029626.1, from coordinate 21,117,387 downwards.
TAGCTTGTCTTCTAGTATTTGACTTTGTTGTTCTCCTTATTGACAATGCTTTGGTACTGGTACTGGAACAATTGTCAGTTTGACACTACCCATGCTATGTATTGTAAGTAGTAATAGGGAGTGGAGTGAATGAAATGTTCATTGTAATATGTTGTTTTTAGTAACCTCTGAACCCAATATTTCTTCTGAGAACATGATCTGAATTCTGAACTTTCGTTGTTGTAACTTTTTAAGTGTGTTTTTCCTATACACAATTTCCTCTTTCCTTGTATTCGCCAACAATGTTCCTTGCATCTTTGAGATCTTGCATTACTGTTGGGCCATGCTTGCTGCTCTTGGGGCGGTTGTTCCTGAGCTGTTAGATCTATTTGGGGCAGTGCATTTTGTTGAGCCTGTCTGGTGGAAAGTTGGTTATGCGAAACTTCAGGTGAAATATCCATGTTTATGTTTTCCATGTTTGAATTCATTTAGCACACAATTGACTGTTCCTATTACATAATTGAAGAACATTTGTACATTCTGAAGAGATCACAAGACCACAATTTATGTCATGTTACAATCACAATATCTTTTAGTTTGTCATTTAGTAGTGCATGATACTATATTCGTTCCATTCGCTCCTAACTGGCCGTTGGTTAATATATGTTCAGCATAGGAAAGCTACTTAATAGCCAACTCTAATGGTGGAGCGTCTTCATTGTTGTGCACAACTGCAAATCCTAGTGCTGGAAGATGACCTAGCTTGACCTGTTGTGCTCAAGGCATGTTGGCACTTCCCACGCAGAGTTAGTAATCTGCAAATGGAGGTCTGGCAGCTCACCTTTCTTGTTTGCTGTGAGACAGAATAAGCATTGCCAACATGGAATGGTAGCTGCCACCTAACCTGCATACATGCCCTACTAAGTACTAACAAACACGGAAAAATGTAGTACTAACAAATGGATTATTTGTTAGCTGTGTTAATTTACATTCTTTAACTAACGAGTCGATTTTACAGGGTGATACTCTCCATTACCTTGGGATTAGAGATGGCAATGGGTACCCAAAATCCGATACCCAGTGGGTTTTTACTCTATTAGGGCATGGGTCTGAGTCAATTTCTTAACCCATGGGTCTCTTAATGGGCAAAAAGCTCAACCCATCGGGTCTGCCGAGTTCGGGTACGTTCCTATAGTACCCAAACCCGTAAACCCATGGGTAATATAAACCCGATCCATAGGAGTTATAAACCCAGGCTCCCAGCCTCCCAAGCAAACCAGCCCAGCTCATAACCCATTAGCCATTTAGCCCCAAGCCTCCAAATCCAATGCGGCAATGTCCCATTACCCATACGGCTAACCCTAGCTAGCACTCGCCACGGTCACTACTCACTTCTCCCCAGTTCCCACCCCGATTCAACAGCTGCCGCAGCGGCGGCGCATCTGGCACTCCGCGCTCGGTCTCCGGCAGTCTTCACGCTCGCCCTCCCGTCCCACAGCTCCCGCTCCTGCTCCCGCCACTCTCGCCGCACGTTCGTCCTCCCGCACGCCCTCGCCTTCCAGTTCAGCCCGCCACCCCCACGCCGCAGCTAACGCGCATCACAGCAGTAGGCCCTTGGCTGTGGCGCTGCCCTCCGGCTCCAACGAAGATGGCCGGTGAACTTCTTCCTCCTCTCCATTAACCATTGTTGCAGCTCGCATTACTGACCCGACGGGCGACCCATGGGTACCCGTTAACCCAATGGGCATGGGTCTGGGCAAAAATCTGCACCCGTCACAGGCATGGGTTTTTTAGCGGGCACATCCAACTTTCATGGGCACGGGTTTGAGATAGTAGAACCCAACAGGTTTATGCCCGTTGCCATCTCTACTTGGGATTCCTGGGTTCCGAATTGCTGGTGGTCAGGGTGTCATTGTCATCGCTATCTATCAAGCCCTTCTGATGGTACGAAAAACGTTTTGTTATTGTTTTCCGCCCTGTTCTTTTCGAGTGGTTGATGTGTCATGAAGTTCGAACATTGCTGTCTTCTGTGATTTCTTGGTAAGTGATGCGCAAACACTTTGGAATTGTAGACAGTCACTTCACATATATTCCTTAACATCAAGAGACTATTCTGTTGTCACATCATTCCCTTGTTAGTTCTTGTTTTAAATGATTAAATACCACATTCGAGGAGTTTTCCATCTCATGATTTGTTAGGTTGGGCCAGAATATGCGAGATACTGTGGGATCGAGGCCCTAGAACCCCTGGGAATATATCTTGCTGCCCAAAGATCCTGTCGAAGATCTCAAGGTGAAGGAGATCAAGAACGGTCGCCTAGCAATGGTTGTGCGGCTCGGATTCTACATCCAGGCAGCTGTAACCGGCAAGGGCCCTGTACAGAACCTCGTTGAACACTTGTCGGATCCACTACACAACAATATTTTATCCTCATTTCTTTGAGGCATTTTAGCTGGATGTAGCAGCTGTATTTTGTTTGCGCATCGTAACAATAGCAGTACTTGTCTACAGCGTTTACACTGATCGGTTTGTAATACTAGTTAGCTATAGTATTTATTGTTTACACATGTAACAATGGATATTAGATTTTCGTGCAGTTCTGTACTAATATCCTGACTAATGAGCACGATAGGTGCTGCTTGGTTAGGCTAAATAAGCTGGCTTATGGTAGAAATTGCATTGGAACTGGTTGAAATTACACTATAGCTGATGGTGGTTTATTTGACGTAACTAAATTTAAAAGAATTAAAAATAGAAAAAATAGGTTAACTCATCACGGACAATGGAAATGAATACGGAAAAAAGAACCGGCAAAAAAGCTTCGAAAAGCAAGAAAAACAGAAAAAAGACAAAATTTATGAATAGTGAAAATAAGCCAGAAGCTCAAGCCAAAATGAGCAGTGCGATTGATCCTTTTTAGATGAATAATTGATCAATATGTGTGAGGCCTATAGATTGATCCTTTTTAGATGAATAATTGATCAATATGTGTGACTCCCGTTGTTGTTCAACTGAAATTATGGCTCTCTCCAAATTACTTAAATTACACCCTGCTCTAAATGGGTGTAGCTTCTATCTTTTTTGGCTTTCGGTTTATCTAAACTAGAAGCCACTTAGAACGCATCGGTTTCTAATTTCGGTTTTTTTTCGTTTTTCTCTTATTTCTTTGCATTGTTTATTACAATATAACATTTTTCAAAATTTTCTTATTTTTTCTCATTTTTTCTCAAAAAAACTAATAACCGCTACGGTGCAATTTTAGCCAAAAGTTATAGTTAGAAGTTTAAACTAAAAACTAGTTGGAGCATCACCTACGAGTTGTGGTAACTGAAAGTGGGTGTCGCCCAAGAGAACATATTGAAATGAAAAATTATGACATGCAGTAGAAGATATGCTACGTACTGTTAAAAAAATTTCAACACTTTGACAAACTTTTTGGTTTTGGGAATCACTTAACACTGGTTAATAAACTACTATTAGCAGTTATTAAATGTTGGAAATATGTTCTGCCACTCCTTTGGTGTATGTCTGCATTTATAAGAACCCAAGATATTACTAGTGGTTTGAGGGAAGCCAACAACGCTAATATATGAGTAGGGAAGCCCTTTACAGCTACCATTTGAGCGTTTGGAGAATGTGCGACCATCTCTATGTGAATCAGCTCCAGCGACCATGGTGGTGGCAGCTACAAGTTAGGATTAGGTTTTTTGGTTCACTAGAAACCTCACTATGAGTAGGGTGCGGATCATAGCAGCTGTGCGACAAAGGTATCAATGGCATTGCAGACCATGGGATTGAAGGAGGTGGTGGGTGGCACGACAATGATGAGACTAGCAAGTTAGGTTTTTGGTTGCAATAGGTTGCAACGGCGGCGGTAGGCAGGAGTGGAGGTGGCGTGGTGAGGTAACAAAGTGTGCCACTGTCTGTAGGAGGCGATGGTGCTAAGAGTGGTGCCGAATACTGCAAGAGGGATTAAAATCGGAGGTGACTGTGAGGGGAAGGAGACACTAGTGGTGTGGAATAGTGTTAGCGTTCTAGTGATAGCATATTGATGAACATGATTCATTCTTATAGTGACCTCATGAGAAAGACAACAGCCGTGGCTTCTCTCGAATAAACAAACGAGATGGTCTTTTCGTTGTCTTTTTAAAATAGTTTATCGGGAAAACCTTTTTAAAGCGACTTATCGGTATTTAATTTGTTCGTACAAACACTTGTGCTAGGGCTATAACCATCAGCTGCAATCGAAAAGAACTCATCCCATATGTTACTTTTTAGGAGTAGAGGACCCATTGGTACCATTGATTCCTATCCTCTTACTATCTCGACTAGTAAGACCCAATTACTGCTAGTAATCAAAGGATCCAAATATTGCTACCGATCAGTGAACAATGAACCTATCGACACTATTGTCTAGATTTGACGAACATGTTTTATTCTCACATTGGTCAGATGGACGAGTCAGTTTCATAGTAGTGTTGCCTGATGTACCAAATTCTCTCTCAAGCACTACTAACACGATACTAAATTTTGTAATCTACCAGCATGCTAAATTTTGTTAGACGGTACAAGGGTAATTAGTGCAGATTACGGGTAGGGTTTGGTGGTGCGAATGGTATAGGGCTAAGACCTAAGATCGATTTTGAAATGTGGTGTCACATAGATCCCATTTTTAGATTTAGCTCATTTCAGCTTAAGTTTATATCTTCTAATTTATTTTTTATTTTTTTTATAAATTTCATCTTTTCTAGCTTTTTTATCGATTTTTTTCGTATTTATCTGCATTGTTCATGATGAACTAATCTATTTTTCTATTTTTAATTTTTTTAAATTTAATTACATCAAATAAATTACTACCAATTACAGTATAGCTTTAATTATAAACTAATATATTTGGTTTGGTGTGCGAAGCATCCCTCTTTTCTGTCTCTCTATTTCGCTGCTGCCCTTTCTTCCAAACTCTCCTCGTCATCCCCTTCCTTCCCGTTGGCGGCGGCGGCTGGGCCTTCATCCTTACGTATCCACACCACCGTCTCCGGGCATCGATTTCCGCGTCTGAGCCGGGCCGCCGTCGCTGGAGGTCGAGGGCCGTGTCACCGTCGCTGGAAGCCGGGCCTCTCCGCCCTCGCAATCCCGCCTCAGGCAGGTAATCTCCGTGCCGCAGTTCATAGCCAACCCATGCCTGTGATGATGATTGCTCGCCTTTCCTGTCTTAGAGGAGGATGAAGGGATGGTGTTCTTGGACGGGATAGTGGATAGGGGCGGTGGACTGTGAATCTTGGGGTAGTAGATGGGGTGGTGTTCTTGGATTGGATTGTCTGCTGTTGCGAGAGACAGGGCAACCAGATCTGTGGTTGAATTGTGCGGTTTATGCCCGAAACTAGGATCACGTTTTCGTGCGATTCTTGTACCATTCAACTACTGCACATGCTAAATAGGTAATGAATTGGTTTATCTGATTAGAACCTATTGAAAAGTTCTTAGGCCATGCAGATTGCAATTGGTTTTCAGTTTTTCGAACAAGACATTGCCTGGAACGAGCGACTAGCTGACTGCCCTGAGATTAGGATAAGAGCGACAGAGTGAGGGTGAAAGCATGGTCTGTGCCACAAGTTTCTTCTTCACATGTTTGGATTGATGGTTCTCTGTTTTTTGAGCTTGTTTCTCAGGCTACTGCTATGTTTCCTTTTCCTCAAAGTTTGTAGCACAGGAGGAACAATACATGGAACTCATTGCCTATGCGTGGCCATTTTTAGGGTATTTAAACTTAGCAAACCCATCTCATGCTCGATTTCTTGGCTTTGTAACATACTATTTAGTTGAGGTGTTATGGCTTCCTAAAGTAAAGATGTTCCTATGAATAAGGTTTCCAAATATTTACTCAGTGTTGTTCAAAGCTTGCCCTCACTGTGCATGTAAGGACTTCATAAATGGCGGTGTATTTTGAGTATGATTGTGAGTAACATTTTCCATGTTATGTATCCCACTCTCATCATAGAGTGTTGGTAAAATAATGGTACCTCTTGATGATAATTTATATGTCCATGGTGCATCAGTGTATGAATTATATTGGAAACATAACCATGACTTAAGTTGCGAACATGCAAGTTTTAAATTTAGTATGGATGATATTCCAAAGGGGAATGTTTATACCCCCTCACCACCACCACTTCCACAAAAGTCTGGAAAAACCCCTGAACTTTTAAACCGGACTTCTTAACACCCTCTTCTCCCCTCTAAACTTCTAAAACCAGACCAACTTCAGATTCATCCTGTCTTTTGTGGTGGTTTTTCCACACTGGCATAGGAAGTTGTTTATACCATGACATGGACATTTTGATTGTTCTCGCCAATGAGTAAGCAAATGAAATCAAATGAAAAAAAGAGAAAAAGATCTCTCAGTGACATGGCCATGGTGTTGCATTGGCATCCAGAATACAGCTTCTGGGATCGTAGGCATGTGCAGCCAAGCATTCTGTCCTGCCGCATTCACAGGTCGGCAAGGACGACTACTAGTGGCAATAGGCTCCCTGCAAGGCTCGTCAGGCTCCAGGACGCTTTCATGGCAGCTATGGGTGGCTAACGAGCTGCCCCGCCACCACCTCTACCCTGCCTTAACATTTTTTCAAGCAATCTTTTCCAATTTTACCCTGCCTCGACATGGACCTAAACAATATGTATTGCTGGAGTATGTCGGCGCAAAGGTAAACTCAAGTTTCACAAATCAGATTAGAAAATTTGACAGGTTCAGATCAGCCAACATTAACACAGGTTCAGATCAGCCAACATTAACAACACACTAACAAAAATTAAAGTTCTAGCAATTTTAGTGTCTCTTTTTACCTGTATAGTTGTAATCATTTGTTGAAATTCTGTGCTCAAGCTGCAAAGTATCAAGATCTCCATTCACACCCCCTACCTGAGCAAGAAGAATCCGAGAAGGATGGGAAAGAGGCAGACATGGAGGAGCAAGACCAACAACAACAAATCTTTTTGTCCCAAATAAGTTGGGTAGATTAGGAATGAAATCTCCTCAAGGTCAAAGAAACGAGGGCCTTGTAATAAAACCTACAAGGCTAAAATCTTAAGCTCTACATCCGGCCATCTGAACTAAGAGTCTAAAACACCGTTCCTAAACCTTCTTCTTATGTTATGGTTCTGATACGTGGATTGTTAGCTTTCATACGCTCCTATCCAGAGCTAATTCTTTGGATACATTCAAATTTCTCAAGTCTCTTTTAACTGCTTTCTCTCATGTCATTTTTGATCAACCTCTACCTCTTTTTACATTTTCGGTACGTCTTAAAATTCTACTACGTACCGGTGCTTCAGAAGGTTTCTGTTGGAGATGTCTAAACTATCTCAAGCAATGTTAGACAAACTTCACTTTAATTGGTGCTACCCACACCCCATCACGTATATCATTATTGCGGATTCGATTCCACCTTGTGTTACTACAGATCCACCACAGCATCATTATATCCGCTACACTCATCTTCTGTACATGTTGTCTTTTAGTCTCCCAGTATTCAGCTCCATATACTATCTCAAGTCAGATCGCCATCCTATATAGCATGGAGGAGCAAGACCAGAAACTGAGAAAAAACCAAGACAAAATAGACATCTGGGTAAGCACGTCAACTGCCTGTGGCCTCCTCATTGCCCTAAGCGCTCATGCTGCCAGATTCTTCTTCCTGAGGGTTGCATTTGCTGGCCGGAAACACAGTGGCACAAAGGTAGCGGCTCGTGGGCAGGATCTGCATGAGGGTTTAATGGTGATATTTTGGGTTGTAGAGATAGAAGTAGGTTGGAGAAGATCTGGGATTGCTGCAGTGCTTCCTAGTGTTGAGAGATTATGGATTGTGAAGGGAGAGAAGGGGGTTGATCTGGGAAGAAGACAAAAACAGTGAAGAGTTCCCCCCTTTTCCCCCTTGTACTTCATTTGCTTTGTCATCACATGAAGATGCCTATGCCATCACAACTAAAGGTAACATTCTTGTCAGATGTCAGCATGGCAAAAAAACCATTAAAACCAGGTTGAAGGTTGAAGTTGGTTTGGTATTACAAGTTTAGGGGGTTGAATATCCTGTTTTAAAGTTGAATTGGTTATCTGGATTGTTGTGAAAATAGACGGGGTAATATGGACTTTTTCCTATTCCAAACATGCATATTTTATGAATTCAGAATAGTTACTTCTTTGTTCTGCCAGGACTTGCATCCCTTTGAGCGTAAAAGGATTTCCTCCCTATTTATTCTTTTGATTTAAGATTTTCCAGTTGGCACTGCAGCAATGAACAGGCTCAAAGCTAGTTTACAATACATTGTTCACCCACCAATTAGATTAAAACATTGTAAAAACTACCAAGGTTTATTATGTGGATGCTCAAATACTGATATATTTCACTTAGATGACTATCCTGTAAACACTTTTAAATACTATTCGAAGCCCAAAAATGAAGCCAACATGTTGTAGCACATATATTTAGTAAGACATCAGTGTGATCTTGTTAAAGAAGTTGTGATTAAATAGCAAATACCTTGAAAAACAATTTAAACATGCACTCATTTAGAAAGTAAAAGAGATCAAAACGGATCATAGGTCACCTTATCCTGTTATCCACCATTTTTGGTGATGTTTGAAAAAGACCAAAAGGTGCCCAAAAATATACTGAAAAAAGTAGCTAAAAGGTGTATAGGTGATGTTTGAAAAATACCAAAAGTTGCCCAAAACTATTCTGAAAAAAGTAGCTAAAGGTGTATTACTTATATAATTTGAAACACTTACTTTTCAGTCATTCTTCATTTTCATGTACACAATATTTCTTATGAATGTATCTCCTCCTATGTTCTCTAAATTGCAATAGGTTCATTTCTACCTTAGGCGTAATTATGTAATCATATCAGGTGATGTTGAGATTTTTTCCACTTTTCTTGGTTCTCTGCATGTAAGGAGTAAAAATACTGTTTTACCCCACAAGCTGATGACTGAAGGTACATGATCATGTGCAGAAGTTGACTGATTTGAGGGACAATAAATCTCTTAGCTGTACTTTTGTTTTGTGCCAAATTTGTATACAATTGCAATCTCAGAGAAATAAGCCACATATGGGTCTCATTATTTCAAGTGATCAAATGTACAATTATATGGAAAAATAGACAATTTTAGAAGGGAAAAAGGAACCACACAAAGAATACACATTGCAATTAAGAGATGGAATATGATTTCACTTATAAATTTCTGCTTTAATTTTTTAGGGAGAGTATTTACCGTTCACATTCATACTTTTGGAATATTTATATCACCTCTCATGTACCAACACAATTAAGGCAGTAATAAAACTAAAATCCGCCTCACTATGCCCCCTTCATCCTGAATCATTTAAAGCCCAACATGCCAACTTCCCCAGAATCAAACACGCTCAAAACCACTCTCATCCAACTAATTTACATCTCCTGATTTAACTCCTCATACCTGTTAACTAACCTTTGAGTTGACAAACTAACATATTTTCATGTCTCATGACACACAGAAAGAGGAGCCATCCATGAAGGAATAAATCTAGAGGTTGCTAGTCCAAATGGAGGAGGAACCCCTATTCTAATTTGGGCCAAGACCCCAACTGAATTCTGTAAACTCCCTTACACACCGAAAACATTCAACATCCACCTGTGCTACTCCTTCCTCCTGCGCCCTCTTCCTCATCCTGATTGGCGAAGGCCTGCTGCCTCCTCTTCTTCCTCTAATTGAATCGAACTATTTTTGCATCGGGTCTGATTGGCAAAGGTTTGCTGTCTCCTCTTCCTCTAATTGCACAGCACTACAATAGGTACATCTTTGTCTCTGTAGTACATCTTGCTTTTGACATGGTTATTGATTTGATTAAGTCTTGGTTGAATTGGGTCTGTGAGAAGGATTTATAGAAGTTTCAATATTTTGGGGTATAAGCTGGTATATGGTGACGTGGGCAGGTCTTGAAGTTGGCTGTCCTGGCCTAATCTGGTTGTTGATTCAATTGAGATTTTTTGAACTTTGATGTTGAAGTGATTTCCCAATCTATTATTTCCTGGTAGATGAGTAAATCCTTGGACCCTGTCTATTTGTGCTTCATAACTCTTGAGTCTTGATTGATTGGGCAATTTCAGAGAAGTGGTTGATTTGTCAAGAACTCACTTGGGAACCATTTTTGACAAGTCGGCTGTAAATTTGGTTTACCGTGTTCAAGCTTTTAGTTGTTGGGAGAAGGAAAGTTTGAGGTATAGTCAAGCGATGATGGATTGTGGTGGAAATGTTTGAAGTTTGGTTTTTTTTTGGCATCTTGGCTCTTTTGAATTCTGATACACAAGTAGGGGTTGAGTAGCTTGTGAAAACTGTTGGGGTGTACTCTTTCTCCCTATAACTATGCATCCAACATGAATCTCCCTGTAGCAATGCATCCAGTTGTTTCCGCATTCTCACAAGTACATGCCATCTGATTTGCTGCTAAGTTATGTCTCTTAGATTTCCCCCACTGAGCTATTAATTCTTGCCTGGTTAGCACATTTTTGTTGTAAACGATGAGATCTCAATCTAGGTAATTTTGGAACACGTCTTATCACTGTTTTAAATAGCGGCCTCTATGACCTTGATGATGCTCGATATCAACGAACTGCTATGTCTAACTTGATTATCTATGCATAGCGGTAAAAATTAGTGATTTAGCAGCGGGCCTTGAAATGCTAAAACAGCCTTTACAGCGGCCCATAAAAAACCTGTTCTTTTATTTGGTTCAAATGAAAGAGGACTCTTGCCGGTGTTAGCTATATTGTAAGCGAGAGAGATGATTAGAAGGCTAGAATCTAGGAACTGTTTTAGTTTAGAAGTTCGTAGCTATAAATTAAATTGGTGTGGTTAGGACGCAACTAGAACCTTATGAGTCTTACATTTTGTGGAATTGAATGGAGTATAGATACTAAGGCCCCGTTTGGCACAGCTCTAGTTCCGAGATCTATACTGGATCTGTAGTTTGTTGACTAAATTAAAGTGATTTAAATATTTTTATTTAATATATAATATAAATGAAATGAATCATGTAAATGCACTTAACATGCCTGCAACTCTAGATCCAGGATTTCCTAGAGCTACAGATGACCAGCTCGAGGAAATCTACAGATTTCCTAGAGCTAGAGCTCTGCCAAACGGGGCCTAACTTACGTGCTATTGCTCCTTTTTGGTATGGTGCTTGGATGTTTCTTTTTGCTGTTTTTTGTTAGATATATATATATATATATTATATATCTGTGTATTTACCTTATTGTATGAGGGGGTTTCTGCATATATGCCAGTCCTGTACATGTATATATATTGGCCCGTTGGCCTCATAATGAAGGCATGCGCTATTCATAACATGGTATCAGAGCTAAGTTTAGGGTTAGGGTTTTTTTCGTCACTATCGCTGCTTTTGGGCCGCTGGTTCTTCCTCCAGCCCCTACCGCCGCCGGCTTTGCCCGTCCCTACCGCCGCTGGCTTTGCCCCCTGCCGCCATTGCTTCTTCCAGCCGGGTCGCCCGCGGCTCTCGTCAATCTGAGCGTGAGATTCGGAGGAAGCCGCAGCCCGACTCGGAGGTGCTGCTTGCCGGTCGTCGCTGCCTTGAATCCGCCTGGTCTTTCGCCGCCATCTGGATCGACTGGATCCAGATCTATCGCCGGCTGACAGGTCTTTCCGCCTGAGGCCGCCAGCATCGCCGCCGCTCGGGGTCTTCGCCCGAGGCCGCCAGCGTCGCCGTCGCCCGCGCCGTCATCAAGGGCTCTCCGCCCGAGGCCGCCAGCATCGCCGTCCGCCCGCTGTCGGCCCCACCAGAGCCCGTCTCTCGCCGTCGCTGACCCCGCGGTTGTCGACCCCGCTGTTGCCGGCCAGCCGCTTCGCCGTCGCTGATCCCCCTGCCATCGCCGACCCCGCCGTTGCCGGCCAGCCGCTTCGCCGTCACCGATCCCGCCGAGGCTGCCGTGCCTTCTCTTTGATCTGGCCGGTGCGTTTTGGCTTGAAGAGGTAACCGACTTCGACTCGGTCGGGTTGTAAACCGACCGGAGCCAAAAAAAAAAAAAAGAAAAAAAGAAAAAAAAAGAAAAAAAGAAAAAAAGGAGAAAAAAAATGTCTTCTTCTGCAGGCACCGTTTCTGTTCCTCATTGTCCGGTGATTTTCGATGGTCTCAATTATCGGGATTGGTTTCAGCACATGCGCATCCACATGCGTAGTCAGCGCATTTGGGAGTTTCTTACGGGCGAGTTGCCTTGTCCATCTCGTCCTACTCCACCTGTTGAGCCTGTACTCCCGAGGGATGCTTCCGAAGACACTCGCACAAAGACTTCTGAGGCTTTTGAGGATGCCATGGAGACTTTTCAGACTCAGTATGCTGCTTACAAGACATGGATTGATGAAGATGCTCGTGCCTCTGCTATTTTGGTTGCTAGCATGGAGGTGCATCTCACTGGTGATGTTGTTGGATTGGCTTTCGCACATGCAATGTGGACGCATCTACGCAGCCGCTATGAGCCATCTGGTGATTCCTTATATCTTGCTGTTGTGCGACAGGAGCAGTCGCTGCAGCAGGGAGATGCCACTGTGGATGAGTTCTATGCTCAGTTGTCTGCGATATGGCGTCAGATCGACTCTTTGGGGCCAGATGTTTGTCGCACCTGTCAGTGTTGCCAGCGTCAGCATTCTCACATGGAGCTTCGCTGCATCTACGATTTTTTGACACGTCTCCGGTCTGAGTTTGAGCAGACTCATGCTCAATTGTTGGCTCGTCATCCTCGTGTGACTTTGTTGGAGGCCGTTGCAGCTGTTCGTACTGAGGAGATTCGACTTCGTGGAGCGGGTCTGCTATCATCAGCATCATCACTTCCTTCGGTTTTGGTGACTTCTACACCCGCTGTGCCTTTGCCTCCACCAGCTGTGTCTGCACCAGTGACAACTGCTGTTGGTAAGGGCCTTCACTGCACCTATTGCAACAAGGATGGACATGTGGACCAGTTTTGCTACAGGAAGAAGGATTTTCGTCGTGGTGCTCGTCCTCCGAGGGGCACTGGAGGTTCCTCCTCTCAGCAGAGTTCTGGTACCCCTGACACTCAGCAGCTTCTCGCATTGCTAGGCCGCATGATTGCTTCTGCATCGTCTGGTTCTGCTGGTTCTGCTGCTCAGTCTTCCGGTGAGAGACCACCATCTACTTCTCCTTCCTCAGGTACATCACCTTGGATTCTTGATTCTGGTGCTTCTTTTCATATGACATCTGATTCCACCTGTCTTACTTTCATTAGTCCTTTAGCTGCTCCTATCACTGTACATACTATTAGATATATTAGGCAGGTCTATATGTGATTAGCACCTGCTATGTATACTTGATTGTATTCCTTGTATACCCAGCCATATTGGCTATATATATGAAGGTCACCCCCCATATTGGGAGTGTGGTGTGTCTCTACATGGTATCAGCCTATCCGATCCTAATTTCCGCACTTCCCTTCCTGAGTCCCTTCTCCAATCTCCAATGGCCACTTCGGCCTCTCTCGCCTCCGCCTCCTCCCTGGCCACCGGTGCCGACACCCTGCCAGCGACAGGCACTACCACCATGCCCGTGGGCACCGGTGCTGCTGCATCGCTCGTGGTTCACCCCTACGCCACCGTCCATGTCAAGTCCCACATCCCGATTACGCTGGATCTTCAATCCAACTACTCCAAGTGGGCGTTCTTCTTCAAGTCGCTGTGCGGCAAGTTCGGCCTTCGCTCGCACATCGACGGCTCCGCCCCCCTCGACCTGATGATCCTCAGTGGGATGCCGCGGAATGCTGCGTCCGGGGCTGGATCTCTGGCTCTGTCGACGACTCCGTCCTCGACCTCGCCATGGACAACGCCGATCCAACCGCTCGCGATCTGTGGGTGGCCATTGAGGCGATCTTCCGCGCAAACCGGGAGCCGCGTGCCATCTTCCTCAACGAATTCCACTCCATGGTGCAAGGCGACAGCACCATCTCGGCGTACTGCCAGCGACTGAAGACCAAGGCCGCCGCCCTTCGCGATGTCGGCCATCCTGTGGAGGACTCGCAGCTCGTCCTCGCCCTTCTGCGTGGCCTCAATCCTCGCCTCTCCAACACCGCCGATGACATCGCCAACTCCGCTGTACTTCCCACATTCGCCAGAGCCCATGACATGCTGGCACTCAAGGAGCTCCGTCTCGCCAACGATGAAAAGATGGTCGCCAACACCGCCCTCCTCGCCACCACCGGCTCTGGCTGCACCAGCCTGGGCGGATGCCGTGCTCTCGCTGCCACAGTCACCTCTGGAGGGACACCCAACCCTCATGTGACCGGCTACGGCAGTAGCAACAAGGGCGGCAGCAGTGGCAATAGCAGCGGTGGCAAGGGCAAGGGCCGGCGTGGCTGGAACAGCGGCGGCGCTGCACATGCGTCCCAGCCGGCTGGCCAGAATGGCCAATACCGGCCAATGGGCCCCTGGATTTGCTACAATCCATGGGCGCCGCAGGGTTCTTTTTCGGCTCAGCAGGGCGGCTGGCGCCCCGGCGTGCTTGGCGCCCCTCCTCCTCAGGCTCACACAGCCTTCGCGCCTGCACAGCCCCCGACGACATTGGCGCCACTTCAATTCTCCCAACAGGCTCCCATGTGGAACCAGGATGGACTTGTTGCTGCCCTCAATCAGATGCATCTCCAGGGCCAGCATCCTTGGGTCCTGGACTCCGGCGCCTCCTCCCACATGAGCACCTCGGATGGTATACTCCTCTCTCATCATCCCCCTCCTTACTCCTCCATTACCGTTGGCAATGGTCAAAATCTCCCCATTTCATGTCGTGGCGAGTCTGTTCTTCATACACCAGAGTTAAATTTCCATCTTCATAATGTCTTAGTTGTCCCATCCCTAGTCTGCAATCTGCTGTCTGTCCGTCAGTTCACTAGGGACAACAACTGCTCTATAGAATTTGACGCTCTTGGTTTTTCTGTCAAGGATATCCCGACCCGACGCGTGATGCTTCGCTGCAATAGTGCTGGCGATCTTTACACCTTCCCTGCTGCGTTTTCCGCTCCACACGCCAACATCGCCATCTCCACCGATCTCTGGCATCACCGCCTTGGTCATCCCAGCTCTGCCACCATCGACATTCTTCGTCGCAATGCGTCCATCAGCTGTAATAAAGTAGAGCACCAACTATGTCATTCTTGTCAGCTTGGCAAACATGTGCGCCTACCCTTTCCAGACTCTAGTTCCTTTAGCTCCATGCCTTTTCAACTTGTTCACTGTGATGTATGGACATCCCCGGTTGCCAGTGTATCCGGGCATCAATATTATCTCGTTTTACTTGACGATTTCACTCATTTCTGTTGGACATTTCCCCTTACTCGCAAATCTGAAGTCTCCACACATATTACAAATTTTTGCAATTACGTCCAAACTCAATTCAGCCTTGCCATCAAAGCTGTCCAAGCCGACAACGGCACTGAGTTCGTAAACAATACCCTCCATACTCTCTTTGCTTCCCGTGGTATTCATCTCCGCCTCTCGTGTCCATATACCTCTCCACAAAATGGCAAGGCTGAACGCCTCCTTCGCACACTGAACAACATCAGCCGCACAATGCTCCTCCATGCACACATGCCGGCTCAGTACTGGGCTGAGGCGCTCACCACAGCCACATATCTTCTGAACAGGCGTCCATGCTCTGCTGTTCGCCACTCCATTCCATATACTCTTCTCTACAACAAACCTCCCGAGTACTCTCACTTGCGTGTCTTTGGGTGTCTCTGTTATCCGAACTTAACCGCCACGGCTCGCCATAAACTCTCCCCTCGCTCCACAGCTTGTGTCTTCCTCGGATATCCCTCTTCCCACAAGGGTTACCGCTGCCTCGACATGGCCACTCGGCGCGTCATCATCTCTCGCCATGTGGTCTTCGATGAGACTTGTTTTCCCTTCGGACTTCACCCCTCCGGGTCTTCGTCTAGCAAACTGGACTTTTTGCTTACAGGTACTACACTGCCGGTGCATCCTGCATCCTTGCCCACTGCTGTTGGGCAGCCCCACCAAGAATTCATCGAGGAGCTGATCGACGACCCCGCGATCTTGTTTCGTGGCCCCGTGCTGCTTGCTGCTCCTCCCGCAGTTGCCTCAGCTCCGGCTGTTGTTCACGCCGCTCCACCAGCTCGGGACTTCCGGCTCACTTACAGCCGGCGTCCCCGGGCGCATGACGGGTCCTCTACAGCACCGGCGCCGGCTCCTGCTCCTGTCCAGCAGACACAGGTGTCCGCAGCACCACCTGCACCTCCTATACAGCAGGAACGACGCGTCACGCGGACCCAGTCCGGGGCCATCCCAGTTGTGCGGTACGTGGGCCTCTCTGCGACGACTACTCCGTCTCCGATTCCCGCCAACTACCGCAGCGGTTTGACTGATCCAAACTGGCGTGCGGCTATGGCTGAGTACAACGCGCTCATCGACAACGGGACATGGCGCCTCGTGCCCCGGCCACCCGGCGCCAATGTGGTCACAGGCAAGTGGATTTTCAAACACAAGTACCACTTCGACGTGTTACTCGCTGGAGTCTTGCTGTTGGTGATAGCAAGATCCTTACTCTCATCGAGAGGATGACACTTGGGGATGAGGCAATTTTCTTGTTTATTTCTCACACAATGCCATGCCAACCAGAGGGGTTGGGGATACAAATTTATAGGCTGAGAACCAGCCAAGCATATGCTAAGATGCTATCCTAGATGCTGTCCTAAAGCGGTCAATATGCTGTCCTAAAAGCAGATGCTGTCCTAAAAGCAGATGCTGTCCTAAAGCAAAAGCAGATGCTGTCCTAAAAGCAGATGCTGTCCTAAAGCAGTCAAAAACAAAAACTACCACAGCCCCACAAAGACCACAGTACAGGGACTTATCAGCCCCACAAAGACCACAGTACAGGGACTTATTCATCATTCTCCCCCTAAGTCTTGTGCGTCGTCTTGTGGGAGGGTTGAACCATCCTGATCTTGGAGCAGAGCTCAAGGAACTTGATCCTTCCAAGAGGCTTGGTGAGCAGATCTGCAAGCTGATCCGTGGTGTTGATGTAGCTTGCCTTGATGCTTCCTTCATCCAAGCAGCCTCGGATGAAATGGTACTTCACCCGGATGTGCTTGCTCCGTTCATGAAAAACGGGGTTCTTTGCCAGGGCTAGAGCGGACTTGCTGTCCACCCTGAGCTCCACTGCTTCAGTGTCCCTGCCGAGGAGATCACCAAGCAGTCGAGCGAGCCAGAGTGCCTGAGTCGAAGCGGTGGAAGCCGCTATGTACTCGGCCTCACAGCTGGACAGGGCCACCACCTGCTGCTTGACTGACTGCCAGTGAACGAGACACTTGCCGAGGAAGAAGAGAATCCCGCTTGTGCTCTTGCTGGTGTCGATGTTGCCCGCGTGGTCGCTGTCGCTGTACCCGACGAAGTGTGCCGCGCCAGGACACCTCGGGTAACGGAGGCCGTGGTCAAGGGTCCCCGCAGCGTAGCGGATGATCCTCTTCACAGCCTACTGATGCTCCGTCGTCGGTCGTTGCATGAACTGACTAACGTAGCCGACGGAGAATGCCAAGTCCGGTCGTGTGTGGGCGAGGTAGCGAAGGCTCCCCACAAGACGCCGGTACTGCATAGCGTCCACCTCCTCCGTCGTGCTGTCGCGGCTCAGCTTCAGCCTCTCCTCCATCGGAGTGAGAGCTGGGTTGCAGTCGGTGAGCCCGGCTAGCTCAACGACGCGCTTGGCGTAGGCGGTCTGTCGAAGCGTGATCCCGGAATCATCCTGGTGCACCTCGATCCCTAAGTAGAAGGAGAGGGGCCCCAGGTCACTCATCTGGAAGGTGGCCTTCATCTCTTCCTTGAATGCCGCCACCTCCGCATCCTTGGTGCCAGTGATCACCAAGTCGTCGACGTAGACACCCACCAGCAGGGCATTTTCTCCACTGCCCCGCCGGTAGATGGCCGCCTCGTGCGGACTTTGCTCGAAGCCCATCCCTTTCAGCGTGGAGTCCAACTTGGCGTTCCACGCCCTCGGTGCCTGTCGCAAGCCATAGAGGGCCTTGCGCAGGCGGAGCACCTTGCCCTCCTTGCCGGGGATCGCAAATCCCGGCGGCTGATGCACGTAGACCTCCTCCTTCAAGTCGCCGTTAAGAAATGCCGACTTGACATCCATGTGATGAACACGCCAGCCTTCCTGGGCAGCTAGCGCAAGGAGGAGTCGCACGGACTCCATCCGTGCGACGGGTGCGAAGGCGTCATCGAAGTCGACCCCCTCCTGCTGCACGAAGCCTCGTGCCACCAAGCGAGCCTTGTGCTTGACGATGGCGCCAGCTTCATCCCGCTTCAGCTTGAACACCCACTTAAGGGTGATCGCGCGGTGACCGGCAGGAAGATCCGCCAGCTCCCACGTCCGGTTCCGCTCGACGGCGTCCATCTCCTGCTTCATCGCGACACGCCACGCCGCGTCTCCCTCCGCCTCAGCGAAGGAGCGGGGCTCGCCGTTGTCGCATGCCAAGTGCAGCTCCGCCTCGCAGTCGCGCTGCGCCAGTCCAGGGACGGGCAACTCGCCGAGGATGTTGTCCATGGTACGATAGCGCAGAGGCTCGTCGTCGTGGTAGGCGTCGACGCGGTCCTCGTCGTGGGACAGCGGAGTAGCGAACTCCACCATGCGCTGCTCGTCATGGACCGAAACTGTTGGGGCCGATCCCGGTGGTGTGGCCGCCGGTGCAGGAGAGTGGTGAGCCGGTGGTGAAGAGTGGGGCGTAGCCGGTGCCGAAGGTGGTGGAGCACTCGCCGGAGCTGGTGGCGAGCAAGGTGTCGAGGTGGACGAGCTCGGTGAAGACGAGCTGCTAGCTCCCCCGGCTCTCTCGAAGTGGACGTAGTCGACAACAAAGTCCCTGAGAGTCGAAGTCGAACCGTCGTCCACCGCCTTGTCCCACGTCCAGCCTCGCCCTTCGTCGAACACAGCGTCACGCGAGATGCGGACGCGCTGTGTGACAGGGTCGAGGATGCGGTAGGCCTTCGAGCCCTCCGCGTAGCCGATGAACACTCCCGGAGTGCTCCTGTCGTCGAGCTTACCGATGTGGCCAAGCTCCTTGGCGAACGCGAGGGAGCCGAAGACCCGCAAGTGGGAGACCGCCGGCTTGCGCCCATGCCAAGCCTCGTACGGCGTCCTGCCGTCGAGTGCCTTGGTAGGCGAGCGGTTGAGGATGTAGACGGCCGTCACCACCGCCTCTCCCCAGAAGACAGCCGGCACCCCCCTCTGCTTGAGGAGGGCCCGAGCCATCCCCACAACCGTCTGGTTGCGCCGCTCGACGACGCCGTTCTGCTGCGGGCTGTACGGCGCTGAATGCCCTCATCAGCGCAGTACGACGCGAATTCAGCCGCCGTGAATTCGCCGCCGTTGTCTGTGCGCAGCACGCGCAGCTTGCGGCCGCACTCCGCCTCCGCAGCAGCCTGCGTGCGCCTGATGGCGTCCGCAGCCTCTCCCTTGCTGCCGAGGACCATCACCCACATGTAGCGGGAGAGGTCGTCGACGAGCAGCAGGAAGTAGCGTCGTCCTCCCGGTGTGGCCGGTGTCACCGGGCCACACAAGTCCCCGTGCACGAGCTCGAGCCTCTCCTTGGCTCGGAAACTCGCCTGCTGGGGAAAGGGGAGTCGCCTCTGCTTCGTCAACACGCAGACGTCGCAGAGCTGCTCCACATGGTCAAGGCACGGCAGGCCTCGCACCATTTCCGTGGCACTGAGCCGCTTCAGGGCCTCGAAGTGAAGGTGCCCAAAGCGCTCGTGCCACTGCCACGTCTCGTCGTCCCGACGAGCTGCGAGACAGAGGGGTTGTGCCACCTGCACGTGAAGAGTGTAGAGTCGATTTGCGCCTCTGGTTACCTTGGCAAGGAGGCGGCGTCGAAGATCCCAAATCCGCAGCACCCCGTGCTCGATCTCGACACGCGAGCCGTTCTCATCCAGCTGTCCCAAGCTGATGATGGAGTTCCATAGATCGGGGATGTAGTAGACGCCGGTGAGCAGCCGGTGCTCGCCAGTCTTGGCGACGAAGACGACAGAGCCGACGCCCTTGATCTCCACGGCGGAGGCGTCGCCGAACTTGACGGTGCCTCGAACGCCTGAGTCGAGCTCGGAGAAGAACTCCCGCCGCCCGGTCATGTGGTGGGTGGCGCCGGTGTCGAGGCACCACCCGTCGGTCTTGTCATTGCCGGAACTGTCGCCGAGGAGGGCGTGTGCTTTTGGCTCGTCAAGGTGGAGAGCCACTGCGGCCGGTGCCGCTGGAGGTAGTTCGATGCTCGCATGAGCAATGAACAGGACCGGCTGCTCCTCCTCCGCTTGCGCGACGTGGGCCTGGCCGCGTCGTGGCTGTCGACACTCCTTGGCCCAATGACCAAGCTTGCCGCAGTTGTGGCAAGAGTCGTCTCGTGCCGGCTTTTGCTTGCCAGCATCGCCGCCCTAGGCGCCTTTGCGCGGCTTGCCGCGCTTGCCACTCTTGCGGCCGCCTGTCGTGGAAGAAGGCTCCCCCTTCTTCTTGTCACCTTGGCCGGCATCCCACTGCTCCCGAGTGAGGAGCTTCCTGCCAATGGTGACGGGTCCCGAGGGGCGCTGTGGCTCATCGATGTCGACGACCTTGAGGCGACCCAAAGCCTCCTCGATGGTCATCGTGGAGAGGTCCAGCAGAGACCCGATCGAGCGAGCCATCTGCTTGTACTTCTCGGGGACGCAGCGGAAGAGCTCCACAGCTCTCTCTTCGCCGTAGGTGTCGTCGCCGAACTGCACCAACTTGTGCAACAGAGTGTTGAGACGGAGAGCAAAGTCATCAACGTCCTCACCTGGCTTGAAGGCCAGGTGCTCCCACTCCGTGCGTAGTGCCTGCAGTGTAGACTTGCGGGCGCGGTCGCTGCCGATGCGTGCTGCAGCGATGGCGTCCCAAGCCTCTTTGGCAGTCCGCTTGTTGGTAAGCGAGAACTGCATCTCGGGCGGGACTGCGGCGATGAGAGCATCCAGCGCCCGTCGATCCTGGTCGTAGTCGACGTCGCCGTACCGGACTGCATCCCACATATGCCGCACCTGGAGCTTCACCCTCATCACCGCAGCCCACTCGACGTAGTTGGTCTTGGTGAGGGTAGGCCACCCGCCGCCGGGGCCGACGTCCCTGACGACAGCCTGGTACTCGTGGTGACCACGGTACCGAACCGGGGAGAGAGCCGCGTTGCCTGTGAGGGCCGCGCTCTCCGTCGACCCGTACGCCGCCGCCGTGCGTGCCTCCTCCAGGAGCGCCACCGCCATGTGCGCCTCCTTCAGGAGCGCCGCCGGCGCGTCCGCGCCTGTCTGGGCTGCCGCCGCGCTCGTGGGCGTGCGTGGCTGCCCATTGCGCCGTTCGCCCTTGCGTTGCCTCCCTCTCCAGCAGCTGAGGGTCCGCGTCGGCGCTGTCATCAACAGAGCCGGAGCTGCTGTTGCTGCCGCGCAGAGCCTTGACCTCTGCTGCTGCCGCACGCGCTGCATCTGCCGCCGCCGCCGCTTCCACCTCCGCCCTGGCTGCTGCCAGCTCCGCCGCTGCCAGCCTTGACGCCCTTTCTGCCGCCGCAGCGGTCTCTGCCGCCGCTCGCTCGCGCTGCTCTGCCGCGACGAGCTCGGCCGTCTGCTGACGCCGCATGCTCGAGGCGACCGAGCGCTGAGACTGCCCTGCGGACATGGCGCGCTACTGGGGGGCTGTTGCGTGGGGAGAGAGGGCTGCTTCTGACGAGCTGCTGCCCGTCTCCGGAGAGGAGTGAGCGGGGACAGCCGGAGCTGCTGCTGCTACTGGCTGGGGTTGCTGCGAGGCCGGAGAAGGAGATGAGCAGGAGATGCTCAGGCTACAGGATATTAAGGCTCTGATACCACTTGTTACTCGCTGGAGTCTTGTTGTTGGTGATAGCAAGATCCTTACTCTCATCGAGAGGATGACACTTGGGGATGAGGCAATTTTCTTGTTTATTTCTCACAATGCCATGCCAACCTGAGGGGTTGGGGATACAAATTTATAGGCTGAGAACCAGCCAAGCATATGCTAAGATGCTATCCTAGATGCTGTCCTAAAGCGGTCAATATGCTGTCCTAAAGCAGATGCTGTCCTAAAAGCAGATGCTGTCCTAAAAGCAGATGCTGTCCTAAAGCAGTCAAAAACAAAAACTACCACAGCCCCACAAAGACCACAGTACAGGGACTTATCAGCCCCACAAAGACCACAGTACAGGGACTTATTCATCACGACGGTACCCTTGCCCGCCACAAGGCTCGCTGGGTGGTTCGTGGTTTCTCCCAGCGCCACGGCATCGACTACGACGAGACATTCAGCCCGGTGGTCAAACCGGCGACCATCCGGGCTGTCCTCAGCATTGCTGCCTCACGCGCATGGCCTATACATCAGCTGGACATTAAGAATGCTTTTCTCCATGGACATCTGGAGGAGACCGTCTACTGCCAGCAGCCCCCAGGCTTCATCGACCCTGTTTTTCCTAACCATGTGTGTCTGTTGCAGCGCTCCCTCTACGGCCTAAAACAGGCCCCCCCGAGCCTGGTACCAGCGCTTCGCGACATACATTCGCCAGTTCGGCTTCGTCGCCTCGTCTTCCGACACATCCCTCTTTGTCTACAAAGACGGAACCAGTATCGCCTACTTGCTCCTCTATGTCGACGACATCGTTCTTACTGCGTCCTCGACGGCATTTCTTCAGCAGGTCATTGGGCGCCTCCACTCTGAGTTTGCCATGACTGACCTGGGCGCACTCCACCACTTCCTCGGGATTTCCGTCACTCGCTCCGCCGACGGTCTGTTCTTATCCCAGCGACAGTACGCCCTCGAGCTTCTTCAACGCGCCGGCATGGCTGAGTGTCATTCTACGTCAACACCTGTTGACACTCAGGCCAAGCTGTCTGCCACCGCCGGTGCTCCTGTTGCCGATCCGTCCGCATACCGGAGTCTTGCTGGCGCGCTCCAGTACCTCACGCTGACCCGACCTGACTTGGCATACTCCGTCCAACAGGTGTGCCTCTTCATGCATGATCCTCGCGAGCCGCACCTCGCTGATCAAGCGGATCCTACGCTACCTGAAGGGCACTCTCTCCTCCGGCCTCCACATTGGTGTCAGCCCTGTTCAGTCACTGGTCGCCTACTCCGATGTCGACTGGGCTGGCTGCCCAGATTCTCGGCGCTCCACCTCCGGTTATTGTGTCTACCTCGGCGACAATCTGATTTCTTGGTCCTCCAAGCGTCAGACCACGGTCTCCCGCTCCAATGCAGAAGCCGAGTACCGTGCTGTTGCTCATGTGGTGGCCGAGTGTTGCTGGCTGCGCCAGCTCCTGCAGGAGCTCCACGTCTCCATTACTTCGGCGACAGTTGTCTACTGCGACAATGTCAGCGCTGTCTTCATGACAGCCAACCCCGTTCATCATCGTCGCACGAAGCACATTGAGATTGACATTCACTTCGTCCGCGAGAAGGTCGCTCTGGGACAAGTTCGGGTCCTTCATGTGCCGTCCTCTCACCAGTTCGCAGACATCATGACCAAGGGCCTACCTCTTCAGCTGTTTACTGAGTTCAGGTCCAGTCTATGCGTCCGGGATCCTCCCGCTTAGACTGCGGGCGGGTATTAGATATATTAGGCAGGTCTATATGTGATTAGCACCTGCTATGTATACTTGATTGTATTCCTTGTATACCCAGCCATATTGGCTATATATATGAAGGTCACCCCCCATATTGGGAGTGTGGTGTGTCTCTACACATACAACAGATGGTACCTCTCTTTCTGTCACAGGACGAGGCACTCTTTCAAACTCCTCTTTTCATGTTCCTGCTGTTTCTCATGTTCCACGACTAATCATGCAGCTCATATCTGCTGGCCAGCTCACTGATCATGGTTGTCGTGTTATTTTCGATTCTGATTCTTGTTGTGTTTAGGATCGTCGCACGGGGATTCTGGTTGGTACTAGCCCTCGCCGCTGTGACTCCCAACGGCTCTGGGAGCTTGACTGGCTTCGTCTTCCTTCCACTGCCCCAGTCAGTCTTCTCGCCTCCACCACTGCCTCTACAGCTGCTGCAGCCTCCACCGCATCATGTGCTCAGTGGCATGCGCTATTCATAACATTTTTGTCACATAGCCCTTGGCCGCTTAAATCTCTTTCATCCTTCAAAAGTTTAAACTAGTAGTAACTCAAATCCTAGCAGCATGTCCTCATATGAAACAGTATCTGACGTTTTTGGAACTCAATTGTTTAGTTGCTTGCTTTTCTTATAATTCATATTGTAGATATACATAATTACATATTTATATTTTTTTAATTGTTGAACCACTTTCAAGGCCACATACTGTAATAGCGCTACAAAGTGGGTTGGGCACTCGCTAACCACTATTTTAGAACATTGCATTTAATAAGTTAAACTTTATATGGATGTGGCATGTAATAAAGGAATGCAATTTGAATGTTTTCTGTTTGCAGTGTTCATATGCTTTGTCTGCACACATCCTGTGGAACTGTGGAAATGAAATGTGTAGTTCAATCTGTCTGTGATCTCCATGATAAAACTTGTTGTTATAAGCTTGTAGAATAATAAATACTAGAAAAGTATATTGGTATAACAAATCATCTGAACACAGCAAGTTGGGCCAGACTCATCATCAGCAAGTTGCCAAGAAAAACAAAGAATTATTTTCACACTATTGGATCTTTGCTCTACAATTCTAGGAATTTTTCAAATGGAAGAATCTTACAAAAACTTATTTTACTTGGAGTTACATGGTGCTCTAATCTGCAGTGGCAACTTTACCTCTATCACACTAATTTTGCATAGGAAATGATTGTTGCAAATCAGGACATGATGTTTGTCACTGCTGCTACACTAGGAATTGTTAAGCCATATAACTTCCTGAGGTGTCACATTTTCTGATGTTTGGGCTCGCATTCTCTGTATCGGGTTAAAGTTGCTTTTGCCTGTGCATCACTCTGAAAATTGTTCACTTTACTTTACATGCCATAACGTTAAAAAGAAGTAATTTACGCATAACATTTGTAACTATTTTATATGTTGTTCTTTTAAATTAATTTTAGGTGGGATATGTTAAATGCTTGAAATGACTGAAAGTTGGATAGAAGGCTCAAAGCATGCTTCAGTTCCAGAATTAGTTTCTTGTTCCGTTTCTAGATGTCAAACATCATCACCAAGAAGATTAAGGCAAAGGTAAATAAATGATAATGTATCATTATTTTCTACTTGCATTTTCGGCTGAGAAACACTGTTAGTTTTAATTGAGGACGGTAGCGTCCCATGTCGAGAGAACTGATTTCCTTCACAATGTGCAAAAGAGAGAATACACAGTACATACAAGGATATGAGCCTCATGGGCCTAATGCCGCTATGGCCTATGCTACTCTTAACACCCCCCTCAAACTTAAAGTGGATCTAACTGTTAGGTGACGGGCATTCCGAGCGGAGGCGGTAGGGCAGAACTAGGCTTGTCGGATGTGCGTGGTGCCTTGGAGCCGTGGTAGCAGGCTGCAGCCAGGGAGTTCCCCCAGCTGCCACGAGAGGAGGTAGAGATTGGGATGAGGCGCAGGGAGACTCAGTTTGATACCAAATCCCTGCTTTATTCCATCAATTCTCATCCCTTATACAGAGGGATGGTGTTATAGGCGTGGGCCTTGGGCCCAGACGGGTTATTATTAGGAATTAGAGATTGGTTTCTATTTGAGTTAGAGATTGATTTCCTTGTATTAGAGATATAGTTAGAGATATGATTGGAGTTAGATTACATCTGTTAGGGGGAGCCATCTATATAAGAGGGCTACCGCATGCTATTATAATCAAGCAGAGCAACGTTTGGTTGCCGGCTTCCCTACGGAATCCCCTTCCTTTGTTCGCCGTTGCCTTCCTCTGTTTCGCCTTTTGCCCTATCCACCGCGTTCTATCAATTTGGTATCAGAGCCGTCGATCCCTTCCCACGACTTCTGCTACCATGGCTTCTGCGACTAGTTCTATTGCCGAGTCGTTGGCCACGATAAAGGCTAACGCCATCAAGATGGCCAGCACGAACAAAGAGATGTCGGACATCTTCAACGTTCATGCCATCCTTGAGAGGTTGGAGAATTGGAGGAAGATGCAGCAAGAAACAGTGCAGGAGAGCACAACAGATGGTGGGGAGGAAATCACAGAAAAAGAGCAGGAAGCATCGCCATCTCCACCAACGGCGACTCCTCCACCGCGCCCCCTCTGCAGCCACAGCCGCCGGCGTCGGCCAACGCCGCCGACCCCTGCCATCGGGCCCAGTCCCAGCCGCCTCGTGCTGCCACGGCGCCGCCGTCACCCAGGATCCGGTAGCTGCCGACGTCGCCGCTTTCCGCGCCACCGTCGCTCCTCCGGACGGCCGCTCCGCCGGTCGCCACGTCGACTGCCACTCCTCCGGACGGTCGCTCCGCCGACCGCTCCGTCGTCGCCGGTTCCGCCTCCGCCCAGATCCGCCACCGCTGATGCCGGCTGCCACCCGAGCCCCTGCGCCTGGGAGCCTACGCCAGATCCGTGCAGGCCGCCGCCCCCATCGCCCGGGTCGCCTCTGCCCGCGCGCCGCCGCAGCCAGACTCGGCCGTTGCCAGATTTGCCGGCCCGCGCCGCAGGCCGTCGCTCCGCCTGCCGATCCGCCCCCGCTCCAGATCGGGACGTCCCCGACATGGGCTTCTCCGCGCCGCCTTCGCTCTGCTACCGAGACGTCGACGTCGCCATCGGGGCCACGTCCTCCGCCGTGGACCGCTGGGAGCCGCCGCCGCTGCGCGATCTGCCGGAGTCGCCGTTCCGGTCGCCATCGTCGCCCGGATCCCGGCCCGGGCCACCTCCGGCCGCGCCACAGCCGCTCCTCCCGCCGGCCGCGCCGTCTCCGCCTCCGCCCGAGCCGCCGCTGCAGTCGCTCTGCCTCCGCCCGCAGCCACCGCCGCCGCCGAGTCCGCCTCCGCCCGAGCCGCCGCCGCTCCTACCGCCGGCAGCTCCGCCGGTCGCTCCGCACGCCGACCGCCGCCGTCGATGCCGACCGGGGGGACCTCCGCACCGTGCGCCGCCGCTCCTTCGGTCGCCTTTTTGACCGGATGTGTTCGGTCGGTATTGGTCGGGTTTTAAAACCGACCGGTTAGTAGGGCGCAAAAAAAAATTATTTTGCAGGCATTATATTCCCGAAGGCGTTACACTTCGTCTAGCCTTGTTCCACATGGATCTGGCCGGCCGTTTCCATCCGCTGCAGCACCCTGCAACCGTTCGTCTTCTACATCGGCGTCGAAGGTCTTCCATTGGCCACCGTTTAGCAGCTCGAGGACGAGCTGCATGTCCGGGAGGGGTGTAGTGTTATAGGCGTGGGCCTTGGGCCCAGACGGGTTATTATTAGGAATTAGAGATTGATTTCTATTTGAGTTAGAGATTGGTTTCCTTGTATTAGAGATATAGTTAGAGATATGATTGGAGTTAGATTACATCTGTTAGGGGGAGCCATCTATATAAGAGGGCTACTGCATGCTATTATAATCAAGCAGAGCAACGTTTGGTTGCCGGCTTCCCTACTGAATCCCCTTCCTCTGTTCGCCGTTGCCTTCCTCTGTTTCGCCTTTTGCCCTATCCACCGCGTTCTATCAGATGGCCTAACAACCAATCTATTAAAAGGGAAGGATCTTAAGGATACATAAAATCCTGATCTTAAGGATCTTAACCGACTATTCCTAATTGCGCAAGCATGGGACTGAATAGCTCACAGGCCGACTGGGTCTGTGGCCTTGCGCCGCCGGCTGTAGACATTACCCCACTCGACGAACAGCTCTCCCTCCCTCGATGAACAGCTCGTCCGCGAGCTGAAAAGAGGGATAAGAATCCTTAAATGCGGCAACGTCCTCCCAGGAAGCATCAGTGTCGGAGAGGCCCTCCCATTGGACAAGAACTTGCCACCTATCCTGCGCCATGCGTGCACGAAGGACTCTGGCCGGTGTTGTGATGACGCGACCGTGAAGAAGCGGTGGCAACGGTGGTGTGAGGGCGGGTGGCAGGCCGGTAAACTTCTTAAGAAGATTGGCATGCAACACGTCATGGATGCATGCCGTCTTGGGTAGGTCCAACCGGTAGGCGACATCGTTCACCTTGGAGAGAATACGGTAGGGGCCAAAGAATTTAGGACCTAGCTTCCCGTGTGTGGCACCCGATAAGGTAGCAGCCTCCCGGTGATGAAGGCGGAGCCAGACCTAGTCGCCTTCGGCCAACTGGATGGGCCGATGTTTCTGATCGTAAAACTTTTTGTAAGAGTCTTGAGCCTGCTGCAGACGATTCCGAGCATCAGCCAAAAACAAGTTGCGATCCTGTAGTTCTTGATCCACTACAGTGGTGTGAGCGGTAGTTGGCTCATAGTCTCGGAAAGCCGGAGTGTCACGCCCGTAGACCACGCGGAACGGAGTAGTACACAAGGCCGTGTGGTAGGATGTATTGTAGATAAACTCGGCCCATGGTAACCAACGGATCCACTGGCGGGGCCGATCACCTGTCATGCAACGAAGGTACATAGTAATAACCTTATTGACTGCCTCAAACTGTCCATCTGATTGAGGATGGAAAGCCGTACTCATGTTGACCTTGGTACCGCCCTAGGAGAAAAGATCTTGCCAAAAATGTGAAGTGAACACTGGATCCCGGTCAGACACGATGGACACTGGCAACCCGTGCAGACGAACAATCTCGACAAAGAAGGCATGGGCAACCGATGGCGCGGAGTGTGGATGAGCCAGTGGAAGGAAATGAGCATACTTTGAGAAGCGATCCACGACTATCAAGATGACAGACTTCTCGCTGACCTTAGGTAACCCCTTAATAAAGTCCATAGAGATGTGTGACTGAACACTGGACGGAAATAATGTCCAAGGGAAATAACAATCCAGCGAGTTGTAATTGCTCTGTCTTGTTGCGTTGGCACACTATGCACGAATGTACAAATTCCTTCACCACCTGCCGGTCCTGGAGGATATGGAAGTTCTGGCTAGGCGATGAAGAGTCTTCTGAATACCCTCATGGGACCCATCATGGATTGCTGCTAATACAGTGGAGAGAAGCGGTGATGAGACCGGAATATGGGCGTGCTTGTCAAAACAGACGATGCTGTCCACCAAAGACCACGGGGCAACGAGCTTACCGGCCTCAATGTGGCTGCGCATGCTGGACAGATCCGGCTCCCTGCGTGCCACATCACGGAGGTCGTCGAAGAATGCAAACCGGGGACCAGTAATGGCGCAGGCGGCCACTGGCTCAGCTTCTCTCCTTGAAAGTGTGTCGGCTACCACATCGAGATGTCATGGCTTAAATTCCACCACAAAATCAAAGCCAAACAATTTGCTCACCCATTGGTGCTTAGGTATCGTGGACAAGCGTTGGTCGAGGAGGAACTTGAGGGCGTAATGATCTGTACGGACTATGAAAGAGCTCCCCCACAAGTATGGACGCCAATGTTGGACGGTTTGAACAAGACCGATTAATTCCCAATCATAGGCTGCTAGTTTGGTGTGTCGAGTGGCAATCAGCCTACTATAATAAGCAATGGCACCAGTGCCTTGATGAAGTACGGCGTTGAACTCGGGTCCCTGAAACGTCGCACTTGACGATGAAAACCGCGTCAAAGTTAGGCAGTTGGAGCATGGGTGCTGATGTGAGTGCTTCCTTGAGGGCGGCAAATGCCGTGTTGGCGTCCCCGGACCAGACAAAACCCTCTTTGCAAAGAAGACAAGTGAGCGGTGCTACAATTGTGCCATAAGTCCTTAATGAAACGGTGGTAGTATCCCGCCAATCCCAAGAATTCGCGAAGTGCACCCATTGAATGCGGATGCGGCCAATCCACTGCACCGGTTACCTTGGACGGGTCCATGGCAACGCCCTCGGCCAGAATGATATGGCCAAGGTAGGAGATCGACTGCTCCTTAAAAAGGCACTTAGATCTCTTTAGGAACAGTTGATGTTGGTGGAGGAGATGAAATACTGCCCGCATGTGTCGCAGTGATCTGCCCAAGACGAACTGTAGATGAGGATGTCGTCGAAGAAGACCAATAAGAAGCGACGTAGGTACGGCTGTAGTACTTCGTACATAAGGGCTTGAAAAGTTGCTGGGGCATTGATGAGGCCGAATGGCATCACAAGAAACTCAAAGAGCCCTTCATGTGTGCGAAAGGCGGTCTTCTCCACATCGGTTGGAGCCATCCGGACTTGGTGATATCCTGAGTGAAGGTCGAACTTGGTGAAGAATTGGGCCCCTTGAAACTCATCAAGGAGCTCCTCGACCACTGGGATTGGGAAATTATCCTTGATGGTCTTATCATTCAAGGCATGGTAGTTGATGCAGAGGCGCCAAGGCCCGTCCTGTTTCTTGACAAGCAAGATGGGCGCCAAGAATGCCGAACTGCTATACTGAATAATCCCTTGCTCCAACATTGTTGCGCATTGCCTCTCCAATTCATCTTTCTGAATCATCAGATAATGATAGGGCCGAACGACCACCACACCCGTGCCAGGCAAGAGATGGATGTGGTGATCGCGACCCTGAGGTGGCGGGAGACCGCACAGTTCGCTGAAAAGCACAGCGAACTCGGCCAGCAGCTCCTCCATGAGATCTTCTGTAGGCGACGCTGAGTGGAGGTGTGGCTCAGTTTTGGGTCCACGTCACTTGTCGACCAAGGCGTTGGAAGCTCATTGTCAGCGTGTTGAGGTCCCAAACAATCAAGCCTAAGGAGCGTAGCCAGCTGACCAACAGACATGAGATTCATGGATAGTTGTGGAACAAAAGAAATAGCAGGAACAAAAAACTTGGATGTGACAAGAGAACCATGATGTGTAATAGAACAAGATGTACCATCAGCTGTCTGAACGGATGAAGTAATAAGAGGTCACATGAAAAGAAGCCTCTGAATCAAGTATCCAAGGCTGAACAACACTGGAAGTAGACTAGGAAGCAGCTGAAACTAAGGCACACTTAATTGAAAACTCTGATTCAAGGACTGCAGCGGTGGAGGGCCTTCTACTAGATCCACTAGGCTGAAGATATCGCTGCTCAAGATACTTGATACTTCCATATCTCTTTGGCAGAGTGATGATGCTCAAGGCTCATCCGAAGTGAAGGAATAACACTCAGAACCAGAACTCTCATCACCTTAGCATCAACCCTTTTCCAAGCCTTCTTGATGGCATCATCAGTCCTTAAATCAGGAGGATCATCGATCCTCAAGACCAGCTGCCCTTACAAGTTACAACTGTTATGGCCGAGAAGGTCCACTCCCTGTAGTTGGAACCATCTAGCTTGATGTCAGTGGTCAAGAGGGAGTCATCCTTTGCCATGATAGCGGAGAAGAGGCCGACGAAGAGGCCCATTGCGACTGGAGGACCTGACAACTCGCCGGCGATGCAGCGTGAACAGAGGAGAGGTCGGGGCTAGCCGTAACACCTACTCCGGCAATGGAGAGGAAACTAGCAGCAACACCTGCTCCCTCTGCTCGACGACAACGAAGAAGCCACCCGCAACGCAGCATTTCCTCTACTTGACGACGTTGGCAACGACGAAGATGCAGCGATGATGGGGGTGAGGAAAACGCACCAGCGGAAATCGTCACCCGGGGTGAAGCCGTCGGCCGGGTGAAGAAACCGAGCCGCACCGACGGGATGATGAAGTCACACTGCGACAAAGCAGGCGACGCGCAATGCGCACGTTGACCGGCGGTGACGGATGAGATGAAGAGCCGCAGCCGACGACGCGAAGCACCGGCGACATGGAAGAGGCCGCTAGGCAACGGGTGGAAGAAGATGCAGGCGACACGCCGGTCGCGCCGCGGAAGATGTATCGGTGACAATGGGAAGGGGCAGGCGACGTGCCGTTCGCGCCGTGGAAGAATATGCATCGGTGATGGGCGGGTGACGGCGGGAAGGCACAGGCGACGCGCTGGTCGCACCGCGGAAGAAGATGCGTTGGCAACGGCGGGGACGGCAACGGGCTGGGTGAGGAGACTGCCGACCAGCGAGAATGCGCCGGTGACGCAATGGCGATGCTCCGGTCACTGGGGATTCGGCGGCCGCAACAGCGCTGGCTCTGATATCATGTCGAGAGAACTCAGATTTCCTTCACAATTTGCAAAAGAGAGAATACACAGTATATACAAGGATATGGGCCTCATGGGCCTAATGCTGCTATGGGCTATGCTACTCTTAACATTCCACACCGTGGTATTAACCCCATGATCCATTTTGTTGAAATAAATTGTGTGGGTCCATTTCTAAAATGTTACTGTAATGCAATCACCTGCTAATTGTTAACTTTTGTTTTCTTTATTACCATCAGAAACATTTTTCATCTATTAGCTCAGCGGGAGGTCTCTCCTCGGACAAAACACCAAGCTAAAAAGCTTTGGACCAAACTTGCAAAGTGTGATGCTGGTTCTATTGAGTTAAGATTTTGGGCTACAGATGCGAGACATGATCTCTTTTCTTGGTAAAGGAGCTTTCTTTTAACCAATATGAATATTTTAAAACGATTAGTCATTAGTGGTATTTTATATCTATATTGAGCTTAAAGCTCGAGTTGTTTGTTTTGTACCATTTGATTTTGTAAGCTTTTTAAACCTACTTTTTACAGGGCTGAATCACAGTCCTTGCATCGCTGGTCCGCCAAATATTGCCCTCTTCTGCCTGCTCCGAGGTCAACCATTGCAGCTGCCTTCAGTACAGATGGGAGAACACTTGCGTCCACACAGTAAGTTAATCGACTTGCTGAGAATATGACCTAAA
Organism: Dendrocalamus latiflorus; assembly: GCA_017311315.1. Lineage (NCBI taxonomy): Eukaryota > Viridiplantae > Streptophyta > Magnoliopsida > Poales > Poaceae > Dendrocalamus > Dendrocalamus latiflorus. Next base: position 21,084,570 of record CM029626.1, on the reverse strand, counting down.
CTGAAGAACATTTATACTAACTGCTCTTTTCGCCCAGTGGTGACCATACTGTCAAAATAATTGACTGCCAAACTGGGAAATGTTTGAAAGTGTTGAGTGGACATCGACGCACTCCATGGGTGGTATGCCTGTTAACAATGGCTTCATTTTTCTTGGTGTATTTCATTTTCTGAGTATGTGCTTGAAGCTCTTCTAAATAAATAGCCCTAATAGTAGTAGTGTGGTTCTTAATGTTTCTTTAATGATCATTGGGTCTGGGTTAAATAATATCAGTTTGTCATGCATGTGTCCATGTCGGCATATTTGCCTGTTGCCCACAAACTTATAAGTTCAGGAAAGCATTATAAAGATGTTTTACTAAAAGAGCGGTAAAAGTTTTTTTTTCAGTTTATTTGTTATTTGCCAGTATTATTCTGAGAACTTATTTATTAAGGTGCTGTTCTATTGCAGGTTAGATACCATCCATTGTATTCTGATACCGTTGCTAGCGGAAGTTTGGACCATGAAGTTTGTCTCTGGGATGCTAAAACCTCACACTGCATTGGGTCACATTACTTTTGTAACCTCTCTTGACAGACTCATTGCTATATTTTTCTATTCGTGGGTATTTCTAAAGCAACACTGTAACATTTTATTGCATTCCTTTGGCAGATAGGCCAATTGCGTCCATCGCATTTCATGCAAAGGGGGAGCTTCTGGCAGTTGCATCAGGTCACAAAGTGAGACCTTCAGGGATGAACTTGCAAAAGAATCAGTCTTCTTTGTACTTATTCCATTATTCAAAATAATATGACTTGTTTCATTATTAGTTCTTAAAACAATATGTACTAATGTTCAAAATGTGAACTTATGTGTCAGTTGTTCATTTGGGACTACAATAAGCGAGGTGAAGCTTCGGACCCACCAATGATACTAAGAACCCGTCGTTCACTGAGAGCTGTTCAGTTTCATCCCCATGGTGCTCCATATCTATTGACTGCTGAGGTAGAATTATGTGTCCTGTGCATTTACGCTTTTCCAGTCCTATGTTTGCTGTTAAAACTCATCCAGAGGTTCACTTGCAGGTTAACAATCTTGATTCTGCAGATTCAGATCTGACCCTTGCAACATCTTCTGGCTATTCAAACTGTAATTCAGCTGTATTTTTTGCAAACATTAACTCCACATGCTGTCGCTGTCCACATCTTGAGTCTAAGTTGTCATCGCCTTGCTTTATCTGGCATGCATATCTCCGGGATGATGGAAGCATATGTCTGCTTCGCAATGACTGGGCTAGTGGTTCAACCAATGTGCAGCAGAGATTGTCATCTTTAGATCAAAATTTATTGGCATCAGATGCTGAAAATGAACAGGCTGGCCAGTTGGTTACACCTATGGATGTGTGCCCCGGAGAACCAGGTGTCACTCGTGATGATAATACAATTTCTGCATCTTCATCAACTGGAATTGAAACGAATACAATCAGAGGGCAGTCTTACCTGAGCAGCAGTAATCGAAATCCAGAGATGACTGTCCATGCAAGACCTGATGTCCCAAGTGGTATGCCAATGGATTCATTCACCGCATCTAGTGGGTTAGATGCTCTAGTGTTTCTAAGACATGCAGAGGCTGGACATCACCATCATAATTGCATTGGTGGCTCACGTATCTCGGAGCTGCCCTTTTTTCAGGGTTGGTTGATGGCACAAAGCCATACAGGATTGCGTCCAGCACTTCTGAACAATGATACCCTCAGAGACCTACCTCTTGGTGGCAGTGCTGAGGCTGATTACTTGACTAGTGAATTACCATACATGTATAATTTCGAACATGTGGGTGCTTCATCATCAGTTCGAATTACTAATGGCAGTCTTGGAGGGCCAAGTCGACAATATACCTCACAACGTCATCTGATGGCCTCTGTGCCTGGGGTTGGGAGTTCGCTTCTAGGTACTCAAATTGGTGAAGCTGGTGTTCATGCTGTCTCATTAGGTATTGGGTCTGAAGTTACTACCTCTCTGCTTGCCCCTGGTGCTGCTGAATTACCTTGTACAGTGAAACTTAAAATATGGCGGCACAATATTAAGGATCCATGTGTTACACTAGAACCTGAGGCATGCCGCTTGACAATTTCTCATGCTGTACTATGCAGGTGCTCCATTGTGCTTTTGGTTTCCTTTTCTTCCTATGCTCTCCTTTGTAACACAATCCTGTTAAATCTTTTCGTCTTGTTTGCTAATGTCTTTGATGTACTACTCACAAAGACAAGTTCTTTACTTTCTTCTCGTGCTATTTCTGAACTGGTACATAGCTAGTAGTAACCAGCAACAGCTGTGTTTGGTTATGCTACAAAGCAGTAACAAATAAAATGCTTAACGCACAAATGCAGTTTTTATAGGAGTTGGTGCATCTAAGTTGCACTTTTACCATGTTTGATGAATTCTGTGATGCAGTTGAGATTTGAGACTTATTTACTTAATCTGAAGTTATTAATTACTGCAGTGAAATGGGCACCCATTTTTCCCCTTGTGGACGATTTTTGGTAGCTTGTGTGGCGTGCTTGCTGCCTCAAACAGAAGGTGACTATGGAAGCCAATTACCTGGGCAGTATGATTCTACCGGGGCTGGAACATCACCAACTCGCCACCCACTTCCCTCTCACCGAGTTATATTTGAGCTTCGGGTTTATTCTCTTGAGGAGGCAACGTATGTTTTCTTAATGCTATATTGTTACCATTTGAACTTTATATGGCTATTGTTTGTAAATGGACTAGTTAATTCAGAATTGTTTCTATGTTTTTCTTGTAGGTTTGGGACTGTTCTTGTGTCCAGAGCAATAAGGGCAGCCCATTGCTTAACTTCCATTCAGGTTATTTTCTTTCCATTTTTTGGTCAGGGTCTGGGCATTAAGGTTTTTGTGGGGTCGTTGCTTGTTTAAAGAGTCAATTGTGTGTCCCAACTTATTCCTGCCCCAACTTTATGACAGAACTACTAGGATCGTCACAAATGATTCACTATACGTGACACCTTTTGTTTTTGTCACATGGCCATTTGTCATAAAAGGCTGAATTTGTTGTAGTGGCGCAGCACAACGGTTTGAAAAGATCAAATTGATTAAGAACATCTTGTCACCAAAAAGACCCTTGTGAATCAGTTCCAGTTGGAACTTGGGACTGAGTTAGCATAGTATTTTTGCCGAAGAAACATAACCCAAGGAATGCCAAATTTGAGAATTTGTGAATGAATTTCTGTAAAAACATTTATTTTCTGTCCGGTAAGTTTGTTGGAACGAGGCTTTATCAATTCCAATGGGCCAAATGCCAATATATAACATGTACAGGGATGTCAATATGCAAAGAACACCCTAGGCTATATACATATGTAACACCCCCTCAAACCTATGATGGATCAACAGCAATAAGTTTGGTAAGGTAGAAGTTATGTTGAACCCTAGTCAGTGTATTGGTGAGGAAACCATCTAACTGAAATTTCGAAGGTATATACTGGAAATCAATAACTTGGTCTTACACCTGCAATTGTATGTACGAAACATCCACTCCGATGTGCTTGGTGAGTTTATGCTTCACGGGATCTCGAGCAATGCTGATGCTTACGTTCAGAGACTATTCTGAGCGTGAGCACCAAGACAAGAGTACTGGGGAAAAGTACCCTGCTAAGCGAGAAAGCGATGCAAAGTAGCAAATAGATACTCATCAGCAGAGTCGGCACAAAACACACGAATGGCCTAATCAAACTGAGTGCGAATCATGGTGGCGAACATATGGTAAATAGAGACTAGAGAGGACCTGACTGTGAGAGGACATGAAGTAGATCCAAGTATGACGAGAATAATCATCAATAAAGATCACACAGTATCGATGACCCCTTTTGGAACAAAGGGAATCGGCCCCAAACATCAGAGTGAATAAGGTCAAAAGGACTAGTAGAAATAGAATCGCTAGAGGGATAGGGGAGCTACAGCTGCTTGCCAAGCTTGCAACCCATACAATGTAAAGGGATGTCCCTAGAAATAGACCCAAGAATGCCACGACCGACTAGTGACGATAGGTGCGATCCACAAAGATGACCGAGACAATGGTGCCACTGAGCAAAGGAGGTAGTGGAGGACACTGCAAAACTAGAGGTAGTGGTAGTGGCTAACTGGTTGGTAGAGACAGTGGAAGGCAGATGAGCCAGTCGAGCTTTCAAAGATGTTGCGAATCATGGCGTCGAGGGCTAGTACCGTGTAGAGTCCTCGTGTGGTGGTTCTGAATGATAGATAAGTCTTTGTGTTGTCTGCACATGGTGTACATGGTGCCACATGGTGTACATGGTGCTTTTGTTTTTTGCTTTAGCATCTAGGACTTGCTTTTGCTTTAGCATCTAGGACTTGTTTTTGCTTTAGCATCTAGAACTTGCTTTTTGCTTTAGCATCTTAGACTAGCTTTAGGACATCATCTTGGACTAGTCTAGGATAGCATCTTGGCATATGCTTGGCTGACTAGCAGCCTATAAATATGTATCTCCAACCCCTCAGGTTGGTATGGCATTGTGTGAGAAATAAACAAGAGAAAATTGCCCCATCCCCAAGTGTCATCCTCTCGATGAGAGTAAGGATCTTGCTATCACCAACAGCAAGACTCCAGCGAGTAACACTGAACAGAATAAGAGTCAGACTCAAGAACAACACGACAGTCGTGATCAGTGATCTGACCAGCCGACATAAGCTGCATAGTAAGCTGAGGAATATGAGAGACTGCAGGAACATGAAAAGGAGCCGGAAAGGTTGCCTTAGACCTGCAACAGGAAGAGAGGTACCATCTACCGTTTGAACAGTGGAAGAAAAAACTGTGGGATGCACGGAAGTGAGGTGTGTAGAATCTGGTGTCATGTGAAAGGAAGCACCAGAGTCCAAGATCCACGGAGACAGGACACCTGACGAGGGAGAAGGTGGAGGCGTGGAAGATTGCTGAGAAGCAAGAGCCAGACGAGTAGAACCTGAGGAGTCTGAAGACGAGCTGACACTGAGGTGTTGTTGTGAGAGGAGTTGCTGGGTGGCATCACCAGAGGAGCCCTAGCGAGAGGCGCCAGCTCCTAAGTGGGAGGAACCTCCAGAGCCCTTTGGGGGACGTCCACCCCTGCGACCTTGGTCCCTCCTTCACTTGTAGCAGTCTCGATACCTGTGGCCGTCACGCTGGTAATAGGTGCAGTGGAGACCCGCAGTAGAAGTAGCAACCATTGGTGCGCTGGGAGCCCGGGGGGGGGGGGGGGGGGAGGTATCACGATCGATGTTGAAGAAATAGGCGAAGTAGCAGGTGCTGAAGCAGATAAGACAACCTGCATCTAAACGCGCCATGGTGACAAGTCTCCTCAGCACGCACACCCAAGGGCCTCCACCAAGCTTGGGCGCGGGTGGCGAGTCAGGAGCTGAGCACGCACAGTCTTGAACTCAGGCCGGAGACGCGTTAGGAAGTTGTAGAGATGGTGAGTCTCCTGGTGAGTGTAGAACCACACAGTAGGGATAGGTCTGGCAGACATCTGGCCCCAAAGAGTCAAACTGACACCACACCTTAGACATCTGCTGTAGAAGTCATCCACGGTGGCATTGAGCTGCTCAAGAGATTGCGCCTGGTGCACAACTGAGAGATACATAGCATCTCTCATCGGTTGGTAGTGAGCTCGAAGGCACTCTCACATAAGCTGTGTCGTTGGCAGTTGCACCATATCCATGGAGATGGCCACATGCATGCTACCCACCAGGATGGCGGTAGCACGAGCCTCGTCACCCTGCCATCGCTTGTAGGCGTGCAGCTCAGATTGGTAGCGCTCTAGGGCCTCCAGTGTAGCATTGGCGGCCTCCAGAGCCGCCTAATCTGCACTAGCAGGAGGAGCTGGTAGAACTGGTAGTGTAGGGCGAGGCGGACATGGTGCTCGCCGGTGGGATGGCCCCAGAGATGCTGGCTGTTGAGGTGAATCCTCAGGTAAACAGCCCACACCCGGAAGTTCGTTCCGTCGAACCAAACTGCGGGGAGCAGGATGGTGAAGGTGCCTTTGGCAGAAGCCATTAGTGATGACTTGACTGGATCTGAAGTTCGGAGTCAATGTGCTCAGGAGCGGAAGCCACAGGCAGGGGCTCTAGTTGGATCAGGAGCCAGAGAGAAGCTTGAGAAGGCGGAGCTAGGGTGAAGCCGAAATCACTAGCTGTACGTAGATCATTGGATCCAGAGTGAAGTTGAAGCTGGCGGCTTCATCCAAGCATAGATCAAAGGTCTGTTGGTCTGCTTCGGTTGCAGCCGACGGCGGCGGGGGTTGAGGCTGGTGTCGTCGGGGACAGCGTTTGGCGGCGGCGATGGCGTCGAGGGAGGCTTGCTGGGGTGATGGAGGAGCCGCGGGCGGCATAACCCAGTAGGTGCGGCGATAGGAAGTTTTGGTGGGTCCGGCGGTGGGGAAGCAAAGGAGCTGGGGTCCGGCGACTGACGGCCCGGATCCGGCGGCGGGGAAGGTCCAGTGGTAGGATCCGGTGGCGGCGTCCTGGATCGCAGTGGGAGATGAGTGCACGGCAGGGAGACGATAGCGGCGGGAAGAAAAAGAAAGAAATTGAGGACACGGGAAGGGTGGCGCCAGCGGCGCCAGCGGTGACAGTAGCATAACCCTAACCCTAACCTTGCTATGATACCATGTTGGAATGATGCTTTATCAATTCCAATGAACCAAATGCCAATATATAACATGTGCAGGATGTCAATATGCAAAGAACACCGTAGGCTATATACATATCTAACAAAGGTGAGACTCCTAAGCCTCTTATGTTTCTTTTTAAAGTGCTTTCTGAAGTGCAGTTCTGATCATTTAATTTTGGACTGACGTGCTGGGAAATTTTGTTCTGCATATGATATTTTCTTCATTTGCTGCAGTTTTCACCTACATCAGAACATATACTATTGGCATATGGTCGTCGTCATAACTCACTGCTTAGGAGCATTGTCATGGATGGGGAGACCACGATTCCTGTGTACACTGTCTTAGAGGTAAATATGATTAACTTTCCCTAAACTATTTCTCAATTACTAACCAACAGCTATATGAATTAATAACTATTTTACAGAAAGTCTGGCAAGGCTTCTCTCACGATGCAATTTACTTGCTATAATTTACAGTTCAGGATGACCTTGTACTTTAGAATCTAAGTCTATGAGCTAATATCTGTTAGATGTGTATTATATATCTGTGTATTTACCCCATTGTATAAGGGGTTTCTTGCATATATGCCACCTGTACATGTATATATATTGGCCCTTTGGCCACATTATGAATACAAGCGCTATTCATAACATTGTATCAGAGCCAAACCTAGGGTTTCGTTATACCTAGGGATCCGTGCGCCGTCGCCGACTCTGCACCACCGTCGCCGACTCTGTTGTCCTCCCGGCTCGTGGCGCCGCCAGATCGATCTGGTCAACTTCCAAGCAGCCGCGCCGCCCGGGTCATCTCCTCCCGAGATCGGGTCGTCGCTGAGAGGCGGGCCTCCGCCGCCTCCCGGACCGCCGCCGCCCAGATCCGAATCGATCTGGTCAACTTCCAAGCCGTCGCGCCGCCCGGGTCATCTCCTCCCGAGATCGGGTCGTCGCTGAGAGGCGGGCCTCCGCCGCCTCCCGGACTAACCGCCGCCGCCCAGATCCGCTCCCCATAGGCCGCCGCCGCCTCCCGGACTCTTGTCCGAAGCCGCCGCCGCATCTGGCTTTCTCCGCCGACTTCCGGTAGGCTCCGCCGCCCGAAGTCGCCTCGGCGCCGTCGCCCCGTCGCCGGTGCTCCCCGCCGCCGGACTGCCCGAGGCCCTCTGCTTCGTTGAGGGCTGCATCGGTCGGTTTTGTAAACCGGTCGGTCAGTCGGTCGGTCGGTCAGTTTGACTGAGAAAAAAAAGCAAAAAAAATTGTCTTCTACAGGTACCGTTTCTATTCCTCGTTGCCCGGTGATCTTCGATGGCCTCAATTATCGGGACTGGTTTCAGCACATGCGCATCCACATGCGTGGTCAGCGTCTTTGGGAGTTTCTTACGGGCGAGTTGCCTTGTCCGCCCCGTCCTACTCCACCTGTGGAGCCTGTACTCCCGAAAGATGCTTCCCAAGATGCTCGTACAAAGGCTTCTGAGGCTTTTGAGGATGCCATGGAGACTTTTCAGACTCAGTATGCTGCTTACAAGACATGGATTGATGAAGATGCTCGTGCCTCTGCTATCTTGGTTGTTAGCATGGAGGTGCATCTCACTGGTGATATTGTTGGACTGGTTTCCGCACGTGCGATGTGGACGCATCTACGCAGTCGCTACGAGCCACTGGTGATTCCTTGTACCTTGCTGTTGTGCGACAGGAGCAGTCGCTGCAGCAGGAAGATGCCAATGTGGATGAGTTCTATGCTCAGTTGTCTGCGATATGGCGTCAGATCGATTCTTTGGGGCCAGATGTTTGCCGCACCTGTTAGTGTTGTCAGCGTCAGTAGTCTCACATGGAGCTTCGCCGCATCTACGATTTTTTGACACGTCTCTGGCCTGAGTTTGAGCAGACTCGTGCTCAGTTGTTGGCTCGTCATCCTCGTGTGACTTTGTTGGAGGCCCTTACAGCTGTTCGTACTGAGGAGATTTGACTTCGTGGAGCGGGTTTGCTATCGTCATCATCATCACTTCCTTCAGTGTTGGTCGCTTCTCCGGCTTCTACACCCGCTGTGCCTTTGGTTACTTCTTCCCCAGTTGTGCCTCCACCAGTGACAGCTGCTGTTGGTAAGGGTCTTCACTGCACATATTGCAACAAGGATGGACATGTGGAACAGTTTTGCTACAAGAAGAAGAAGGATCTTCGTCGTGGTGCTCGTCCTCCGCGGGGCACTGGAGGTTCCTCCTCTCAGCCGAATTCTGGTACCCCTGACACTCAGCAGCTTCTCACATTGCTAGGCCGCATGTTTGCTTCTGCATCGTCTGGTTCTGCTGGTTCTGCTGCTCAGTCTTCCGGTGAGAGACCACCTTCTACTTCTCCTTCCTCAGGTACATCACCTTGGATTCTTGATTCTGGTGCTTCTTTTCATATGACATCTGATTCCACCTGTCTTGCTTCCATTAGTTCTTTAGCTGCTCCTATCACTGTCCACACAGCAGATGGTACCTCTCTTTCTGTCACAGGACGAGGCACTCTTTCAAATTCCTCTTTTCATGTCCCTGCTGTGTCTCATGTTCCAAAACTAACCATGCAGCTCATATCTGCTGGCCAGCTCACTGATCATGGTTGTCGTGTTATTTTCGATTCTGACTCTTGTTGTGTTCAGGATCGTCGCACGGGGACTCTAGTTGGTACTGGCCCTCGCCGCCTGACTCCCAACGGCTTTGGGAGCTTGACTGGCTTCGCCTTCCTTCCGCTGCCCCAGTCAGTCTTCTCGCCTCCACCTCTGCAGCTGCTGCAGCCTCCACCACTTCGTTTGCTCAGTGGCATCATTGCTTAGGACATCTTTGTTGTTCCCGCATGTCTTCTTTACTTCGTCGAGATCTTTTAGGGTCTGTGTCTGGTGATGCTTCTCTACATTGTCAGGGTTGTAAGCTTGGCAAACAGCTTCAACTCCCTTATCCTTCTAGTGAGTCGGTGTCTCAGCGTCCTTTTGATCTTGTTCATTCTGATGTATGGGGACCAGCTCCTTTTGTTTCGAAAGGAGATCATCGATATTATATCATTTTTGTTGATGATTTTTCTCGCCACACATGGATATATTTTATGTCATCTCGTAGTGAGGTTTTATCTATCTACAAGACCTTTGCCACCATGATTCGCACTCAGTTTGACTCTCCTATTCGTGTTTTTCGCGCTGATTCCGCTGGAGAGTACTTGTCGGGAGTCCTTCGTGGCTTTCTTGCTGAGCAGGGCACTCTCTCTCAGTTTTCTTGTCCAGGTGCTCATGCTCAGAATAGTGTGGCTGAGCGCAAGCATCGTCATCTTCTTGAGACAGCTCGTGCTCTCATGATTGCTTCTGCTGTTCCAACACATTTTTGGGCTGAGGCTGTTTCTACTGCTACTTTCTTGATCAACATTCAGCCTTCCTCTGCTCTGCAGGGTGGGATTCCAGTTGAGCGTCTCTGTGGCCAGACTCCTGATTATTCCAGACTTCGCCTCTTTGGGTGTGTGTGCTATGTTCTTCTTGCACCTCGTGAGCGCACCAAACTGACCGCTCAGTCAGTTGAGTGTGTTTTTCTTGGCTACAGTGCTGAGCACAAGGGATATCGTTGTTGGGATCCTGTTGGCTGACGGATGCGGATTTCTCGGGATGTTACTTTTGATGAGTCTCGTCCTTTCTATCCTCCTCCATCTCCTTCCTCCACTCCAGCATCTGTCGTTGAGCCGTTTTCATTTCTGACTTTTCTTCCTTCCAATCCTATAGTCACCACTCCACCACAGCCTTTGGTCTCTCCGGTACCTCCTTCTCAGTCAGCACCTTCTTCACCACCGGCATCCTCTCCCGAGTCTGCTCCTGATCTTGTTCCTTCTTATCCTCTCTACTATACTCGTCGCCCGCGAGTCGAGGTTCCTTCTGATATGCCCTCTCCTTCTGACGGGTCATCTCCTTCGGCTACTTCTCGTTATGCTCTTCGCGATCGCCAATCTATTCGGCCTCCTGAGCGTTTTGGGTTTGCTGCCGCTGCTCTTGCTGAACCGACTTCTTATCGTGATGCTGTTGTTCATCAGGAGTGGCAGCATGCGATGGCGGAGGAGATCGCTGCCCTTGAGCGTACTGGCACGTGGGATCTTGTTCCTCTTCCTGCACGTGTTACTCGTATCACGTGCAAGTGGGTCTATAAGGTTAAGACTCGCTCTGATGGTTCTCTTGAGCGTTACAAGGCTCGTCTTGTAGCGCATGGTTTTCAGCAGGAGCATGGCCGTGACTATGATGAGACTTTTGCTCCTGTCGCTCACATGACCACCGTTCGCACTCTTCTTGCTGTGGCCTTTGTTCAACAGTGGTCTATCTCTCAGTTGGACGTCAAGAATGCCTTTCTTAATGGCGAGTTGCGTGAGGAGGTCTACATGCAGCCACCCCCTGGGTATTCTGTTCCTGAGGGTATGGTTTGTCGCCTTCGCCGATCTCTATATGGCCTTAAGCAAGCTCCTCGTGCCTGGTTTGATCGTTTCTCCTCTGTTGTCACTGCAGCTGGTTTTTCGACAAGTGTTCATGATCCTGCTCTTTTTATCCACACTTCATCTCGTGGTCGGACGCTTCTCCTTTTGTATGTGGATGATATGATCATTACTGGAGATGATCCTCAGTATATCACTTTTGTCAAGGAGCGGCTTCATGAGCAGTTTCTTATGTCTGATCTAGGTCCTCTTCGCTACTTTCTTGGGATTGAGGTTATTTCTACTTATGAGGGTTTCTATCTGTCCCAAGAAAAGTATATCCAGGATCTTCTTGATCGTGCCTCTCTTACTGATCAGCGGACAGCTGAGACTCCCATGGAGCTTAATGTTCATCTTCGTCCCATGGATGGTGAGCCTCTTGCTGATCCTACTCGCTATCGTCATCTTGTTGGGAGTCTTGTTTATCTTGGTGTTACTCGCCCTGACATTTCGTACCCTGTGCATATCTTGAGTCAGTTTGTTTCCGCTCCCACTCAGCTCCACTATAGTCATCTTCTTCGCGTTCTACGATATCTTCGTGGAACTATCTCTCGTCGTCTCTTTTTCCCTCGCTCCAGATCTTTACAGCTCCAGACATATTCTGATGCTACCTGGGCTAGTGATCCCTCTGATCGCCGGTCTCTCTCTGCTTATTGCGTTTTTCTTGGTGGTTCTCTCATTGCTTGGAAGACTAAGAAGCAGACAGCAGTTTCTCGTTCGAGTGCTGAGGCTGAGTTGCGAGCTATGGCTTTGTTGACTGCAGATGTTACTTGGCTACGGTGGTTACTTGAGGATTTTGGTGTTTCTGTTTCTGCACCGACTCCTCTTTTGTCTGACAGTACAGGTGCTATTAGTATTGCAAAAGATCCGGTGAAGCATGAGCTTACAAAGCATATTGGTGTTGATGCTTCCTACATGCGGACACAGGTGCAAGATCAGATTGTTGCCCTTCAGTATGTGCCTTCCGAGATTCAGTTGGCAGATTTCTTCATAAAGGCACAAACCAGGGCTCAGCACAGTTTTCATCTCTCCAAACTTCATGTTGTTGATCCACCATAAGTTTGAGGGGGGGGTGTTAGATGTGTATTATATATCTGTGTATTTACCCCATTGTATAAGGGGTTTCTTGCATATATGCCACCTGTACATGTATATATATTGGCCCTTTGGCCACATTATGAATACAAGCGCTATTCATAACAATATCATTGTTTTGTCCACTACCATAGGTGTATAGAGTTTCAGACATGGAGCTTGTAAGAGTTCTTCCTAGCGCTGAAGATGAAGTCAATGTGGCATGTTTTCATCCTTCCCCTGGAGCAGGTCTTGTTTATGGGACTAAGGTGAGTAACAAGTGAGATCAACAACCAAGGTGGAACGAATATTTGCATTGCTGATGCTTATCGTGAACTACAGGAAGGGAAGCTCAGAATTCTTCAACATGATGGTGCAGATGCTGCAAGCATGGGGCTGAATTTCTTTATTGGGCGAAATTTGTGTGAGGTAGCACTTTCCCATTTTTTATTTTTAGGTCTTGATGTGCTTAATTGGACACATAGGCATAATCAGCTTTTGTTTTAGCCTTTTCCAGCATATGTATAAAATTTGGGTGTTACCTTGCGTGGGGTCTTGATCAACTAGGTTCAAGCATTTTAGTTAGTGTTCTATTGTATCCTACCTTGGCGAGGATTCCAGTTTACTATTTGGCTGGTATAACCAGTGCATGCTAATTTGATTTTGTGGGATATTTGGCTGGTAGCCTGTCACAAACTAAAATTGAGTGGCTGGGCTTGAACAATTAGTGTGATTTCCTCATCTATGATTTTTCCTGATGTCACCGACTGTTGGATTCTCTGGTTTAGAGCTTCCCTCTGTGTAGGGCTGGATTCTCCATGACACTGAGTGACTCAAGTCTTGTTTAGAAGGTTTCATGCTCAATAGAAACAGAACAAAAATAGGGGTCTGAGAAAAGCTATAGCTTGTAAGCAAAAGCTCTGGACTCTGGTCAGAGGGTTTTGGCTAGGTCTATATTCTTAGATAGCAGTACTAATTATTTTAAGTACACAAACACAAATATAACCATATTGATCTTAACCTCGTTAAACTCAAATCACTCGAGCCAAAAGACTTTTGGGTTCTTGTTTTTAACCCAACCGAGCAACAGACAATATGATCTTCGGTTGCTTGCTATAGCCGCGAGCTTTTTGTCCAGATGTATTGTTTGAATTGATTGTTCATTTATGCAAAATGCTATTATTTCTTGTACTTGATTCAATTATAAATTTATAATTACTAGTAGTGCTCTTAGCCACAAGAGATAAATTCATGTTTCTTTGTTTGCCATTGTAGAGGCATGCGCTCTAAGCCTGTAATGCCGAACATATGAATTACATCATATGCTTCTGGTGCTTCCCTTCCCTGGTAACTACTTTTACAACATAGGAAAAGGTTTGTTCTGTTCTCTTTCTTTAATATGTTTATGTTACGATCTTTCAAAAGAAATATGTTCATGTTATGGTGCTTTTGTTAACATTTACTTTAGTTCATTTATTAGTAATATGAAAGTGATTCTTAGGACTGAGCTACATTGAACTGCAATTGTCATGCTTGACCATTTGAGCTTTTAGCTTAAGCTTAAAGTTTTTTTGCACTATTTGAGGCCTTTTTTTTGCACTGTAGCTGCTGTAAGTTTTTTTGACGTAATTAAAATTAAAAAAATTTAAAAATAGAAAAACATGTTCTCTCATCACGGATAATGCAAAGGAACACGAGGAAAAAAGAAGAGGCAAAAAAGTAAAAAAAATAAATCAAAAAGCCAGAAAAAGATGAAATTAAGAAACTAAAATCTCAAATGAGCGCTGCCAGTTGCCATCAGCATAATCTTTGAAAATTTTGACCTCTTTACAAGGAGTCAACGTTTTTTAACCATGGTACAGCCGAGGTTTAATCATGGTATTGGTTGGATAACTTTTAAGCTGCCATGACTATTTGAACTACTATTCTTTTAAAATTATGTATTTTTTCCGGTGATTTATTAACTTGTTGCAAAGCTCCAAATTTCATGTTGAATGCAGCTTATCGGCACATGGTGACTGGTGAGTGCAGCTGACTGATCTAAGAGTAAAATACACCATAGGTCCCTAAGCTTATATAAGTTAGTCAAGGTGGGCTTTAGTTGGCACAGTGAAATGACATGGCAACTTTTGGTGTGATCCAACCTGTCATTTGAGTCATAATTATGCAAGTTGTGGACCTATTTACTCTTGATTTAATCATTGTGACAGATTTTCTTTAGTTAAATCTTTCAACTGCATGTAGTAAACTTGTGTATAATTAACATTACATTATGTATAGAGGATGTATCAGGTGGAATCAGGCTTAGTGTCAATCATGCAATCAGCCCTGCACAGCTACCCAATTGCAGACCAGCGCGCGAGATGGGTTGATTGCACGCTTGGTGGGAGAGAGTCAATAAAGCAACCAGAGGTATGGTCCAACATGGGCTCAACTCTCTGATCATATTGGGCGCTTGGATCATATGGAACCACCGGAACCGTTGTTTGTTTGATGGTTTGACTCCTAGTGTTTCTCAAGCCCTGATCGTGGCAGGGGAAGAGCGTCGACTTTGGTCTATGGCAGGGGCTAGAGGAATCTCCTTCTTGATTGCCCCCATGGACAGGTCTTGACTGCTGTTTTTTAGAAGGCGTGGCTGTTTCTTTTTAGTGTTTCGTTTGTGGTGTGTTTGTGGTGTGTGTTGTATCCGGGTTCTCGTCCCTTTTTTCTTCTTAATATAATGAAACGCAACTCTCCTGCGTTTTCGAGAAAAAAAAAGAGATGGGTTGATTGCATCCAACGCCCCAGATTGGTTGATTGCATTGAATCAGTTAGTAAACTAGTTAAACTTGATATCTAAACAATTTCAAAACTTTTCACATACGATACATAAGGAAAACATGTATTTTAAATCATGGTGTTAGGGCACCATGGTGTCCCAGTTAATACACCCCCCCCCCCCCACATATATATATATACACACACACACAAACATATATGTATATGCATATACAGACACACACACACACATATGTATATACATATACATACACATCCACATACATATTCACATATACATTTATAGATATATATCATGTTTAATGACCATCATTTAAAACATCTAAAATGATCTTTAAAATGTTTGAAAAAAGAACTTAAAAAATCACAATTTTGCAAAAATCCGAGATCTAACTCTATGTGCAAAAAGGAAAAATTTCAGTGTAGTCTACGCCAAGGTTTCAAAACCTAGAACCAGGGAAATACCGCCGGACGGCCGGTGCCGGTTACCACCCAAAAAACCAGAGAAAAACCGTTAAAAACCAGAAAAACCACTAAACACAAGTTTTCAAATTTGAAATTGGAAATTCATAACACATTCTTGGCAAAAAGCATGAAGTCAAAAACGGGAGGTGCATGCATTTTTCTAATACATCCCATTAGTGTTAAATAATATAAACATCATTAGGTAACTTTTACATTCAAAAATTAAAAATTCCTAACACATTTATGGCAAAAAAAAATATGAAGTCAAGCCCAGAAGGTGCATGCATCTTCCCAAAGTTCCAAAACCCAGAACCAGGGGGAATATCGTCGGATGGCCGGTAACTGAAAAATGGTCAAATTTCAAATGTCAAATTATGAATTTGAAACCGGTAACCGGAAAAACTGGCCGGTTAGCACCCAAAAAATAAGAGAAAACTGCTAAAAACCGGTTTTTCAAATTTGAAATTGAAAATTCCTAACATATTCATAGTAAAAAGCATGAAGTCAAGCACATGAAGTGCATGTATTTTCCTAATACATTCTATTAGTATTAAATAATGTAAACATTATTATGAAACTAATTTTTACATTCAAAAATTGGGAATTTTTAATACATTCATGGCAAAAATCATGAAGTCAAGCACGGGAGGTGCATGCATCTTCCTAATACATTCCATTAGTGTTAAACAATGTAAACATCATTAAGAAAACTAATTTTTTTTAAAAGGGCGTACCCAGTGCTGAAGCTCCCACACTATGTGGGGTCTGGGGAAGGGGATTTTCTAGGCAGCCTTTTAAATTTGAATTAAATAAAAAAACTGACGGTTTTTATTCTACCGATTGCCACCAATAGAACCGGTTACCGCTGGGATTTCGAACCATGCATCTTCCTAATACATTTTATTAGTGTTAAATAATGTAAACATCATTAGGGAAACTAACTTTTACATTTAAAATTTCAAATTTAAATTAAATAAAAAACTGCCGGTTTTTATTCTACTGGTAGAACCGGTTACCTTCAGGATTTCGAACCCTAGTCTACACCATGTAAAGATTTTTGAAACTTTTTGGGGATACTTTTGTTTTTACAAGGGTCTCACCACAAGAGGGACCCTCGAGCCTTCCATGGTGAAAGTATGCATTAACTATTCAAGATTTGCATTAGATTGTTGCAGCACCATATTATTTGGTAAATAATTAATTTGATCGCAAAGAGCAGTCAATTGTCAACCCTGTTCTAATTTCCACGTGGAGGTTAAGCGGATGTCTTGCACCCTTTTTCTCTAGTCCATTTTCAAAATGAAGTCTACATTTAGTACTTGCTTTTTTTTTATCAAACAAACTATTTTGAAAAGCTCTGCTGGTGACTAAAGGCAATGGTTAACTGCAGACTTCATCTCTGTCGAAGAGGGCCTAACTAAAAACATCAGATTTCGGGCTCCAACTAAATCATGGCAAATAATCGTCACCGAACAAAGGGATTGATGTGCAACTATTTGCATTTCTGAGTACTCTGCAAAACCTTCATACCGGTGTTGGAGACGTTGCTCTGCCTTTAGGTATGATGAGCGCAAGAAGCTCCTTATGTAGGAGAAAACAACCAAAGAAATTGCTGCCTCAGACAGCATCAGTTAGTAAGTTAATCGTTGACTGCTTGTCCTTGCCATGGTAAAGAGTAAAACTGCCGGCAAGAATATTAGTGTACATGATCGGTATATTGATGCCTGCCCCCAGGCTAGAAGGGGAAGAAGAAATGCAAAATCCTGCTATACGTGTTGCTTTGTTTTGATGTCCCAATAGTCTGGAAACAATTGGATAGTTCTTTTAACAAATTTTTTTTTGGCATTTTTTGATGCAAAACATGATGTCAAAACAGCTGTTTTCTTGGTAAATTCCTGGTGAGGGGCCACAGTATTTGACCTGGTGTTGGACCTACATATCCACTGCCTATGTACTCAATTTTGCTTTCAACTAGCTGTAGCTTGTCCTGTACTGGCTCTGAACTCCTTGCACTGTTCTTTCAGAGCCTTTTTGTTTCTCTCTACCATGTTTGTGTATGCCTCTAAATGAATTTTAACATGTTACGATTTGACAGATACAAATTATAACACAGCTACCATCGCTATGTCAACCGGTCCGCGGTATTCTATATATCATGCCAGTAACTTTTTTTTGTCTCAAAAAAGAAAATGTCTTGTTAGTACTTGGTAGTTCGTAGACCACACTACCGCTATGGACTGCGGTGCAACTTGAAGAAACCGCCACCATGGCTTAATTTCACCATGGTTGGTGGTGACAGATCGAGCGCACCTAATTTCAAGATAGGGTTTTCAGTTTTCACCTCTCGGAAGAGCATCAAGGCACCTATTGTTCGTTATGCCATGTTTTTAGGAAACTACAAAGGCATGGGAATATGATGGCCACTAAAACAAGTTAGTCGTATAAACTCGACAAATCCAGCCTTCTAAGGCCATCTCCAACGGGCTTACCTGGCAGGCGCTTGGGCCAAAATCTGTGGGGATCCGGATTTGCATCTGGACTCTATAACGAGCTAGCCTCATGACCAGTTGCCGGCTTACACAGTAGAACATTGGTGAACATTACACCTATACATACGCATAAATAAAAGGGGTACTTGATATTATGTACACAATCATAAATAGGCCTCATGGCTGGGTTTTACATAATAGGCTAACAAGCCAAATGAGTTTGTTCAGAAGTAGCAATGAAAGGAAAAATAAACCAAAATAACCTCTATGATTTAACACAGGCAATTGACTGGGGCTATGACCTAGTTCTCACCGTCATCTTCATCACCAAGCTAGATGCATAGAAATATCCTTACACCGGATCTTTGCTTCCATAGTCTGAATCCACATGTATAAGCAACCGTAAGTACAATAGTACTCAACAAGCCCTGATATCAAATGCAAGAGTATAGATGCAAGACTTGCCTAGGGAAGGTCTTAGGGATTATTTTAGCAGGAAGCAAGTTTTATCTTAGAGTAAAATGCATAGAGGGTCATTAAACTTATTTGGGTGTGTCATCTAGGTCACTTACTTTCAAAATACACGTCTAGGTCACTAATATGGTATAAGTGGGTCATTAGTCCATCCTAGCTGTCCATATTGGAATATTTCGTACGTCTGGCATGCCACGTCAGATTAAATGCTTTGAAATTAATACAAAACACCTTAAATAGTACAATTTGTCCTTTTAACCCTATTCCTGCGGTATCTCTTATTCTGATATGGTCAAATCAGGCCAAACTCGTTCACAACAGTCACTCAAGTTTTTCTCCTCTTCTTCCATCTGTATACTCTTTAGATGAAACTTTTGAGGCATCGACGCCGGTGCCGTCGGAGTGTGCCGGCGGTGACGGAGTATGACTTCATCCTTGCAGGAGTCGTCATGCTCTAGCTAGCACCGTTGGGTCTCCTTGTCGCGCTCGGGCCCTCACAGCTAGAGCTCCTCGAGTCCTCGTCACGCTTGGGGTACTTGCTAAGGCGTGCCTTGTTGTAGTGGAGTTTGGAGTCGTCATCCATTTGGTTGATGTTTTCTTTCATTTTGTTGCAATCTCCTAACAACAAAGATCATCTTTCAATCTTTCAAGCCTAAAGACCCATGCATACATTTCAGGCCACATCTGTGCATAGGTTTTCAGCATCCTTACTTGCAGGTCCATGATTACCAATAACAAATTAAAATAAGTAGCATACTAAATAGACTTACAAAATCCTATTATTCAAGAAGGTCCAAAAAAGAAACCACATATGTATCTGTTAGTTCTTCTTCTTCTTCCTGCAAGCATCCTAGCCAAGCATGGGCATGCGCACGAGATGTGCGCCTGCTTGTCGATGTGTCGGATAGCGTTCGATGACAACACACTGTGCTGTTGCTACCATTGATGATGGCCCTCTTGCATGTGCCCATGACGGCAGGTTGGTTAGCGAGGGGGCGCCGGGGGGGGGGAGGGGGGGGGGGCGGCGGAGAGGTTATTGTTGATGCAAATCTCGATGATGAAAAGGTATCACACTAAACAGTTCCAATTCAAGCATGCATGAATCTTGGTGGCGATGCCCTAAACTTGATTCCTACTGATACGATTTGAGATGGAATACATTGTTCTGGTTGGATTCGGTTAATTAGGATTTGGAATAGATAGGTTAAGTAGGATTCAGGTAAGGGGCTAATAATACATAGTGTGTTTTCTACAAATGTTCCGTCAACTGCATGGAATCCAATGTGGCATGCCACACATACGAAATATGCAAGCATGGGCAGCTATGATGGACCAATGACCCACTTATGTTAGATTAGTGACCTAGATATGCATTTTGAAAGTACATTGTCCTATATGACATTCCTAAACAAGTTTAGTGACCCTCCATACATTTTACTCTTTATCTTAAATACCATATTTATTTTTCAAGACTATAACTTAGCCTCTATAACATAAAATAAAAGTATCCAGTTTAGTTAAATTTAATGTGAGAGTGGAATCCCTCCACCTACACTCGTGGAATCTCTCCACCGGCGCTAGTGGAATCCCTCCACCTACACTAGTCCAAGACCACCATTACCCATTGTTTTATGAAAACTAACCAAGTGAGAATTTCTTCACAATGCCCGTAACCGGGGGCACAGCTATTCAAATAGATTATACACTATAGAGTTTGTATAACTTTACCCGCAAGAGATGTCTAGCTCATGTTGCTATTCACGCTTCTGTTGGCGAGAGCGATTGAGAAGGTCATCATAAGGCCTTTACCATACCTAGTCCCAACACTTTTCTCACCCGAAAGGTGAAACACCTCAACATTGGGACCATGACCGCACACCCAGAATACTCTGCTCAATAGTTTACATTTTCAATGAGGGACCCGCTGTTGTGAGGGAAATCAACATCCCTTTTTGACCATACAATTCCAACCTACTACTATGCACGGGAGTCATGTTGGAACTAACTAAAATATGACTGGTAGTTTAGAAATATATCACACGATTTGGTCCTTAATTGACTCAGACAAGACAATCCACAACCCAACTCTCATGCAATCCCTGCAACGGTCTCATACCATACACTTGCCCAATCTCCACACCATCTTGTAAAACATTTTCCTATTTCTAGTGATAACCCACGCTACCACATCCAATACCATACATTGTCCCAAGTTTTGCAATGGCAATGTTTGTGTCATATTCAAATCAACTACCAAGCATCTCTAAGCATATCCTTTGTTCATAGTGATTTACCAATGGCAAATTATTATGACATGTAGCCTATGGTGACAAGGTAGATGTAATATCAAAAATCAAGGAGGGGAATAACAGGTATCAATCGCATGGTATAGCTAAGCATCAACCTTTAATATAGAATTTAAAGCATAAGCATGCAAGTATTATTTGAAAGCAAAGTAATCACATTTGAAAACTAGGAGCAACATGATCAATCATAAGGACTTGCCTTGCTCAACAGTGGATAGGGTTGGTTCTTGATTGATCTGTAATCGAGAAAAGTAGCCACATTCAATACAAATTCAAATAAAATCTAAAAAGTATGATTTTGGCACTGATGGAAAGGTATTCAATTCTGATGAATATAGAAACAAAAATCAAGTCATTTGTTGAGGGAGAACAAGCTCTCCAATGTTTGACCCGAGAGGAAATTCCAAAAAATCCGGTGGGGCCCAATCGGATTTTAATTTTTTTCTAATGGAAACCTGAGAGGCTAATAGGTGGGACTACGATCCACATGGACACGGTCCATGTGACAGGTCACGACGTCGGGGGGCCACATGTCAGCGGCTATGGTCTAGGGACAAAGTCTACACGATGTTTTAAGTGGTGGGGCCTGCATGTCATACACTCAGACACTAAACTAGCTCTTAATTAGATTTTCTACTTACCATGGGCCCATATGTCATGCTAACACTAACCTATAATTAGCACTAACTAACCTCCATGTTAATCTGATTACCATGGGGTCCACATGCTAGCACTACTGTGCATTTTCTCTATTCAAAACAGAGGAGCCCATGGGATTGCCATGGCCGACTCAAGTCAAGCATGAGTCCATGCGATGGGTCACGATGTTAGGGGCCCACATGTTAGCGCCTATGGTCTAGGGACAAAGTCTACACGATGTTTTAAGTGGTGAGCCCTGCATGTCATACACTTGGACACTAAACTAGCTCTTAATTAGATTTTCTAATTACCATGGGCCCACATGTCATACTAACACTAATCTGTACGTAGCACTAACTAATCTCCAAGTTAACTTAATCTAATTACTGTGGGTCCACATGCTAGCGCTACTGTGCATCTTCTCTATTCAAAATAGAGGAGCCCGTGGAACTGCCATGGCCGGCTCATGTCAAGCATGACACTGGCGAAGGAAGCTCTGGCAACCTCTAGAGACTAGCAAAATGGGACGTAGGGACCATGGTGATCCTAACGATGGGGACGGCATGATAGAAGATGCACTGGGATGGTGGCACTACGGAAGGATGGTGACGATGACACTGTGCACTAAGCCTACCAAAAATTTCTATTCAATCCTCGAAATAGAGCATGGATTGAGCATCTACACCACTAGGTGATCCTATCCCTGCCAACGGTACTCTAGATGGTGCAGTGTGCCATGCTCTCCACGATGGCCCACAGTGACACGGTAAGGTGCTACGGTGTGGTAGCGCTATGGTCATCTGCCCACATGATTGGCTTGCCTAACAGGTTTGTAATAAGCTAGAGTGCATGGGAACGCAATGGCTTACCTGGAAATCAAGCAAGGAAGGAAATCAGTGGTGGTGGTGGGTTGTGGCATGCTTTGGGCTGGTGATGGAGAAGGAGGGCACATCCCTGCAACTCTGGGCCACGACAACAGAAAAGAATGGATGGGTTAGATAGAGGGGAACAAGGCAAACAAGATGGGCATGGGCTTCGAGGTCGAAGCTCACTAGAACGACAGAAATAGGGCAACGACGGTGTGGCTAGCACTACAGACAGTAACGACATTTCGTCTTTCCTGTGGGGAAACAATCAAGGGCAAGGTGAGCATCATGGAGACGAGGTTGAGGCAAACATGATGCGCAAAAAACTATAGGCAGAGGCTCACCCTAATGGTTAGAATCAATAGGCAAACGCCGGTGGCTGAAGTTAAAGAAGATGGCTCACTCAACTAAATTCCTCTCCCAGCAAGGTAGAGAAGAGGGGATTGTTGGGGGGAAATGTAGAGGAGGAGCAGGTGTGCAAGGTGACACACTCGTCTTGGCCTTAAATAGAGAAGTGAAGGTGGATGAGCGTGGTGACATGGAGATAGGCTCGGGAGTGAGATCTCGTGGCGATGCATGCAAACTTGGCTTGACGGGATGTGCTACAATTTGACAAGGTCGTGGTGCACGTGCGTAAAGGTGGGAGTGAGTGAGAGAGGCAGCATCATGAGGAAGAAAAATAGGGCCTCCCTTTCTTTCGTTAGTGAAAGGAAGAGAGGGGAGGGAGTTAGGCTACTGTTGGGCTTCAACTAACCTCATAGGCCGCAAGAGAAGAGAAAGCAGAAGATGGGCTACAGCTGTTGTGCTTGCTTGGGCTGTTCGGGCTAGAAAGAATTGGGAAGAAAGGAAGAGAGAGGAGGCCCAACAACTAGGTTTCAGCCCAAGGGGAAGAGAGGAAAGGCGAAAGGATTTGAAATTTAATTTGCATTTCAAAATTTGTTTTGGTTTTGAATTGGAAGTTTGAAATGGTTATGCAATAATCAAGTTTTAATAATTTTTGGTTTGCACATAGTTTAATTTTAGGTTTTCGCAAAATCACCTTTTGAGTTAATGTAAATTGTTTTAAATTTTAATTTCAAGGCAAATGCTTTTGGAAATTTTTGGAATACACTAAAATTTTTTGAAACCTATGAAAATATGCACACTAAAATTGGAGCCAAAAATCGGGATCTTACAAACCTACCTACTTAAAATGAATCTTGGCCTCGAGATTTAGGCTGGTCAGTGACAAGGTATGGAGACTCGGCCTTTAGGGCTTCTTCCGGTTCCTATGTTGCTTCTTTATCGGTGTGGTTGCTCCATAGGACTTTTCAAAAGTGAATTGTTTGACTCTGAATCTGGCTTTCAGCTACTTGAAGAGTCTACATTGGGCAATCCTGGTAGGTGTGATCTATCTCATGGTTGATGATCTCCAATGGCGTTTGTTCATCAGGAAGTCATAGACATTTCTTCAACTACAATACATGATAAACATTGTGGATGTTGGCCATCTCTAATGGTAGCTCTAGCTGAGAAGCTACCCCTCCTCGCTTGTCGGTGATCTGGAAGGGTCCAATGTATTGTGGTACCAACTTTCCTCGAACTTTGAATCACTTCACGCACTTCAGGGGCAAAACCTTGAGGTAGATAAAATCCCCAATCTTGAGACTCAATTCTCACTAGTAATGGTCTGCATAGCTCTTTTGTCTAGATTGGGCTACCTTGAGCCTTTTTCAGATCAGCTGAACCTGCTTTTCTGCTTCTCTCACATTGCTAGTCCAAAGATGGATCGCTCTTTTGTCATAGCTATTATTGTAAGAGAACTCTACATAGGGTAAACTCTTTTCCCAGTTGGTACTGAAGGTAAGCGCACAAGCGTGTAGCATGTCCTCTAGAATTTAATTTGTTTGTTCAGTTTGCCTGTCAGTCAGAGGGTGATATGTAGTGCTAATGGCTAGGTATGTCCCTAAGGCTTCATGAAGACTAGCCTAAAATCACTAAGTGAATTGGGTTTCATGATTTAACACAATCCATTTAGGAACTCAATGCAGGTAGACTATGTGGAGCATGTATAATATGGCCAATTTGCCTCCTCTATACGTGGTCTTGATTAGAATAAAGTGAGCCACCTTGGTCAGTCTATCCAATATAACCCATATGGAATCATATCCTGCCTGTGTTCGTGGCAAACCGGTGATAAAATCCATGCCAATTTCCTCCCATTTCCATTCTATAATCTTCAATAGTTGAAGTAGTATTGCTGGCCTCTGATGCTCGGCCATAACTCTATGGCATACGTCGCATGCGGCCACATACCTGACTATCCTTTTTCATTCTGGACCACCAGTACCTTTCCTTCAGATTCTGGTACATGTTGGTGCTTCTAGGGTGGATCCAGTAAGTAGACTCGTGTGCTTCCTTGGGAATCAATGTCTTGATGTCCTGGTTGTCTGGCACACATATGAGCTTCCTAAATCAAAGTGTGCCCTTCTCATGTATGGTAAATTCTGAGGCCTTACCTTTGTGTTTGTCATTTGCCTGAGTTGCCTTGATTTGCTCTACCAGTGAAGGTTGTACTTCCATCATGGCAATGTATCATTGGTCCACCATTTCCAGATTGAGTCGATTGAACTCCTCACGAAGCTTTAGCTGGTTTTCTCTGATCATGGTGGCGTTGCAATAAGCCTTCTTGTGCAAGGCATCTCCTACCACATTAGCCTTACCGGGGTGGTAGTGAATACCAAGATTACAGTCTTTGATCAATTCTAACCATCTCTTTTGTCTTAAGTTCAGGTCTAACTGGGTGAAGATGTATCTCAAACTCTTGTGATTTGTATAGATATCACATCGGTTACTGATGAGTTAATGCTACCATATTTTTAAGGCATGAACAACTGATGCTAACTCTGTCATGGGTCGGATAATTCTCCTCATGCGGCCTCAATTACCTAGAAGTGTAGGCCACTACTTTACTCTCCAACATCAATACACATCCAAGTCCTTGTTAGGATGCATCACAATAAATGTCAAAGCTCTTCTAGATGTCTAGTAGTACTATTACTAGGGCAGAGGTTAACCTCTTCTTCAGCTCTTGGAAATTCTGTTCACAATTCTCAATCCAAACGAACTTTTTCTCCTTTAGTAGTTGAGTGACGGGGTCTTGCAATTTTGGAGAAACTCTTGATGAAATCATGGTAGTAACCAGCCAAACCAAGGAAACTCCTAACCTCGGTCATGGATGTGGGTTGCCTCCAGTTGAGACTTTAGATGGATCTACAGCAACTCCTTCGACAGACATGACATGTCTTAGGAAAGCAATTTCTTTTAGCAAGAATTCATACTTGCTGAATTTAGCATAAAGTAGATGTTCTCTAAACTTCTCTAAAACTAGTCTCAGTTGCTTCTCATGTCCCTCAATTTTGGAGTAGACAAGGATGTCGTCAATGAAGACTACCACATATTTGGCTAGATACTCCATAAATTTTTTTCATCAGGTTAATGAAGTACGAGAGGGTGTTAGTCAGTCCAAACGATATAACAGTGAACTTGTATAATCCGTATCTAGTTGAGAAGGCTATCTTAGGAATATCTTCCTGCCTAATTTTTGAACTGATAGTAGACTAATCACAGATCAATCTTGGAGAACACATAGGTTCCCTTGAGTTGGTCAAACAGATCATCTATCCTAGGAAGAGGGTACTTATTTTTTATGGTGACCTCATTGAGGGCACAATAGGCCACACACATCCGGATGCTACTATTCTTCTTCTTGACGAATAGTACAAGCGATCCCTAGGGCTACGAGCTTAGTCTCCCAAATTCCTTATCTTGTAATTCTTTAATATGCTTTTTCAATTCCATTAGCTCGTTAGTAGGGATACAATATAGCCTCTTGGATATAGGTGCAGTACCAGATGCTAGTTCAATGATAAACTCTAGGTCTCTTTCTATAAGAGTGCCAGGTAAATCCTTTCCAAAGATGTTGAGATACTCTCCTACTACTGGTACATCCTCTATTGCAACATTCTTCAAGCTATTCACCACAACAACATCCTAAGGTGAAGTGCTATTGTGAACTCCACTTGAATCCCTTAGGTATTGACCAAGGTCACTAGTCTGATGGCACAAGACCCTGATACTTGGACAACCAATCCATCCCTAGGATCACATCCATGACTTGGGAATCAAGTACTATCAAGTTTGCTAGGAATTCCACTCCCTCAATCTGAATCTTTGTTCTGGAGCTTATTAACTGGGCCTCTGAATCTTTGTTCTTGAGCTTATTAACTGGGCTTTCAACTTATCCCTAGATGACAGTACTATTTGGGGTTCCTAAGCAGAAAAATAGGCATTTGGTTCCTCTTGATGAAACCATTGGAAATAAATGATGCGAAACTCCATAATACAACAGAATGGTAGTAGGTGCTGAGTTGATAGGGAACATACCCAATATGACATTCGAAACCTCCCGGGCTTCCTTAATGGTGATGCGGTTGACATGGCCTCTACCGAAGGTTGGTGCTGATCTGGCTGTCTGAGGTGTTTAAGGCACTCCTCAGCCTGCTGCAGGGGTCATTTGTGCTCTAGCCAGGTGGCTACCATGTTGGTTCCAATCAGGGTTCGCTGTTTCTGGGGGCATCCATTGGCATAATGCCCCTAGTTACCGCAGTGGTAACAAGTGACTCTGGCGGTTGAGTTATCGCTTGCCTACTGGTGACCTCCCTTGGTGGGGGTGTGGAAGATGGGGTTGGCATGGAGTGGTGTTGCGATTGGTGCCCTGGGCAGTGCATCAAGGATGAATCTACCAAGGGTGTAATATCTTCCTTGGGCCCTTTGGGAGCTACCCTAGTGAACTCCCTAGTGTGCTATCTGGCGTTTGCGATTGTTCTCAAAGATCTTGCGCTTGTTCTCTTGTTCTCAACTACAAGAGCCTTGTCCACAGGGTGCTAGAAGCCAGTAAAGTCATGAGAGCATAGTTACATCGCTATCCCTTCTCACAAGCCCTCCAAGAATCATTCTTGCTTCTCCTCATCATCTTCTATATCAGCGGGGGCATAGCAAGACATTTTGTTGAACTTGGTGAGATACTTATGCATTGTCATGTTCCCCCACTTTAGCTCTCGAAATTCATTCTTTTTTCGACCTCATGAGTTCAGAAGGTGTAACATCCTGAATTTAGTTCCAATTTGAATGTGCATGATTTTCACGGATTCAAAAGCTTTTGGTTGCATATAAAAATTTTCCAAAAGAATTTACCTTGTAATTTAAAATTTAATATAATTCCCTTTGCTCAAAAATCAGATTTGCAAAAAACTTAAAATATGATTTGTGTGCAAACCAAAAATAATTTAAAACTTATGTTGCAAAACCATTTTAAAATTCAAATTCAAACTCAAATCAAATTTTGTAATGCAAATAAACTTCCAAACCTTATTTCTAACCCTCTCTTGTTTGGGCTAAAACCTAGCCAGCTAGCCTGGCTCTGCCCTCCTTCCATCTCTTTCTCTCCAGCTCGAGCCGACCCAACCGTCACCACCCTCTCTCTTCTTTCTTTTCCTATCTAGCCCACCTCACGGCTGAAAGATCAAGCTCCATTAAGTTGGTTTTGGTGATAATGACAAATACAATTGTGATATTTTGATGATAATGACAAATGCATTTATGAGGCTAACCTTGTTTATTGATTATGATATTACTTAGTCTCATTTGGATGAAAAGATGAAATCAAATAGGTACGCATTCGAAATCACATTATTATATATTAGTGCATTCCTCAGATCCAAAATAGATTGAATTCCATAAATAGTCCAAAATGAATATGTGCATATGCCTTCATTACACATACTTGTATGCACACATTTAGGGGGAGTTCACTCTATGTTTTGAGATTTCATAAGTATTGATACATGTTTCCTTTAATACACATATTTACGATCTTTACTTTGAAACACATCCTTTGATATATATAGCTTGTGTAGTTTATATGTATTTATTTGCAATCGGGTTGTTATCTAACTTCTCCATCATATGTTAATGGTTGGAGGATTAATGACAACCGGATAAGTAAGCCTTATTTAAAGCTTATCTTAGAGTATAGAACTGTTGTGTACATGTTGTAAACTCGCAAATACAATCTTTATCTCATTATGTGTTGAGATTGTCATGAATTACCAAAAAGGGAAGATTGTAGAATCTAGTCCCTCCATTATATGTTAATGGTGAAGTTTGGTAATTGATGTAAATTGGTTTGTGGACTAATATTTTCCATGAGTTGGATGAATAGGTTAGGTTCCACAAATGAGAATGACTTAGGATGACTTCATGTGTTAAAGATTATCAAGTCTAGATGGAAGATGGCTTCATGTGTTGAAAGCCATCAAAAAGAAAATGTATCATGAGTTGATGTATGTCCAAGAGGAGATGAACATGTGTTGATCATCAAGTCAAGAGAAGACCCATCATGTGTTGATGGAGTTCAAGAAGTGGATGCATCATGTGTTGATGCATGTCCAGACGATGATCCGAACTTGAAGTGATGGTGTGTGTCATCAAGCTTTAAGAGGATGCTCAAGGCAAAGGTATGACTAGTTAGGGCTAAGGATGTATTCCTAGTCTTTTATTGGTCTTGGTATTTAGTTGGAAGACCGGGTTGTTAGTATAGATTGTCATGCAATTAAGAGGGGTCATGTCTAGTAGCTTAAGTCTCATCATGTGTTGATAGCTCAATCTCACTTTCTCTAGCTCTCTTTATCATGATGCTTATATTTGCGAATGTGTTTTGCAAATAGTTGAAACTCATGTATGAAATCTTTGTAACATGGGACTATACATTGCGAATGTATTTTACAAGTGTTTGAAGTCCATTTTCCTACTCCTTGTGGTGTGAGGCTTATATTTGTAAATGTGTTTTGTAAATAGTTGAAGCTCATAAACAATCCTTGTATCATGTGATTTAGGTTTGCGAATGTGTTTTTGCAAATGTGAGGATCCATGTTCCTATTTTTTGTGTCATGATTTTAAAAGTGTTCAAATATATTTTGCAACTTGTTGGGAATCATGTTTGGTTCTTATGTACATGATATTATAGTTTGCAAATGTGTTTTGTAAAATCTGTTGAAGTTCTGCACTTGTTAGGAAAATCGGAACTGCCGCTGTGTATGTAGTGGTACTACTGGATGTCGGAAGTACTGGCTCCGTGTGAGCGGTACTACCGGACATTAGAAGTAGCAGCGTGTGTTGCGTGGTACTACCAGATCTGAGTGGTCCAATTGGCTTTGTGTGAGCGGACCGTCCAGCCAGAGGAAGTACCGGCTCTGTGTGAGCGATACTACCGGGAGGCAGAAGTACCGGCGTGTGTTGCGCGGTTCTACCAGACTTTGAAAGTTCCGAATTTTCCCACAGTATGTTTTTCCAGAGAGACACCTGTGTGGTGGTCTTCTTCTCCCTATGAGAGTGGTAGTTCCGCATAGTGAAGCAGTACTTCCGATGAGAATGAACGACGGAACTTCCGATTTTGACTGTAACGGCTAGTTTTTCTGACCGTTGCTAGGGGAGCGGAAGTACTGACATTATAATGGCGGTACTTCCGATTTTCCTAATTTTTTAGGGATTGGCTCCAACAGCTAGTTTTCTTGTATGGCGTATAAATATCCTCTTGTGGCCGGTTGGAGGTATGGTTGCTTGACCTATTTATATTTCCTTGAGCTAGTGTGAGCCTTTCCTCTCAATTGTGCATGTGTTGCACCTTGTGAGTAAGGATAGTGATCTAGAGTATATGTGTTGAATCTAGAGTTGGACTTAGGGCCTGTTTGGGACTGCTCCGCTCCAGCTTTTTCAACTCTGCTCCAAACTTGTCTAGCCAAACGGGTCCAACTCCAAGAACTCTGCTCCAAAAAAAAGGTGGAGTTGAAGGCCTACTCCACATTTTTTCTGGAGCTCCTCAAGGGGTACTCCAGAAACTGAAGTTTTGTATCTCCTCATGGAGTTGGGAGAAAATTACCCACCACTGCCATTACTTTTCCTCCATACCGATTCGTTTCTTTTCCTCTCCTCCCCACCCACCGCGCGGCTCCTGTCCTCCCCACCCACCCGCGCGCTCCTCTTTTCCCCACCCAGAGCGGAGACCCACGCCGCTCCTCTCCTCCCCACCCAGACCCGCGCCGCTCCTCTCCTCCGCCCCCCGCCCGCGCCGCCCCTCTCCTCCGCCCCCACCCGCGCCGCCCTCTCCTCCGCCCCCACCTGCGACGCTCCTCTCCTCCGCCCCCCCACCAGCGCGACGCTCCGCCGCCCTATTCTGGCCACCACCGGCGACGCTCCAGCGACGTGATGGCTAGGATGGATAGATCCGAAGATGCTCCTCTAGATGAATCCGAAGATGCTCGTGGATCTGCTCCGGCACCGGCGCCGAGAGTTGGGCTACCCCGACCCCTTCAGCAGCCGTCGGCGGCCGGCTCCGGCCAGCGGCCAGGTGTCGGGACCCCGGATTTCCGAACCCGGACTCTCTGTGTATTACTGCACTAGTCCCAGATCAAAGCTAGTGCACACAGTTAAACAGAAATGAATACATAACCAGCAACGCTTTATTACAATATTAAAGAGTACAGACCGAAAGGTCTCATTATTACAATTGAGGTTTCAAGACCTCGCACACACAAAACACAGCGGAAGCAAAAGATAAACTCGGTGAAGACCCATCAATACGCCACAGGCAATTGACTGGGAAGCGCGACCTAGAACTCCTGGAATCCTTCATCGAATCCACCCGCGAAGAAGTCGTAGTCGCCTTCTTGAGCTTCGTACTCCTCTGTTTATTATTTTTGAGTGTAGCATGTGAGTACATAAAGTACTCCGCAAGTCTTGGGGAAAATGCAATAGATGCAAGGCTTGACAAAGGAAGGCTATATGGTTCTTTTGCACAAAGCAACATTTTCATTCAATTACTTCTAATTATTTTCGAAGGCATCAATTTAATAAAGTAAATGTTTTAGCAGAAACTATCCTTAACTTTCTAGTGAAGGTTCCATCTACCAACACTAGCCAATCAATTACAATTGGTCAAGTTTAAAACTGCGGGTTCCATCCACCCTCTCTGGCTCCAACCGCCATGATACCCTTCCGAGAGTTCCCTCCACTTTCGGAATACAAAAAACTTTGATTTTAAAACCAAAACCAGAAATCTACCATATAAATGCATTCCTTGCCCGCCCTTGACCGTGGGCACGGCTATTCGAATAGTTTTACACTCTGCAGAAGTTGTACAACTTTACCCACAAGAGATAAATTATCCTAAAAGTCAACACGCTTCCTTTGGCATGAGACTCAGATAAAATATCACAAAGCCTTTACCTTACTCTAATCTAGCTAGATACCACCCGCTGAGGTTTCACCGCAGGTAGGCTAACTGCCCGAACCGAAGCCCCCTCTTGCGCCATATGAGTATAGTAAATCCCTGTCCCTCACTGTGAATAACCAGTCCATCCCTGGCACCCACTTTCCACTGGTGGCACCTAAACTAGACTATCATAAGTTAGTCAGCTAGGTCGTACCCATATAGACTTGTGGTTGTACGGTTAATGCTCAGTCTGGACAAACACAAGCGCCGGTCCTTAATTGACTAGGGTGGAACATACACTTAACAAGATCTCGTGCTTGCTGCACCAACCCAAACCAACCATCCACCCTAATCTAAACCAACTTCCACATTTCATTTTATTTTAAAAGAGCAGTGGCAACTCAAATTACCACTAAACTTTAGAAACACAAGGTTATTACAATAAATCATAATTTCCCATTTTGAAGATTTCAAGGGTATTACATAGCATGACTAAGCATTATACTACCATTCTATTATTCACAATTGATTATAATACTCTCACTAAAGAGCCAAAGGAAATCCTAGGGAGACAAGGGTACATGGCATTCAATTTCAACTGAGGGCATAACAAAATTGGGGTAACTAATACTGTAAGATTTGAACTAATCTTGTATGTAAATAGCAATGCACATAATTTAAAATAATTAAAACATTTCAAAATCATAGGTTTGAGATTATCAAAGGAGACTTGCCTTCTTGTGCACTGGTTGGTCCCTCTTGCTGCGGTTCGACAAACCCTTCGGCGACGTCGGGTTCTACGCGCGAAACGACAAAACAAACAAAATAAATTCAAATAAAATTCAAATAAACTCCAAAAACTGCAAAACCAGAACCAAAAGATAGAGCTCAATTTTAGATGAATTTAGGAAAAAGAATCGGCTCAATCGGAGTTCGGATGAAGGAGAACAAGCGATCTAAAGTTTACTGGGCGAGAAAATGCTGGAAAATAGCAAAAGTTACTGTTCACCCAAGAGCAGCACTTTTGGAGAGACGGCTAGCGTCGGCGAGAGGAGGCATGGGTGGTGAATCTAACTAGAAAAATGGGTTGCTAGGGACCCAAGGCACACATAGGAAGCGACGGCACGCCAAACGGAGAACGATGACGGCACGAGCGCTACAACGACATGGTTAGGAGAGAGGAATAAAACCCGGGCATAAAACATGGAGAAGTAGGGTGAGCACAGGCTAGAACGCGGCTTGGCGAATCTAGGAAAATTGACGGCTCAGACAGAAACCCACCGAAGACGACGCAAACGACGTTTGAACGACGTCGGGAAGGAAAAAGCAAAATCTTGATATCTTGGTGCTCGGTGAACGAAATCTAAAACCATTTGGAGGGTAGCTACCTGGGATGGTTTGGCACAATGTGACGCGAACAGATTGGGGAAAACACCACCGGATAGATGGGGACATGAGATGCCATTGACGGCCATAGCGAGGTTCGGAGGCAAAAATTTGTAGAGGTTTTTCGGGGAAAAGGAAGTGAGCACGGCGTAGAACACGACGAGGCAAGTCTAAGAAAAATTACGGCAAGGGCTAAAGCTTACCGGAGGCGACGAATCGACGTCGGGAAGCGCTCTTGACCTAGATTGGGGAAAACTCGTTTCCGGGAGATTGGCTGCACCAAAACCAAATTAACTTGGCAAGAAGGTAGATGGCATATGATGGCACAATGTGACGCGAAAGGATCACAGAAAAACGCACCCGAATAGCTCGAGACGCGACGAGCAAATTCGGGACCGAAGAGCCTCGATGCCGACGGCGTCCTGACCTTTGAGGGGACTTGCCACGGCTTGGGATGGGTTTAGAGGGGTCAAGGGGTCGTATTTATAGGCTTGGAAGAGGTAGGAACCGGCTCCAATTCGCGGATTTCGGTTTAGAGTCCGTTTCAGAAAATAGGAGATAAAAGGCAAACGGATGAACGAAATAGAAAGAGGTCAATTGGGATGGATTCCTTGCGTGATTTGGCACAACTTTCCTTTTGGGAGGACATTGAAATAAGGTCCGGATTGAAAGTTATGAAGAGGGAGAAAAATGGAAGGAAAACTGCACGTACAGGAGAGATCGATCGAGTCTGTTGCGCCATGGGGAAGACGAGTGAACAGTACCCGCGGGTACTGCTCATTCTCTCTACTCTCTCTTTTTTTTTGGAAATTTAAAATTGAGCTCAAACAAACTCCGAAAAATCCAAGAAAATGCAGAAAAATTCCTTGTGACACAAGGAACACAAATAAAATACTTTTGGCAAATTTTAATATTTAATTTAATCATATTAAATCTTTTTAATTAATAAAAATTCCAATTAAGCTTTAATTAATTCCAGAAAAATCAAAATGGTGAATTTTATTTTAAAAGCTTCAAAAAGGCTCTGAAAATCAGGATGTTACACCAGGCGCGGTCGTCCAGCGCCCAGTCGAGGTCGTCTAGCGTCCAGGGGCGGGCGGCCACTCAGAGGTGGCTGCAGGTGGCCTGATGTCATCTGATCAAGAGAATGCTTGAACATATGATGCTTGAACATATTGCAATTGTCATCTGAATGCTTGAACATATGATGAGTCTGATGTCATCTGAATTGCCGATCAAGAGATGTCTGTGGATGTTTAATTTTCCTATGATGAGTATGATTCGTAAAGCAGCAGAGAATTGTAATTTTATATTCCAATGGAAATGATGAACATGTTGATTTTATATGCCAGTGGAACACTACTGCTGTTCTTTTCATTATTGCATGCAAATTCCTATGGATATGAGTCATAAAATCTGATTTTTCTTTGAGACTAATTCAGTTTGTCTATCCTGGGATTTGGGAGGCGATTAGGTAAATTATGGTATATTGATTGTGTTTGAAGTGTGAAGTTGGACATTATCTGATTTTTCTTTGAGATATGGTGATGTTTGTTGCTTGCTTCAACTCAGAATTTGAACATATCATGCAGTTCTGGATGTTGATTGCGGTAAATTGAAGAAATATGGTGGCCCATCTTGATACACTTTGAGTTTTGATGGCAAAATTATGTGGCTGGTAGTGTGAATTTGGAATTAAGTGATGGCAAAATTATGCCCATGGTTGATTGTAAAGAACAGATATTTGTATTGTAATGTTTTTTTAAAACATCTATGTGTGTCGTGTCCTAATCTAAATGAAATATAAAAAGATGATAATCAATAATCATGCAAGTTCATTCAAGCATAATTGATTACTTTATCCACTTGGACTTTGCTCGCTTCGATCATGATCCAAACTTTGTCCCGACAATACCCGAAAGGTATAACAAATATGTAGCTCCATCAAATGGGTCTACTATGGAACCCAACACTCCTACTATGGATGCATTCCGTGATGAGTTGGCAACCACTATTTCTCTAGCTTGGAGCTAGAATTATGTATCGGAACACTTGCATTCGTAGTCATTTTGGTTTAAACTACTCTCTAGTTATCTATGGACAATTAATTGTATTCGAATGATGGACTTTGTTAATTATCTGCCGTGCACGTTGCAATTTATGGGACAAAAGGATGGAATTATTTGACCAAAATATTTGTTTTTTGGTTTTCTCGAATAAATTAATTACGATTATAATATTTTACATCATATTTCAATTGGCAACAAAAAATATTCAGTTACATATGCTCCGCACACATTAAAACATACACCAAACATCATTCAGGGGCACATTGGACTTTTCTCAGGGAAACCTCACATTCCTGGAGCTGGAGCTAGCTGCGTGCCAAACAGGACCACTTGCTCCAGGAACTCCTCAGTGGAGCTGCTCCATGGTGGAGTTGGTGGAGTAGAGCTGGAAAAACTGGAGCAGAGCAGTCCCAAACAGGCCCTTAGTGTCCATTTGAGCTTGTGTATTCATTGCACGTGGTGAAAATCATGTAAGGGGCTTGACTTATTACTCTTGGAGTTTGCTGACTCCTAGACGGTGTTGGAGGTATCATGCGTAGTAGCTTCTCAAAGAAGATTGTGAGAAGTCCCGACGAATTGTGAGTGGTGTGGTGCTTGCCATATCCGGAGTGGAAGAAGAGCAATATTAGTGAATTGAGGTGTTTTGGCTTAATTTGTGGAGCCGGTCCAATTCGTTTGGGCTAACCTCAACGTGGACTAGGGGAGATTGGCAAGTCTCTGAACGCCACGGTAAAAAGATACCATGTTTTTGTGGTTTATTTTGTTGTGCTCAATTTACTTTCAAGCAATTTACATCGATACAATTAAATTGATTGATTGTCATCCTAAGATTGCAAACACTTGACATAGACTTAGGTTGTTGATGCACTTAGGGAATCTAGTTGATTTAGACTTTGTTTGTGCTAAAACCAATTTGATTTAAGATTCCGCATTATATTCTTGGTTTTTAGTCAAATAGCTTAAATAGAATTAATTTAATTGAAATAATTTTTAGAAATGACTATTCACCCTCCCTCTAGTTGGCCTCCTCGATCTTACAATGACCCACAAGCAAGCTGAGCCCAGCAACAGCAGCAACAAATCTCTCCCTCTTTCACACACTGACGAGCGAACCCCAGTCCTACCTATTAGGCCGAGAGGAGTAGACATTGTATGCCTATCTCCTCACACTATCTCTCTTGCTTACTGCCGCTTGTACGCACATGCGCCATGCGAGTCAGAGCAGATGCTGCGTCAGCTCCTCAACCTCGAGCACACCCAACGTGACCTTGTAAAGTCACAGGCCATCCCGTCGAGCCAATTTTATGCATGCCATTCATGAGATCTCATGCCCAAGCCCATCTCCATGTCACCGCACTCATACTCCTCCCCTCTATTAGTCCTTGCCCAAGTGTGTCATTTTGCTCACCCAACTTTTCCCCTCCTCTCCACCTCGGGTGGAGAAGACTCTTGCCCACGAGCCATCTTCTCTAACTCTACCCGTCGGTGCCACTCATTGATTCCGACCATTGGGGTGAGCCTTTGCCTCTGTTTTCTTATGCATCGTGGTCGCTTCACTCCCCTCTTCCTCATCCTCACCTTGCCCTTGCTTGTTTCCCCATAGGAAGGACGAAATGTTGCCACCGTCCAGAGAGCAAGCAAGAGCATGCCCACACTGTTGCCACCTCACTCTACTTGTTCGGGTGCGCTTTTACCTCGGAGCCCATGTCCACCTTGTTCACCTTCTTTCCCTCAAACCCCTCCATTCTTTTCTATCATCATGGCCCAGAGTCACCATAACGTGTCCTTCTTCCCCATCGTTGGCCCATAGTATGCCCTGACCTACTGTCACCACCGATCTCCTTCCTCGCTTGGGTTTCAAGTGAGCCCTTCCATTTCCTTGCATTCCAACTTTTCACGAACCTGTTAGGCTAGCCAATCATGCGGATAGATGACTGTAATGCTATTGCGCTGTAGCACCATGCCACACCATCATAGGTCACCGTGGAGAGCATGGCATGTTGCACTATCTAGAGCACCGCTGGCAGGAATAGGACTGCCCCATCACGTAAATGCTCAAGCCCCCTTTTATTTCAGGGATTAGGTAGCATGTGGTGCATGCCCTCGCCTACAATGCCACCGCTTGTCGCCCTTGTAGTAGCACCGCCGCCTCAAGCCATTTCCCGCCACACCATTGTCTTCATTAGGGTCACTGTGGTCTCCATATTCTATTTCACTGGTGCCAAGCTCGGCCCAAGCTAGCCATGGCTCCCCTGTGCACTCCTCCATTTTAAACAGAGAAGAAGCACAAGAGGCACTAACTTGTGGACCCCACGTTAGATTAGGTTAAGTTAATCCGATAATCAGTTAGTAGTTAATTAGGTTGTTAATGTTAGTGTGACATGTGGGCCCATGGTAATTAGGAAATCTAATTAGAAGCTAGATTAAAGTCTAAGTGTGCAACATGTAGGCCGACCACTTAACACACCATGCATAGACCTAGTCTGTGGACCCAAGCCCATCACATGGACCAAGTTCATATGGACCATGGCCCCACATGTCAGTCTCTCAGGTTAGTTACAAAAGTTGTTTTAATAAAAATAATAAAATAAAATAATCTGAGGACCCTTCCTATCAAAAATTTTAGATTTTCTGGAATTTCCTTTCGGGTTAAACTTTGAAGGGCTCGTTCTCCCCCGTTTTAAACCTAAATGACTTTAATTTTGTTTATAATTTCTTATAAATTCAAAATAGTTCCAACAGTATGAAAATCATAATTTATAGAGTTTATTTGAATTTGGGTTGAATTTGTGTGCTTTTTGTGATTATAGGCTTTGACGCTTTGGACACCCTTATCACTGCAGATCAAGAACCAACCTCTATCCAATATTGAGAAAGGCATGTCCTCATGATTGATCATGTTGCTCCTAGTTTTCAAAAGCAAATGCTTCACTTTTAAATATTAATTGCATGCCTATGGTTATTTATTAAATTCTATTATGGGAGGATCCCTGTGCTAAGCCCACGACCACTTCGGAGCGACGACACTCGTTGGAAGGTCTACCCTGAGCCAAGTCCATGAGTCAACCTTGGCGAGGTCCGTGAGGCCAACATCGGGATGGAGTCTGAAGCCAGCCATAAACCAACCCTAGAGTCCCAGACGTGGTGGGACCCACGTGGGGCAAATGTGTACATACCCCTAGGAGTAAGCTAGGCCATCCTGGTTGCCCTCTGGACTCCACCCCAGACTCCGTCCACGTGGAGGCCCTCTAGATTCCGCCGCTGACTCCACCCCGGACTCCACTTTGAATTCTACCCCGAACTCCGTCTACGTAGATGTCCTCCAAACTCTGCCCCAGACTCCAACCACACAAAGGTCCTTCAAACTTTGCCTCAGACTCCATCCACACAGAGTTCCTTTGAACTCCATCCTCAAGGAGGTCCTCTGAACTCTACCCTAGACTCTGTCAGCGTGAAGGTCCTCTGAACTATGCCCTGGACTTTGTTCAAGTGGAGGTCCTTTGCACTCCATCCGCATGGGGGTCCTCCGAACCCCGTCCACACGGAGGCTCTCTGGACTCCACCCTGGGTCCGGACCACTCTGTGCCCCTAGACCCCTGTCTGGGTCCAAACCACTTTGCGTCCCCAGACACCCTTTGGGCTCGAACCATCTTACTGACATTGGCTCACGGACTTTACCAAGGTTGGCTCACAGACTTTGCCCAAGGTGGCATAGGACTTGGAACCTTGGACCCTCTTTAGGATTTTGTCACTTAGAGGCTTGAACCCCTTTGGGATTCCACTACAAGGCAGCCTAGACCCCCCGAGTTCAGCCTTGCTCCGTGTCCTAGACCCCCTCCGGGTCGCACGTCCGGACCTCCTTTGGGCCCCCAACACGCCTCAATGGCTTAGCCTTGATGTGGTTCAACTCAGCATCATTGGCTTTGCCTCAGTCGAGCTTTACTTCACCTTGATGGCATCTCCTAGATTAGAGGCTCCCGCTAGTGCGACGGATCACCTCAGCGAGCTCCAACATGCCTCGATGGCTCAGCCTCAGCGTGGTTCAATTCGATCTTGATGGCTTCGCCTCTACTGGGTTTCGCCTCACCTCGATGGCATATCCTTGACTAGGGGCTCCCCTTACGATGATAGATTCACCTCGGTGAACTCCAACACACCTTGATGCTAAGTGTCGATGTGGTACAACTCGGCCTTGATGGCTCTTGCCTCGGCTGAGCTTCACTTCTCCTTGATGGCATCTTCTCGACTAGGGGCTTCCTCTAGTGTGATGGATCCAGCTCGATGAGCTCTTAACATGCCTTGAGGTCTTAGGCTCGGTATGATTCACTTCGGCCTCCACCTCTTGCCTCGGTTGAACTTTGCTTCACCTTGATGGTGTCTCAACTAGGAGCTCCCCCGAGCTCTACAAATTCGCCTCGGCGAATTCCAACATGCCTCTATGGCTCAGCCTCAACGTGGTTCAACTCGGCCTTGACGGCATCACCTCGACCAGGCTTTGCTTTGCCTCAATGGTGTCTCCTCGATTAGGAGCTTCCCCTAGGGCAACGCATTCACCTCGGTGAACTCCAACACACCTCAATGGCTCAGCCTTGGTATGGTTCAACTCGGCCTCGATAGCTTCGCCTCAGCCGGGCTTCACTTTTCCTCAACGACGTCTCCTTGAATAGGGGCTTCCCTTGTGCAATGGATCCACCTCGGCGAGCTCCAACAAGCCTTGATGACTCAGCCTCGGTGTGGTTCAACTTAGCCTCAGCAGCTTCGCCTCAGTTGGGCTTTGCTTTGTCTTGACGGTGTCTCCTCGACTAGGGGCTCCCCCTAGTTTGATGGATAAACCTTAGTGAGCTCTAACATGCCTTGAGGGCTTGGCCTTGGCGTGGTTCACTTAGGCCTAGACGGCTCTTGCCTCGGTCAAGCTTCACTTTGCCTTGATAGTGTCTTCTCAACTAAGGGTTCCCCCTAGTGTGATGGATCCACCTCAGCGAGCTCTAACACACATGAGGGCTTGGCCTCAACGTGGTTCACTTTGTCCTCAACAACTCTTGCTTAGACCGAACTTCGCTTTGTTTTGATGGCGTCTTCTCGACTAGTCTCCCCTTAGCTTGACAGATTCACCTCGGTGAACTTTAACATGCCTCGATGGCTTGGCCTTGGCGTGGACACACTCCCCCTCTAGGGTCGAGCCTATGATAACTCACCCTCTAGGGTCGAGTCACCTAACACTCCCTACTAGGGTCAAGCCTATTACAACTCGCCCTCCAGGGTCGAGTCACCTAACACTCCCCACTAGGGTCAAGCCTACGACAACTCACCCTTCGAGGTCGAGTCGCCTATCACTCCCCCTAGGGTTGAGCCTGTGACAACTCGCTCTCTAGGGTCGAGTCACCTAACACTCCCCCTAGGGTTAAGCTTGCAAGAACTCGCCCTCTGGGATCGAGTTACCTAACACTCCCCCTGTGGTCGAGCCTGGGACAACTCACCCTCTGGGGTTGAGTCGCCTAACATTTCCTCTCTGGGGTCAAGCTTGCGATAACTCGCCCTCTGGGATTGAGTCACCTAGAACTCTCCCTCTGGGTCGAGCTTGCGACAATTCACCCTCCGAGGTCGAGTCACCTAACACTCCCTCTGTGGGGTCGAGTTTGTGATAACTCACCCTTCGGGGTTGAGTCGCTTATCACTCGTCCTTTGGGTCGAGCTTGCGACAACTTGCCCTCCGGGGTCGAGTCACCTAACACTCCTACTTTTGAGTCGAGCTTGTGATAACTTGCCCTTTGGGGTCGAGTCGCCTAACACACCCCTCTGGGGTTGAGCCTACGATAGCTAACCCTCTAGGATCGAGTGACCCTACAACCACCCCTTGGGGAAACAATACAAGTGCTGCTCATGAGCTTTGTATCGAGCGCTAAGTTTTTTCCGATAGGAGACGGCAACGTTCTCGCCTCCCCATGCAAAGTGCCACTTGTGTGCTTTGTCTCGAGTGCCAATTTTTTTTCAATGAGAAACGACGTTATTCTTGCCTACACACGTGAAGTAGCCACTCACGAGCTTCGTCCCAAGCACCAAGGTTTTTACGATGGGAGACGACGGCGTTTTCACCTCCCAAGCGAAGTGCCGCTCATGGGCTTCGCCACTCGATGGGGACAGCGACGTACTTTCCTCCCCAAGCGAAGTGCCACTCATGAGTTTTGTCCCGAGTGCCAAATTTTTTTGATGGGAGATGGTGATGTTCTCGCCACCCCAAGCAAAGTTCTGCTCGTGAGCCTCGTCTTGAGCACCAAGCATTTCCAATGGAAGACGGTGATTTCTTGCCTTCCTACATGAAATAGCCGCTCTAAGCTTCATCCCAAGCGTCAAGTTTTTTCCAATGGGGGGCGGGGTAGCGGGATACCCCTAGTAAAGAGCGACAAGTGAACTTTATTCTGACATTAGGCAAGCAACAATGGTGCAAGCCATGTGAAAGGAACAATGGTAGTTACAACCCCTTTACATTCTTTCCAGAGATGGCTAGGCGGTCACAGGATAAGCTTCGGGTATCCTGGCTTTGCTCCACACCAATTGGTGCATGAGCCAGCATTACTCCTCGCATGAAGATAAGTCCCAATATTGGGCACAAATAGTCTATCCCTGGACGTTCTGCATGGCGGCGCTCAAAAT
Source organism: Dendrocalamus latiflorus (assembly GCA_017311315.1). NCBI lineage: Eukaryota > Viridiplantae > Streptophyta > Magnoliopsida > Poales > Poaceae > Dendrocalamus > Dendrocalamus latiflorus. The sequence continues at coordinate 21,042,937 of CM029626.1, read as the reverse complement.
CATGGCCATGCCTTGGCCCCCGGCTGCCACTCGTACTTAGGCACTTTGTGTGAAACTCGGTGCTTGATCACTCAGCCTGAAAGGGTTTAGTTCCTAAGCGACTAGTGGTTATTTTAGTGTGCCACACCGCCGTCTCCAAAGGCAAGTAGTCGTTGTAAACATTCCACCACACAAGCTCATCTAATAACAACAGACCAAAGGACACAATTCCATAAATTGCACCAAAGCTACAGAAGGGGTCAGCTCCTGGGAAGTACAAAAGGGTACATCAAAGTCCGGTGTCCAAATGGCGCTCTGGTGAGTTGAAGTAAAATAGAGCTAATCAACTAGCTTTGACATACTAATAAAAATCCTCACACCTGGGATGAGGCCCAGTTTCTTGAGCCCTCCCTCTCGCACGCCGGAGGAGCCTCCCTTAGACGGGTCAGCGTGGACTCGGTGGATGAGTCTGTCAAGGTAGCTCAGCCCACACGAACTCCAAACCTGTGAGAAGAAGGAACAAACTTGGTCAATGATGGCCTTCCAGCCCCCTCCAAGTTGATAGAGCTCGATGCCTCGTAGGAAGGTGTCCCAAAGGTCTTGATGTGCTGGCAGCCCACTAGCCAGAGAGAGCTAAGCAGGAGCTTAGTGAAAGCCTTTGCACAGTAACATCGAAAGTCCATCATCAACTCCCTGGCCGTCTCACCAGTCGCACTTAGCTAGGCTTGCCAAGTCTCAGCGATGACCTTTGACAAGCTGGAGGGGAGCTCCGCAGAGATGCCTAAGTCTTAGGCAAGGCTGTGCATCATCTCAAAGGTGGAGATGGTGGCGGTGGCCACCCTGACCCACTCATCAGTGGGTTGAGACAAGCCGTGGCAAAGGTGCTCCACATCAGACTCTTACTCGGCAAGCTTGTGGGTCAGCTCGGCGATTGTCTTGTGGGCCGTGTCCAGGTCTCACTGTGCGGCAGTTGCCTTGTCTTCCACCTCCCTGGGTCCACATGTCAATTTACTATGCATCTTTTCCATTCAAATAGATGAACTCATAGGACAATCATGGTTGGCTCGGGTCAAGCACAACACCGGTGAAGGAAGCTCCAACGACCTCAGTGTCTAGCAAAATGGGACATGGGGACCATGGCAACCCTAACAGCGACAACAACGCGGTGGAAGATGCACTAAGGCGGCAGTGCTATGGCAAGGAAGGAGGCCAATGGTGGCAGTGGGTTGGGGCGTGCTACAAGCCGGTGACGGGTAGGAAGGGCATGTTCCGGCCACTCTGGGTCACGACGACAAAAAGGAATGAAGGGATTAGATAGAGGGGAATAAGATGAAAAGATGGACATGGGCTTCGATGTCAAAGCTTACGAGAATGAGCAAAACATGGTGGCGACGACGTGGGTGTGCTCCGGTTAGCTTTATGGACACCGGTGGTGTTCTATCCTCCCTATGGGGAAACAAGCAAGGGAAAGGTGTGCACTATGGAGGGGAGGTTGTGGCGAACACGATGCGTAAGACAAGGAGGCAGAGGCTCACTACAACGGTCAAAATCGACAGGCGAACGCCGACGATCAGAGTTCAAGAAGATGGCTCGCTCGATTAAATTCCTCTCCCCGCGGGGCAGAGAAGAGGGGCAATGTTGGGCCAAATGCATAGGAGGAGTGGGCGAGCATGGTGACACGCTCGGCTTGTCCTTAAATGGAGAGAGAAGGAGGATGAGTGTGGGGACATGGAGATGGGCTTGGGAGCGAGATCTCACGAGTAGCGCGTGCGAACTTGGCTCGACGGGACGTGCTCCAATTTGACAAGGACATGGTGCTTGCTATAGGGCTTGAGGTGAAGGAGTTGACGCGACATCTGACTTGTGCGACACGTGCATGCAAGTGGGAGAGATGCGCGTGAGAAGGAAGAAAAACAGTGCCCCTCGTTCTTTCTCTCTCTTCGTGCTGACAAGTGGGGCCAGGGCTCATTCGTCAATGAAAGCAAGCGAGGGGAGGGAGTTGGGCTGCTACTAGGCTTCGGTTGCGCTCGGCTAGGATGCTAGAGTACCTACACTCCGGCTGGAGTCTGGAGGTAGGGGGTCGCCAACCCCTCTTGACCCACTGGTAGATCTGCCACTGAATATATTATAATAGTAATCGGTGATTAAAGTTATATTTGGAGACTACGCTGACGTCTATAATGACATATTTTTATATGCTTTTGTAGCAGTTGCTTCCATGTAGGTCGTGCCTCTTGTGTAGATGATTTATGAATGGATCATTACGTTTTTTCAAGCATCTGTTTGGGCGTCTCTTGCATTGGAATTTGGAAATGCCCCGAAAAAGATGGAAAATAAAAGGGAGGTGCTTCAAGATTAGTGCACGGTGCGATCCAGCGCTCAGTTCGGGCTCTACCGCCTCCGCGGAAGAACGGGAGAGAAGTCAGGAAGGACGGACGCGGGGGTAGTTGCCGATTCGCGGTTAGCGCGCTGCCACATTTGACCAGAAAGAAAGAAATTTATGCCAGAAAGGGAGAGGAGAGGTGAAGACAGAGATCCATGCGAGAAAATTCTTCCTCTTGTGCTCCCCTTTCTCCCCAACAAGAAAGCAAGGGCAACCTGCTGTAGATCTCCCTACTCTCTGTGACGTCGCGGGCGCGACGAGGAACAGCCGCCTCCAGCCCTTCCCTTGGCCCCCTGGTTTGTTCTCTTCGCCTTCTTTTCCTTTTCGTGCGTGGGTTTCCTGATGCTTAATGGGTGGCCGTGCGCTCCCAAGATTCTTGATGGATCGTGTTGTGGGCGAGTTCTTGGATTATGAGATCGCTTTGATTGCGCGGTTTTCCGTGAGATGAAGTTTCTTGGTTTTTCCTCTTTGCAGGATCATGGAGTGCGTCCGCTCCGGGGTTCTTGATCTGAAGTGCTCGGGGCAATTCTTGGGGAAGAGTGCTCCGACGACGTGAGTACCATCGCTCGCTCCTTGTCATTTATGCACTGCTCTTTTTTTTTTCTTACGAGGAGTGATCTGGATGGAGGGTTTGGCGCAAACTAGATTCTGGTGGGGTTTTATCCTGGTGCGCTGTTGCAATCACCAAAATGTTAGTAATTATTCGGTAGGAATTTACTACGGTAGGAAAAATTAACACCATAATCGCATTAGTGTGCCATGTCATACCACCTTCATATGTTTCCTGTAATCAACATAATATAAAATTTTTATGCGCTTGCTAGTGTGTATGGATCCTTGAATTGATGAATTGTTTGGAGCTCCTGGATCTAGCAATAAAAATAGTTTTTCGCTTGTGAACATCTGTCGAGCAGCACACATTTAAGGAAGTTAATACTGGAATAAGATCAATGTTTATAAAACTAAAATCAAAATTTGTTATTTGAGGTGATGTAATGTAGAGATAAGATGCCACAGTATTCAGTATTATGGATTTATGGATCATATGGTTGGAAGGAATGCCTAAGATTCGGATTCAAATGGTCTGGAAGTAAGTCAATTGTGAAAGTATCCAGTATTGTGTTGATTGTGTAGAGCACAGAAGGCTCTGAAGCTCATGAATTGAAACACATGATTTCTTGTATATATATGTCAACAATTAAGTTATATTTCTAAAAGAAATTTTCTGTCAGTACATACTTTGACGTGAATTCACAATAAATTTGGTCATAATGTTGTTGATAACTTGATCCATCCGCTTTGCTAGCTTAACATAGCTTTCTGTGATGTGTTGAAGCTACATTTGGATGATGTTCCCACTGGAAACGGACAGAATAACCTTAATTTTTTTATCCATCAAACGGTATATCTTTTTTTTGTACCTTTGTTGATTATTCTCTGCCATTGACAGGTCCTGTGGTAAAGCCAGTTCTACAAATCTTACTGGTTCTACCAAATATAAGCAGAAATTGGATTGGAATGTTAAACCCTGGCAATTAGCAGTAAGTGGATCCTCTTGTTTGGTCCACAGAAGTCCAGTGCTTAAACAGCAGCAGAATCTTGCTGTGAGGTCTACCTCTACAGATGTATGTACTACTTTTGATGAAAATGTCAAAGGTGTATCCGGACATGCTGTTGAAGAAAAGGTTGGAGTACTCTTATTAAATCTTGGTGGCCCAGAGACCCTGGATGACGTTCAACCATTTTTATTCAACCTGTTTGCTGATCCAGTAAGCCTTTATACCACATGGTTATATTTTTGATTGCCTGTGCATTTTCACTTGTTTGCTAATTATATGTAGCCAATTTATTCAATGCTATCTGACAACTTTCAATGATTGTATATTTGTATGGAATGATTCCTTGTAGTATATCGTATTATAGTCCCATAAGATTGACTGAAATAGTCTAGTAACTCTTGAGCACATAAAAAAATGTTAAAAGCAAAAACCCAATTTGCATGTTTGACCTATACTTCCCATTGAAATTGTATCAACTATTAGGATTTACAAAATATTTATGCAATTCAGATAAAGGACCCCACCCAAGAGAAAACTAGAAATTGCAATGCCAATTTGATTTTAATATTTTATTATGTATGTCATCTAACAAAGAAATTAAACATTGTTGTGAATCCATCTTGACCATCATATTATGTCATTATGGTATGAATGTCTCATCTAGAAGTATTTCTCCCCTATCCATTCTTAATTATTTTGTATCATTGTTAATTTTCAGTTCTTTACATTATTGTACAGCAATGTTTTCTTTTGACTTGTCACTTCTATTTCGACTACCCAGGATATCATTCGACTGCCTAGGCTGTTCAGGTTTCTTCAAAGACCACTGGCCAAACTTATCTCTACCTTTAGAGCTCCTAAGAGTAAAGAGGGGTATGCTTCAATTGGTGGCGGATCACCTTTGCGGAAAATTACTGATGAGCAGGTAAAAGTTCACAAGTCTAACCATGCTCCGAAATTATTGTGTTATTCAGCATTACTTAACTCCTGCTATAAATTAGCAGCTTTGTCATAGCTCATTAAATTCTGGAACTTTCATTACACCTGGATATCATTTCAGTGTACTTGTAATGTGAAAAATTATCCTTCACATTCCTAACTGAATTAGCTATATTTTTCAGGCAAATGCTTTGAAGGTTGCACTGAAGAAGAAGAATTTGCATGCAGATATATATGTCGGAATGCGGTATTGGCACCCTTTCACGGAAGAAGCCATTGATCAAGTTCGTTCCTTTTAAGTCTCAGCAATAGTTTCTTGCCTTTTCTTTTTTTGTTTAATTCTTCTTCCGTGACAATTAGCACATTGCATTATTCTATTTTGAAATCTGATTGTTATTATTATCCTAATTTTTGTTTAGATATGATTATTTTTATTCTATCTTATATAAGTAATTTTTTCATATGCTCGAGTATTCCGCAACATCTATTGCATTTCCATGGTCATTTTTATTGTACTTTGGTTTTGTCCACTTGACTCTAACTGATAATAAATGGTTTTCTACTGTTTTCAATTGTTTATGACAGATTAAAAAGGATAAGATTACCAAGCTTGTTGTTCTTCCCCTGTACCCTCAGTACTCCATATCAACAAGCGGGTCAAGCATCCGTGTTCTCCAAAACATTGTCAAGTAGGCAGTTGCCATCTCATATGAAATCTCATCTTTCAGACACTGTAGAACCTGAAATTCTAATATGATGGCATCATTGCAGGGAAGATTCATATTTTGCTGGCTTGCCAATTTCCATTGTTGAATCATGGTACCAACGTGATGGCTATGTGAAATCAATGGCTGACTTAATTGAGAAAGAGCTATCAATTTTTTCCAGTCCTGAAGAGGTCTGCTCATTCCCTTTTCCTTTGCTTCTGTCTTTCTTCTAAACTTTTCCCATCTACATGTTGCAAACTTGCAACATAGCCATTCAGTCAGTTGTAGCATTTCTTTCTTGTAAGAATTTCCTTAGGCCTGTGGTTTGACATTTTTCTGGTACCTACTTCTGGATAAAAATTGTCATTAGATAAATCTGTATCCTGAAAATCTTATCATAAGCTTTACCCCCCTTTTTAGATGATACCATAATCATTACCTGAATAGATGTTGGGTGGAAATGAGGAATATAACTATGTGTTCTTAGTAAAGAGTGCAGATTGCTCAACTACATTACACTTTTTTTTACAAAAGTGAAAATTTGAGTACCTCGTGCACCTTAGAAATGACCTTTAAAGAGGAAGCTACAAGCGTACAGCTAGTTTACAGCATCAATATTTTGATGTAGTTATCACCCGAATAGATGTCCTAGAATGGGTGCAGTCAGACATTCATGTCCTAGAATGGGTGCAGTCAGACATTCTATACTTTGACCAGTAATATACACAAAATGTATTTAGGTTGACCACATGAAAATTATTAGTATCTTTTTCATAAAAACACTTCTGTAATAATATATTTTTTTGTAACCTTTACTTAGTGTAAAAATTAATAATCAAAGATGTACATTGAAGAGTATGTTAATACCCAAAATAGCATCTTGGTAACACAGGGAGTACCAGTTTTTTTCTTAATACATTTGTTGGATAATTTATGATGGAAATTGCATAGACAATAATGTCATTCTGACATTATATCTCATGATTGTGAAATCTAAATGGCAGGTTATGATATTCTTCAGTGCACATGGAGTACCACTTTCCTATGTTGAGGATGCTGGAGATCCCTACAGAGATCAGATGGAGGACTGCATTGCTTTGATTATGGGAGAGTTGAGATCCAGAGGAATCTTAAACAGCCACACTCTGGCTTACCAGGTATACGCAAATAATAGTTACCTTATTAACCACTACGTGCAGAGTTATGTGAAAACTATCTTTGAGGAAATTCCAAGGATATAAAGCGATCCTTTGCATTTAGAAGCTCGAAACCAAACTCTGACAATCTTATCTTCAAATCTGCAGGGAGGAAGAAATCTGAGTTTGTACAATTTTGTATTATCTGATCCTTTGTTTTAGTGTTTACGGCAGTACTAACCTTTCTGCACACATGGCAGAGTCGAGTGGGGCCAGTTCAATGGCTGAAGCCATATACTGATGAAGTTATAGTTGAACTTGGCCAAAAGGGAGTGAAGAGCCTCCTGGCTGTTCCAGTAAGGTAATCATCAAGTTACACATTTGTCATTTTCCAGCCATTCAGTATTTTCCACATTTGGTTATTTCTGTAAGAACAAGGGAATTCTATAAACCTGTATCTCTTTATGATTACTTGATCTTCTGCGTGCATTGAACAGTTGAACTAATTGCATGTACATATATTAGAGTTCTCTAGCAATATTTCCTGGCATCAGATCATTATCAATCTAGCAAATTAGTCGCATTATGGTCTTCATTGGCTTGTGTGTTCTACATGAGCTTCCTGTAAAGCACATATGTGTTAGCACTGTGAGTATGGTGATGCTGTTTGTGTTTATTGCATTGGTATCACTAGCACAATCTGGTTAATCGCAATGTCTCTCGTTGGCCATGCTTTCGCACAAATTGTGAATTTTGGATGTTCCTCCTAAATGGATGTTTTGCATGATAAAATTGGCACATCAAGAACATAACACACCTACACCACAATATTTGGCCTCATTTTCCATATTCTTAGTGGATGGCTAATTGTTTTGCTCATTTCATTATGAACTTCCAAGGGTCTGACTTGAAGCTGCAATATCTGGTTTCACTTAATTAACCAGACAAGACTGACTTTTAGTTTTGCATTTTTTTAACACAACCGTTATGATCGATTACCTCTATTCATAACCAATTTGTTATAAATCAGCTTTGTGAGCGAGCACATTGAGACCTTGGAAGAAATCGACATGGAGTACAAGCACTTGGCTCTAGAATCAGGCATTGAGAACTGGGGCAGGGTTCCAGCTCTTGGCTGCACGTCATCGTTCATTTCTGACCTTGCTGATGCTGTTGTCGATGCCCTGCCCTCTGCATCTGCGATTGTAACCAGAAAGGCTAACGACTCCGATTCTGACATGGACCTGATGCATTACCTCAGCAAAATGTTTTTTGGCTCAATCTTGGCGTTCGTCTTGCTGTTGTCGCCAAGGCTAATTTCCGCTTTCCGGAATACTCTGCTGTAGGTTGGTTCTCTTCTTTGAATACTCTGCTGTAGGTTGGTTCTTTTCTTTCTTCGAACATGGGTTGGGCAAAGCAGAACGGTCATAGCAGTAATGATGCTTAAAATTTTTTGAGTTGGATGCATAAAGAAAGTAGTTGAAGGGTAACTCCTTTGGTGATTGTAAGTAGAAATCATTTAGAGTTACTGTTGGATAATTTGTAATCTGTCGGTTGTGGAGCAACCATTTGTGCTTTGAGATTCGCGCTGAGGGAGACGGGAGAGAGGAGAGAGAATGGAACACGAGTCTCAGAGCATGTTGAACGGTGGGGATAGTGCATGTGGTACATGTACAGGCGGGAAAACTGCTTTCTTCATTCACTCGAGAAACATTCGAGAACTTGAAGATACGTGGAGTTTTGTAGGAATACCGTGGAAAGTAGACCGCATCTGTCAAATTCTTACACAGGCCGTTCCATCCTTCAAGCGCTCGTTTTTTGTGTTCTAGATGTTGATACATGTATCTCCTTGGTTAGTCACATGTCCGTATATTACAATAAAGTTTTTAAAAAATGATACATATCAGTAAACAGTATATTCTTTAGGGCATAGAAATCATAGTTGGTTTTTCTTTCTTAATGCAAAGATGACCTATCCCGCCAACCACCAAACAAAGAGACATTGCAAATTTAGATCTATACGTGTGAAAGAATGTGTTCTTTTCACATCTATTTTTCTTTATTGCTTCTCCTACGACCTTTTGTGTTTTAACTTTAAAGTTTAATATTTTTTGGGGGATGCATCCATAAACTATCTCAATATTAGAATTTGTCATGTTCATGTGATACTACCTAGCTCAGTTTGCACTTGATATATCCCCTATACATTCGTGTAAACGATACCACAAATATGTCGTATGATGAGATGGAAGACACCAAAACTTGATGCAAATACAACTCAAAAAGAAAAACTAAATTCCTGAAAAGATAAAAGTTCGGAGACAATACCACTGTTCTCTCCAAGCCAGCGCACAATAAATTTGGCCAGAAACACATTGAACACGTTACATGCAACGAAAGGAGAACAAATTTCATTCACACTGACTTGAGTCCAAAAATATCAAGGAAAACAACCTAAAAGCTCGAATTTCCTTATCATCATGTACATCTAATGTAACATCTACTGAAACATAATTGTCTTGCAACATCAGTAATTACTGCAAAGAAATCATTAAAATAAGAGAAGAGAATACGTAATTCAAGAGCATTTAGTTAGCATGACAAAGCATATATATATATATATATATATATATATATATATATATATATATATATATATATATATATATATATATATATATATATATATATATATATATATATATATATATATATATATATATCAGAAATCAGTCTGAATAATTACGAGTATAATTATGAGTCTCAGTCTGGCCTTTCATATGAAGCTTGCTAAGTATTAAGAAAAGGCAAATTTAGTTCCCAAAGTTTCTAATGTGAGCCTAAATCTCAATAAGGGCACCACGTATTGACCAACATCAACATTCAACAAACATTATGGAATCTGTGGTCTAGCAAATTTATTGATTCAAAATAATAACCATAGCAAAATACAAACAGCATAACCCCTATGATAACAAATCCCAAAAGAACATCCCAGTATGGACTTTTTGGTAGAGATATTACCTGTTCAGGTTCCTTTTCCTATCTTGCCGATCAATCATGAAGTTTCCTCACTACCTTAGATCAATATTAGATGATCATGCAGAGAAAGTTCATAAGGTAAATTATGAATATACCTTAACAACAGATGATATCTCGATTATATCATCCCCAATGCACTCCTTTCTGGTTCCATTAAAAGGTATATCTTTGTACTTACAATACTCACAAGGACACCGATCCTATCCTACTGCCAATTAATTTTGTAGCTGCTCCACCTAAAAGAGAAGGAAAAGCAAGAGTTATAGAAGAGATCTGACATATGAAACTATAAAAGAATAGAAGTACTTTACAAAAAAAAACTTACTCGATCCTTTTTAGAGTAGTTCTTGTGATGACATCAGCGCCTTGTTGGAAAAGAAGTGGTAATATGTTTGCAAACTTCAAAAATATTTAGACCCTGAATAAAAATAGATGTAAGAATTTCAATCATCAGTAGAAGAATATTATTAAAGCATATCATGTCAGTAGGGAAAATACAGAGAAGGCAACTACGAGATTGGAGCTCAATGTGTGATATCTCCCCAAAGGAAAAGGCAAGTGTACATTGAAGCTTTCTAAATGAGCAAGAATGCAAAGTGCTCATGAGATGCTATTGAATCCAAAAATGTAAATCCATAAACGTTTCTTAGAGTAATTTATAACTACCAAAATAGTTTGTTATTACTAGCATATGGGATGCATACACAATTATTTTTTTGTTCATTTGAAAGCTGGAAAGCTAGTGACCATAATTCTAGATCAAACCAAATGCTCTTGACTTTGTAGCTATTTTTTAGTGCATAGAACAATAACATGGAAGAAACAAATGTTAAATTTACTTCATTATTTTGTTTCTCTAAAAGCAATATCTTACATGGTTCAATTCAAGGAACTAAAATATTTACAAGGTTCAACTCAACTAAATTATCAAACCCTAAACATCGCAATGTGCAAAGATGTCTCAGAAACATGTGTCACGTGTATATCTCAGTCTGCAAGAAGGATTTGGGCTTGAACGACCAATGACAGTAAAGACACTAGTAGGATCGACCTTACCGATCTAACAACACTAAGACCAATCTTTCATGTGAGGTACAGGTGCTCCATACATCCATGTGTAATCCTTGATTTGTACCTGAAAGCATGGCATGCAAAAGAAACATGTAAGATTATTTTGTATAGACAGAATCAAATCATAACTGAAAGAACAAGCACCATTAGATTTTTGCATTAGATATTTTTGATAATTTGATTAGTCTTTGGGCATACATTAGGAATGCAAGATAGAAAAAGAGTAATCTGTAATAATAAGCACATGTACGCGAATAATAAGCACATGCAAGCGCTGGTATATAGATCCCAACTCCACATTATATAGATTCAAAAGTCAATGAGGCATGTCAAAATTCCTTCCATATCAAATAGAAATAGGACATGAATGGAAAAGGAAAGGAAAGACATGTCGAGATACCTTCCTTCTCAAATAGAAATAGGACACGATGGAAAAGAAAAGGAAAAACTTGCAAGCTCTCATTAAGTGGGAAAACTCTAAAGAAATAGTAATTGAGTGTGAAATGCCACTTCCATTATGTCACCTCATTGGCTCATTCCATTGGTTCAAATAGATGCCATGCTCCTCCCTTTACATAGTAGATGTGCAAAATAATTTGATCCTGTCATGAAAGAGCCGGTTTCTAGTTAGAATTTTGTGATCAAAACAAATCCAGCTTCCACCATTAAGAAACACATGATCTTTTGGATCATATGGCCAAAGAAGAAAGATATTGAATATATACCTCCTAGTTTTAGTTTTTCAAATTAGTTCTACAATTCAGGCTAGAAGAGCAAATGCAAGTACAAAAATGCAAATATGAAGCTGAACCAATGCCTCATTAAGGAGTTAAAATTCTATCAGCATACAAACTAAATAAGAAACACATGATCCAGCATTCACAAACATTGGAGGAGCCCCGAAGGGGCAGGATCCATGATCGAGGCTTGACTGTACAGAACCACAACGCTGATATGGATCATATGCAAATTAACAAGGAATGCTCAAATCAGGGACAATTAATATTCATTTTCGAAGCTCTTCCGGGACTATGTAAGCTTTACTATAGCTTCTTGCTTGGCATGTAAGCTGAAACGCATGAAGCCAACTTGGCTCCAAGTTAGCAAAATTTTCATGGCAAAGAACAATTTTATTACTGCAGGGAATGAAGCATTAGCATGCACTGCCTCTCTCTTGGTTTTCTTATGTGATGCATAACTGTGGGTGGATGATCTCTCATAAGAATAAAAAACTATGGGATAGTGTGAGTTATGAAATTTAGAAACTGTATGGTATATCTTCCTGGTGACGCCCACCCGTTCCCCACCTGGTGACGCCCCCCTCTCCTGACCTGCACCGCGCGCCTGCCCCCTCCCGGCGCCGCCCCCCTCTCGACCAGCGTCGCCCGCTCGTCCTCCTCCCAACGCTGCCCCCTCCCAGTCGACCTAGTGCCGCCTCCTCCCGACCAGTGCAGCCCGCCCGCCCCTCCTGGCCAGCACCCACTAGCGCCACCCCTCCCATGGTCCGCCACTGCCCACTGGCACCAATTGATTCAACCTTCTGGCTTAGTTTTTTCAAACCTTTTGATTCAGCCATTCAGGTAAAGGATACAGTGATTCTCCTTTGATATTTGTTACTCTACATGTAGGTGATGCAGCATAAAAAAGTTGCACCTTATTTGAAAATGGTTTTCAAGATTATGGTGGAGCATACTGCTGAGTGATGAGAGCATATAAAAAATGGAAAATGTTCAGGGGATGCATCGGTTTAGGAGGAGAGAATTGATGTCCAGACTGGAATAAAAATGATCTCGAAGCTCTGTTTAGCTGATGGGTTTGGCATGTTCCCCACAATCCCACATTGCTGGTTAGTGGTCACTGATGGCTCGTGCATGATAGATCGTTCTTTCAGGTGAGCAACTGCCTCTTGTAATTCCATGCATTCACTTGTCTAGTAACACAAGAAATTCAAAGAAGTGGTATAAATTGATTATAATTACTTCTTGTCACTGACTCACTCACTGATAAGATTTAACATTTTTGTTCTATATACTTTGTGCATCGATTTGATGAAGGTAATGTTTGTTTGAAATTAACGTGCTTGACAGGGCAACACCATTCTCCTAACGGAGCTTTCATCTTCCAACTCAAGACTCTGGTGAAGCTTCACGATGGCAATTGGCAAGAACTACCCTTCTCTCCTGAGCGTCACCATTGGCCTGAAGGTTCCAATGTTGACAGCTTCATCAGAGCAAAGAAATCCATCTCTTTCTTTCCTATCATGTACACTGAAAGATGTATATGTTCCTCATTTGTCAAACAGAACTATGGAGCTCTGTTTGAGCTAATGCCCACCGGCATTGTTGGAGGACCAGTTAAGCTGGTCGACGCCAACAACACTGCCATCGATCTCTCCCATTGCTCTTGGTCTTACATGGTACATAACATCTACTCTACTTTTTTCAATCTGCTGTTTATAGAAAAACCCAATTATGCTATTGTGATTTTTTTGGATGTATATTACTATGAACCTATGATCATGACTTCAGCTGTTGGATAGTATTGATTTATCATTTATAGTGTTGAATTGACAAGAAATTCCTGACTAGCAATATTTTAGATGATGTTTTCATGCATCTACTATGCAATCTCATATGCATTGGCAACCTCCCATGTTCTAGGAAAGTTGAATTACTGAAATTTCTAGGCACGCATGATCTGTGAGGGGGAAAATGAGAGATCAGCTTGATATGTATTTGCGCTATACCTTTTTGTTATATCTTCTATGGTATATTTGGTGTAAGTTTTTGTCATTCGAATTCAGCCTAGGGCTTGTGGAATCCTATATCCTCCACTGTGGGTGGTAATATAACTAAATCATAACTAATTTGAACCATTAGATCACTAAGATTAGATGGCTCATATTTATTTTAAGGTACCGTAAAGAGCTAAAAAGGGTAAATAATACGAAGCTAGCTTTCTCCGTGTGATACTGATACATGGATAATCTGGGTAAATATCTACACCGATTTGTGATTTTACAGTACTGTTTGAGCAAGCCAACGACACACCATAGATAAATCAAATAATCAATACACAGACAGACACTGGACTAATGTGTACCTTCTGTCTCTTTGCGAATTGGTTCAAGGATTTCTCCGGATGGCTTCGTGCGTGGGTAGTCACCGCCACAGGTCAGCTTCACTTGCCACTCGCCCTTATCATCCTAAGTTCCAAATTACTTAATAGATCAGCAGATTTAACCAACTAGTAATTAAATATTAATTAAGCAGTCGATCGAATTCACCTAATTAAATATACATTTAGGAATAAACAAGGAGTGATCGATGATTCGCATTACTTTGTCAGACTGAAGAGCAATGGTGGCAAACCATGACACCACCGCTAGTCTCAAGCACAGTCCCATCTGCAATCTCCTTATTCCCATTCTCCAGCTCTTGTTGCAGTTTGGAAGGCCAATGATCTGCAGGTAACCCAGCATGAGAATCTCCTATCTACATACGAGATACTCTCTTACATTTTTCAATTCATATTATAACTCACTCGCGTCTAAATTTAGGTTTTTTATTTTATTTTATACCAAACATTTCAATATCACCCATATCCACACTCAAGTTTTTTTTTTCTGAATTATCGAATTTAGTGAAAATTATTGCGTGGCTAAGCATCTAGACTATATACTCAATGTAATATACTCAAAATGACATTAACTATTGTCTAAACCATATCATAAAGGTTACAACAATAATGATATCAAATTTGCAAAGAGCTTCAATGTATACAAGTGGATAACCTACAATATAGCAATTTTTAATGAGACATACACGAATGCATAATCGATTTTACAAACAATATACAATAATTAAAATAGTAGGATCAACATAGTCAAAGGCGGTATTTGCCTTGATGTTGTTGCTTAGAGAATTACTCGGAAGTGATCTAATTTTATTTTTTTTATTATATAGGCTATGTAAATTTAGGTATGAACCCTTAACAAAAAAAAATCAAAGAACAACTAGCTAGCCCAAAGATTAAATCTCTCGACCTCCCATCCAGGGGCGGATCCATAGAGGGCTACCGGGGGTGCATAGGACACCAGATCCAATTTCATTTTATCTATTGTATAGCTTATCTAAATTTAGTTGTGAACCCCCCAACAAAAAATCGAAGGACACCTGACCAGCCTAAAGATTAAAGCTCTCGGTCTCCCACCTCCCACTGCTTCACTCGGTGCTCCTGTAGTTGGGCCCAAGGTGACACCAATCAAAACCCAGGACACGCAGATTAGCATACACAAGTGCACTCCAGCTGACATAAGCATGGCCCAAGATGCTCGGCCAGCTAAGCCAATCTTCAAAGGGAAGATAGTAGGCAAAGACCGCACAACATGTGCATCGTATTACCCTAGTCACATGCATCTCATTCCATCCCACCCTCTGTACCATCTCATGCGAAAGCAAAATCCACCCTCTTGTTTGATCGCAGGCTCGCAGCCGCCAGTTGCTAGAGCCCGGAGGCCTAGGCAGTAGCCCACCGGCTGCCGCATCTCCTGGTTGTCATCACCCATCAATCATCTTGCCGAGCACTTGACGACATGGATTAAATCCTGAATCGACATAGGGTATTGCTAAATTTCTCTCAATTCTTTCAATTTCTTTAAGAAAATAGATTGAATTTATAAGTTACGATTTGAATGTTATGGTTGTTGGTTGATTTTTATCAAATTGTACAGTTTGAAATTAGCGTTTCAATTTGGGTTTTTGGAAATTAAAATACCCACCTACTTCGTTGTAAATCGGAGGCATTATACATGTAATTATAGGGGTGTTCTTTTGGGCTGCGGTTGATGGGTTCAGTTTGGTGAATCCGCTTCAAGAGCCTACCCTGTTTCAACATTTGGCTTTTTGACTTTCAAAGAAGTCAAAAACTAAAAAATAGAAAGAACATGTCTTATATATACGATGAAGCAGTGAACCTAGTTATTTTCGTTCTAATTCTGTCTCTGTACCTACAGTTTAGGTTGTCGTGTCTGGTGTGTTGTCCACAAGCCGCGCCAGGGACATCACTGTTACTGTTGTGGCTACAGGCCAAACAGAGAGAGAGAGTATGGTAGTGGAGAGTTAGGTGAGCAAGTGCTTAGGGTTTTCCCTATGGCCTGCATCGTATATATATACACATGGGGAGTGCTTTTACAATTATACCCTTACATTCAAGCATCCCTTTTAGGGGTATTTACGTCATTACAAATGTCCCATTTTGGGCCTTACAACCTTCTAACAGGCCGGCTGGGCTTAGGTGGGGGCCATCCCCACAACAGGAGCCTCTCATGGTGACGGGCTTCGTGGGCCAAAGCCATGTTGTCGAGCTATTTGGCCCCCTCCGTCCCTACGGCCTGTGAACTTTCGTGTCGTTCGGTGGGTTGACTGCCTGGTATAATCTTTGCCCCGCGGCGAGGATACATCGCTGGGCGGATTGCCGAAGCCGTCCTCACCCACAGGGCCCTTCAGTAGCTGGGTCGAAGTCGAAGAAGCCGCAGCGAAGACGTGTTCTTGTCGCGGGCAGGTCGAGGCATCTGGCGGGGCCAGCTCCCGCGCTAGACCGAAGTCAGGTGCAGTTCGAGGCCATGGTATAGGCATGGGGCCATCATGTGGCCCAACCGACTCGTGGCCCGGAGTCGTTGTCATAGTGCGGGCATGAACCGCGCTGACCCCTGGGATGTCAAGAGGCGGGCGGCCGCCACATGCACACTACCGTTATAGGGGAGTATGCGTGGCGGGGCGCGATTGGTGCGTCGCGGTTCGCCAGTGGTTGTAGGACCATGGTCACGCGTCCCTTCATGAGATAGGTGGGACGCGCGGCAGGGTGCTATTAGCGTGTCGTGCGCCGTCAGGTGGCTTGCATCTGCGCTCGTTCGCCTGCCAGTTCTTGCGCTTCTTGGCCGTGGGGAGCCGGACCGCCAGGCACCCGCCGGTTGTAGCCGCGTCGTTTGGAGTGCCGCCAGTTGAGTTTCTCGTCGGCTCAGGGCGCAGCGTGCATATATATATATATATATATATGCGTCGCTTTCCTGCTCCGTCCTTCGTAGGGCCACGGTCGGGTACGGCTGAAATGATCTTGGTCTCGAAAGTAGGCTGCCTCTGTTCATCTGCATTCTTTGAAAGGTCTGTCTTGCAGCAGGGTTAGCGCTGATGGACACTGTCATAGAATGTTGATGAACGGAAGGATGCCTAGTTTCGAGTTTCGGAAAAAACCTATCTTCAACCCGGCGCCGGGCGCTGTCGTTCACCGGCTGCGCTGTGCTGCTGCATATGACGCGCGTTCCGGGGACATCTAGGATGATCTTGCCCTCGTAAATAGGTCTGCCTCAGTCCATATGCGCTCTTTGATGGCAGAGGATGGTGATGGGCTGATGGAGGCCTATTTATGAGAGCTCGGTCAGGGCCTACTGACGATGACAGGTCTTGCTTCCCGATCGAGCGTGCGGTTAGTTGGGTCTTCGGGATCTGGGGGCTGGGAGTTTGCTGCCCGAACCTCGAGGCAAGGTGGCCGTCGGTGCTGCTACCTGGCTCGGTCGAAGCCTATCCTGGAGTCCTCTCGCGGACCCGGGGCCAGAGGGCCAGGTGGTATCCCGCGGCCCGGAGACGGTGCTTGGATGGCGTCGTAGGCTAGATCGGCGCCTGCTTGTCTCCGCATTCAGCCCGTCCCTCGACATAGGGCCGAGCTGGAGGTCCGGCTGGACCCCCGAAATATAGGCAAAGGAGGCGACGGCCCGTCCCGAGCCGTCGAAGTCGAGGTGGTCTGCAGGCTTACCGCACAGACCGAAGGCGACGTAGCGAGGGGCCGTTTCGTGGGGTGGGGCCGGAGTGGAAGCCGGAGTCTGTTGAGGTTGGCTAGGCCCTGGCTAGCCGTTGCTGCATTGATGGCCCCGAGAACCGTATCGACATGTGTCGGAAGGGGCGCCACGTCCCGCGACCTGTATTTATTCCTGAGGTTGCAGACATGTGGCGGGATGTTATTGGCGCGTCGTGCGCTGTTAGGCCCCTTGCACGATTGCGGTCGTGCACGACGTGCGTGGGCGGCTATGGTGCTTCGGCTTCGATCGTGGGGAGGTGAGCAGTTCGTCTTCCGTCGGTTACACTTACCGGCAGTGCGGGAGATGAAGGGGCTTTAAATACCCCCTGCGGGCTACGCCTTGGCTCTCCTCCACACGCCTTCTGCTCCATTTTCCTGCGCCCCACTCCCCTTTCTTCCTTTCGTCACGCTGTCCCCGTCGTCGTCTAGGTCCCGGAGAGCGATGGCCCATGGCAAAGAAAACGCACAGACGGCCGGCGGTAATTCCATCTTCCAGCGGTCATCGCCGCTCGAGGTGGAGTACACGCTCGAGAAGCGTGATTCAACGCTGGTAAACAAATGGTTCGTGGCGATGGAGAAGATGGGGGGTCCGTGTTCCCGCGTCTTGGGCCCCACGCTTGCGACGGAGGAGACAATCCGCATGCTGCTGCGCGAGGGGAAGCTATCAGACCGCCGGGTGGTGTGACTGCCCGCCAGCGACGAGACAGCCGCACCCTGAGAAGTCGGAGGCAATCGTCTTCGTTGCTTACTTTGAAGCCGGGCTCCGCATCCCGGCTGCCATGATTGTCGGTGACATCTTACAGACATTCGGGCTTGAGCTGGCGTAGCTGACTCCGAACGCGCTGGCTCGCCTTGCTGTGTACAGCTGGGCCTTGCGCACGGAGGCATGCTGGCCTAGTGCCTCGATGTTCGCATTTCTCCACGATGCTCGATGCCAGCCAAAAGGGCGGAAAAACGGGATGTTTTCCAACTTCGACAGCGTCAACTTTGTCCTGCGATCATCATGCGAGAAGATCTTCCCTGCCAACTCGACTCGGGTGAAGTGGGAGCCGAACTGGATGAGGCAGTGGTTTTACCACCATGTGGTAAGCGGTAGTGGCCTCGAGTGCTCGGGCCGGCTGATGGCGTTCAACACCACGCCCGGCTTACCGATCGACCACGAGGACAAGCGGAGAGCGCGGAGGCTCGTGGGGATCACCGCCCGTTTCAACATGCGCGACCTCGCTGAGGAGTTCATCATGTACGGCGTGGCACCGCTTGCCCATGAATGGCGCATCGCGGCTGGGAGCCTTCGGCGCGACAATGTCCGCCCGTCCGTGTCTTCGCTGCCGGCACCCTTCGACCTTCGTAAGTCTTGGCAGTGTCCTGTTCTCCACTTCTGCCCGTTGTGTTGTGTTTAACCTCGCTTCTTGCCGCGTATAGGATTTCGCCTGGAGGACGCGGAACGCGCAGTGGGCGTGTTCTTCGGGCCGTATATGGCTAGGGAGCATGACTTGCGCACAGCTGCAATCGCGGAGGCGGAGCTGGGGCGGATAAACTGCGTGTGCGAGGCCCTGGGCATTCGCGTGCCGGAGCGCGCCCCTCTGGCTCTGAGCCAACCTCACCATCGGGATGACGGTGCTAAAGGGCAAAAACCGCCGTTTCGTCGGAAGGCTCGGACTTCTGCGGCCGCACCCGACGCGGTGGCTGCCGTCGCTCCTGTCGATGTGGAGGACGCCGATTCCGATTCGGCGAAGTATGCCGATTCGGACCTGGAGACTAGCGCAGAGGACGAAGGCGAGGGGTCACTAGTCGGTGCCAGGGATCGAGAGTGCGGCATGGACGATCGGGAGGGGGAAGCTTCGTCGCCCACAGTGGTCGCTGAGGTGGGGCTAACATCCGCTGGTGACGCTGGGGCGGAGTCCTCACTCGTGGCGGCTATAGTGTCGGAGCTGCCATGCGTGGAGGTTGCTTGAATGGAGTTTCCGCCCACGATGGTTACCGAGGTGGAGCTGCCCCCGGCAGAAGTTACTAGAGTGGAGCCCCCACCCGCGGACATTGTTGCGGTGGAGCCCCCCTGCGGCGATTGCCGAGGCAGGGTCCCCGCCTTTTTTCCCCAAGGCGAAGCGGCCGCGCCTACGGTCACCTCATCGCCGGACGAGGGGGTTTGCTGTAGCGGCCAGGGTCGGGAGCCTGTGGGACTCCGACTCCGACACAGAGGCTCCCAGGCCCAACATCCCCACGGCTCCTTCCAAGGCTGTGCTGGTGTTGGACTCCGGTATAGGGGCTCTCCGGCCCCTAGGGCCAGCTTCATCTGAGGGCGTCGGCATCCCTACTATCCCATCCGAGGCTGGGGGGACGCCGTGGCGAAGTTCACCGGCTGATGCCGAAGGTATACTAACTTGGCATAGTTTTGTTTTGCGTTCGTAGGGCTTTAACCGCTACCTCCCCTCGCAGCGGTACTCCTCCCGGAGCACGGGCAATCTACGAGGCGCAGGGACATTCCTTTGGGAGGGGCGGCTGATGTCCCCGAAATTGCCGGTGCGGATGCCATGCGCCCGAGCTTAGCAGACTTCGCCCCACGACCGGAGGTGCTGGGAGCACGACGCGGGGTCACGGATAACACGACCGCAAACCTGGATCAGCAGGCGCTGCTAACCTACGAGACGGAGCGCCTTGGAGACACACTGGAGGTCTCAAAAGTGAGGGTGAGTATCTGACCTTGTAACGACATGTGGCCTTTTAGAAGTTTACTGACCGCTTTGCCGTACAGACCCTCGTCCTTGGCCGAGCGTTGCGGGCGGCTCACGCCCACGAGCGGGAGGCGCTAGAGGATCGTCTGTGAGCTGCTGAAGAGGCTCTCCGCGCAGCCGAGGAGGCACACTCTGCCAAGGACGACCGCATGGGATGCCATGCTGGCTTTGGAAGGCACTCTTGCAGGTCTGGTCACCGAAGTGCCGCCCCGCTCCTTTGGTCCCGAAGAGCTACCGTAGACGCTCCGTCGGATCGGGGATGCAGCCAACCTTGCTCGCAACACCGCGACGTCCTTCGGCAACCACTGCTTATACGTGACCTCGTGCCTGGTATGTGCGCTTCTACCGCACCGGGGCTGCCAGCATGTCGACGAGCTAGCTGACCCCCGACTGGAGATGCCGGCCGGGGGCGGGGTGATGTCCGGTGTCGTGCGCACAGTTCGCAGCGCTGTTCGGGTTTTCCACGAGAGGATTTGGGAGTACATCGGGGAGGCCGCGGCGAAGATCAAGCTATGACGGACATGTACAATGAGGGGAACCTCGGCCAGTGGCTGGATGAAGTCCCGCGGCGCGACGAAGGTGGCACCGAGGCCTCGGGGGGCGATGCGAACCCACAGGTGTGACGCCGGGGTTCTCGTGTGTTGGCGTGCGTTGTAACACACGTGCCCTTTTCTTACGAATAAAGTAGAAATTACCCCCATGTTCTGACTAGCGTGTCCCTGTGTCCCGAGCAGCTACCCGACAGGGAACGGCTGCTAGTATCTGACCCTGTGACCCGACGGCGTCTTCGACGCTGGCGGCGAGCCGAGGAGTCGCTGGATTTCTAGGCGGCCCGGACTTTTTCGGGCGAGGTTTCGGCGCGGACGCGCGTTAAGGAGGAGCTTGCCGAGTAGCGGCTACGAGCATCTAAGGACGCTTGTATATTTTACTTTTGCTGTGCCCCCTTTGTAGACATCGTCCGACGAATACAGAAGAAGTGGTTTTAGTTGAAACATCTCGCCTGCGCCTCCGTCACTTGTTACAACCGCGCTGTCCTCCGGTAGACTCGCGAGACTATACTTCGCGCTCGCCTGTACACTAGGTAGACTTCCGCGCGCTCCGTCCCCTTTCGAGGTGTTGTGGGTGGAGCTGGTGCCTAGTCGAGGTAAACGCGCGAGCGCTCCGTCCCCTACCCTTCGAAGTGGTGGCAGCGAAGCTGGCGCTTTAGTCGAGGTAGACGCGCGAGCGCCCCATTACCTACCCTTCGAAGTGGGTGCAGCGGAGCTGGCGCCTAGTCGAGGTAGATGCGTAAGCGCTCCGTCCTCTACCCTTCGAAGTGGTGGCAGCGGAGTTGGCACCTTAGTAGAGGTAGACGCGTGAGCGCTCCGTCCCCTACCCTTCGAAGTGGGTGCAGTGGAGCTGGCGCCTAGTCAAGGTAGATGCGCGAGCGCTCCGTCCCCTACCCTTCGAAGTGGTGGCAGCACAGCTGGCGCCTAGTCGAAGTAGATGCGCGAGCGCTCCGTCCCCTACCTTTCAAGGTGGTGGCAGCGGAGTTGGCGCCTTAGTCGAGGTAGACGCGCGAGCGCTCTGTCCCCTACCCTTCGAAGTGGGTGCAGCGGAGCTAGCGCCTAGTCGAGGTAGACGCGCGAGGCGCACGCGGAGGCAAGCCTTTGCTGCGTCTCGTGCCGACTCCGCGAGGCGCACGAGGAGGCAAGCCTCTGTTGCGCCTTTCCGGTGCTCCGTGGAATGCGCAGGGAGGCAAGCCTCTGCTACGCCTTTGCATACACTGTGGGGTGCGTGGGACCATCAACCACGTCTTGTTTATACTCTAGAGAGTACGCACAGGGGTAAATCCCAAGCGTGCACGGGAACATCTGTGTCTTGTTTATACTCAGTAGAGTGCGCAGGGACAACATCTGCGTCTTGTTTATACTCCGTAGAGTGCGTGCGGAGGCGGACCTCGATGCTACGTCTTATTTATACTCCGTAGAGTGCGCACGGAGGTATGCCTCGACGCTGTGTCTTATTTATACTCCGTAGAGTGCGTGCGGAGGCAGACCTCGACGATCCGTCTTATTTATACTCCGTAGAGTGCGCATGGAGGTATGCCTCGTCGCTGCGTCTTATTTATACTCCGTAGAGTGCGCACGGAGGTATGCCTCGTCGCTGCGTCTTATTTATACTCCGTAGAGTGCGCACGGAGGTATGCCTCGATGCTGTGTCTTATACTCTTATTTATACTCCGTAGAGTGCGCACGGAGGTATGCGTGGACGCTGCGTTTATTTATACTCCGTAGAGTGCGTGCGAAGGCGTCCCCCCGCATGTCTTTGTTTATACTCACAGAGAGTGCGCGCGCGAACGCGTGTCTTTGTTTATACTCACACGGAGAGTGAGCCTGTCGCCTACTGCGAAGTGCACGCACGAACATGTGTCTTTGTTTATACTCATGGAGAGTGCGCGCGAAGGCAAGCCTCTGCGCACTTTCACGGGAAACAAAGTGGGTTTCGCAAACGGTGAACTTTATTGAACTCCCGTTTGCGCGGGTGAGCGATTACAAAAGACAAGGTACTAACCATTGATCGCTCAAGGACGCAAATGACGGCGACTGTCGTCGCTGTGGCGGCGGGGCGGGGCACGGTGGGAGCCTCTACTGCTGGAGCTCGACAGGGCGCTTCGTGAGGCCGCCGAGGATTCTTGCGTTGGTGTGCCCGGCCTAGGGGCCCCACTAAGCCTCGTGGTGCAGGCCTCGAGTACCGAGTTCTATGCACCGGGCCATCTCCTGGTCGCCATGGGCGGTGATGATATCCCCGGACCCGGGAGCTTCATGCACAGAAAGCCGTGATGTGGGATTGCCCCGAAGGAGTTGAGGGTTGGTCGCCCCAGTATGGCGTTGTAGGGGTATGGGATATCGACGACGTCGAAGGTGACGTCTTCGCTCCTCACGTTGTTGTCCTGGCCAAAGGAGACCTGCAGACATATCTGGCCCAGCGCCCGCAGGGGCTGACCTCCGAAGCCCTGCAGCGGGATTCCCGAGGGGCCAAGCGACTCCGGGGGATTCCCATCTGATCGAAGGCCGCCGCGAACAAGATGTTCGCAGAGCTCCCTCCATCGACCAGGACACGCCTAACTTCGCATCCTGCGATGACGACCTGGACGACCAATGGATCTTGGTAAGGAAACTCCACGCGCTCGGCGTCAGCGAGCGTGAAGGTGATTTCGTGCCGCGCCCAGTCTGGCGGTACCTGCGCCAGATATGTCGCCACATGGTGTAGCCTCCTCGCTAGGCCTTCCGTTGCCGTGCTGAGGCAAATTCCAGCGATGAGCCCCTAGAGATGACGTTTATGACCCTGCGTTGGGCTCCTTCCGAGGCTTGTATCTGCAGGAGGCTCTCCCGAGGTTGCTGTACATGAGCTTGGATCTGCAGGGGGCCCTCCTGGGGCTGCATCCCTTGATCCTGTTTCCGCATGGGGCCTTCCAGGGGTTGCTGGACGTGGGCCACGACAGGCAGATGTGCCTCAAGGTTTCTGTCCCTGGCGACACTTTGCCGAAGTGCCACGATGGTGGTGCACGCGCGCGTGTCGTGGCTGCCACGACCATGCACCTCGCACCATTGCCTGTGGTGCTGGTCGTCGTACTCTCCGCGGACTCTATCATCGTGACCTCAACCGTGCCCCCGCCCCTGGCCCAAGCGTCCTCTGCCGCCGCGGCCAGTGGGGGCGTTATCTTTGGAGCCGTCCTCGATGTCGAAGACATAACGGGCTCTCCGAGACTTCTACTGGCAGCGTTTGGGCTTGTCGCCCAACGGGTCCTTGTGCTGGGCATCCTTGCGCTCGGAGGCGTCCTTCGAGGGCTCCTACTTGCGCTTGCCTTTCGAGGAGCCTTCCTTCGGCGAGCCTTCGTTCTTCGCCGAGCCCTCCGCCTGATTGGTATTGGAGTCGTCACCCTGTCGCCGCCGCGCGTCCTCTTCCGCTCTGGCGTACTCTTCCATCTTGTCGAAGAGCTTCGCCACCGTCTTGATTGGCTTCCGCGCGTTGTATTCGGCCAGTGGCCCCGGGCGAAGACCCTGTACTGCTGCATTGATGATGGTTGTCTCATTGACATCCTTGACCTGGCAGCGGACCTTCGCGAAGCGCTTGAAGTAGTCCCGGAGCTTCTCCGAGGGTTTTTGTTTGACCGTGAAGAGCTGATCCGCGTCGACGCGCTCAACATAGTTCCCTTGGAAGTTGTTGTAAAGGCGATCGCGGATCTGCTCCCATGCGTAAATGGAGTTTAGCTCTATGGTGAAAAACCAAGAGAGCGCCACTCCCTGCAGCGTGAGGGGGAGTCCCTTCACCTTTGTGGTGTCGTCTTCGCCGGTGGCTTCGATGGCGGTCTCGTACACGCGCACGAATTCCCAAGGGTCCGTGTCGCCTTTGAACGGCTCGATGGCGCTGGGGAACTTGAAATCCTCCGGCCACGCCACCCGCTACAGGCCTGCGGAGAGTGGGGACTCCGGGTCCACGCGTCGCAGTGGTACGTGGCTAGATGTGGGGGCGTCGCGGCTATTCGCTCGTTCTGGCGTGGGCTCCAGCTCGACCGTCGGCGTGGTCTGCTGACTCCGAGCCTCTTGCATATCCCGCACGGCCCCACGGAGATCCGCTAACTCCCGCTGGAACGTGCTGAGGGCCGCCAGCAGGGCGTTCTCCACTATAGTCGTGGCCGGGGCAACCGGTACACCTGAGGGCGTAGTCGGAACAGGGGCGACCACGGCCTGCCCTTCTGGATTGCCTGCTGCACTGGCGTGATGGACTCCGGAGTCACTGACGAGGCCCGCGTTGCTGCCAGGACCGCTCGTCGCTCCCGCATCGGGCGTGAGGACGGCGACCGTGCTGACGTGGGCACTGGCGCTACCACCCCCGACCACCCGGTCAGTGTTGCCGGCGACGACTGCCGTGCCCACGGCGGGATCGCTCGTCCTAAGCGGGGCGGTGTCGACCGTCGTGGTGGCGGTGGCGAGGCCGGTCGTCATGGCGATGGTGGCGGGGTCGACTGCCGTGCCGTGAGCGTCGATGTTCATGGCTGTCGCACTCGCGTCGTTGTCCACACCTGCAGCCGCCGACGCCGAAGCCCTGGTGTTGACACGGGACTCTGTCGCACCCGCCTTCTTCTTCTTCGCCACCGACGGCAAAGCTTTCTTCGGTGCCATCTTTCTTCAGATCTTGAGGCTTACTCTTGTCCTCCCTACGGACGGTGCCAACTGTTGTGGCTATAGGCCAAATAGAGAGAGAGTATGGTAGTGGAGAGTTAGGTGAGATTAGGGTTTTCCCCATGGCCTGCATCGTATATATATACACATGGGGAGTGCTTTTACAATTATACCCTTACATTCAAGCATCCCTTTCAGGGGTATTTACGTCGTTACACATGTCCTATTTTGGACCTTATAATCTTCTAACAGGCTGATTGGGTTTAGGTGGGGGCCATCCCCACAACAGTTACCTACCGAGCTGCTGGTCTGCCGCACCCACTGCCAAGGTCACTGGGTCCATCGCGGACTCCCGGCCAGATGCGAAGAAGGGAGACATGCAGTAGTACACATGCATGTATGGGCTATGCATGCAAGTACACTTGCATCCTCTCTGATGCTAGCTTGCGGATGGCGTTACCTGCATGGCCTTCGTGCCTAGGCGTCATGGTTGTCACCGCTGACTATGTCAACACCCTAGCGCTCATCCCCACTAACCTTACTCTCCGAACTATACCCGCTACCCTGACACTACTACTATATCGTTGGATTAGCCAAGCTTGACGTGAAGCATGCATACTTTTCAATTACCTTAACTCTTCATGGTGTTTGATACTAATGAGGCCGAACGATATTGGTGGATGTGGCCAATGCAATGGCTACGCTATCAATATCATCATAGATTAGGGAGGCTATGGATCATACCTATCAATATCATCATAGATTAGGGAGGCTATAGATCATACCAGCACCTATATTTACATTAATCATTCATCATATGCATGGAGACCGCGAAGTGAGGACCGAAAATGACAACCAATGCGTAGGTTAGTTGGAAGTGTTCCGTGGGGTTTATCCCATAGATGTAATTAACTAGGAGCTTTCTGAGGCCCTAAGAACCAGGAAACCACATTGCGCAAGTTCGCCTCATCAGTGGGCTATGAAGCACATATAATAATAAAAAGACTTGTAATTTTGTTATTCTTTAGAGAATTAATGAAATACATGTTTTCCTACCTTTTTGTGTTTTATTTATTTTGGTTACTTTGGTACACTGGAACACTCATAGTATTAAGGGCCTGTTTGGGAGAGCTCCACCATTGAAAACGTGGATCTGGAGCAGCAGCTCCACCGTAGATCTGGGATCTCACCATGGAGTGTTTGGCTTGTACAGCAGCTCCAGATCCACGAAATTGAGGTTTTGGTGGGATGGGGTGTGTAACCAGTGGCATTGGTGGGTAATTACCACCCAACTCCACGGTGGAGCACCCCTTTAGGAGCTCCATGAAATCCATGGATCTGACCCTCAGATCCAAGATTTTGGTGGATCCAGATTTCGCGGAGCTGGAGCGTTTGGGTAAAATTTCATGGAGTGGAGCTGTTTTTCGTGGATTTGGAGCTGGTGGAGCTCTCCCAAACAGGCCCTAATTCCCACATGAAGAAATCCTAGAGCGATTTCTCACATCAAACAAAATGACACTCTCGGTTGGATATGTTTCTCCTCACATCTTAGCTGTGCGTATTGGCTGTCAAATTCATCTTTGCCTATTCACCTTTTATAAATCTGTATAAATAACTTCATAGTGCTTATTTATATATTTTGAGCATTTTCGAAATAATTTAGCTTTTCTTTAAGTTTTTCCTAATTTTCTCGTGCTGAAAATGAATTATCACAATTTGATAAAACTTGATTAAAATCTAGAACTAATTTATTTGAGATATAAATAATCCAAAGTGCCTACAAAAAGTTTTCTAAAGTTTTTAAGCATGTTTAGTTATTTTCTGAGCTCAAATACAATTTCTGGAATTTTAAAAGTTTTTCCTAATTTTCCAGGAGAAAAACGAATTTTGTAGAATTAATAAAAGTGATCCAGTGTTTAAAAATATTTATATTTGATTTAAAAATAATTCAGAGTGCATATATGAATTTTTATATTTTTGGAGTTCAATTGTTATTTTTCCTTCCTCAATTACATTTTCTTCATTTATTGAAATTCAAAAATCAATTAAAAATCCCGTAGCATTTTCTGCCGAAACCCAGCTAAGGCTTGTTATTGTTCCCACTTTAGGACCATCTACAGCCCATGCACCTTTCACAGCCGAAGCCGCTTTCCCCTCTCGTCTTGTCCTCTCCTGCACACGGAACCGTATTTCGCCGAATACGCCAACTCTCTTTTCTCTTCTTCTCTCACTGACAAGCCGGGACCGCCTACAGGCCCCTCCTTCCACCTCCGCCTGTCGCCATTGGCACAGCTCGAGCTCACTATGGCTGCGCGCGCCTGCAAAAGCCGTTGTTTCGACCCGTCGAGCAAGACAGTCGAAGCCCATGAATCCCACGCACCCACCTCGAGGACCCGATCGAAGAGAGGCTGCACCGATCGCCATTTTCAAAAGCTTGGCCGCAAGACAACGAAGCGAATCACGTCCTCATCTCTCTATTCAAACCCTTGTAGACTGCGTCATCTTCTCATCCTATGCACACTGTCTCAATTCATCGCTTTACCGTCCGTTTTGTCCACTGGTTCAATCGGAACGCACCATTACTACTACAGAAAAGGTCATCACAGACGGTTCAAAAACGTTATCACAGACGGTTTTGTGAACCGTCTGAATTTATGGATCAGTGATAATACGAGGTCATCACAGACAGTTTTCACACCGTTTGTGATATATAGTTATCACAGACGGTTCTTAACTAAAAACCGTCTGTGATATTTATAAATCACAGACGGTTTTTAGTTAAAAACCGTCTGTGATATTCCCTAAACCTATTTCTGTTTATTGGCTAGCTTCAGGAAATGCTAGCCATGCCCTCTTAAACAAGCAGATCAACATGTACATGTATACATCCAATTCACATCTTAATTCATTTCACAAACATAAAACGTCTATTTTTATTAAGATTAGAGCCTACCATTACAATATCCCAAACAACGAGTAGGTTACACAACAAGAACAGAGAAAAAGAGCAAATATCTATGCCTTCTCGCCCCTGATGCAACGCATGAGCTGGATGTCTTTGACGCCCCTGTCTGCACGGTTGGCACGAGTTAGTTGCTTCTGCGGTGTCTTGCCTCCCGTAGACTTGTGCGTCGTCTGCAAGGAGGAGGAGGACAGTAAGGAGGAGGACAGCAAGTAGGAGAAGAACATACAGCAAGAAGAACATACAGCAAGGGGGAGGACAGCAAGGAGGAGGAGAACATACAGCAAGGAGGAGGACGACAAGGAGGAGGAGGAGAACAGCAAGGAGGCTGGGTTTTGGTTATATTTATAGGGGAGGGAGAGGCGGGAGTTTGAAATTTTTTGGCGTGGGGATCCGTGGGGTGAGGCTTGGTGGATTTCTATTGGCTAGGATTGGGTTGAGTGGATCGACTGGCCCAGCTGTCAGATTATCATAGACGGTTCTACATATAGAACCGTCTGTGATGAATGAATATCACAGACGGTTCTACATATAGTACCGTCTGTGAATTAGAGCACACAATGTTATATACCGATGCAATATAAACAACTAGTCTGAAAAGATAAAATAGCAAAGTTTTATATGACTTATATATACTCATTTAAAAGGTTTCGACGAGATCTACAACTTTTCAGTTGAAGAAAAATCCAAATTCCAAAAGGAAGACCAAGAAAAAGGGCAAAAACAAAAACCAAAAACTTGCGACGCAGATTTAGGTCCAAAGATGGCCGATTTTCGGGGTCTTAGAGGTTGACTAGCGCAAGCGGGTCATTTTTTTGGATCGGGCTCGTCGTTAGCTTTCCAACGAGTACAAGAACGTCAAAAACGGACACCGTATGCAAAAGTTATACTTGTTTTACTGAAGGTGTGTCAAAATTGAACCATATTCGGACTCAAGCAGGAAAATATGAAATTTTGAGAGATTGCAAGGCGGGAAACATATCACAGACAATTTTTATTATAAAACCGTCTGTGATACTGAAATATCATAGACGGTTTTTATTATAAAACCGTCTGTGATATTCCAGATTATCACAGACGGTTTTATAATAAAAATCGTCTGTGATATTTCAGTATCACAGACGGTTTTATAATAAAAACCGTCTGTGATATTCTAGTATCACAGACGGTTCAGCGGTAAGAACCGTCTGTGATACTCCTTTTTCCCGCCACAAACACCACAGACGGCCTCCAAATTAAAACCGTCTGTGGTAGTGTACATCACAGACGGTTTCACAAAACCGTCTATGATTTGGCGTCTAATATTAGGCTTTCTGTAGCGCGCTCCGCCTTCACTCTGGTGAGCTTCTTCCTGTGACGTCCATGTCATGTGGTGCTATCTGTGATTCTGAAGTGTTCCCTGTTAGAATTAATCTTGATAATTTGTGTATAGTCATAGAAGCTGTGGTTGAAGATATGATCGAAGCAGTGCCCAAAGCCATGATTGAAATAGCAGTCGACGCTGCGGTAGTCACAATCAAAAACTCTGAGTACACAAGAGGCCGCGGTCGAAGCATTGAGATGATGCACCGTGGTCAAAGCATTGAGGTGATGCGCCGTGGTCATAGCATCGAGATGATGCGTCATATGGTCGGTGTTCGAGTATTGTGTGGTCGTTAAGACCAGTCTGTGTGATCATTATGACTAGTGTGCGTGGTCGTTACGACCAGTTTGTGTGGTAGTTATGACCAGTGTGTGGTCAATATGACCAGTCTGTGTGGTTGTAGGCGTCGTGGTCGTAAGTGTCATGGTCGTGGTGCCTGCATGTACGTGGTTGTAGCGTCGTGGTTGTGGTGCCTGTGTATGTGTAGTCGTAGCTACAATGTCAATGGCTATAGTGGTCTTAGCTATAGTGTCGCGGTCGATGCTCAGACGATCTGTGTAGTCGGAGACACGGTCAAAGATTGCGTGGTCGGAGACGCGGTCAAAGATTGCGTGGTCAGAGACACGGTCGAAGACAAGCTTTGGTCAGAGGCGTGGTCGAAGACTTGTGTGGTTGGTGAATGTAACAGCTAGTTGTTTATTTCAAAATTTTGGAGTGAAAAAATTTATTATTAAATTAAGTTAATTTTGTTTAAAATAAAAACATGTGTTTTGGTGCCTAAATTTTAATTTTGTTTTGCCCTGAATTTCTGTTTTTTGAAAAGGCTGGATTTGAAAAGTATTTTAAGTAAAAACCTAAAAATATTATTAAAATAAAGAATATTTTGATTTTCTATAAAATTCTAATTCAAATTAATTATTTGGATTTATTTGGCTTTTATTTGGATTTTCTTTGTTTTCTTGAGTTTTAAAATCTATTTTAAAATTTAAAAGTATTTTAAGTATAAAAATATAATATAACATTAAGTTGGAAATATTTTATCCAAGTCAAAAATATCTCCAGAAACTTCTGTGAATTTTTCTGGAATTTTTGGAATTTATTTCATATGTTTCTGAGCTTTATTGAATTTCTTCGGCTTTTTTGAAAATCAAAATCGAAAATTAAATTTTAAATATCCTCTCCTTCCCTCCGGCTGACGCGTGGACGGCCTAGATGCGCCCACGTCGTTGGCATCCGACCGCCCGCCTATCCCGCCTACCCCCGCTCCTCGGCCGACACGTGTGCGGGCCGGATCCACACGCGTCGCTACCCCGACCCATCTTCCACCGTCCGCCCGCGTCTCGTGTCAGCCGCCCGATCTCCTTTCCCCGACGTGTGTCGCAATCTTCACCGCCCGTTCCTCACCCTCTCTCCTCCCTCTGCGCCCCGGCCCCACCCGTCAGCTTTGTCTTCCTCCCCGCCTTTGTCCACTGCGCGCCCGCCTTTGTCTTCCCCGCCGAAACCGCCGCCACTTCCTTCCCGCACGAGCGCCACCCAGCTCCCGCACGTGCGCCACCACCCCACTCCCACCATCTCCGTGCCCACCTTCCCCTCTTCTCGCGCCCATAGCCCACCTCCCCACGCCCCTCTTCCCGCAACGGCCGCCGCCACCTCCCGATCACTCCGGCGACCAATCCCCGCGCCCTCCCCTTTCCCGAGCCTATATAAACCTCTCCCGAGCACTGCCACCTCCCACTCCACCTCACCCCCGCCCTCACTGCCCCTCTCGAGCTCCCCACGTCCCAGCGCCGTGCTCCCTTCTTCCCGAGCGCCGCCATCAACTCCGGTGAGCAATCGCCGCGCCTTTGGCCATAGCCAGGCCAATCCGACGGCAGTCCAAGCTTCGCTGTGATCTCCTCCATCTCCTTCGCCCTCGATCGAGCCCCAGGACCATCGGAGCACGATCGCCGCTGTTGCCCGAGCACACGCCACCGCCTCTTTGCCGCCGACCATCTTCTGGCCCTTCACGGTGAGCACCTCATGCACCAAAGTAATCCTCGTGATCTCCTCTCTCTTTTGCACCCAACACCGGCCGCCGCCGCCCGTCGAAACGCCGGCAACCCTCGGGTCCCGAGCGCTCTTCTAGTCGGCGAGCCACGTCGGTAGCCCGGGCATCCGTGGCATGCCACATGGCGCCCGATGGCACGCCACCTTGGCTCCTCCCTGCTTTGTCAGCGCCACCTCCCCCTTTGGCCCACGTGGAGCCACGTGTCTAGCCACCTCAGCATTCAAGACCCCTCGACCCACGTGGCAGCCACGTTAGCGCCACCTGGCTGCCACGTCAGCAGACATGTCAGCCTCTTTGCCACCTCAGCCTTACCTCTGGTCCATGGACCTGGTCCATATAGACCAGGGCCCATTGGTCAGTCTCACCAAGCCAAGGTTGACACCATAAAACTGATTTTCTTTAGAAAAATAATTTCATTAATTCTTGCTGATGTCATAATTCCATTTTCCTTTAGAAAAAAAATCCAAAAGTCTAGTTTATTCATTTTCTCTGATTTTAAACTTCTGAGAGCCCGTTCTCCTTCGTCCTATGTCTGATTGAGCCCATTAAAATTTCTAAATTCACAAAAAAATTCCCCCTCTATCTATTTCAGTCCTCAATTTAAATATTTGAAGTTTATTTTAATTTATTTTGAATTTTATTTGAGTTTGGTGGGTTATTTTCACGTGTAGACTGCGACAATTCGGGAGAATTCCTCGACGAAGATGTGCACACATCTGAAGAGTAAGGCAAGTCACACTCCTTGATCGTGTTGATCCTAAATTTCAAAATAAAATTTATGTTGTTTTAAATTATTCTGCATGCATATTTTTATTCATGTATTTCAATTCCAATTTTAAATTAGTTTTTGCCTATTTGTTATCACCTTCGTTGACATTGAATTTCCCTTGATACCTTGGCACCCTAGATTAAAAACTCTAGTTAGTACACTAGTGTTGGCTAGAGAAATTTTGAATCAAATGCTTAGCCCTGTTTAGACATAATATTTGTTTTGGGATACTTTTTCACATAAAATGATGAGCTTTTGAAACGTATTCTTGACTTCGGTAAGTCAAAAAAGGTTATAAAATATTTTGGAAATAAAATATAAAACCCTGGTTTAGACTTAGGCTAATGGTTAAGTGGTGGGTGTAGGCATGCACTGTTGTTCGGAGACACAATGTTGATTGTCGGGCACAGGGGTTACGTGGTTGAGCCTAAGTCAATTAAGGACCGGTCTGTGAGTTACTGTTGCAAAGCCCTATCGTACTACCACAAGGCTAGTATGGGACAGTCTTGGCTGAATAATTTGTGAGTCCCAACCTGAGTCATGTTGTAGGTTGAAAGTGAGCGTGGCGTGTGCCATGTGAAGTCTCACTCGGCTCAAGAGGGGGTCCCGGTCTAGTGGATTCTTTACTGGGGTGAAACCTTAGAGTTGGCTTGGTCAGGTTGAAAATTTTGCATTGTAAAGGCCTTGTCATGATCTCCTCGCCGCACACCTAAGGAAGTGTGTAACTCGCATAGCAATCCAGGATGATCATGTCTTGTGGGTAAAGTTGTACAACCTCTGCAGAGTGTATAATCTATCCTAGATAGCCGCGCCCACGGTCATGGGTATGTTGAGTGAAGTTTTTCATGAATTAGACTTTGTTTTTCAAGATAGGATTTTCGAAAACCGTATGGATGGATGGAATCCATGAGAGATTGAAAGCTTGTGGATGGATAGAATCTATGAGTGTTTTGAAATGTGTGGATGGATGGAATCCATATGGGATCTTTTGAAAAAATGGACCGGGTGGGATGCCCGTGGATAGGTTGGTGTTTGGTCGGAGCCTGCACTGATGGTATTATTTTCAATTACATGTACTGTTTTTACTTACTATATTAATCCAAGAATTTTAATCTATTTACTGTATTTCTTTAAATGCTGTTTTATGCGCAAACTAACCCTATTAGCCTTCCATTGATGCCTTTATCATTATGATGCATTTCTCCGTGTGATTTGCGGAGTACAAGTTTATACTCACCTTGCTATCTCCACACAGAGGAAGATGTCTACGACTACGGTGATGACCTGGATGAGTAGGCCGCGTCTTACTATCGTTTGCCTGTGGGCAAGCTTAGGCTTCGCTTCTTATCAATTTGCTTTCGCATTTATTTGCTTTATTATTGTTGCAAATGGGCATTGATGTAAGACTGGGCCATAAGACCGTATCCTTTTATTTAATACAGTTGGTCATTTTGTGCTTGATATGTATCTTTATTCTGCTGTGTGTACTAGCTGATCTTGGACTAATGCGATTTACATAGAGGATCCAGGAGTTATTGTTCCGGGTTCCGATAGTGAAGCCGTGGTTGAAGCCATGGTCGAAGGCATAGTTGATGCCGTGGTCAAAATCGTTGAATGACAAGTCGTGGTCGAAGCCAGTGACCGTGGTTGTGCGACGCAAGTTGAGTTCGCGTCGAAAATTTTTTTCTCTATGTCTCTGTGTTTGTTCAACTTTCCCGTGTAGTGTGTGTCCACGGGTAACCTAGTGCTGTGTTACAACTCTTGGTATCAGAGCTGAGCAGTCGTATATGGGTTATGACTACTGAGATCAGAGTTTGGAGTGCATGTGTAAGTTATGTCCATGTGCTCGCATGCATTCGATCCTAGGGGCAAATCCCAACATTCCCTTACCTCATTGCTCTAGATGTGCAGCCAACTGCCAGATCCTGCGCCGTCTTCCCTAACTCCGGTCTCCCCATCGCTATCGCCATTAGCTCCTCGAGTGAGCTCCTGCGCTTCACCCATATTCAAGTCCTTGAGCATCGCCTCCCTCTCCTAAACCTTTTCCCTTGGTCAATTTCAGTTCCTAAGCCTCCGGCGCACCCCATCGATGTTGAACTCTGTTGCTGCCTCTAGTGTCTCCTATTTCGACTGCCTTAGACCTCCTCCAATGCTGTTAACTCCCTCGGTTAGCTCCCTTAACCTCCTAGGATCCCTCTACGCCCCTTCTTTTTGCTAGAAACTGTCAGGTTTGACGTTGCCCTATAGCCATGTCACCGCTGCCACGGAACTCATTGTCGGCTCTGCTCCATTGACAATTGGTCGTGTGTCTATACCTATAGTATCGCTAGGACTCACTCTATCTCACTCTATGCACCATTCCCTCTACTTTTCGCTTCAGCGCTGAAACCATCACACAACCGAGCCAGCCTTGTTGCTCCACGCCATCGTACCACCGCCTCCGTCCACCTCTCGGGTGGCCACTGCCACCATCATACTCCTCATTAACTCCTTAACCTGTTTCTGATCTTGCCCTTGTCGCTCTACCCTCTGTTTGCCATCGGCAAGCTCACCAGTGAGCTCGGTTGTGGATTCCTCTACTTCGTCTTTGTGTTTCTCTCTAATATTGGGTCCCATGAAGATTAGCGTTAATGATGTGATTAATATTATATTAATATAATTAATCTCTATTAAGTTTAAACATATCACTTACATTTGGGCTCAAGTGATTAGTTAATTAGATTTCTATTTAAAATCGGATTTTATTTTTGCGTCACTGGCATGCAGCGCCATAGAACAATCCAAGACTTTGCGAACCTGGTCCACTGTAGACCATACCCCACCTGTCAGTTTAGCCTCGCAATAAACCAGGATTTCCTTGAAAAAATAGAAATTAAAATCAAAATTCGAACCCTAGATGAACAGTATTTTCCCTCTTCATTTTCTAGAATTTTCTTCTCAACAAAACTTCTAATGACTCGTTCTCCCTCATATGAACTCAAGTTAACTTCATTTTTGTCTCTAAATTTTTGTAAAATCAAGCTCTTTCTTCCAATGCTACTTTTGTGAATTTTTCCTCTGTATGAATTTTTTTGGTATTTATTTAGTTTTCATGGTGTTTATTGATTAGGTACCGACGTGCCGGAATTGTATGAAGTTGGTCCAGAGTGAGAGCAAGTATTCAACGAGCAAGGTAGCAAACTCCCTTGACTATGTTGATCCTATAATTTTAAATGCTATGTTATGTTTATTACGCTTGCTTACTTTGATTAAACTGATGTACTTGTCCTTGGAAAATTAGTTATATCTTATATTGCAATGAAGTGTTCCTTGAACATGAATGTCTCTATCCTTGACACCTTAGTAATATTTACCTACTGGTAATATTTACCCACTGGTTTAGGCTAATTTTAATGGGCTACTAGCAATTTGCAGAACATGCTTAGCCATGCATAGATTAATAATTGTAAAATTATAGAAATGGATATAACTCAATTTTGAACACTTTGGGAATGATTTAGCAAATTTTGGACAGAGGTGTTACCTTTGATATTTTGGTTAAAATAAAAAATAAAAATGGTTTTGGACTTGGGCTAGTGGTTTGTTGAGATCAATGCAATTTGCACGAGATGATCAATGCAATTTGCACGAGATCTCAATTTGTGGTAGTCTCGCCCGGGTCAGTAAGGACCAAACTTTAGTCTCATTGATCCAAGCAAACTTGTATGTAAAGGACTTGGCTAAATAATTTTTTCATGAGATAGCTTTAAACTACAAGTTGTAGACAACAGGCTATGCAGGCATGGTAATGGATCTCCATGTTCGAAGGGTCTCTCACATTGTAGCGTAAAGCTTACCTACACAACTATGGGCTCACTTGATCAAGGTAAAAGACCTCCATACCTTGAGGAGATTGCTCATATGGTGGTTTATTGTTAGAGCAAGATATTTGTTATGGCCTCGTTATAACATTTCAGTCGCACTCTATCTTGTTTAGTGAAACTACACTGACACAATGAGTTGGTTATATCATGTGGGGTAAAGTTGCACATCCTTTGTAGAGTGAGATTTCAAATCTATTCGAATAGTTGTGCCACCGGTCTTGGGCGAGCTTGGTAGTACCACTTGGTCAAACTTTGGTTTTAGAAAGCATTTTGGAAACGGTTGGGCCAAATGAAATGTTTTCATGATGAAAGTTTGATGGTAGGTGCTACCTTGTTGGTGTATGTATTGGAGACCAACACTATGAAGTTTATGATATGATTACTTGTTATTATTTTCAATTTTTACAAATTGTATTATTTACTTATTGCTTTACAATGTCATTTCTAATCTATTATTCATATTGAAAAAAATGCAAAACTTGCTTTGAGCAACAAAACTAACTAGGATAACCATTTCTTTGAGCAACAAAACTAACTAGGATAACATAGCCAAACATGTAGCTAATAGCATTTGATGTAAGTCTTGATGAGTACAAAATATACTCACTATTGTTTGTTGAACACTACGAGAGACAAAAGAAGATTCCATGATTGGCTACTTCTATATCGCTGGATTTGGAGTGGATGAGAAGGTCGGATACTAGGGTACGAACCTCAGTCGATTGCCTGTAGGTTATGCCATACCACATGAAGTTTATCTGTTTCCATATATCTTCCTTTGTAAGACTCCAATGTTCATGTGTTTGGCTTGTACAGCCCGGTTTGTAACATAGACCATAAAGGTCTATTTACGACTGCTTAATATTATGTTGTCCTTTGATGTGATGCAATGATATTGACTGTATGCACTAGTTACTAATCATATAACTAATGCAAT
Organism: Dendrocalamus latiflorus; assembly: GCA_017311315.1. Taxonomy (NCBI): domain Eukaryota; kingdom Viridiplantae; phylum Streptophyta; class Magnoliopsida; order Poales; family Poaceae; genus Dendrocalamus; species Dendrocalamus latiflorus. The sequence continues at coordinate 21,005,431 of CM029626.1, read as the reverse complement.
AAGCATAGAGAATTTCGAGTCATGTGATCCTGGGTCCAACAGTTTCCCGAGCATAAACATTAATTTGAGAACATGTTATTTTAGTTTTTTTCCTATTCTTAGGATGAATGGAACTTCATTTCTACCTTTACGTAGCTCTCCTGTGTATTCTGAAAAAAAGGGCTACTGGTCACCCATCCAAAATTCCAATCCAAAATGTAACCCATCCATTCAAGTTTATAAATCATATTTCCTCTTGTCACATAAACCAAGGAGAGAGTGAAAATGGCTAAATTACCCTTAAATATTATCTCTAAGCATTATATTCAATGCAGGCATATAGAGTATAGCAAATAAAGTTGTATATTTATTAAGGGTATAAGAAAACATCACACTAATTTTGCATTAGAATATAAAATACGTTTCATATTTATGGAATGTAGGATAATACCATTCAAAAAATATCCTTGGATGTAACGTAGTGGCACGTCACTGTAGCACTGTGCATGCCCTTACTACTAAAGGTGGAAAACGGTAATGGATAATTCATTTTATCCGATATTCGTATCCGAGAAACTGCAAATGTGGTAAGCAAAATAAGTATTCGAAAATGTTCGTATTCGTATTCGAGAATATTCATATCAATATTTGAGAATATTCATATTCACATTCATATTCGAGAATATTCGTATCCGTATTCGAAACTATTTGATTTGTATTCGATCCGTTTCTAGAACCCATGAAAATCCGTACAAATTTTGTGATTCAAAATTTGAATTTAGGCGGTTTAAAACCGGTAACCGGTCAAAAATTGGTGAAAAATCGACAAAACCGCTAGGAATCTGTTTTATCTGATATTCGTATCTGAGAAAATCCATATTCGAAAATATCCGTATTCGTATTCGAGAATATTTGTATCCGTATTTGAGAATATTCGAATTCGTATTCGTTTTAAAAATATGGATTCGTATTCGTATTTGAGACTATTATCGTATCCGATCCGTTTCCACCCCTACTTACTACACAATAGTTGAGGATACAATTCCAACTACACTGATCTCGCATATGTAAGCAATTAGGACTAGTTTAGTTAGTCCTTGTCATTCATTTTCTATACAATTGACAACCGGACGCCCGGACGGACCTATCATAGTTAATTTATCCTCCATCCACGCTTGAGGGCATCGTCAGCAACACCGAAGGCTATTATGACTACATCTGCTATCTTCAACTCCTTGGAAGTTACTTCCATGACCATCAGCGTACAACTATGTGACGATTAATCCTATGTAGTACCTTGTACATAAAACAAAATTCAGTGTTGTTTAAACCGTGACTATAATAAACTCTAGACTGATGGATCTTGTAACACTTCGTTACATAAATCACACTTTACAATCTGTGCTCTTCGTGATTCATTGCACCACCACATATCTCACAAGGCGAGATTTCTCAATCGAGATCATATTTACTGCAATCATGGGTGAAATTAGATCATATTCACTGCAATTATGGGTGAAATTAGATCATATTCACTGCAATTATGGGTGAAATTGCTTATAAATCTGTATCTTTGTCATTCATTTTCCAAGCAATTGACAACCGGAAGGACCTAACATAGTTAATTTATCCTCCATCCACGCTTGAGAGCATCTTCAGCAACACCGAACGCTATTATGAGTGCCAGGGGCGGATCTACAGTGGGTCAAGGGTGTTCAGCGGAACAACCAAAATTTTTGACAAAAAATCTAGTATATATAGGGTATATTACATATGTATATATATAACTGGGTCACAGGGTCAGTTTATCTATTTTAAGTCCTAATCTACTGCCGGCCCGACCGCCCGAGGAATCCGCGTGCGCGCATCCGAGAAAAGCCAGCCCAGCCCGCTGCGCGGCGTGCGCGCCTGCGGCCTGCTCCCATTTCCCCCGGCCCCGTTTCCCCCGACCCCCGAATCCTGGCCCCCATTTTCCTGCCGACCCGACGCGGCGACGCAGAGGCGGAGAAGCCCTAACCCTAATCGGCATCTGCGAGACGGTGACTCGGCGCCGACCGAGCCTCCGGCCCGCCGCCCGCCGCCCACATCGATCTGGGCTCCGCTCCAGCGCTCCAGCCCTCCGCGCCGCCGCTCCGCCCCTCCAGTCCGCTCGGCTCCGCCGCTCCGCTCCGGGCTCCGGCGCTCCGCCGCTCCGGTTCTCCACTCCGCTGGGCGCCGGCACCGCGAGGTCCGCCGTCGGCCGTCCGCGACACCGCCAGGCGCCAGATCCCAGATCTGGCCGTCCGGCCCTCCGCTCCGCCGGCACCTCGACGGCGGGCCCGACCGCGACACGCCGACAGCCCGACACCGCGTCATCACCCGGCTCTCCGCTCCGCCGCTCCGGCTGACCGGCCCTCCTCTCCGCGCGATCGTGCCTCCGCCAGTTGCCCAGTCGGCCAGTGAATTGATTGTTGAGTTGAATTGTTGAAATGTTGAATTGAATCACTGATGAATGTTGATGAATGATGACTGAATCAGTGAATCGGTTGAGACTTTAGGCTTTAGACTGGTTGAGACTTTAGACTTTAGACTAGTTGATGAATGATGACTGAATCATTGATGAAATGTTGATGAATGATGACTGAATCGATTGAGTTGAATTGTTGAAATGTTGAATTGAATCATTGATGATTGTTGTTGAATTTGAGGGAAAATGGCAGTTTAGTAAGGTGAATGGTGATGTCTCATTGTATGAAGATTACATCTTTAGATGAAATGTTGAATTATTGTTGAATTTCAGAATGAGAAATGTTGACTTTAGATGTCTCAATAATGGTTATGTGTTGAAAAATGAAAATGAGAATGAGCAATGCTTGTATAGTTGTATACTTGTATGTGATTCTGAAAAGGCATGAAGCATCGCCGAGTTAATTTGTGAACTTTTGTAATTGTTTTGTAATTTTTCTATATTATTTGACATGTTATCCCTAGTATGAACACTTGTATGTTAACTATTACTACTGTAGATATTTATGTTTTGTATTGTAAAATATTTTTACAATTTCGAACACCCATTCCAAAATTCCTACGTCCGCCACTGATGAGTGCAACTCCTTGGAAGTTACTTCGATCACCAACTCCGATGTAGTACCTTCTACATAAAACAAAATTCAGTGTTGTTTAAACCGTGACTATAATAAACTCTAGGCTAGACGGATCTTGTTACACTTCCGTTACATAAATCACACTCTACAATCTATGCTCTTCGTGATTCATTGCACCACCACATATCTTACAAGGCGAGGTTTCTCAATGGAGGTCATATTCACTGCAATTATGGGTGAAATTGCCAATAGATCTGTATCTTTCTTGATTGGCAAATTCTCGAAGGAAACAACGGCGACAATGGAAGAGAGGCTACACAGCCTGAACCGGCTGCTTCTACGGGTTCGCGTCATCGTCGAGGTGGCGGAAGAACGGCATATCAGGAACCAAGCAATGGTGCACCAACTGAACATACTGAGGAAGGAGATCTACGGAGGCTACTACGTCCTGGACAACTTCAGAAACCAAGCCAGTGAAGAACACAAGGCTATGAAGGAGAACGGGTAGGCTACGCTAGCTACAACATTTGATTTTCTACCGCGTTCAACTAGAAAACATGCGTGCAAGGGAGTCATGGATAGTTACCACTAGATGCGCTGCGCAGCGGAAGAAGAGTTGGAGTAGCCCGGTCCAACGTAGATGCGCGTTGATGAAGAAGAAGCAATCAATCGTTTCACGAACTGAATGTCTCCTCCTCGCGTCCTAGCAATAGCCTTGCGCTTCTAGCCGATCAGCACAGCAGCAACAGCAGCGGCGCCTCCACGGAGTCCACACGTTCAGGATAGAACGCCGTGCGCTGGTGTGCTAGCACCGTGCGCTCGGCTAGGGTTTTAGGATACGGCCAAGGGGAGGTGGCGGCCAGGGTCTTTAGCACAGTAGTCTATGTTACCTGCAGCCCCGCCTCCACATATTTATAGAGCATGCTAATGGGCTTCCACGTTGTAGGCCCATTAGAACCCTAATCCCATATGGATCAATATCCCTTTTGGCCTATAAAACCGAATTGTTTATGATTGCCTCTTGGGCACATCACTAACAATCTCCCACTTGCACTAGAGACAATCATATAGGCAAGCTTTCCAATTCCAACCCCTTAAGTGTGTGACCCGTTAGGTTCATGTGTAGACAGCCATGACCCGAAAATCGTTTTCAAGCCATCAGTCAATGGTGGCACCTAGCAGGGCATATTGACTCCCGAATACATATAAAGATCATATCGGCTAAACCTTGATACACACACACTTGGATCCCTTTGCCACACGATACCAGTCGAACTTAAGACGAGATTCATGCCACCCTTGTGATAGCTCAACCATTCACTCGATCTTGTGGTGGATTGCAACTCATGACTAACCCTTTAGTCACATTGTGATTAACTCTTTAATCACCTTGGCATGGCCATGTACTTCGCTAATCCAACCACATCAAGGGGCCCAGAGATATCTCTCCTGTTATGTAGGAGGGGCAAATTCAATCTTAATCCGCTCACATCCCATTCCATGTTTCATGATACACCTGAAGACCACTTTTATAACTACCCAGTTACGGAGTAGTGTTTGGCAGCCCCAAAGCGCACCACTACACATAGTGAGAAACAATGGCGATTTCAGGTCGAAGGATCTAGTAGGTATATCACTCGAGATCGCTTGATGGCACATATTAACATAACAATCCCAGCAACGTCTCGGAGTGGGTCAATCCAACACCATGTTCTCTAACATGTATCCACATTATTGATTTGATATTCCTATATCCATGATTCGTGAAATATGATCATCAATCAATACATGTGCTAGTCCATAAATTATTGTTGTCCCACGTAATGACATAAGACTAGGGATTTTTAGAATAACATTAAATAAAACAAAGAGTTTCACGAACAAGTCACATACTTGCCAATCAATGCATACAATCATTATTCAAGGAACCAAATAACACCTTATTCAAAATTTCATAAACATAAACTTGATGCAATTATCTCCCACTCACACTAGAGTCAATCATGTAAGTATGTAATACCCATTGCACTCATGTGTGCCTCATGCTTTGGTTGTGGGAGAGGCTTCGTCAACGGATCAACAACATTCAAATCCGTGTGCACCTTGCAAATCTTCACTTCACCTCTATCAATGATCTCACAGATAAGGTGATAGCGCCGAAGTATATGTTTGGACTTTTGCTGTGACCTAGGCTCCTTTGCTTGCGCAATGGCTCCACTATTATCACAATAGAGATCCACTGGACTAGACACACTAGGGATCACACCCAACTCAAAAACAAATTTTCTGATCCAAACAGCTTCCTTTGCAGCTTCAGAAGCTGCAATATACTCGGCCTCAGTTGTCGAATCAGCTACCGTCTCTTGCTTGGAACTTTTCCAACTCACTGCCCCTCCATTGAGGCAGAACACAAAACCAGACTGCGATCTACTATCATCTTTATCAGTTTGGAAACTAGCACGGTGTAACTTTTACAACGAGCTCTTCTTCACCTCCAAAAATAAGGAACATATCCTTAATCCTTCTAAAGTACTTAAGAATATTCTTTACAGCCACCCAGTGAGCTAGACCACCTGCTCGTAACACTTAGAGCATATGAAACATCTGGGCGCGTACAAAGCATAGCATACATGATGGATCCGATGGCTGAGGCATACGGAATCGCACTCATCTTCTTTTGCTCATCAAGTGTTGAAGCACACTGAGTCTTGCTAAGACTAATGCCATGTGACATAGGCAAGAAACCTTTCTTGGAATCTTGCATATTGAACTGTTTCAATACCTTGTCAATGTATGTACTTTGGCTTAATCCAATTAGCCTCTTCGATCTATCTCTATAGATCTTTATGCCCAAAATGTAAGCTGCCTCTCCGAGATCTTTCATTGAGAAACTTTTTCTCAAAGAAGACTTCACAGCTTCTAGCATTGGAATATCATTTCCGATCAATAATATGTCATCTACATACAAGACCAGAAAAACTAGTGTGCTCCCACTAGCCTTCTTGTAAACACAAAGCTCTTCTTCATTCTTGATGAAGCCAAACCCTTTGACTACTTCATCAAAACGAAGATTCCAACTCCGAGATGCTTGCTTCAATCCATAAATGGACTTCTGAAGCTTGCATATTCTCCCAGCATTTTTCGGATCAACAAAACCCTCAGGCTGTGTCATGTACACATCCTCACTTAGGTTTCCATTTAGGAAAGCCGTTTTGACATCCATCTGCCAAATCTCGTAGTCGAAATAGGCAGCAATCGCTAGGAGGATCCGAATAGACTTTAGCATAGCGACGGGCGAAAACGTTTCATCATAATCAACACCTTGAATTTGCTTGAAACCTTTCGCCACCAATCGTGCCTTATAGATGTGAACATTTCCATCCATGTCTATCTTTTCTTAAAAACCCATTTCACTCAATAGTTTTTACACCATCAGGTGGATCCACCAAGTTCTAAACTTGATTATCATGCATGGATTCTATTTCGGACCTCATGGCTCCAAGCCATTTTTCAGAGTCTGGTCCCATCATTGCTTCCGTGTAGCTCTTGGGCTCATCATTGTCCAACAACAATATGTCGCGTTGTCCCGTGGTTAGGAGCGTGAACTTTTCAGTTGCGCGACATGCCCTTGTAGACCTACGTGGGGGCGGTGCCTCCATAACCGGTTGTACAACATTTGTACATCCTGTTGAGGTTCAATAGGAGCTGAAATATTTTCAGGTGTTTCCCGAATTTCTTCAAGCTGCACCTTGCTCCCACTAACACCCTTTGAAAGAAACTCTTTTTCCAAAAAGACACCGTTCCGAGCGACAAACACTTTGCCTTCTTCCCGATTGTAAAAATAATATCCTTTGGTTTCCCTAGGATACCCAACAAAGAAGCATTTATAAGATTTAGGATGGAGCTTATCAGACGTCAAACGTTTCACATAAGTCTCACAACCCCATATCTTAAGGAAAGACAATCCAGGATGTTTTCCGGTCCATTTCTCGTATGGTGTCTTTTCCACTGATTTAGATGGGACTCTGTTTAGTGTAAACGCAGCAGTTTCTAGAGCATATCCCCAGAAGGACAATGGAATATCAGATTGGCTCATCATAGACCGAACCATGTCTAACAAGGTCTGGTTCCTCCGTTTAGATACCTCGTTCCACTGAGGCGTGCCAGGCGGAGTCAGCTGTGGAACAATTCCACACTGTTTTAGATGTTTACCAAATTCATGGCTCAAATATTCACCTCCACGATCAGATCGCAGAGTTTTAATTGTCTTGCCTAGCTGATTTTGTACTTCATTCTGAAATTCTTTGAACTTTTCAAACGATTCAGACTTGTGCCTCATTAAGTAGATGTATCCATATCTACTAAAGTCATCGGTAAAAGTAATGAAATACTGAAATCCACCTCTGGCTACTGAGCTCATTGGTCCACATACATCGGTATGTACAAGTCCCAACAAGTCACTTGCTCTCTCACTATGACCCGTGAAAGGCGCCTTTGTCATATTGCTAAGTAAACAAGACTCGCATGTCTCAAATGATTCAAAATCAAATGAGTTGAGTAGACCATCTTTATGGAGCTTCTCTATGCGTTTCTCATTTATATGACCTAATCGACAATGCCAAATAAAAGCAAGATTCAAATCATTAGGCCACAGCCTCTTTGCATTAATATTATAGACAGGTTTATCCTCAAGATCAAGAACATATAACCCATTCATCAATGGACAATGTGCATAGAGTATATCATTCAAATAAATAGAACAACATTTGTTCTTTATTACGAACTCATAACCACCATCTTCCTCCAAACATGAAGAAGAGATGATGTTCTTACTCAATGCTGGAATGTAATAACAATTATTTAATTCCAAAACTAATCCTGAAGGTAATGACAAGTGATAAGTGCCGACAGCCAGTACAACAACCTTTGCTCTATTGCCGACACGCACGTCTAACTCGTCTCTCGCAAAACTTCTAGTCCTTCTTAGACCCTGCAATGATTTGCAAGTATGAATCATCGATCCGGTATCAAATACCCAAGATTCACCAGAAGAAATTGCAAGATTAATTTCTATAACATTTATACTTGAAGCAGAAGTCTCACTTCCCTTCTTCTTTTTTAGATCCTCCAAGTATTTCTTACAATTCCTAGACCAATGCCCCTTGACATGGCAGTGGTAGCATTCATCATCAGGAGAAGGGCCAGATTTGACCTTCCCATTTGGCTTTGGCTTAGAGCTAGGGTGCTCATTAGGAACCTTTTCTTTGCCTTTGCCTTTGGGCGTCCAACGCTTCCTCTTTTTATTCTCCTTCTGAACCATCATCACATGATTGGTATTTTTCTTAATGCTTTCCTCTGCTGTCTTAAGCATCCCATGCAATTCAGTCAATGATTTCTCCATGCTATTCATATGAAAGTTCATAATGAACTGCTCATAGCTCGGAGGGAGAGATTGGAGAACAACATCCGTAGCCAGATCAGGATTAAGGGGAGAACCAAGCTTCTCCAACTCTCAATGTAACCAATCATCTTGATCACATGAGGACTGACTGGACTACCTTCCGCAAGCTCACACGCAAACAAGGACTTTGAAATGTTAAACCTCTCGGTCCTAGCTTAGTTCTCAAACATGTCACGCAGTCCTTCAATCATAGTGTGAGCATCTGCATTCTCATAATGCTTCTGAAGCTTAGAGGACATGGTAGCAAGCATGAGACAGCTAACGTCGAGTGAATAATTGCAGTGCTTCTCATAAGCTTTGCGGGTGGCAACATTTGCACCCTCAGGGAGTTCATCGGGGTAGGGTTGCTCAATAACGTATTCCCTTTTTTCTTGTCTGAGAACAATTCTTAGGTTGCGGTACCAATCAATAAAATTCGTTCCATTAAGTTTTTCTTTCTCAAGAACAGATCACAAGTTAAAACCGGAATTGTTACTAGAAGCAGCCATGATCTACAACAGAAAATAAACAAGCAAAGTTCAGCACTATGTTCATGTTTGATCTTCCATTAAACAATTTAACAAAAGACACTCCCACTATATGTTTTGTAATCGTCTTCCCTCTAACAACATATAGTGGTCAAGATCCATGTTCATCTAAGTTCTAGTGAGCTTTGGCAACACCGCTAGAAACCTAGTGACGTAGATAAGCAACGCTTGCTAATCACATCTTATGTGACTCTTGTTTGTTGGGTGGCATCCAATGCCCCCGGCTCCCAACACCATGCCCCAAGGCCCAAATCCAATTTGATAGCCTTGTCAAGTAAACCAACACTATGCATGTGGAGGTCCGACATCCTGTCGGGCCCCCGGATTACCAAACCCGGACCCTCTGTGTATTACAGCACTAGTCCCAGATCAAAGCTAGTGCACACAGTCAAACAGAATGGAAAACATCACCATCAACGATTTATTACAATAAATAAGAGTACTGACCACAGGGTCACATTATTACATTGGAGGTTTAAGACCTCGCACACAAGAAATAAGCGGAAGCAAAGATAACTCGAGGACGACCCATCAATTCGCCACAGGCAATTGACTGGGGAAGCGCGACCTAGTCCTCCGGGAAGAATCCGTCGCAGCCACAAGCGAAGCAGTAGTCATAGTCACCTTCTTGAGCTTCAACTTCCTCTGAGATTTTATTTTTAAGTGTAGCATGTGAGTACATAAAGTACTCCGCAAGTCTTGGGAAAAATGCATAGATGCAAGGCTTAACAAAGGAAGGCCATATGGTTCTTTTGCACAAAGCAATATTTGAAATCTAAATTACTACTAATTATTTTCGAAGGCATCAATTTAATGAAGTAAATGTTTTAACAGAATTAACTTTCTAGTGAAGGTTCCAACTACCAACACTAGCTAACCAATTACCATTGGTCAAGTTTTAAACTGCGGGTTCCATCCACCCTCTCTGGCTCCATCCGCGAGGATTCCCTTCCGAGAGTTCCCTCCACTCTCGGAATACAAAACTTTTGATTTTAAATCCAAAACCAGAAATCTACCATGTGAATGCATTCTTTGCCCGCCCTTGACCGTGGGCACGGCTATTCGAATAGTTTTACACTCTGCAGAGGTTGTACAACTTTACCCACAAGAGATAATTTATCCTAAAAGTCAACACGCTTCCTTTGGCATGAGACCCAGATAAAATATCACAAAGCCTTTACCTTACTCTAATCTAGCTAGATACCACCCGCTGAGGTTTCACCGCAGGTAGGCTAACTGCCCGAACCGAAGCCCCCTCTTGCGCCATATGAGTACAGTAAATCTCTGTCCCTCACTGTGAATAACCAGTCCATCCCTGGCATCCACTTTCCACTGGTGGCACCTAAACCAGACTATCATAAGTTAGTTAGCTAGGTCGTACCCATATAGACTTGTGGTTGTACAGTTAATGCTCAGTTTGGACAAACACAAGCGTCGGTCCTTAATTGACTAGGGTGGAACATACACTTAACAAGTTCTCGTGCTTACTGCACCAACCCAAACAGCCATCCACCCTAATCTAAACCAACTTTCATATTTTTATTTTATTTTGAAAGATCAGTGGCAACTCTAATTACCACTACACTTTGTAAACACAAGGCTATTACAATAAATCATAATTTCCCATTTTCAATATTTCAAAGGTATTATTTAGCATGACTAAGCATTAAACTACCCATCTACTATTCACAAGTCATAATAATAATCTCATTATTGAGACAAAGGAAGTTCTAGGGTGACAAAGGTACATGGCATTCAACTCCAATTGAGGGTATATCAAAATTTGGATTAGCTACTACCTTAATATTTGAACTAAGGTTTTATGTAAATAGCAATGCATATAATTTAAAATAATTAAAACATTTTCAAAAGCATAGGTTCAAGATGATCAAAGGAGACTTGCCTTCTTGCAGGGTTTCTGGGTCTTCCTGTTGCTGTGAAGAGGGATCGTCGACAACGTTGGAATCTACGCGAGAAAAGACGAAGCAAACAAAGCAAATAAATAAAAACAAAAATTCAAATAAAATCCAAAAATTCAACAGAGGCCATAGTTGGATAGATTATGATTTTAGATGAATTTAGGAGAACGATTCAGCGGATTTGGGGTTCACACGAGGGAGAACGAATATCTGGAAGATCGGCTGGGAAACAAAATTACAGAGACAATATTTGGACCAAGGAAAATAGAATGGATTTTATGGAGATTTTGCAAGATTTGAATTTGAATTTTGAAAGTGCACAGAAAATTTGGAATGGAACTGAGGCTTTGAAATTAAACTGGGCATTGAATTTGAAATTTAAATATTTGAAATATCAAATAAATTTCAAATATTTGAAAGGATGGAAGAAATGGATAGTTTGGAATTTTTGATGAATTTAGAAATTTGAATGGGCTCAAACGGAGTTAAAACGAGGGAGAACGGGCTCCGGGAAGTTTGAAAAGAGAGAAAATGGAAAAGATTGATTTCTGGAATTATTTTTCTACTGAAAAAGGATTTATGACGTCAGCAGGGATTAAAGGAATTATTTTCCTGAAAGAAACTCGGATTTATGGCGTCAGCCCTACCTCAGAGGGACTGACAGTGGGCCCGGTCCATGTGGACTGAGTCCATGGACTCGGGAAACCGGTGAGGTGGCACGGGTGGGGGCGTGGCGCTGACGGGGCTCGGTCAGGGCGAGGTGGCGCTGGCGTGGCGCCAACTGGGTGGGGGCTGGCTGAGGTGGCACGGTCACCGGCAGGAGTGCACGGGCCCCTAGGGTCGCCGGCGGCAGAGGCCACGGCGGAGGATGGCGAGGGCACCGGAGGCAAGAGGAGGGTGAGGGCAACTCGGGGGTGGCCAGCATTTTACCAGAGGGGGCCGAGGTTGCGCCGGCGGCGAGGAGAGGCGGCGGCGTGGCTCGAGCGTCGGTGGCGAGGTGGTTCCGGCGGCGGAGATGCGCGGCCGAGGGGCGGAGAACCTTCGCACGGGCGCGGGGAGGCCGAGGGAGGCGACGGCGGGGCGCGAGGGCGACCGGAGCGGCACCAATTGCTCGCCGGGGAAGATGGCGGCGCACGGGACCGAAGCCGCACGGCGCGAGGGCGGTGGGAAGCTCGGGAGAGCGAGAGGAGTGGCGGGGGAGGATGGGCAAGGAGAGGCGGAGCCGCGGGCGGTATTTATAGGGGTCGGGGAAGGGGCAATCGGCAAGGATGGCTCGCCGGAGATTGCGGGCGGCGGCGATTGCGGAGGGGGAAAGAAAGGAAAGGGGCGGCCGTAGAAGGAAGGGGATCGGGGAAGGAAGAAGAAGGAAAGGCGCGGGTCGCACGGGCGGCGGAAAAAGGAAAGGAATCCCGGCGGGCGAGGGGCGGCGGGGTGGTGCGGCCGAGCGGGAGGAAGGAGACGGTGCGGGGTAGGGGACGGGCCTGACAGGCTGGGCCCACGCGCAGCGAGAGAGAGGGAAGGGGAGGATGCGGGCGGCCGGATGGGGATCGGAGGGCGAGGGAGGAGCGCAAGGCGGACGGGCCAGATGGGCCGGGGCGCGCATCGGACGGCAGAGAGCGGCGAGGCGCGGACGGGCGGATGAGGCGGGCTGTACACGTGGCGAGCGGGGAGGGGAGGGAGGCGGGATGGAGCGGGTGGCCAGGATGGCGCCACGCGGGAAGAGGAGGAGGATCGGGCGGCAGGCGCGGAGGGAAAGGGCGGACGGCCGGATGGGCCGGATGGCGGGGAGGCGGGAGGATCCGGGCCGGCCACGTGGCGAGCGCGGGAGAGGGGAAGGCGGATCCGGGCGGCGACGTGGACAGTTATCTGGCCGTCCATGTGGCGGCCGGAGGGGCGGGGAGAGGATTTTAATTTTTGATTTTTGATTTCAGATTTTCAGAAAAGGCCCAGAAAATCCAGTAAAGCTCAGAAAAATATGAAATAAATTCCAAAAATTCCAGAACAATTCACAGAAGTTCCTGGATAAGTTTTGGACTTAATAAAAATACTTCCAACTAATGTTGGTATTTAATTTTCATACTTAAAATACTTTTTATTTTCAAAAATAGGTTTTAAACTCCAGAAAATCCAGGAAACCAAATAAAAGCCAAATAACTCCAAATAATTAATTTGAATTAGGATTTTCATAGAAATTCAAAATATCTTTTTATTTAATAATAATTTTAGGTTTTTCTTGAAATACTTTTCAAATCTAGCTTTTCAAAAACAGAAATTCAGGGCAAATCCAAATAAAACTCAAATACTTTAAAATAATTAATTTGAACTTAAATTTTTCAGAAAGAGAATTTTTGGGATGTTACACATCCACCCTATTAGATCAAGATAGTTGATGGTACTCTGCTTTGGCAGACCTACCAAACAATGATCGTAATTCTTATAGGCGTAGCAATTGGAAAGGCATCAAATAAATTCTTAACTTTTCTGAGGGAAGCTATTCTGTCATGAAAAATACATCCTCTACAGGTATGGCATGAAAGAATAGTATGACAGGAAATAAACATCACATGCATATAATCACATTATACTGTGAATGGTATGGCCTTTTGAATCATAGTGGTCGCCATCGCCATGGTTCCACGGTGATGTCCTTCGCCACACTTCCTGTCCTCTTGGTCATCATGCTTGAAGCCTCCATGGTAAAGAACTAAACTATTACAACTAATAGCTAGCAAATGAATTACATGAGGAGCGCAAGCATCACAAGTTGACACGCAGGTCGTTATACAATTAAAGAACAGACTCAACCCAGCAGTGATTAATACGACACACAGGCCGCAAAAACACACATGCATCACATATACATCTATGCCATATAATTCACATCACTCCCTGCAAAAACAAGTTAAGCGTAGAACGCATTCTACCGCCCTGACATGAATGTGTTTGTATAACAATCTATGCGTGTACGCAACGGCAGTCCCACTGACGGGTCAGCGGGCGGGGGGTCGAGGGGGGAGTTGCCCCCCCGCGGGTTTCAGGGCAGTGCCCTGAAAACCTCACGGAATTATATAGATCGCATATATGAAATCGCTATGAAAATCTCATCGGGCCGATCAAATCAACCCAAATCCGAGCCATTCAAAATGCCTCAATTTTCATTAGATCAATCACATTGATCATCGCGATCGGTATACTTGAGGAGACCGCAACACAAGACCTCGATCTGTTGGCTCGATCTACTGACTGCGCGCGCAGTTAGCCCCGATGGTGATTCCAGCCGGTAGGGGCAAGTCGCGCATACATCAAAGAAGGAGCACAAACTAATCTTTTTGACCACATGATGCTATCAACTCATACCTATTTCAACCCCTTATGACCTATTGATCTAATCAACCCGTGCACCGAAAGATCCATCACATGAACCTAGCATAAGAACAGTAATAGATCGCATCTACTACAAACAACATATCATCTACAAGCGCATGATCCAGACCACATACTACGCAGCTTTGCTCTGATACAATATTGGATTTTCTACCGCGTTCAACCAGAAAACATGCGTGTAAGGGAGTCATGGATAGTTACCACTAGATGCGCTGCACAGCGGAAGAAGAGTTGGAGCAGCCCGGTCCAACGTAGGTGCGCGTTGATGAAGAAGAAGCAGCCGATCGTTTCATGAACTGAATGTCTCCTCCTCGTGTCCTAGCAATAGCCTTGCGCTTCTCGCTGATCAGCACAGCAGCAACAGCAGCGGTGCCTCCACAGAGTCCACACGTTCGGGATGGAACGCCGTGCGCTGGTGTGCTAGCACCGTGCGCCCAGCTAGGGTTTCGGGATATGGCCGAGGGGAGGTGGCGGCCAGGGTCTTTAGCACAGTAGTCTATGTTACCTGCAGCCCCGCCTCCACATATTTATAGAGCATGCTAATGGGCTTCCACGTTGTAGGCCCATTAGAACCCTAATCCCATATGGATCAATATCCCTTTTGGCCTATAAAACCGAATTATTTATGATTGCCTCTTGGGCACATCACTAACAGGCTATAGTGTTGGCACTAAGCGCATGAAGACTCAACACGAGCACCAATACACAACACATGCGAACAATCAGGAAACACACAACCGACAACAAGAACACACACGAATATTTTGCGTCGCGCAAACTCTGCGATTTTTCTTCTGCTATTTATATGCAAGGAAGTAAACAAATACATGGAAAGAAACGAATATATGGTAAAGAACCAGCCATCAAATCACAGCATGATCCGGCCATATCACGCCATGATTTGAACGTGAACTATCCAAACAAAGGTACAGGTCCCTAACAAAATGCATGCATGACACACACATCTGTGTGCACGCAACAAAAACCAAACAGAAGCTATCAAAGTTTTCCATGGGAAAAAACATGAGCGACAAGATTAGTTCAACAGATCACCCCTAATCTGTGGCTCCTTCTTGACCTGGATCAAGCCAATCTTAGCTCGCAAACTCCTGGAACTTGATGCTCCCCAGTGGCTTTGTCAGAATGTCAGGGAGTTGATCATCCATGCTGATGTACTCGACCTCGATCTTCCCTTCTTCCACACTCTCACGAATAAGGTGATAATGTGTGTCAATATGCTTACTTCGATCATAGAAGATGAGATTCTTGCAAAGGGAGATTGCTGACTTATTATCCACCTTAAGACTTGGACGGCTGTGTCCTTTGTTCATCAGACCACCGAGCAAATGTCCAAGCCAAATACCTTGACACGCTATGGTGGTGGCTGCGTGTATTCAGCCTCATACAAGGATAGGGCCACCACCTTATGTTTCTGTGACTGCCAGCTGACCAAGCTTTGACCAAGAAAGAACAACACCCCTGTAGTGCTCTTGTGATCATCCACATCTCCTGCCATGTCGAAGTTGCTATAGCCCGTCAGCTGCAGCTCCTCGCTGACCCTTGCATAGAAACAACCATAGTTGAGCATCTTGGCAATATACCAGAGCACGTGCTTCATTGCTACGAGATGTTCGGTGGTTGGTACCTCCATGAACCTGCTGATGTAACCCATAGTATAAGAGATATCTGGTCTAGTGTGAACCAAATACCGGAGGCTCCCCACGATGCTTCGATAGAAAGTGGCGTCCATAGGAGAACCACCACCGGTCTTGCTTAGCCTAATTAAGCCATGTCTCCATCAGCAACTAACATGGATTGTAGCCCATCATCCCGCTCTTTTCTAGGATCCTGAGCGCATAGGAAGCCTGGCTCAGTGTGATTTTGCTGTTGTCCTAGTGCACCTCGATTACGAGGTAATGCTGAATAATCCCAGGTTAATCATCTTGAACACCTTCATCATCTCCTCCTTGAACTTGGTGATCTCTGGAGGATGTGAGCTGATGATGATGAGGTCGTCCATGTATATACGCATGAACAGATGCAATGCACCAGCTCCTTGTGTGTACACATCATGCTCCGATGGGCTTTGCTCGAACCTAAGGGACTGTAAGTTGCTATCAAGTTTGGCGTTCCACGATCTTGGTGCCTGACGAAGGCTGTAGAGAGCTTTCTGGAGCCTAAGCACTTGTGCTCATTATTGTTGACCCGATGGTTATGCTACGTACACCTCCTCCTCGAGGTCATCATTGAGGAATGCTGATTCAACATCCATGTGGTGCACCTGTAGCACTTATGGGCTGCAAGTGCAATCAACAGGCGCACAAACTCCATCCGAGTGATAGGCACAAAGACTTCCTCGTAGTTGACACTTTGGCACTACACGTACCCTTTGGTGATAAGGCGCACCTTGTGCTTCACCACGGTTCCCTATGAGTCCTTCTTAACCTTGTACACCCACTTGAGACTGATCAGTCAATGTCTAGGAGGTAGGTCACACATCTCCCACATGCCATTCTCAACAATGAACCTCATCTCCTCTAATTTTGCTGTGTGCCAACACTTGTGCTACTCAGCTTCAGCAAATGTCACAGGCTCCTCTGTGGCCATGAGACAAAATCCGCTGTACTCGACCACAACCTCATTGGTGGTGTCATAGATATCCGCCATGGTGCGATTTCAATGCAGGGCTTCATCTGATGGCTGTTTCATGTCAGTGGGTGGTGACACAAACCCCACTCCAGTAGGTGTGGCAAGAGCTGGTGTAGTCGGAGAAGAAGCCAGCATCAGCGACTCAGGGCTGGGCTCTAGCCCCAGAGTAGCCAACATCCCTATCGCATCACCCCTGGCTTTGGTGCACTTGTTCATCCATGACCTATCACCAGAGAATAAATGTATACAAAAAGATTTCACTGTCTCACTAGAAGCATGCAATGGATCGTCAACTTCTAGTGTGCCCCAATCCCACTTTGCTTCTTCATCGAACACTACATCGCGTGATATATGAATGCACTTGCCCACGGGATCATAGAGATGGTACGCTTTGGACCCTAGTTCATAGCTAAAGAAGACCATGGGCACAATTCTGTCGCCAAGTTTCTTCAGGTTTGGCTTCACCACCTTCATGTGCACCACACACCCAAACATGCAGAAACAGTGCACATTCAGGCGCCACCCATACCATGCCTCATAGGGCATCTTTCCATGCACACTCTGCGTTGGTGCACAGTAATTGCAGCTTGTTGTTTTGAACAACAACTCTTGTATGCTCAATCTTGTTCACTTGATGAGGCGATGGTGTCCCGATCTTCCGATAGGATGATAACTATCGATTTTGGCGGAGGTGACTCTCACGATCCGACTACAACCGTACGACGACGCTTGCGCCTTAGCAATCGCTGAACCAACCCCAAAGTGTTATCAACCGTGCCAAGAACGCGGTTGACCTGACCACGAAGGTCTATTCCTGCATGCAACCGAAGAACACGCAAGAACAAGATAACAAGCAATCTGAAATTGCAAATATATAAATTGAGATCAAAAGGTGGGATTCCGAAGGCTGTCTTAACAGGTGGTCGTCCGACACAATTGAAGAACAGAAGTTTGCACAAGGGCTAAACCTAAACTCAACGAAATCCAAGTCATAACAAGGGAGGCGGCGGCTCCTTTATAGGGAGAACAACCAGGAGGGGCGTCCAAAGTGCATGCTCTAGGGTTACATGGCCCATGGGCCCAATTGGTGGTGGCGCAGCACCCTTTTGACTCGGACTCAAAAACCAATGTGGATTGTTTTGATGATTGCAGCCGGCTCGGATGGAATTTGAAGATGCGGTTGGATCCGTTGGAAAGTAGACTTCATAAGCTTTCCATGAAGTACAAGAACGTCCCAAACGGAGTCCGTATGAGAAAGTTATGTTCGTTTCGACTTGCACCATTGCAGCAGTCCGAATCCGATTCCAGTACGTGACCAACACGGACTCTTTTGATGATTGCGGCTGTCTCGGATAGAATTTGAAGATGGGGTTGAATCCTTTAGAAAGTAGACTTGATAAGCTTTCCAGCAAGTCCAAGAACGTCCCAAACGGAGTCCGTATGAGAAAGTTACGTCAGTTTAAACTTGCACCATTGCAGCAGTCCGAGTCTGATTCCAAAACGTGTCCAACTCGAATTCGTGCTTGACTTGGTCCCAAAGTGACGTGGTGACCTCCATTATTCCTTCCATGCATATCCAGGACTCCATGTCCCTTTCCTTCATCCTTTCTCAAATTTCTAAGCACAATTAAATCACTTGCATTAGGTAGCGGTCTATTCTCAGTAACATATGAAGGCTGAAGAAACGAATTCACCTTTAGTTCAATCTTGATATTGGGCGCGATTGTCGTATGTGTTTGTGGCGTGGTCACATCATCCTCCCCTTCTTGATAGAAAACCGTCCTCGGTTTTAGCATATGTGTAGCCTCATGTATTGCATGATCTTCATCATAAATCTCGGTACATAATAACAAACGCAACAAACTCTCATTATGTAATATCATACGTTCTTTATCACACAAAGTAAAACCTTTTTGAAACGAGCTCACCTTATAATTTAAGTGATGCGTAGGAGCTCTTGTAATTGGAACAACAAGCGTAGCAAATATGGTTGTATCCATAGGGGTCGTGTCCTCATCATCCTCCCCTTCTTGAAAACAAAGTCGTCCTCGGCTTTTGATAAACTGAAAGTATGGTAACAAAGAAGCCAAGGTGTATGCATGGTATATGTATATGTCATCCGTTTTAACAATTCTTCGTTGTTGCACAATTAATGTTATAACATAGCAGCAATCATAAAAGCTCATTGTATTATTAACCCAAAAGTAATTATATATGTTAATGAACAAATCAAAATTTCTCACACAGTAATTATCGCAACTTGTTTTGCAAATGTAAGTGAAGCATTTATGCAATTCAAATCTTTGAAGTTGTAAACTTGTTGTGGTGGCACATATAGGCAAAGCTACAACTTTTGGAATCAAACAAAGTTTATCCATATAATCAAATTTCAATTGAGCAATAGCAAATTCATCTAGTAAGGGTGAAAAGATTTGTATGTTCTTCCATAATTCATCATCTTTATTCAGATTGTCCATATTAGACGGTGCAAAAAGAGATGAACACATAGGCATTGGATGAGTACTAAATTTTACTTCCCTCTCATATTGAACAAGATTCAACACACAAGAATTGTTGTCCAAAACAGTAAGCTTCAATTCATCCATGTGATCACAAGTTATGCATATTCGATATACAAAAAATTGATTTTTTACACCATAATCTCCAATCAAATTAAACTTATACCTAGGGGTGTAGGCACTAAACAAGAATTTCGAACATGCAAGTTCAGAAACTTTCTCCATAGCACAATCTAAACTAACGGCCTCATTAAGCATGATATAGCACAATGCATCAGCAGGGGATATTCTATCAAATACTTTCTTGTGTGTAATTAATTCGACATGTGCAAAATTATGAGAATTTAGATCAACATATGGTTCGTTCAAGTCAACACAAGAAATATCAAAAGATTGCACTACAGCAGGTATATACTCACAAGGTTGCTCTATGTCTTGTTGTAGCACCAAATCAGTACCTTTGTCATTATCGTCCTCATCAGATACTGTAGGTACCTCAAACTTCTCCACTAATGGCATAAGATGCACCAGATCATCCTTCACCTCTTCAAGTTTCTCGGTGGTATCTGTAAATGGAGTAGGAACCAAAATAATATCAACATTTTCAGTTACCTCAGGTTGCACCTCGCTTGTGACTGTGGGTGCTGGAGGTACAAAACGATGTCGCAATTTCTTTTTCATCTGCTCCCATGTGTATATATAGTGGTACTCGAGATTTGACCACCAATGTTGAACATCACCAATCAGCGCCGTCCTTGCCAGGCTCATCTTCTCAACAGGATCAAGATCTTGTCTTTTCAAGTAGTTATCCATCATACCAACCCAAAAGAAGTACTCCGATGACGTACTCTCAGCGGTGAGTGGCAAGATATGTACCGGTAATTGTTTCCCTTCGAGTTCAAATCTGCCCGCGATGACATCATAATCTACCCATAAACCTGTCATTGTTAGTAGAAAACAAGGAAACAAATCACAAGTAAATGTTCCTATCAACTACTAGGATATGGAGGCTCAAATCAAGTCACGCATCTCTCAAGCTCTTACCAAATTCTTACGAGTTCTTACCAAAGCAAACAGGTGGTGCAACCGGTGGCTGGTTCGTGATAAATCTAACTCAAGTGATGAGTAAAGCGATTGCAAGGTACAGCGAGACCTGTTCGGTTAGTAGAAAAGTGGAGCTTGGATAGGCTATGTATTTTGTAGCAAAGGAAAACAATCAATTAATTTCAGAAATTGCACAGAATTGAATTATAGTTCGTATCTAGCACTTAGCCTATGTTGCTGATCAACCAACGATGGAAGAAGGATAAAACATGTGTATGGCAATGTATGGGAGTGGTTAATACAAGATAATTCAATTGAAAGCAATCTGGAATTGAAGAGCACAAGGATTGACCCAAAACTTGAAAACTGGAGATTTCTGTCCACTGGACAGCACGTCGGTATTTCGGTTGTAACTTTTTGTCAGTTGCCTTTTTTTTCAATGATTCTTTTTTTCTCTGTTTCCTGACGGCTTTTTCTACAACTTTTGTTTTGGGGTGAACTTCGGGAAACCGACCGAAAAATTCGCACAAAATTCACAAGTGCCGATTGTTGCAGATTCAATCTGGAATTTTAGGTCAACTTGCACCGCAGATATTTCTTAACTGCCTTGCTGGAATGACGTGAAATTTTGTAGATAGATGGACAATGAAGTTTTGAATCTAATGGCGGTGGTCTCACTCAAAACTAATCTTGGAATCAAAAGTTATGGCGTTTTTGGTGGCGGCTGCAGAGAAAGGAAAGATCAGCCGAAATTGGAATTAGGGTTTGGGGTGGGGGAATTTTTTTTTGTTTGGATTTTTATTGGAACAAAGATATGACCAGCAACTAGACAAAGCTAAAACGGACATAAATTCAATTTAGCAAACCAAAACTAACAGATTGAAAGGCACAACGGGGTTTGGACAGCGGAAATTAACTCGTTTTGTGGGGCAATTTTTCTGGACTATGGGAAATAAAAAATCAATCTACTAACTAGGGATACAAGAAATTCCTACCTGTCAACTGAAGCTCTGATACCACTTGATGAGGCGATGGTGTCCCGATCTTCCGATAGGATGATAACTATCGATTTTGGCGGAGGTGACTCTCACGATCCGACTACAACCGTACGACGACGCTTGCGCCTTAGCAATCGCTGAACCAACCCCAAAGTGTTATCAACCGTGCCAAGAACGCGGTTGACCTGACCACGAAGGTCTATTCCTGCATGCAACCGAAGAACACGCAAAAACAAGATAACAAGCAATCTGAAATTGCAAATATATAAATTGAGATCAAAAGGTGGGATTCCGAAGGCTGTCTTAACAGGTGGTCGTCCGACACAACTGAAGAACAGAAGTTTGCACAAGGGCTAAACCTAAACTCAACGAAATCCAAGTCATAACAAGGGAGGCGGCGGCTCCTTTATAGGGAGAACAACCAGGAGGGGCGTCCAAAGTGCATGCTCTAGGGTTACATGGCCCATGGGCCCAATTGGTGGTGGCGCAGCACCCTTTTGACTCGGACTCAAAAACCAATGTGGATTGTTTTGATGATTGCAGCCGGCTCGGATGGAATTTGAAGATGCGGTTGGATCCGTTGGAAAGTAGACTTCATAAGCTTTCCATGAAGTACAAGAACGTCC
Source organism: Dendrocalamus latiflorus (assembly GCA_017311315.1). NCBI lineage: Eukaryota > Viridiplantae > Streptophyta > Magnoliopsida > Poales > Poaceae > Dendrocalamus > Dendrocalamus latiflorus. The sequence goes on along the minus strand of CM029626.1, from coordinate 20,983,242 downwards.
CAAACGGAGTCCGTATGAGAAAGTTATGTTCGTTTCGACTTGCACCATTGCAGCAGTCCGAATCCGATTCCAGTACGTGACCAACACGGACTCTTTTGATGATTGCGGCTGTCTCGGATAGAATTTGAAGATGGGGTTGAATCCTTTAGAAAGTAGACTTGATAAGCTTTCCAGAAAGTCCAAGAACGTCCCAAACGGAGTCCGTATGAGAAAGTTACGTCAGTTTAAACTTGCACCATTGCAGCAGTCCGAGTCTGATTCCAAAACGTGTCCAACTCGAATTCGTGCTTGACTTGGTCCCAAAGTGACGTGGTGACCTCCATTATTCCTTCCATGCATGTCCAGGACTCCATGTCCCTTTCCTTCATCCTTTCTCAAATTCCTAAGCACAATTAAATCACTTGCATTAGGTAGCGGTCTATTCTCAGTAACATATGAAGGCTGAAGAAACGAATTCACCTTTAGTTCAATCTTGATATTGGGCGCGATTGTCGTATGTGTTTGTGGCGTGGTCACATCATCCTCCCCTTCTTGATAGAAAACCGTCCTCGGTTTTAGCATATGTGTAGCCTCATGTATTGCATGATCTTCATCATAAATCTCGGTACATAATAACAAACGCAACAAACTCTCATTATGTAATATCATACGTTCTTTATCACACAAAGTAAAACCTTTTTGAAACGAGCTCACCTTATAATTTAAGTGATGCGTAGGAGCTCTTGTAATTGGAACAACAAGCGTAGCAAATATGGTTGTATCCATAGGGGTCGTGTCCTCATCAGTTGAGGAAGTAGACTGCCATCATGACAGCCTCGCCCTGCCATGCCGACCACCATCTGGTTCTAGCATTCCACAATGTCGTTGTATTGAGGCGAGTACGATGCCGTGAGCTACTGCATGATGTTGAGGTTCACACAGTTCTCACTAAATTCCATGGATGTGAATTCACCGCCGCGATGAGTGTGTAGCGCCCATAGCTTGTGTGCAGCCTCCAGTTCGATGCGGGCTTGGAAGCGCTTGATGGCTATCAGTGCCTCGCCTTTTGTCATCAGGAGCATCAACCACATATAGCAGCTAAAATCATCCACCAAGAGAAGAAAATACCATTTCCCTCCTGGTGTCGTCGGCATCACAGGTTTGCACAAATCACCATGCACTAGCTCAAGCTGATCCTAGGTGTGGTAGCTTGCCTCCTATGGGAACGAAACACATCATTGCTTCCCGACCAGGCAGGCATCACATACTCGATCCACCTAACCAATATGTGGTAGCCCATGGACCAGCTCATCACGCGTGAGCTGTCATAGGGACTAAAAATTCAGATGGCCGTAGCACACGTGCCAGAGCCACGCTTCTTCCCTGCAACTCGCCGCCAGACACACCAGCTGTGCTGAACTCAAATCAAGCACATACAGACAGCTCCTGGAGTGTTTTTACCTTAGCAGGTGTCGCTGCTAATCATGAAGCCATAGCGGGCCATTCTCAATCAACGTCTAATAACCATTCTCGTCAACCTATCCGATCCTAATAATATTGCTCCGTAGTTGTGGGATGTAGTACACCTTGGTGAGTGTGCGATGCTCCTTGGTGTGGCACGTGAACAACATAGTTCCTCACCCACATATATCGACGATGGTTCCATCACCAAACTTCACGATCCCCTTTACGCCGACATCCATCTTGGTGAATGCAGCCTTGAACCCGGTCATGTGATTAGACACACCTGTATCTAGGTACCAAGTGCCATCATGTTCGTCTTCCTCCTGGCCAAGGTGTACTTGCACGTGCACCTTGTCCAGTGCAATGTTAATGGCATGCTCATGCACCTCGTCTAGTAGAACATCAATCGGTGCGTCGCACATGGCTTCCTCCAGCGTACACACCTAGGCCATCAACAATGTAGGCTCATCGTCTTGCACCTGAACGAGATGCGCTATTCCTTATGCACTCATCGTGGCTTGTGGCAGTCCTGAGAGAAGTGCCAAAATTCTGGCAATTGTAGCACTTTAGCCTGGACTTGTCACGGTTGCTGATGAACCCAACTGTCTCCTTGCCATCGCGGGCAGCACCTTGCCTGCCTTGCCATGGCCACGACCTTGTTTGCCGCTATTCTTGCTTTTGCTTGAAGAGGAGTCGCCTGCTCTCGCTTCTTGGTGCACGCCAGCCATTCCTCCTCTGTGAGGAGAAGACAACCACTGGCATCGTGGCCACCATCGTTGGCCGCCATGTCCACATCGTACCTCTCCTCGACAGACTTGAGCCGGCCCACTAACTCTTCTATAAACAAGGTTCGTAGATCGATCAGCTGCTCAATGGAGATCGCCACCAGCGTGAACTTCGGAGGAACGACATAGAGAAATTTCTTGATCACCTTGACTTCCTACAAAGTTTCACCTTGATCTCTTGTAGTATGGCCGCTAGTGCCATTCTATCGAGCCGGTAGTCCGTGGCCCCCAGCTTGATTGCCTTCCAGACTCCCTGAGCCTAGAGATTGATCCCTCATGAGAAGAGCCCACTCGGTGTAGTTTGTTCGCGTGAGGATGGGGTATTGCAATGCCACCCCACTCTCCTTTGGCATCACCTATGCCACCACTTCCCGGCCACCACCGCTGCTGGAGGCTTCCCAATGATGGGCACTGCCGCCGAAGGTTCTGGTTGACGTAGGAGATATGGACCTCGTGCCTCGAGGCATCACCGTAAGATCTTCTTGGCACCTCTTTGATACCAATTGTTAGTACTAATTAAGCCAATGAATAGTCAACACGAACACGAATTCACAACACATGCGAACAATCTGGAAACACAACCGGCAATGAGAACACACGAATATTTTATATCACACAAACTCTGCAACTTTTCTGTTCTTTTCTTCTGCTATTTATACGCAAGGAAGTAAACAAATACATGGAAAGAAACGAATATATGGTAAAGAACCGGCCATCAAATCACAGCATGATCCGGCCATAAACACGCCATGGTCCGGCCATATCACGCCATGATCTGAACGTGAGCTATCCAAATAAAGGTACAGGTCCCTAACAAAATACATGCACGACACACACATCTACGTACACGCAACAAAAACCAAATAGAAGCTAGCAAAGTTTTACATGGGAAAAAACATGAGCGACAAGATTAGTTCAACATAGAGATCATGAAGTGAGTCAATCTTTTGCCATCTCCAAATTCAATCCTGCCAAGCGTCTATTCCTCTCCTCCAATGGTGGTCCAATGGTGGCACACACAATGTGAATGAACTGCATCAAGTGATCGAAAACTTAAAAAACATGAGATCAATACGAGTGAGTTTGTCGCAATTCTGAAGAACTATCCACCGCTGTACCGGCTACCTTACAGCATGCACCTGTTTCTTGACAAGTGCATGTTTGGTCGCCAAATGGAAACGGAAAGGTTCATGAATTTCTTGATGCAAATATAGCCTCCTAACGTCACTGTAGCACTGTGATGCCCTTACTACACAAATAGTCGAGGATAGAAATCCAACTATGCTGCTCTCTCGTGTACCTGTAAAACAATCAAGTTTAATTAGTCCTTGTCATTCATTTTCGAAGCAATTGACAACCGGACGGACCTAGCATAGTTAATTTATCCTCCATCCACGCTTGAGAGCATCGTCAGCAACACCGAAAGCTATTATGAGTGCAACTCCTTGGAAGTTACTTTGATCACCAACTCCTATGTGGTACCTTCTACAAAAAACAAAATTCATTGTTGTTTAAACCGTGACTATAATAAACTCTAGGCTAGACGGATCTTGTTACATTTCCGTTACAATCTGTGCACCACCACATATCTTACAAGGCGAGGTTTCTCAATGGAGATCATATTCGCTGCAGTTATGGGTGAAATTGCCAATAGATCTGTATCTTTCTTGATTGGAAAATACTCGAAGGAAACAACGGCGACAATGGAAGAGAGGCTACACAGCCTGAACCGGCTGCTTCTACGGGTTCGCGTCATCGTCGAGGAGGCGGAAGAACGGCATATCAGGAACCAAGCAATGGTGCACCAACTGAACATACTGAGGAAGGAGATGTACAGAGGCCACTACGTCCTGGACAACTTCAGAAACCAGGCCAGTGAAGGACACAAGGCTAGAGATCATGAAGTGAGTCAATCTTTCGCCCTCTCCAAGTTAAATCCTGCCAAACGTCTCTTCCTCCCCTCCAATGGTGGTACACGCAATGTGAATGAACTGCATCAAGTGATCGAAAACTTAAATAACATGATCATTGATATGAGCGAGTTTGTTGCATTTCTGAAGAACTATCCTCCGCTGTACCGGCAACCATACAGCATGCACCTGTTTCTTGACAAGTGCATGTTTGGTCGCCAAATGGAAACGGAAAGGATCATGACTTTCTTGATGCAAATAGAGCCTCCTAATGCGGGCAATATAGGTGTTTTACCAATTATTGGTCCAAATGGAGTCGGAAAAAGCACCCTTGTTGCACATGTTTATAATAGCGAAAGAGTGCGCAACCACTTTTCTCGAATTGTGCTCATTACTGAGGACGATCTTCAAGACAAGCAAACCACTCTAAAAGATGGATGTGTGACCATCCACCGAAACAACGCCTTGAAAGAAAATGAGAGATTGCTAGTTATCATTGAATTATCAGGGGAAGCTGATGAGGTTGCATGGAATAGGCTGTCTTTGGCTTCTGCTGATTGCCTTGCAAGCGGCGGCAAAATCATAATCACAAGTACATCCAACAGAATTGCATATTTTGGTACTACACAAGCTCTTATACTAAATGCTCTACCACCAGAAGCATATTGGTATTTCTTCAAGGTGCTTGCATTTGGGGGCACAGATCCGCAGGATCAACCAAAATTAGAATCAATCGCCCTCAAGATTGCAAGAGAGATGAGCGGATCTTTCCAACATGCAAGATTTGTGTCTGACTTGCTAAGAAACACTGTTAATGCTCAACATTGGTGCATGGTACTTACATCTATTAGGGTATGTGCACAAAGAAATCGCTTTTTATTTGGTGAGCATCCATATGATCTTGTGAAGAAAAAAAATCCTAGATGTTTTTGGAGAATGGATAACAATGCCGAGTTTGTGCTTTATGATTGGTACCGGACAAGTTTTGCTAACGGCGTAGTTCCTAACATAACATTATATGATGTTCTGTTTGGGAGCGTTAAATGTCAAGGGAGATTTAAGGTCCTTGTTTGCAAGTCGCACATACCGCCATATACTAGCTACATTGCTACTTGTGCAGCGCGCAAGCCACTACTTAGTAAGAAGAACCGCTCTACGTACCAAGGCTAACTGATCGAAGTTTTGCATGTTATTATGTATGAACTATATGTAGTTTGATCGTGATATGATGTATGTTGTCAATTTGTGATTGTGTACAACAAAGTAACCTTGTGTGGATTTAGTGCTTGCTGCCTTTTTGTAAACATAGATTGGGATTGCGATGGATCATCATGCATAGTTAATTAGTTGTGTGTTAGAGTGTATCAGCTTAATGATTACAGTTTCTATGTCATTTTGTTTTATCCTTGTTCCTGGACCTTGCATTTTCTCGATAAGTGAATTGTGTGGCAGATCAAATTAGTCTTTGGAAAATGTATTATCAGTAAGCCCAATGTTGATTAACCAGTCTAATGAAAACCCAAAAATTCCTAGTTAAGATCCCTCCTCAAGCTTTTATGTTGAAGTTCCAATTGAATACTACTACTCCATTTCAGATCGATTCATCGTCACCAAGTACATACTGTCGGCTCATCAACGAGCTATACACACAAGGCATGTGAAATCGTATCGTCACCCGGTTTAAATTTGTGGAATGGTTTTTGCCGTTGTTGTAGCTTCCACAGTGGACTCAATTCCTGCTAAACCAAACAAAAAAATATTGCCCATTGATCATCAGGAGTATTCATATACGATTATACTTTGAGTTGGACCTTTAACTTGATACACACCACCGTGTAGGACCTAGCCACACGCGAAACGAGATAAATAGAGCTAGGACAGATAAAAAAACAGAAAGTACTTCGTCGATCAAGTTGAAGCCTCCAGTGCGCTGCTGTAGCCAGCTAATGTCTTACGGATCGTCCAGCTCCTCGGTCCGTTATAGAAAATTGATGATGGGCCTCCTTCAGTCATCCTATGTGGCGGTTTGAAGGACTCAAGTGGGCTCAATGCGATCTTGCGGGATGGCCACGCTTGTCAGGACCTCGACGAAAGCGCCACTCGGTGGCTCAAGTCTCTGACTGGCAGACTTTGCCAAGGTGTCTATGTCCTCGTTGTTGGCTCGAGATATGGGTTTGACAGTTACACCCAAAAAGTGGTGCTCCCTTGCCTGGACCGTCGCCAAGTATTTGGTGAGGTTGGGGTCTTTGATTTGATACGACTTGTCCACATGCCCCACGAGCAGGTGGGAATCAATGTACAAAACGCCCTTCTTGGGCCAAGGCCTTGAGTTTCCCGAGGTCAAACAACAAGGCCTCGTACTCAGCCATGTTGTTTGTGGCTGGGAATTCAATCAGTCACATGGAGTATCACAAGAGGCGTCACTCATGCATTGTGATGACTGCTCCCACGCCTGCTCTTGAGACACCGTACGCGCTGTCTATGTGCATGCTCCGTACCGGCTCTGGGGGCTGTTGAGCTCCTACCTGAAATGGTGGAGTCCACTCTGAGACGAAGTCTATGAGAATCTATGACCTTGTAGGATCATATGGGGCAATCAGAGGGGGGATGAATGATTGCCTCCACTTTTTCATACCTGAAAACAAATCTCAAATCAAAACAAAAGCAATCTAAATTACCAATGTAGATTTTGACTGCAAGCCGTTCTACCGCTCGCTATGATTGCTTTTGCACGTAGTCGAAATCCCCCCTCCACTTGAAAAGCTTCGACCGCTTGACTGCTTCATCGCTCGAACGTTTCACTGCTCGAATGAGTACAAGCCAAAGACAATACCATGCTCATAGCACACCAGATCACGATGCGTTAGCACACCGCCGAGAACACAAAAGCAATACTCAGGAAAACACACTACTGATGAACTTTTCTTAGAACAGATTTGATCTGTTATTTCTGTATCATATATGTGGCTACAAAGCACCCTCACAGCACCCCTAAAAACTCTCACGCAAAAAGCCTCGTAAAGCCTCTTCCAAAACACTTGGCCTACCTCTGCTTTTATATGCTTGAACTCTAAACCGTGTTCGACTAAAACATGAACACGCAATCGTATCTCTTCCTCAAACCAATGGACCCGAAACCCTTCTTAACAAGGGTTTTACCAAATGTCTAATTCTTCCCATTACAGACTCCTTCCATAATGTTTCCAACTCCACGTGATGAAGCCTCTAGGAACGTACCTCTCGTAGCTTCATCTCACATCATCACTTTCGATCTCCATGTACTCCAGCGTTTGCCCGACCATCTCCATGACATCCTCAACCGTCAAGACCTCAGATATCTCCATCCTTGTCTTGGTCATCCTTGTCTTGGTCGTCCTTGTCACTGACCATGATCGTCTGCACACCGTCCTGCACATGCGGCACAGTTCTCCACAACTTGACCATCATTGTCCCACAACCTCACACCATCCTTTGTCCATCCATAGACAAGAACAAAACTATCCATGACCATCAACCAAGTCATCTATGACCACACATTCCATCGCTTATCGCAAATCAGCTATAAACAACTTCTTACGATCACTAGCACTCGGGAAATACTCAAAAACCACAAGCACTTGGGAAATACTATCGCTCCACTCTAAACACTCAGGAATACCACGCATCGCTACTGACCAAAACCATCGAGTACCAAGTGCCAGGTCTACGATTACCGATCATTAACCAATCACCGCACCATCGATCACCGAGCACCGAGTATCAATGAGAATCACTCTGACCAGATCAGTCAACCACTGACCCAACACGAGTACTCGGGGTACTCGAAGATCACATGAATTAAAACACTCGTATCAACCATGAAGTCTATGAGTACTGACAGCGAAGCCTTCTGCAACTGAATGCAAAGCCTTTGATTACTAAAGACAATGACAACAGATTGCAAAGTTTATGACTATAACATCAATCTGTAATGTCTATGACCATCGACTACAAAGCCTTTGACTATCGACCCAGTAAAATCTATGACTAACGAGTGCTGACCAGGTACTGTAGCTACAACCATGCAAAAGTAATATATCTATCATTACCTTCGGTGGTCGTTCTGTCTTGGTCGAAGTCGAATGTGGTTGAATTGCCATAGTTGATATTCCGTGGTCGACGCTTTACGTGGTCGAAGACGTGGTCGAAGAAGAACATGGTTGTAGTTGAACATGATCATAAATGACTCTGAGTCGTAACCAATGTGGTCAAAGCCTGATGTGGTCAAAGTCTGATGTTCCGATGGATCTCGAAAGCCATCCAATATTCTAGAGCTACTTGAACACCGTCCGATGCCACTCGAACCTGATCAGACTGGTCCGAAACTACTTAGAGCAACCAAAAACACTTGGAGAAGACAAAAACCACTAGGAGCAGACTGAAACCACTTAAGCTTGAAACATTCGATCGCGATCGACCAAAACTTTCACAAATGCAAAATAAAAAAAATCCAAATATCAATTATTCATCATCACTTTATTTATAACCATCAATATGGTCTAACAATCTCCCCCTTGATGAATACATTGACAACACCTCAAAAACTCTCGAATGAATTGCGTTTTGAAAGAAAAGCAAAAAAAAGAAACTCAACCGACACTCGGCAAAAACTTATAAAACTCCCCCTCAACACAAAAGAAGTAATTTTATCAAATTTCTCCAATTTCTCTCATTTCTTTCACCAATTTCTCTCCCAATTTCTCCCCCTTTGGCAATGAAATCATCAAGGACTCCAAAGAAAGGATAATTCTAAAAGGAGCAAAAATAGAAAATATCTAGAAGCTTTGAGGATTATCCAAGTTATTTTGCATTGATTTAATAGTTTGACCAGGTCATCTATTTGAGCAGAGTTTCCTAGATCATATATAGACATATATCATTTAGCATTGTCAAAACAAGTCTTTTAGCATGATGAAGCAATTTATGCCAATGACAGACACCTCAATAATGACCAAACCAATTATAATAATCATAATGACATATCAAACCAAAGAGACAAAGCCTAAAAATGAAATAGATTTTAAATTTAGGCGAGCTAGCAGTCTCAGTATCAACCTATTGCTCTATACTCAAAATCTAAGCATGTGGCATACTTGTAGCATACTTCTTTTATTGTTTGTAGCACACATATTTTTTGTTGTTGATGGTGGCATGCTTGAAGTATACTTCTTTTTATTTGCGTACTTTCTTGTACTTTTGTCTTTTGTTTAACCATGGCATGCTTGAAGCATACTTCTTTTCATTTGTACACCTTTTTGTGCCTTTTCTTTTGTATAACATGCCAACTTAATTGATCATAAAAAGATTAGCATATGGTGCAAAAGCTATGTAACGGTGGATGGTATCTGGATCGCTATTATTGTTGCATTCTTTCATACATTATGTTTTAGTTTAAACTGCTAGGTCTTAGGAAATTTCTATATATCATATTTTAAAAAGTAATTTATGGTAAATAAAATAACCGAGCCTTTCCTTGATAAGTCATGCATGTTATCTAATTGCATCATGTGTATTGGCTCGTGGAGCACGGTAGTTTGGGCTCACCCTCACTCACTCAACTAATCCAGAATCAGGAGTCAGATCGCTACGCTTCGGCAATGCACTTGGTCATGATGGTGAAGAAGATGATGGTGTCGAGAACTAGGTCGCGTACCGCCACACTACAGGACGGTGGGGAATTTGAGGCAAGCTTTTGAGGCATCCTAAAGATAATTGTCTCAAAATATGCTCTGAGGTAGCAATGTTTGCCTCAAATTATAAAACTGAGGCAGACCATATAAGCCTCATTAAACTGAGGCAAGCTTTTGAGGCATCCTAAAGATAATTGCCTCAAAATATGCTCTGAGGCAGCAACGTTTGCCTCAAATTATAAAATTGAGGCAGATCATATAAGCCTCACTAAACCGCGATGAAATCGGAGTTTCCAAGGGCCAGAACAGAAGAAATCTCATTGGAGAAGGACTTAACTATAATTTCTGAAAATCAGAAGGGCTAAATCGCAAATCACCGAAAACACCCAATCCCACAAAACCCTAGCGCCGCCCAGATCCAAACCAAGCCCGGTTTTCTTCTTCCTGTCACCCCCAACTTCATCCCCTTTCTTCTCCACCGGCGCCGGCGAGGGCTGGGCCTTACCTCGCCGGTCGCCTCCCTTCTCCACCTCGCCAATCCACTGCACCGCTGCCCTCTCCTCCTTGCTCTTCCTCTGCATCACCCGCGCCGCCTTCTCCGGCGTGCCACCCGTGCGCCACCTCCCTTCTTGCTCTTCCCCCAGTGCCATATCTCTCCGCCGCCTCTTCCTCTCCTCAGTTCGGCCGCCACCGTCTCTTCTTCACCGCCGCTGGCTTCCTCTCCTCCACCTCTTCCCCACCATCTCCACGCCACAGCGCCGCTCCACTTCTTGCACCAGATCCACCGGCGGCCAACCACCTCACCACCGCCCTCTCCATCGCCACCAAGCGCCGCCTACCGTCTCCGCCTTCTCCACCCGCAGCTCCTCCATCGCACCACCACGCACCTCGGCGCCAGCGTCCTCTTCTCCTCCTCCACCAGATCCACCTCTCCCTGCTTCCTCTTCCTTGCACCGCCGCCTTGGCTTTTCTCTCCCCTCTCAAACTCCGGCGTCGGCAGCCATCTCTCTGCCTCTCTTCTTCTTGCCGACCGCCGCCAGCTTCCTCTCCTCCACCGCGCCACCACGTCCTCACCGCTACTCACAGCACCACCGACTCCCGTGCGGCGACCGCTCCACTGCTTCCCCTTCACCTCTGCACCGGCCGACATCACCTCCTCCTCAGCTTCCCTCTGCTACTTGTTCTCCCTTCGGTTGATCCCTTCTCCCACATCTTCTATTCTTAGTTACTATTACTATATGAACTGTGAATTTTAAACTGTTGATTTGTGATCTATGACTGTGATGTATGCATGTGGTTGTGCTCTGTTAATTTGGTCCAGATTTGGTTCAGATTTGCTCAATGTTCATATTGTCAGTAGTTTAATTTCTAGAATTTGTTTGTGATCTGTACAGGTGTGTGGTTGTGTTAGTCAGTGAGTATGGCTAATTTCTGTGATTTCAGCGAGTATTGTCAGTAGTTTAATTCATACTGTTTTTGATAGCATGTATGTGGCATATTAATTTTTTCCATAATTTAGTTACTCAGATTTCTGCTGCACCAAGAGAGCTGACGATCTGTCATAGCTATTGTGCTGTCAAATCGGGTGCCTGTTTGCTGGCCTGCTCCCTACTACAAACTTACTTGCTTGTTATTCTTAGTAAGGTAATTTCTTAACATCACTTCTATTTCCATGCTTGTATAGATTGCTAAAAGCTTATTGTTTGTTGTTTGATATTGCATTGTTGGAAAGAACATATAGATATCTCGATACATATATTGAATGCACTTTTTGGGCAGATTGCTAAATACCTCCCATTTCTAACATGGACAAAAGCTGGCTGGAAAAACCTAGGTAAATGTGGGGTTATGAGTATTAAGTATGTTACATGAGTGAACACATGTATTATATAATATGTAACTTAAGTAACATGACAACGATAACAGGTGGACAGATGAATATGAAGAAGGATTGGAACAATTTTTGTAGTTTGCTTTCACTCATTCAGCAAAAGACAACATGATTCTTTGTCCATGCAAGAAATGCATGAACTGCCATTGGCTACATGCTGAATTAATTCGTGAACACCTAATATGTGATGGATTTATGCGAGGCTATAGTGAATGGTTCTTTCATGGGGAGGGCTCATCTTCATCTAGAACTAATGTTTGCATGGAGCCATAAATAGGTCAAGAACAATATGATGACATCGATGCAATGTTAATAGATGGACTTGGATATAATTATTTTAATGGTTTAGAAGAAGATGAACACATGGGAGACAGATATAGTGAAAATGCAGAAAAATTCTATAAGTTAGCTGCTGATGCTAGCCAAGATTTATATTCAGGATGCAAAATGTCAAAACTTCAGTTTATCATAAAACTTCTACACCTAAAATTTTTGGGTGGGTGGAGCAATAGTAGTTTTGATCAGCTCCTTGTGCTTCTTAAAGAGGCTTTCCCTATGGACGTGCAATTGCCAGAAAACTTTCATGCTGCTAGCAAACTTGTTAAATCACTAGGTTTGGGATGCATTAACATTGATGCATGTCTGAATGATTGCATATTGTTTTGGAAAGAGTATGAGAATGCCAAGAGTTGTCCAAAATGTAAGACGTCTAGGTGGAAGATAGAAAAAGTGGGGATTGATGGAAAACGAGTTCATAAGATTCCTCAAAAAGTTCTTCGTTACTTTCCATTGAAGAAAAGACTGCAAAGATTTTTTATGTCAGAAAAGACAGCTTCTAACATGCATTGGCATGCTGAGGGCCGCACTAAGGATGGTTTATTACGACATCCTGCAGATTCTCCTGCTTGGAAGAATTTAGATAATAAATTCCCAATATTTGGTGCTGATAGTCGCAATATTAGACTTGGGTTAGCTAAAGACGGCTTCAATCCTTTTGGAAATATGAGTGTTAGTCATAGCACATGGCCTGTTGTTTTAATTCCTTACAATCTCCCACCATGGTTGTGCATGAAACAACACAATCTTATATTATCTTTGCTTATTCCGGGGCCAACACAACCAGGGAATGATATTGATGTGTATTTTGAACCATTGGTGGATGAGCTTGTTGAGATTTTTAATGAAGGTGTAAAAACATATGATGCCTCTAGTGATGAGTGGTTTCAATTACGAGCTGCTGTTCTTTACACTATTACAGATTACCCTGGGCTTGGATATGTGTCTGGCCATCCTACATCAGGAAAATTTGCTTGCCATCACTGTCACTTAAATACTTGTTCTCTGTATTTGAAAAAGGGTAGGAAAACTTGTTATTTGGGACATCGTAGGTTTCTGCCAGAAAATCACAACTTCCGGTTTGATAAAAAGTCATTTGATGGAACCATAGAGCTTAGAGAGGCACCTATTCAACCATCTGGACATGATATTTTAGAAGAGACAAAGGACATTGTAACATCCCAAATTTTTGCTAAAATAAAAATAATTAAATAAATAATAAAAATGGATTAAAAAAACTTTAAATTAAAATAAGCATTTTTGTGCCTAAGTTTGAATTTGGATTTGCCTGAATTTCTGTTTTTGAAAAAAAAGCTGGATTTGAAAAGCATTTCAGAAAAACCTAAAATTATTATTAATTAAAATATTTTGATTTTGTATAAAAACTCTATGTCAAATTAAAAATTTGGAGTTAATTGGAGTTTATTTGGTTTCCTGGATTTTTCTGAGTTTTAAAATGTATTTTTGAAATTAAAAGTATTTTAAAGTATGAAAATTAAATATCAACATTAGTTGGAAATATTTTTATTAGGTTCCAAATGTCTCCAGGAGATTCTAGGAATTTTTCTGGAATTTTTGGAGATTATTTGGTATTTTTCTGAGGCTTATTGTATTTTCTGTGCTTTCTGAAAATCCAAAATCCAAAATCAAAATTAATTATCCCCTCCCTCCCTCTCCGGCCGCCACGTGGACGACCGGGATCCATCCACGCCGCCGCCATCCGGCCGTCGCCTCCTTCCGCCTACCCCTCCTCCGCGCTCGCCACGTGGCTACGCCCGATGCGCGCCACGCCACCCCCTCGCTCCCATCTGGCCCATCCACCCCGCGCCCTTCCTCGGCCGCCCGATCCCGCCCCCGCGCACGCGGCACCATCCCAGCCGCCCGCGCCTCCCGCTCATCTCCCTCTCTCTGCGCCTCCGGTCCCACCCGTCAGCGCCTCCCCTCTTCCTCTCTCTGCCACCCCGGGCCCGCGTGTCGGCTTCGTCTTCCCCGCGAGCGCCGCCGCCTCCCGCAACGGCCCGCGCATCTCCCGGCCTCTCCCCACCTCCCGCGTGCGCCGCCCACTCCCCAACCTCCCCCGCAGGACCCGCGCGCCCCCTCCCCGCCGGATTCGCGCCCATCTCCCCAACTCCGCCCGCAACCGCCGCTTGCCTCCGACGGGAAATCCTCGGCCACGCTCCCCTCCCCGAGCCTATTTAAGCCCCCGCCCGGCTCCTCCCCATCTCGCCCCACCTCGCTCCGCCCTCCTTTCGCCCCCTCCGCCACCCGAGAGCGCCGGCACCGTGCTCCCTCTTCCCGAGCGCTGCCCGCCGCTCCGACGAGCGATTCCGGCCGCCTCGCTCCTCCTCGAGCCTCGCCGTTAGCCTCTCCGGCTTCCTCGCATCGCCGCCGTGCCCGTGCGCCTCTTCTCCGGCCCCGAGCGCCACTGAGCCGCCGCCGCGCCGGGAGACCCGAGCGCGCCGCCGCTTCTGCTCGCCGCCAGCCGCCGCCCGCCGGAGCTCCGCCGTCGCCGCCACCCCGTGCGCCACCCCGGCCACCCTGCCACGTCGGCGTCCCCGTGCCCACGTGGCTGGTGACGCAGCGCCACGCCAGCGCCACCTCGGCACCTCCCCGCCCGGTCAGCTCCCACTACTACAGCGCAGAGATATAGTAACACCAACTTGTGTTACTATAGGTTAGAAAAAGTGTTACTAGCTCTCTTAGTAACACACTTTTTTTGTGTTCCAATTGGCCATGTTACTATAGACTGGTTTATTGTAACACATCTGCTTGTCTACAGGAACATTTGTCTAGTGTTACAATGATTTTTGCTGTAACACTTTTTATTGCTCTAGTAACACTTGGCATTATAGTAGAACGCATAGTTTGTAACACATTTATTTATTTATCGGAACATTTGCCTAATGTTACAGGGATTGTCTGCTGTAACACTTTTTTTTACTTCTAGTAACACTTCTACATTATGGTAGAGCACAGTATGGAACAAAGGAACACATGGTTTGTAACACTTTTCTATAGCTATTGTAACATATTCACATGTTTCTTTATTCTAGTAAAGAGAAAAAAGACAGTAGCATGAGTTAATACAAAAAATCCTTTATAGATAAAATAAGTATTAAATTCACAATAAAGTGACTTTACCAATTCATCCTTGTGCTTAAGGAATCCATCATTCTGGTTGGGTGCAAGACAGTGAACTCTCTAAAAATTTGAAACAATATTAAAGCCAAAAGACTAGATTAGGTGAAAACATGGAAAATAGAGCAAATACCTTTCTTTTAAAATGCACCGCTTGATTCTGAGAATTGTTATGATCACTCCTAGCACAATTTCCCTGGAAATGATATAAAATTTGAGTAACACTTTTCAATATGGAGTTACAAATTAAAATGTAAATTGTTACCATTGTTGCTTCTTGGTTCTCATGGTGCCTTTGATTGTTTTTAGTTCTTCAATAACTTTGTCTTGCATTCTAGAATGCTCTTTGAGTTGCCTTATTTCCTCCAACATGTGAGTCTCTACATCAGATGATGAGCCATCTAGTGAAACTATATTAATGTCCTTAAAATGGTGTGTTCTTCGACCATAAACTTGTTTAGGAACTGGAAGCAATCCCATGCCGTGTACTTGTCCAGCTTTCTCTTCTCCCAACACCTGATGTAATGCATCACCTTCCCATGCAACTCCTCCCTCACTATTTTGGGCTAACTCTGGTTGTGCGTCGAGGAGACTTTCCAATTCAACCTACAAGCAAGAAATCCGCACATTAGAAAACAGAAATAATTTTATATTTGCAAAAATTCTCATGTGCATGTAGCATACCACTGGTTCATTTATCCCTTTTCCTCTTTTCCTGTGAGTTGCAAGGTAAACCATTGCTCTATGTGGCTGTTTTTTTTCAGGATCAGCTTGCCTCTGAAAAAATAGCAGTAAGGAAAGTAAGAAGAATCATATATAAATTTTTTAAACAGAAGATGACTCACCATGTCCTCAGACCAACGAGCATAACTCTTTGTACCCGCTGTATGTGTTGTCTTCTTCATTTCACGACTTATTTTGTTCTTCTCACTTAGGTTCTACAAGAAAAGTAAATTAATAGATAATGAACCATTATACATATAGAAATCAATAATGGTATAGATAGTGATAGTAAAAAAAGGCAAATAGCGTTAATAATGGTGCCTTACTTGTCCTTCGCTGGACTTCCAATATTTTACTAGGGCCTTCCATTGATCTTCATCGATATCATCTGGACAACGCTTCTTCAAAACTGACTTTTTCTTCTTTGGATTAAATAGTGTCTTTTTTAATGTTGCCTTGTATTTTCTCCAATCTCTTCCAATTGATTTCAATATCCATTTCTCACATGAACGAGGATATAAGAACTTTGTCTAAAATAAGAAAGTCACTAATGAATGAATTTGACTTCATGACATGATAACAAGCATATATATACTTAATCTTATAAAAACATTATGTCTTGTAAAATTTAGCTAACCTGGACGAATTGAATTATCGTTTCTGCATTGTTTTTCTTAACTTCTCTCCAATCTTTGGCACCAACAGGACAGTAACCACCATTTCTTGCTATGGTGCCCAAAAATTGCCCTAAAAGGCCACCTTCTTTTCCAATGGGTTGTCCAAGCATATTACATCTTACTACTATCCGATCTCCTTCAAGTAGATCCCAAACATGTGTTAAAACGGTCCCCTTTCGCTTATCAGGTACTTCATCGCCATCACCTATTAAAAACAGAATGATAGTGATAGTAACTGGTTAAGATGCAGTTCATATGAATCAGATTGATCTAACTACATTTGTACCTGATGTGTTCTGGTTCTCATCATCGTTCTGCTCAACCTCGTTAGCATATAGTGCTTCAGTATGCATTAAATTTAATCCTTTCTTTTTCTTTGTACCTCCTCTTCCTGCTAAACAAATGTTGGGGACATGAATACGAGTTTATAGTGAATATAATAAACAATATGTAATCTTTTTATTAAACAGCTAGATATTTGTATTAGACTATCAGGACTGCATTTATTAAGTCACATACCGCGGTGGGGTTGGATATGCTAATCTTGGATGAAAATAAATCATTGATAACTAACATGACTAGGAATAGTTGTCCTTGAATAATCAAATATACATAGAAAATTAAATTATATGTTCATTCTAATACCTTTCTTTTTTTTTGGTTTAGATTTGGATGGTTCTTTGTTGGACTTGGTAGGCGCTAAAGTGGCAAGTCTCTGCTTCGTCACAAACAAATTAACCGTCTTTTCGCTCTCACACTCGTTGAGCATTTCCATCACATCAGAATCTTGTTCTATTAAAACCAAGCTATCTTTTCTCTTGTAGTATAGATAGTCGACTGATGTGTACCCAGAACCCTCGATCATATCAATCAAGTCAAAAAAGCATATCTGATCTCTATCCATTTGCCTTTGCACATGTTTATGTCCTTCAGCTTTCCCATCGCATTCCAGATTTATGGTCCAATTATCCACCGCCATGGTAGCACAATCTAAAAAAAATATAGCACCAATAGGAAAATAAGAATAAAGCATAGAATAATTCACAAATAAGAATCAAGTATAACCGAGTAGTAACAATTTGACTAAAGTGCATATTTGTAATGTTATTTGAACTTGGAGCTTGAGAACAAGTAAAGTGCTATGGTTGAGATAGGATGGTCTAGAGCATGACACATATATACGAACAAAAATAGTCCAAAAGGTTCTTTACATTAAATAAGATATAAAATTAACATGTATGATAATTTATTTTTGCTAACATTTAGGAGGGAAAAATCACTGTTATTGTTTTGCTTGATTGAAAATTAACTTTATATATAGTAGTGTCCAGTTAGCTTGAATTAAATAAAACGGGCTGACATACCATGACACTAGTGAAACAATCAAGCACTAAGTCGTATGCACACAGACTGAGTAGAACTGAAACAGAGGTCATAAATAAAATGTGAAAAGTCTGCCCTTTGTTTTCAACCATTTCAACCATGCACAAAAAGCTAACCTAAGAAGCTAGCAAGTATGGAATAAATAATTACTAAAAGCATGAAAGCAGAAATTATTAAAAGATGGATCCACTGCATCATGATAGGACATTTCACAAAAGCATACTAAACTGCTGCTCGGAGTATTCTGTAACATGAATGACAAAATGCTAGCACTTTGCCCTTGCCAGTGCGAGCAAATGAAAGCTGCAACTCCATGAGCAGATAAGCAACCGATGCACTGCTACCAGCTTACCTAATTATCGAAGTGCAGCAGCTCAGCACCTCCGGCGACCTGAAATTACAATGTTTTTAATCCTCTTTCTCCTCTGCCGAATTCTAAATCCCCCACGAAAGTGTTTCCATGAGAAAAAAAAGTAAATAAGTCACCTAGACAGCTATATGCAGCAGCACAATATATTCGGCAGCCTTTATCTCTCTTTCTCTTGTGTAGAGCAGCAACAATTGATTGATGCCCTGTTGATCACATAAGGGTATTAGTAGCACAGCAACAATGATTGACAATGGCTCTGTTAGTCGCAGCAAGGAATTCAATAGCAGTCAGAATAGCTCTGTGCCTCCTTCGAACAGCAACATAGCAGCAGCAGTTCACCTATTCTAACAGCAGCAGCCTTGATTTTCTAGCATAGCAACACGACCAAGTCAATGATACACAGAAGATACAGTTGGATCTCCAATCAAACAATAACCAATAATAGCACCAACAGTTGATTGATAGCGTTCTCTATTCTCCACAGCAAAACAGCAATTTCCTCACTCGTGCACTCCTCTATGCATGAACGAGAAGGATAACCAAGATCAGCACGTAAGAATAGATTCTGGAAATAATAAAACCCCATGTTGGAGTGGCCGTTGCTAGGATGGAGCACATCTGTAGGGAACTAAGATCAGATGGAAATAGCATGGCGAGCAATGAAAGGAAGAGCAGGCAAACTATTTCATCTTCTGGAGAAGACGTTTTCAGAAATGGCACAGTATGCAACTGAAGTAGTATATTATTATTGTGGGTAATTAATCTGGGTTTGCCACAAGCCCACAACAGGTCAATAATTGATCTCCAGGAGCTATCATTAGCTGGTGGTGTTTCTAAAAGATTAAGCAGCTTCCGAGTCGTGCATCTGTCTACCGCGAGCGCAGGCCGTTGCCTCGCCGGCCGGACAGGAACCCGATCTGACAACGAGAGGGAATGAGAAACTGGGGAGGGGATTTGCCCTGTCACCGCCATCACTGCAGCCCCACGGACCTCCTGCGGTGTGCTTGGGTGACGGCAAGACGGGAAAGGGGTGAGGAGCTAGAGGTGGCGGCGCAAGCACTACCGAAGATGCCTTCCAGAAGAATAGAGTCTCCAATGATACAGTACAAGGAATTATTGCCAGCTTGGTCATCTGATACATTTGATAGAGTGAGATGGCTAATACAAAGTAGAGAACTACCGACAAACACAAGCACTTGAAGTCTGTAGATGAATACCTTTTTTAAGAAAGTCTGTTTGAATGCATTTGCCATTTAGTTTGAACTGCTTATTTTAAGTTTGAAAGTTCCTAGTAGGTAATATTTGCAGAAGATGAATACCTAAATTTACCTTTATGACCAACAAAGTTCACGTCATTTCTTCAACCTAAATGAGTACTTGTATCTTTCCTATCCCAAAACTGCTTGTTTAGTAGTAATACTTCCTAAGAAAACAGTAGACCAAGATAAGATATATCTTATTTTAATCAGTGAACTCCAATTATGTTGTAGAAATGATCTAGTAGTTTCTAGGAAATCATATCAGGCAGAGCCAATGAATGATTTTGACTAGCCGTAGATATTATTGTCATAATTGAAATGATCGAAAACTTCATTAGAATAAAACTATGACAAAAACATATTGACATGAAGAACATGAAAAATTATGTGAAAATGTATGCAAATTAGATCAGTATTTTATTTGTAAACACTATATGATATGGTTGTAAGATAACTGGGGACTAAAGGCATGAACAAAACTCCTAGAAATATATTCACTCTTGGGTTTTAGCTGGTAGCGAAGATTGTTAGAAAAAGGATGTCACTAGAAAACTTCCCAAGTGCATATACAGACTTAGTCATATTGAAGTGCTGGATATGCCTCTATTGTTATTTCGTGGTAGTCATCCTGGAAGCATTGAAAAATTGGTTACACTTAAATATCTTGAAACTTGTTATAGACACAAGGTAGATGAGGGCCGTAATTGGTGTTTGATAAGAGTTGAATTCCATCCTTTAAAGGAGACAGTGCTGTCAACAAGGAATAAACCTGTGAGGTTGATTGTTTAACTACATTATCAACTTATGTCCTTTCAAAGGAGCCCAAGAGCAGAACATGGGATTTTATTCTTCCATAAAGCACATTAGATCACTAGACTCAATCTATATATCCATGTGTTTCAGTGAGTTGATACCAGAATAATTCGCAAAGAAGGCAGTCATTATAATTTGGTGGAGCAAGGATCTGGTTCTTCACGTCTGTTGGAACTTTCAACTATTCCCAGTTGGTTTGTTCACTGATTGATGTCCCCTGTTTGTTTGTTCACTGATGTTCACCAGGTTGGCAGTCTTAAAGCCCTTAGATTACAGGACTAGCTCTTATTTTTGCCTGCGTTTGGTATCCTGAAAAGCTCTGTATAGTTTTTTTAATCTTTTTCCTTTTCTCATTTTGTAAGCTACTGTATATTTTGCTAGTTCAATTAGCTGATTCCCTACTGTTCCTTTTCTTGAAAAAAGAAGAAAAGATATGGTAATTTGATAGTACATTTACGATGCCTTATTAAGTCATTATGGTGGTACGAAACCATAATTATGGCGTATGATGCCATGGGTCCTCTGATGCCTCTCTTGAGTTGGTTTCATTAGTTTTTTGGATATCCAGTGCTAGATATCATGTACCATTGGAGAACCACGCATATGAACTAATTTCTAAAACTGCTGTATTACAAAATGTGGATATGGGTGGCTTATTCTTTTATGCTCACAAGTATTTATCATAGCTTCTCTGTTGTCTCAAGTGTTCTTTGTAAGTCTGCTTTGTAACACAAATGCTCTGCAGTGCTCTCTAATCCAATCTGATCATCTGCTCTGAGTTTGAACCCATCTCATCTCATTCTATGTGCTACCTGCCCACTAGCTGAGAGGTTTGAAGAGAATGCACCTTTGTTCTCCTGCCTACTATAACATAAAATAAAGCACCGATAGACATTTTTGGCTGACTGCTTGCTAATTGCTATTACCAACGCGCCACAATAATGGAGTTCTTGGTTTGGGCTGTACATATTAGGTCGTATCAAGCAATAGAAACAATTTTGGGCTGATTGTTTTCTTGAGTCGGTTTGTGCGAGAATCAGTCCTGTTTCTGTTCTTTCCAATGTTTGATTAGTGGGTTTATTGATCTAATCTTGCATGTGAACTATGAGATTTTGTTTGATTCCTTTCATTTTTTTTCCTAATTGTTGCAGCATAAGCTAGGGAGAGGAAGCAGTGACAAGTTGCATCAGTTCATGACCATAACTGGCACGAGGTGAGATTGTATAATTATCTTTAAAATTTTGACTTGTGGACCTTAGGAACAGGACTTTGGTAGTGATTTTTAGTTTAGTTAATTATATAGCCTTTTTTTAAATGAATTATACGGCCTTCTTAACTGGTGAGCATTGATGTGTTACATACGTTTCAAGTTAGTTGATAAATGATAACTTACTTAAAACTGTGCCATGTAATATGTTAATAATTTGGACTATTGTCCTATTTGTATCAGTAGCCAGTCTTGTAAGCCCCCTGAGAATTAATTAATATTTAATAACTACGCATCTGACAAGTACAAATAGGAGCGCCTCATGAATATGGATATATTTGTTTCTCTGTGTTCAGAGTCACTATTAAGCGCCGTACCGTGTAAGAGTCACTGCATGCGGGCTTGCATGTTCTCTGTCATTTCATCTTTCGTAATGTGTTTATTAAGATAGCTAAAGTAATCAGAACAATGGTAATGAATTTCTCCACTTTCAACTCATAGGTTCTATTATCATTTGGTAATTTTAGAGCTCATTTATGTAGTTCACAACTTTCTATTGTAGATATTGAAGTACCACATTACTAATGCAATAATAGTATTTCTTGTTTTTAGTGAATCAATGGACTTAAGTGCTATTAAGAGGCTGTTGCAATCTGAAAGACCAAGTGATGACTACATAGCCGGGGTAGAGGGTTTTCTCAAGTTTGCCTACAGTGGGAAAAGATCAGATTCGAAGATTCGATGTCCTTGTGTCAAATGTGTCAATAGGCTGTTACATACGCAAGAAACAGTGTATGAGCACTTAGTGTGTAATGGAATGCTGCGTGGATATACTATATGGGGTTGCCATGGGGAAACAGCATCATATATCTCTGCTAACAAAGATTCACTGCCAGTGCATCCGAGTTTAAACAGTAATATGCGCCAGGTAGTCCACGAAGCCTTTGGATATGTAGGCAATGAACATCACACAACTGAACCTGATGTGTCAGGTTTTCCAAAAGATGGACCAGATGCAGAAACACAAGCTTTCTTTGATTTGCTTAGAGATGCTGATGAACCTTTATGGGAAGGATGTGAGTTATCAAAACTTTCTTTCCTAGTCCTATTGTTCCATGTGAAGTCTACCAACAAGTGGAGCAATAAATCAATTAATGATCTGCTTCAAATTTTACAGTTGGCTCTCCCAAATGGTTCAAATATACCTAAAACATTTATGGAGGCTCAGAAGATCATTGCAAAGCTTGGTCTTAGATATGAGAAAATTCATGTATGCCCCAATAATTGTCAGCTCTATTGGAAAGACAAGAAAGATAATGACTTCTGTTCAAAATGTGGAGCATCAAGGTGGAAAAATAAGGCAGACAACACATCATTGACAAAGAAGCAAAGAAGAAAGGCAACCCCAAAAAAGGTATTGCGCTACTTTCCAATCAAACCTAGGCTTAAAAGGCTTTTTATGAACAAGGAAACAGCCAAGTTAACTAGATGGCATGATGAAGAGCGTACAAAGGATGGGGCCTTGCGCCATCCTGCTGATTCAGAGGTCTGGAAAATCACTGATTCCTACTATCCTCACATAGCATCAGATTCTCGAAACATGAGGTTTGGAATAGCAACCGATGGTTTTAACCCATATGGGAAGTGTAATTCTACCTATAGTTGTTGGCCAGTTGTCTTAGTACCATACAACCTTCCTCCATGGTTATGCATGAAAGCTTCCTCTCTTATGCTCACTCTAATAATTCCTGGTTACCCTGGAAAGGACTTTCATACATTTATGCAGCCAGTTTATGATGAGCTAAATGAGTTATTTGAGTCTGGTATGCCTACATATGACGCATCTAAAGAAGAGCGATTTCAACTTCATGCTATATCATTGTATACTGTGAGTGACTACCCTGGGACGGGGATATTGGCACAGTTTAGTGTTATGGGCCAGTTGGGTTGTCTGTCTTGTGAAGATGAAACAAGTTCAATACGCTTGAAGCATGGCTACAAGCAATGTTTCATGGGACACCGACGATTTCTACCTGATGGCCATGAGTTCCGATATGATGCCAATTCATTTGATGGAACTGAAGAGCATCGGTCAAAACCTATTTCCTTTTCTGGAGTATCCCTTTTGGAAAAGATAAAATCAATTGATGACTTTGAGAAGTCCAAAACATGGAAGGGTATTAGTGGTCTGTTTTGTTTGTCTCATTGGAAGTATAATTTGCTACGACACAATCTTGACTTTATGCATATAGAGAAGAATGTTTGTGAAAATATATTTGGGACACTTTTAGAAATAGAGGGCAAATCAAAGGACAATCTACAGGCAAGGAAAGACTTGCAACAAATGAACATTAGGCCAGATCTACATCCACAAAAAAAGGCTAATGATAAGTATTACTTGCCTCCTGCTTTGTATAACATGTCAAAAGAGGAAAAGCAACAGTTCTGTAAAGTCCTTCATGACATAAAAGTTCCAGATGGTTATTCCAGTAACATCTCTAGATGTGTAAATGTTGCTCAAGCAAAAATTTCAGGCTTAAAAAGTCATGACTGCCACATACTAATGCAACAACTTATGCCACTTGCATTGAGAGGTCTTCTCCCAGATGAAGTTACATCTGTCTTATTTGATCTATGCGGGTATTTCAGAGAACTAAATGCAAAAGTTCTCCACATGGATGAACTTGAGAAGCTAGAGGAGCGAATTATCATGACGTTATGTCGGATGGAGATGATATTCCCGCCAGGGTTTTTTACTATTATGGTGCATCTAGTTCTTCACTTAGCAACAGAGGCAAAAATAGGTGGTCCTGTCTGTTATCGATCAATGTATTTTGTGGAAAGGTATGTTTTCCTTAAGAAATGAAGTGTCATATTTTCTACCTTCTATTTCCATGATTATTTAATGTTTTATCCGTATACTATTCTCTGCAGGTATCTTGGTGATTTGAAGTCAAATGTGAGAAACAAAGCTCGTCCGGAGGGCTCCATTGCTGAATCGGTTTTGGCAAAAGAGGCTATGACATTTTGTTCAACATTTCTTGATGGTTTTGAGACCTTGTCTAATAGGCTTTCGCATAACGATGATAATGATGAAACACTCGGATGTTCTACTAGACAGGCATCAACTCTTTTTCCTCATAATGGGAAATCACTTGGGAAGCCAAGTAGTTATGTCATAAGAGGTTTGGCTAAAGTACAAGCACATAGATATGTGTTATTCAATTGTTCTGATGTCAATCCATACCTTAGGTAATGTCTCAAACACATAAACATAAATTATTTTTTTTCGCACAAATTTTCTTACAAGGTCTATTGCAGAGCTCATGCTAAAGAGATGATTGAAAAAAATAAGGGACGTCGAGCCAGCCATAGAGATGTTGAGAAAATCCAAAATGAGAAGTTCCATCAGTGGTTTCGATGTCATGTAAGTACCTTATCTCAATATACTTTATATCTAAAACTAAAGTATAAAACTAAACTTGGATAAATGTACAGATAATGAAGTTAGAGAGGGAAAATGGCATTGACGGTGTTAAAGATGACATTAGATGGCTAGCTCGTGGCCCAGTTGAGGCGGCAAAAAGGTATCGTGCTTTGAATAGTCGAGGTTTCCGTTTTAGGCCCAAACGGTTGGATGGGGTGACACAAAACAGTGGTGTAGTCCTAACTGCAAAAACATCAAGTTATGCCAGTGCAAGTGATGCCACACCAGTTTTAGGTGATGTGACTTACTATGGGAGAATAATTGATATTATTGAGCTGAACTACTCTGGGAATTTTTCTGTCATACTTTTCAAATGTGAATGGGTTGATGTACTTTCTAAAAGAGGAATAAAAAAGGACAAGTATGGGTACACACTTGTCAATTTCTCACACCTGATACATACAGGAGAAAAGATTGGTCATGAACCATACATTTTTCCTAACCAAGCTGACCAGGTGTTTTATGTTGAAGACAAAACAAATCCTGGGTGGTCTGTGGTAATGAAGATGAAACCAAGAGATACATATGACACAGGTTGTGAGGAATGGGAAGATGATGTAGAAAACGAGCCATTCCATGTCACACACCTTGGAGAGTTGTTCAATAATTCAAATATTAGGCATCAATGGGTCAGAAGAGACATTGAGGGAACCACGGTGGATGCTAGCACCAGTGGATTGAATGACCAATAATAGTTCATGAGCTACAGTTCCATAAATATTTATTGGGCAAACTCGTTTCTTCAATGGTTTGTGTTCCTTCCTTTTCTGCTCTGTTTAATTGTATAAGTTCTTCTAAAGTTTATTTAATTTCTACTATAATGGTAATTTATATCAATGGAATTTATTGGGGATGGTCAATGGCATGATTGTAACAATATAAAACTATACCTATATAATAGTGTAATGAAATTGTATAAAGAAACCGACAATTTGCAGGTGATCTGATGGTTAATCATGTTTCTTTTTATAGGTTTTTAATAGGTGTACGACCTGACAAGGGAGACATTGGAGGCAATTTGCTCATGTTGGTATAGACTAGTCACTTAACGTCAGTAGTTATAGCTATATTGATATAGTTATTTATAATAAGTCTGGCACTACATATATTGAAATTGTCTTAGTTTCAGATCCTTTATTGTTTTTTACAAATGTAGTATAGCAACATTATTTTAATATTTTATTTTTATGGCATTGCAGATTACTGGTGTTTTGTGGCATCCCTAGTGACTTTGTTCCAGCTCTTAAGTATGATCGATGCATGGTCGCGAAGTTGGAGAGCATACATGGCTTTTTTTTTTGTTCTCCAAGTCTTTTGGAGTTCATATGCTATATGTAAAATGGTCTAGATGATGGTTCATGCTATTCTAGATATCAACTCATAAACACCTTGCCTGGTGCTTTTGTGAAGGCATTTTTTTAAATTGTCTCAAACATTGTTGTAGGCCGTACTTAAATGCCTTCTTTGTGGCCTTTTTAGGCATTCTACAACATTGCCTCTTGCATAGAAATATAGATCATGAGTCAATTTTTTGTCCAATGATTACTCTTTTGATTTAACAATTTGTTTTACTACCATACCTGCCAGTATCTATCACAATTCTTCATAATAACCAAGTTAGATTGGTTGATCTGTTGGATCAGAAAAGCGTGTGGCTGAAGATTATTTCATTTTGAATTCAAATTAGGTTTACTGTTATATAAGGATAAGTGTTGGAGATGGGATTGTGACTGAGATGAAAAGATAAGATGGTTTATTCTCTTCTCAGAGCTTGAAAGAAGTAGAGAGAACTGTTTTTTTCATAGCTTTTTTGTTAGACCCAGAACCAATAAATGTTTGCACTCGGCATTGGAGCATAGAAAGCGAGATCATGTGAAGATGAGTTTAAATCTATTTGATTTTCTTATCAACCTAAAAGATAAAGTTTATATTACCTTATATAATTGTAGGGAGGAGGTAAGTAGTGATCGCCCACACAATCAAAAGAATTCTACTATTCTCCTATTTAATTTTACGTAGTTTTTTGTTTTTCCATGTTTCTTCCCGTCGTACTTGTTCCTCTCATGATCATGATATATCTATAGCATAGCTTGTGCTCAACCCAACAGTTTGGAAGTGGGCTCCAGCAACTACACGACATTTTCAATTGTCTAATAGTTGCTGCTCAAGAGTCATGTGAGGACCACGATGTGATTGCCTAACAACCAAGACGACACTGACTGCGACGTACTAGCTTGCAGACCATGAATTGGAAGGTCACATATATATGTTTCTTCGTAACACTTTAGTTGTAACATTGTTTTGTGTTACTATAGGGTATATATTTGGCACACATTTTACATGTTCCATTTATGTGTTACAACATAGTACAATCTTTGTAACATTTTACTTGTAACATTAATTTTGTGTTACTATAATTGTTCTCAGTAACACATTTTTATAAAACAAGTGCTTTGTGTTACAACCATTGTCTGTAACACATTATTTTATGTTACTATGTAATTTCTTTGTAACACATTGACGAATGTGATACAGGAATGTATTACAGTATCCATGTTTTGTAGTAGTGACCCCGCCACCTCAGCGCCTCCCTCCTTCCGTGGGCTCGGTCCATGGACCAGGCCCACCTGTCAGTGGGGTTTACCCCAGGCTGACGTCAGTTGGCGCAATAATCCCCATTTTCCAGTAGAAAAATAATTCGGCCGAATATTAAATTCCTTGCTGACGCAATAATCCAGATTTTCCTTTAGAAAAATAATTTCAGAAATTCTCCTTTTCCATTTTCTCTCTTTTCAAACTTCCCGGAGCCCGTTCTCTCTCGTTTTAACTCCGATTTGGCCCATTCAAATTTCTAAATTCATAAAAAATTCCCCTCTATCCATTTCTAGCCTCAATTCAAATATTTGAGTTCAATTTGAATTTAATTTGAATGTATTTGAATTTGGTGGGTTATTTTCACGTGTAGACTTCGACGATTCGGGAGATTTCTTCGACGAAGATTCAAACCAATTTGAAGACCAAGGCAAGTCACCCTCCTTGATCATGTTGATCCCAGAATTGCAAATAAAATTATGTTGATTTAAATTATATTGCATGCATATTTTTATTCAGCGTATTTCAATCCTGTTTTAAATTTAGTTATTGCCTATTTGTTATTTCCTCCATTGTTATTGAACCCCTTATACCTTGTCACCCTAGATTCAAACTCTAGTTAATACATTAGTGTTGGCTAGAGAGTTTATTCAAATGCTTAGCCCTGCGAAGTTATATTATTTGTTTTTGGGATACCTTTTCACATAAAATGACAAACCCTTTTACATAAAATGATACGCTTTTGTTATGAACTCTTGACTTTGGTGAGTCAATGAGGTTTATGAAACTATTTTGAAAACAAATATAAACCTGGTTTAGACTTAGGCAATTGGTTAGAGTGGTGGGTGCAGGCATGCCCTGTTGGTTGGAGCCGCAGTGGTTGATTGTCGTGCACGGGGTATGTGGTTGGACCTAAGTCAATTAAGGACCGGTCTGTGAGCTACTGTTGCAAAGCCCTAATCGTACTACCACATGGCTGGTATGGGACAGCCCTGGCTGAATAATTTGTGAAGTCCCAATCTGAGTCGAGTCGTAGGTTGAAAGTGAGCGTGGTTGGTGCCATGTGAAGTCTCACTTGGGCGAGCGTGGTTAAGCCATGAGAAGTCTCGTCTAGGCTCAAGAGGGGGTCCCGGTCTGGTGGATTCCTTACTGGGGTGAAACCTTAGAGTTGGCTCGACCAGGTTGAAGGCTTTGCATTGTAAAGGCCTTGTCACGACTCCTCGCCGCACACCTAAGGATGATCGTGTCTTGTGGGTAAAGCTGTACAACCTCTGCAGAGTGTATAATCTATCCTGGATAGCCGTGCCCACGGTCATGGGCATGCTGAGTAAAAGTTTTTCATGGATTAGATTTTGTTTTTCAAAATATTTTCGAAAACCTTGTGGACAGATGGAATCCATGAGAGAATGAAAACCTTGTGGGTAGATGGATCCCATGAGAGGATGGTAACTTGTGGATGGATGGAATCCGCGAGTGTTTGAAAACGTGTGGATGGATGGAATCCATACGTGATCTTTTGGAAAAGATGGTCCGGGTGGGATGCCCGTGGATAGGTTGGTGTATGGTCGGAGCCTGCACTGACGGTATTAATTTCTAACTCAAGTACTGTTTTTACTTACTGTATTAAATTCAGCAATTTCAATCTACTTATGGTATTTCTTAAATGCTGTTTTTTGCAAACTAACCCTATGAGCCTTCCTTTGAAGCCTTATCATTATGTTGCATTTTCCCGGGTGATTTGCGGAGTACAAGTTTGTACTCACCTTGCTTTTTCCACACAGAGAAGGAAGACGTCAACTACGGTGAAGATCTGGACGAGTAGGCCGCGTCTTACTGTCATTTGCCTGTGGGCAGGCTTGGGCTTCGCTTTTACCAGTTTGCTTCCGCAGTTATTTGCTTTATTTATTTTGCCAATGAGCATTGATGTAAGACTTGGCCATAAGGCCGTACCTTTTATTTAATATAATCAGTCATTTGTGCTTGATATTTATCTTTGTTGTACTGTGTGCACTAGCTGATCCTGGACTAGTGCGATTTACACAGAGGATCCAGGAGTCGTTGCTCCGGGTTCCGACAGACATGGATGTTGTTTTTGGGAAAGTTGAGAAGAGGAAGCGTAAACATAGAAACGATGATATGAAGGATGGTGATAATGTGGTTATTTGGAAGAAGTGAAGCTGTTTTTTCAGATTGCCATATTGGGAACATCTGTTAATTCGACACAATCTGGATGTAATGCACATTGAAAAGAACATTTGTGATAGCATAGTGAACACTTTGTTGAATGTTGACCGCAGATCTAAGGATAACCTCAACTCCCGATTGGACCTTCAAAGCTTAGGGATAAAACATGATCTGCACCCAGTTTCGCAAGGAACTAAAATTTACTTGCCACCAGCAACCTTCTCATTGAGTGCTCAAGAGAAGAAATTATTCTGCCAAGTTCTAAAAGATGTTAAATTTCCAGATGGTTATGCATCAAACATATCAAATAAAGTTCGTGTTGAAGAGAAAAGATTGACTGGCCTAAAATCCCATGACAACCATGTGATTCTACAGTATTTGCTTCCATTGGCTATTAGGAGAATTCTGCCTGAAAATGTTTGCATACCATTGATTCGCCTAAGTAATTTCTTTCAACAAATATTTTCTCCAGTAATTCATATTAGTGACATGGAGAAGTTAGAGCATGAAATTGCAGAAACAATTTGCCAACTGGAGAAGATTTTTCCTCCATCATTCTTTGATATAATGCTTCATTTACCAATCCATCTTGCTCATGAAGTAAGGCTTGCTGGCCCAGTACAATTCAGAAACATGTATCCTATAGAAAGGTACATGCCTTTATTATTATTCTAAACCCTATTCATATGTAGATACCTCTGATTATGACACTTAATTAAAATATATAGGTACTTTATGAGGCTGAAATCATATGTTCGTATTAAGAGCCATCCGGAAGGTTCAATTGCAGAAAATTATATTTTTGATGAAAGTCTTACCTTTTGTTCCCGTTATTTACATGGCTGTTCGACTCGATTTAACCGTCGAGGACGACATGATGATGGGACTTTCCAAATGATAAATAACAAGCCTTACTTAAGTAAGATAGGTCGTCATTTACTTGGGAAGCGTGTTAGCATTCTGGATCACAACTCTTGGATTCAAGCCCACAGATATGTGCTATTCAACTATGACCAAATTGGTCCATTCCTTCAGTATGCTCCGGATCACATATTTATTTCATGTATTAGAATATTTTAGTATGGAATTTCTAATAGGCATTTGTACTATTTGGCATACTATGTAGAAAGCATCGCAAGTACATTTTATCAAGTGGAATACGAAGACCAAGAAATATTGAACGTGTGCACCATGAGACATTCCATGACTGGTTTAGGAAACATGTAAGGGGTGTTGTTTTTGTAGATTCTTTTTAGCAATTTTATAGAATATTATTAAATCTTGATGTGGATAACAGGTTCAGGATGTAATGCAAATGCACATGTCATTAGTTATTTGAGTGCATTTGGTTATTCCCATTGGATACAAGAGATTTTCCCTATAGGTTGTCCTGCTACAGTCTAACCTAATATGGAACCTTTTTGACTGTTTCCTCCTTTCTACCAGCAGAAGAGACCTCCAGATCTCTGCAATGGTTTGTTTATCCTTGCATGTTAATCAATGGTGTCTACTGGTCCCTTTGTTTTTCGAAATCTATCTTGGATATGTTTATATAATCTTGAAGTTACTGCCTACAGAAAATGATATAACATTTTATTCTAGGTGATGAAGATGTTTATCCCGAAGAAATTATAGAGCCAAAAGATAGAAGAGGTCCTACAAGGATGGAGGCCTTTTGGCCAATTGTGGAACATGCAAAACTGAAAGTTGACTACAATGAGCATTTCCAACTAGTTGGCCCCCATGCACCAAAGTTAGCAAATGTTATTGGTACACTTGTCAAAGGTAAAGTTCTATCACTAACTCATGAAGACTGGACAGATGTGAAGAACAAGGATGATGTTTGGGATAATGTGATGGTAAACTTGTCTTTTTCAACATTATAGTCCTTTATAAACATATAGTTGTTAGTAGAAGTTTCAGTTTGAAACTTATCATGTTCTTTATTTTAGAGGTATTTTGACTTAGATGAATGCCTAAAGGATTATGTCATGAGATCAGCTCACAAGAAATGGAAAGATTTCAAAAATAGGCTAAAAACAAAGTACTTTGACCCTGCGAAGACTGATAAAGAGCTATGGAAAAAACATGATTCAAGAATATCACTCCAAGATTGAAAGTGGCTAATTGCCTTTTGGAGATCTAAGAAAGGTCAAGTAAGTGCATACATATGTTATGGTATGTTATCTTTCCTTTCCAAGTGAGAGCTCATAGTACAGATGTTACATTTTGTTAATTTTTCTTTCTTTCATAACGTAGTAACATACAATAATGTACATATGCTTTTAGGCCCGTAGTAATCGTGGAAAAGCAAATCGTGCAAAAATGGCTGCAGTGCATACTATTGGAACAAGGAGCCTAGCAAATGTTCACCATGACATGGTTAGGATGAGAGCATGTATTAATCATCCCATTTGTTTTCTTGCATTATATTAATGCTTTTTGCGTTCTCATGACCGTAGGAGCAAAAGAAAGGAGGAAAAGTTAGCCGAGCAGAAGTTTTCAAAGTTGCATATACTCGCAAAGATGGTAGACCACAACCAGCCCGTCAAGAAACACTTGTAAGAAAAATTAACTGAATATGCAACAAAGTTG
Organism: Dendrocalamus latiflorus; assembly: GCA_017311315.1. Lineage (NCBI taxonomy): Eukaryota > Viridiplantae > Streptophyta > Magnoliopsida > Poales > Poaceae > Dendrocalamus > Dendrocalamus latiflorus. The sequence continues at coordinate 20,950,780 of CM029626.1, read as the reverse complement.
TATCTCTGTTTGGAAGTTCGAATACAACATTTTACCTTGGCTACTGTAGGCTAAAATCGATGAAAAACTCACTGAGGAGGCTGAATTTATGGACAAACCTATACAAGAAGGAGACTTCCTTTCAGAATTGATTGGGAAGGAAAATAGAGGCAGAGTGATTGGAGTAGGTATGGGTCCAACTCCTGCAAGTCTTGGTTTGCCAGGAACTAAATCAACAGCGAGAATAAACTTGCAATTGGAAAGAGAAGCAAGATAGAGGGCAGAAGATGAAGCTCGAGCCCTGAGAGATGAGATGCAACAGTTGGAACAGAGAATGGAAGAATGAATGGAGCAACGGCTTGTAGAGAAACTGGCAGAATTTAAAGCTATGATCTCTGATTCTGCTGAACAGAGGCACAATTTGCACATACCAAATGAGGAACATTCATGCACATCGGCTTCTAATAATGTACAAGTTAGTTTAGTTCGCATAAATCAACTGCATTAGTATTATTAGCAGCTACTATAAGCTTCTAATCTTCTCTCTTGAATATAGGTACAACCAAGAACTGCTGGAGCATTGTAACATAACAAAAACAAACTGTTGGAGAAGGTAAGTTGAATGGCATTGATTTTGCTCCATATTTTTTAAGTTGGATTTTTACATTGCTTAAATCTTATAGGATTCGTTGAGAAGGGTTGGTGGTAGATATTATGCACAAGGGTTAGAAGAACATGTGGGCAATCACAATAGTACCAAGCCACCAAGGATTGCAAACAATCGTTCACAAGCAAGAACAAGCAATAAGGCCACAAGTAAATGCTCTAATGTTCCAGCTACAACAACTACAGTTATTGTTGATGTATATGTATATATATCTTAAGTCATTTAGGATGACTATTTACCTAAATGCATGTGTATTGATTTATACAAGTAAAAGAGGTTGAAAAAACGTCAACAACATTTATATTATGCAATAGGGGGTACAAAGGCAAGTAGCTAATTATTACAGCGGAAGGCCTGCCGGGATTGGAGGTGCCAACAAGGGAAAAGGTGAGCACTCAAGGGTTAAGAAGGCAGCAACAACAGCTATTAAGGTTTGGGAAATTTTTCTTAGTTCATTTGGATCTGTTATGCAAAACAGCAGTACCTATTATGCTTTCTAGTCTAATATGAGGTGTCCACATGGTCAAACAGGTTGGAAATGATGTATTTCTTAAAAGAATCGTTCGACCATATAATCGTGTTGCTAAAGCAACTGTCGAAAGCCAAGATCCATTAGAAATGGTTGGAGGTACAGTTCTTGGAAATGAGTGCTACAAAGTAGTCGTAGACAGTCCCATATTTGGGGATGCAGAACTGTTTCGGCCTTTCAAAAATCTAAATTACATCAAGGATGTTATTGGTCATTCGATTGCTTGGCCAATCCACTTGGTATGTCTTTTTCTTAGCTTGTTTATGTGTATTGCTTTGTTTATCTAGAAAATCTAACATGTCAAATGAATGCTCACAATTAAGGTTGAAGAAGTTCCACCACCAAGGCAGAATGGTGAAGTAACAAAAACAAGGACTTATGCCATTATGTTGGGTATGTATAAAATATTTAGTGCTTATGTATGACATGTATGGAAAAATTATTTATATCATCATGTGATCCATTCAACCAAATATGGGCTCATGATCCCAGTCATTAGACCATGACGGAAATGGAAAATCGAATCTGATGATTTGCTGATTGCTACTAATAGCACTATTGGCACATGTTTGGTCTGCTTCATGTTGATTTGGTGTGTTTAAATTCTTCGTGGATTGATAGTTGCACCATGTTACGTCTGTTTTCACCTTGCCAATTCAAAAGTTACTATTTCCTGTGTAGAGTTTGCCGCTTTCATGGATGAGCTGAACTGGTTGCTAGCTTAATGTTGCATGAATCTGCATCTAATTACTTCAGGCCTGAGACACTGACTCTGTACGGTTTGTAGTGCACGACAAGTTATTGTCTAATTCTTTAGTGAAACTAGTAGGTAGGCAAAAATATAAATAGAAATGAAACATGAACTGAACTATGTTGTTTATGGATAGAAATGAAACATGAATTGAACTATGTTGTTTATGAATATAAAAGAAACATCCTGTGATCTGTACAAACAGTTGCAGCTACTTTCTTGAGCCAAATGTTTTGGATTATTTTGTTTGTTCCTAATATCTTTGTATGAAGCACTAAACTGAATTTTATAAATTTACATTCTAGGTGGTTGGGTTTCTCTTGCGCCACCAGGCACAACCATGCAAAATTGGCGACAACTTCTGTAAAGATGACAAATTATGTGCCCATAGCTACTATATGGCTCATCAATCATGAGCAGTGATTGTCCACCCTTTTGAGCAGTTTACTATCTCAAATTTTGTATAGATGATATATTTTGTTTGCCCATGCAACTATACGGCTGATGGCTCAAACAAGTGTCCACCACCCACTGACTAGCTACATTATTGAGCATTTTACTATCTACTGTATGCATAGTTGAATGTTACTTTTGTAAACTGATGGAGGACCATGTGGAGACCAAACGAGATGCTATATATTTTCTCCTAAACATGCATGTGTGGCTGTGATGTTTTAATCTATTGAATGAAGAGATTTGGAGCTATATTTGTTACTGTTTCAACTATCTTGTGTGCATAGTGATAAAATGTATGTGTTTGACAATAATTATTGAGAAAAATACATGTATATGCTGAAAATAATTTTAATTTGATGCATGTTACGTTGAGGCAGCATATAGTTGCCTCAATTCTTTTGAGGCAGAAATGATAGCCTTATGGCTAGTCATACTTGTTGAGGCAGGCAGTCTGCCTCAATCAAATTCTGAGGCAGGTCGTGTCAGCCTCAGATTTAGCTTTTGGAGGCTAACTCTAGTGGATGCCTCAATATGTTTATTTTGAGGCAAGGGTATCCGAGGCAGGCTGTGTTAGCCTCAATATATATTCTGAGGCTGATTTTTTTAGATTTTGAGGCTGATTAGCTTGCCCCAAATTCCCTACCATCCTGTAGTGCCAGTTGGCTGCCTGTGGGCACGTCCTGAGGGTCCCACCTATGTGCTTCATTTCCTCTGCTGCATTTTATTGACTTCAGCCTGCTCAGCCCATGAGTAAGTCTACTATTATATTTATGCTTCCGTATGATATGTATTTTGATGTTCAATGCTGTATCTATGAGCACTATCTACTGATCCAGGGAATAGTGCGGTGGAATCACAGAGGATTCCGGATTGTAAAATCTGGGTCCAACACTTGTGTGGTCAGTGAAGCGATCGAAGACAAGCCGTGGTCAAAGCCATGGTCGATGTCGTGATTGAAATCGTTGAATGACAAGCCATGGTCGAACCCAGTGGCCGTGGTCATGCGATGCAAGTTGAGTTCGCATCGGGAAAATTTCTCTTTGTGTCTTGGTGTTTGTTTGACTTCTCCGTGTTGTCTGTGTCCACGGGTAAGCTGGTGCTATGTTCCAACACTTGGTATCAGAGCTGAGCAGTCGTAAACGGGTTATGACTACTGAGATCAGAGTTTGGAGTACGTGTGTGTAAGATCAAGGAAGCCGACTAGAGGGGGTGAATAGGTGGTCTAAAAAGTTCTTCTTTCAATTAATATCTATTTAAAGACATATTTTATTTATCTAAACTAAGTAAACAATGCGGAAGCTTAAATCAGTTTGTTTTAGTACAAATAATGTCTATATCAAATAAGTTCACCTAAGTGCACCAACAATCTAAGGCTATGACAATCAATCAAGTTAATTCTATAAATGTAAATTGCTTGAAGGTAAATAGAGAACAAGAAAACAAACCACAATAGACACACTCTCTTTTTAGTGTGGTGCTCGGAGACTTACCGGTCTCCCCTAGTCCACGTTGTGGTAAGCCCAACTAATTGGACCGGCTCCACGAATTAATCCTTCCACCTCAAATCCACTAGTGGTAGCTCTTTCCCACTCCAGGTAGGTGAGCTCCAACCTTCACACTTTGCCGGATCTTTTCACAATCTTCTTTGAGAAAATCACCGCGCACAACGCCTCCAACGCCGTCTAGGAGTCGGCAAACTCCAAGAGTAACAAGTAAAGCCCCTCGCTTGACTCTCACCACGTGCAACTAATGCACAAGCTTAAATAGACACTAAGTCCACCTCTAGATGCAACACATGCAATCTAGATCCTCTCTCCTTGCTCACAAGGTGGAACACATGCATAATTGAGAGAAGAGCCTCACACAAGATCAAGAGAATATAAATGAGTCAATCAGCTTCTACTCTAACCGGCAACAAGTGGGTATATACCTTACACAAGAAAACTAGCCGTTAGAGCCAAATCCCTGAAAAATCAGGGAAATCGGAAGTACCGCCCGCTAAATTATGGTACTTCTGCTCACCTCCCCAACTGTCAAAAAACTAGTTGTTGTAGTCAAAATTGGAAGTTCCGCCATTCAATCTCCGGTACTTCCGATCATCGAAAGTACCGCTCCACACATGTGGAACTACTGATTTCATGGGGAAGAGAAGACCACCACACAGGTCTATCTGGAAAAAAACGTACCACAGGAAAAATCCAGAGCTTCTGAAGTCTAATAGTACCGCACAACACGCACAGGTACTTCCGCACCTTCTGGTAGTACCGCTCACACAGAACTGGTACTTTCGGCAGCTAGACGAGCTGCTCATATAGAGCAGATCAGACCACTCACATCTGGTAGTATCGCGCAACACATGCCAGTACTTCCGATGTCTGGTAGTACCGCTCACACAGAGCCGGTACTTCCAACCTCTGGTAGTACCGCTACACACAGTGGTAGTTCTGATTTTCCTGACAAGTGCAGATATCTTAGCAGATTTTGTAAAACATATTTGTAAACTATAGTATCATGCACATAAGAATAAAGCATAATTTTCAACAAGTTGCAAAACACATTTGCACACTTTTGAAATCATGACACAAAGAATAGCTACATAGACTTCTCACATTTGCAAAACACATTCATAAATCTAAGCACATGTACAAGGATTATATATGAGCTTCAATCATTTGCAAAACACATTTGCAAATATAAGCCTTATACAATAAAGAATGTAAACATAGACTTCAAACACTTGCAAAACACATTTGCTATGTATAGTCCTATGTTACAAGGATTCAATACATGAGCTTCAACTATTTGCAAAACACATTCATAAATATAAGCATCATGCTAAGAGCTAGAGCGAGTGAGATTGAGCTATCAACACATGATGAGCCTCAAACTACTAGACATAACCCCTCTTACTAGTATGGTAACTTATATTAGCAACCCGGTCTTCCAACGAAACATCAAGACCAGTAAAAGACTAGGAACACATCCTTAACCCTAGTTAGTCATACTTTGCCTTGAGCATTCTCTTGAAGCATGATGACACATATCACAACTTCAAGTCCGGTTCATTGTCTTGATATGCATCTACACAAGATGCATCCTTCACTCGACCTCCATCAACACATGATGGGTCTTCACTTGACATGATGATCAGCACATGATCATCTTCTCTTGGACATGCATCAACTCATGATGTATCTTCTTCTTGATGGCCTTCAACACATGAAGCCCTCTTTTTCTCACATCTTGACTTGATGATCTTCAACACATGAAGTCATCCCAAGTCATTCTAATTTGTGGAACCTAACATATTCATCCAACTCATGAAAAATGTTAGTCCACAAAACAATTGCCATCAATTATCAAACTTCACCATTAACTCATAATGGAGGGACTAGATTCTACAATCTTCCCTTTTTGGTAATTTATGACAATCTCAACAAACAATGTGATAAAGATTGATTTTTTGAGTATAAACATATACACAATACTTTTATACTCTAAGACAAGCTTTCAAAGCTAAACTTGCTTATCTTTATCTGGTTGTCATTAATCATCTTAACCATTAACACATAATGGAAAAGTTAGATGACAACCTGATTGCCAATGAGTATATACAAACTACACAAGCTATATATATACTCAACAGATGTGTTTCAAAGTAAAGATCATAAATATATGTATTAAGGAAACATGTATCAACACTTGTGAAACCTCAAAACATATAGTAAACTCCACCTAAATGTGTGCATACAAGTATGTGTAATGAAGACATATGCATATATTCATTTTAGACTATTTTGTGGAGTTCAATCTATATTTTGGGTCCAAGGAATGCATTAAGATATAAGAATGTGATTTCGAATGTATACCTCTTAGATTTCACCTTTTTATTCAAATGAGACTAAGTAATATTATTATCAACAAACAAGGTTGGTCTCATAAATATATTTGTCATTATTACCAAAACCAACTTAATGGAGCATGATCTTTCAGTGCGTAAGTTGCGACCATGTGCTCGCATGTATTCGATCCTAGGGGCAAATCCCAATATTCCCTTACCTCATTGCTCTAGATATGTAGCCAACAGCCAGATCCTACGCCATCTTCCCTAACTCCGGTCTCCCCATCGCATCGCCATTAGCCCCCTCAAGTGAGCTCATGCCCTTCGCCCATATTCAACTCCTTGAGCATCGCCCCCCTCTCGTAAACCTTTTCCCTTGGTCAATTTCAGTTCCTAAGTCTCTAGTGTACCCCATCGATGTTGAACTCTATTGCTGCCTCTAGTCTCTCCTATTTCAACCACCTCAGACCTCCTCCGATGCCGTTAACTCCCTCGGTTAGCTCCCTTGACCTCCTAGGATCCCTCTACACCCTTTCGTTTTGCTAGAAACTGTCAGGTTTGACGTTGCCCTACAGCCATGTCACTGCTACCATGGAATTCATTGTTGGCACCACTCCGTTGACCATTGGTCCTGTGTCTGTACCTGTAGTATCGCTAGGACTCACTCTATCTCACTCTATGCCCCATTCCCTCTACCTTTCACTTCAGCGCTGAAACCATTGCACAACCGAGCCAGCCTTGTTGCTCAAAGCCATCGTAACACCGCCTCCGTCCGCCTCTCCAGTGGCCACCGCCACCATCATACTCCTCGTTAACTCCTTAACCTATTTCTAACCTTGCCCTTGCTGCTCTACCCTTTATTCGGTATTTATTTGGTTTTCGTGGTGTTTATTGATTAGGTACCAATGTGCCGGAATTGTATGAAGTTGGTCCAGAGTGAGAGCAAGTATTCAGCGAGCAAGGTAAGCAAACCCCCTTGATCATGTTGATCCTATGATTTCAAATGCCATGTTATGTTTGTTACGCTTGCTTACTTTGATTAAATTGATGTACTCGTCCTTGGAAAATTAGTTATATCCTATATTGCAATGAAGTGTTCCTTGAACATGAATGTCTCTATCCTTGACACCTTAGTAAATTTACCCACTGGTTTAGGCTAATTTTAATTGGGTACTAGCAATTTGTAGAACATGCTTAGCCATGCATAGATTAATAATTGTAAAATTATAGAAACGGATAAAACTCAATTTTGAACACTTTGGGAAATGATTTAGCAAATTTTGGACAGAGGTGTTACCTTTGATATTTTGGTTAAAAATACAAAAATAAAAATGTTTTGAACTTGGGCAAGTGATTTGTTGAGATCGATGCAATTTGCACGAGATCTCAATTTGTGGTAGTCTCGCCCTGGTTAGTAAGGGCCGAACTTTAGTCTCATTGATCCAAGCAAATCTTGTATGTAAAGGACTTGGCTAAATAAATTTTTCATGAGATAGCTTTGAACCACAAGTTGTAGACAATAGGCTGTGTAGGCATGGTAATGGATCTCCATGTTTGATGGGTCTCTCACGTTGTAGCGTAAAGCTTACCTACACAAGTATGGGCTCTCTTGATCATGGTAAATGACCTCCATACCTTGAGGAGATTGTTCATATGGTGGTTTATTGTTAGAGCAAGATATTTGTAAAGGCCTCGTTATAACATTTTAGTCGCACTCTATCTTGTTGAGTGAAACTACGTACACTGACACAATGAGTTGGTAATATCATGTGGGGTAAAGTTGCACATCCTTTGCAGAGTGAGATCTCAAATATATTCGAATAGCTATGCCACTGGTCATGGGCAAGCTTGGTAGGACCACTTGGTTAGACTTTGGTTTTAGAAAGCATTTTGGAAACGGTTGGGCCAAATGAAATGTTTTCGTGATGAAAGTTTGATGGTAAGTGCTATCTTTGTTGGTGTATATATTGGAGACCAACACTATAAAGTTTATTATATGATTACTTGTTATTATTTTCAGTTTTTACAATTGTATTATTTACTTATTGCTTTACAAATGTCATTTCTAATCTATTATTCATATTGAAAAAAATGAAAAATTTGCTTTGAGCAACAAAACTAACTAGGATAACCATTTCTTTGACATAGCCGAATATGTAGCTGCATTTGATGTAAATCTTGATGAGTACAAAATATACTCACTGTTGTTTGTTGAACACTACCAAAGACAAAAGAAGATTCCATGATTGGCTACTTCTTTATCACTGCATGATCCGACCATAAACACGCCATGATCCGGCCATATCATGCCATGATCTGATCGTGAACTATCCAAATAAAGGTACAGGTCCCTAACAAAATGCATGCATGACACACACATCTGCGTGCACGCAACAGAAACCAAACAGAAGCTAGCAAAGTTTTACTTGGGAAAAAACATGAGCGACAAGATTAGTTCAACAGATCACCCCCTAATCTTGTGGCTCCTTCTTGACCTGAATCAAGCCAATCTTGGCTCGCAAAATCCTGGAACTTGATGCGCCCAAGTGGCTTTGTGAGAATGTCAGCGAGTTGATCATCCGTGCTGATATACTCGACCTCAATCTTCCCTTCTTCCACACTCTCATGAATAAAGTGATAACGTGTGTCAATATACTTACTTCAATCGTGGAAGACGGGATTCCTACAAAGGGAGATTGCTGACTTATTATCCACCTTGAGATTTGGACGGCTGTGTCCTTTGTTCATCAGATCACCAAGCAAACGTCCAAGCCATATACCTTGACACGCTACGGTGGTGACTGCGATATACTCAGCCTCACACGAGGATAGGGCCACCACCTTCTGTTTCTGTGACTACCAGCTAACCAGGTTTTGACCAAGAAGGAACAGCACCCCCATAGTGCTCTTGTGATCATCCACATCTCCTGCCATGTCAAAGTTGCTATACCCTGTGTTGGATCGAAAATGGCAACAGAGGGGGGGGGGTGAATGGTGCCGTTTAAAAATCGCCCCTAAATATCCACTCGCAATTCTTTTTCTCCTCCGATAGCTATGATAGCTATAAAGTTAGAAAATATTTGCTCGCTGGAAGAGGTAAGAACAGACCAACAAAAATTGGCAAAAGAAGCTAAGATGAACTTGGCAGAAGAAGCAAGTTTGAGAGCCTTACTGGAAATGAAAAAGGAACACAAAAAATAAAAGCTCGTTGCCGAGAACAAAAATTAGAGACTATAAAAAGATTAACCAAGAACTTCTCTGAAGAAACAAACACTGACTCGAGACAACACAAATTGAGAGCACGGTTTTCATCTTTTGGCCGCAAGGATCAGTTCTTCTCGAGACTACTTTTGGCCGCAAGGAATAGATACTGCAAGATGCTGCTACTTGAAGCTCTCAACTAATGATTGAAAAGGGGACTTTAAAAAAATATGCAGCCGATAGATGAGTTGAGAGCAAAGATATGTGCTGCTGCCGAGAACAACTTTGAAGGCCATAAAATCTGCAGCAATAAAAATCAGCAATAAATATATAGCGGACTGCTGTACTGAAATTACTACTATTCTTTGAGCAGTCGGCCAGCAAAAACTGCATAAAGAACCGAATGCAAAAGGAGAGTGTAAGACCATGTGGCTAGGTCTAGGATGTTTATGATGATGAATAATTGACAACATGGCTTAGTATTGCTATTCGAGGCGTGTGCGTGTGTGCGTGGACTAATATCGGTCAAGTTGGTGAGAACTTGTGCCGGGAAAAATGTTCTTTGGTCTTTGCATGTGCAGGTTAGGCGTGGAGACGGTCATGGTCGTGACGAGGAAGACCGGGACTAGGAGGGGGAAATCTGAGGTCCGGGCGGTCAAGGATGTCACGAGGTGGTCGGGCTCACGCTGGAGCATATGGAGATCAAAGGTGGATGATGCGTGGAGAAGATACAGGAGGTGCGGTCCTGGAGGCTTCGACGCGCGATGGGTTGAAAAGTCGAAAGTGTGAAAACCCGTGTTAGGAAGGGTTTCGGGTCCTTTAAAAATTAGTGGGCCAAATGTCTGGTTGAGAAAAAATCTAGGCCCAGTTGGACGAGTGGTATTAGGATTAAAAGCTGATATTTGTATTAGTTTCGTAGGCGGAGCTGTTTTGGAATCGGAGCCGTATCCGAGTAGGAAAACAGACTCTTGCCAAGGCGTTTCGGAAAGGACGCCGATTTGGAAACAGAGGCGGACTCTGGCTCATAATAAAAGGCGGGGCTGGCCGAGTTGTTCGGCACGGCTTTTTGGGAGCAGGCTTTTGTTTGGGCAGAGAAATTGCAGCGGCGTTTTCCTGTGCGCAGGCGACAGCTTTTTTCACCGTCGGGTTCTTTTTGCCTCGGGTCACGTGCGAGATTTCCGTCCTCGGTCGTCGTCTCGTCGATACTACGTGCGTGAGGTGAAGTGAAGGTCACGGTCTGCGTGTGCATGTCTCTGGCAGAAGTGCTGCAACAGGGTCATCCTTTGAGGTATTGCTTTGGTAATTCATATTGCGGGGCCCACGGGAAGATAATATATTGTTTATTTTAGCTATCCTTTACGTGGAGAAAAGATGGCCATGCATGCTATGACTAGAAGTGAGATTTTTGCTTTATAGTTGTATGCAGTATACGTGAACAACAATTGCCAACAGTGAGTAGTAAACTAAAGTGATATCTTCAAATCTTTTATTAGTTGATGTTTTTTATTATAACATCCGAGAGAGAGAGAATTATTATTTTTTTCTTCTATTCTTGTCTTTGTTTTCCTTGCTGTGATTTGCAGGTTTAAAAAATAAAAAAAAATTTTAAGAAAAGCTTTCGCTAGGTGTTGCAATCATTCACCCCCCCTCTGATTGCGATTGACGATCCTACAAGTGGTATCAGAGCCGGTTGCTATGGCGTCAGAGAGGTATGTGAATCGTCCCCCTATGCTAGATGGTACTGATTTTGCTTTTTGGAAGTGTCGGATGTAAGCTTATATTGAGGCTCAGGGTAGTGATGTTTGGAATAAAGTTTCTACACCATATGAGGTTCCTGCTGTTGTTACTGATTTAAATAAAGCAGATGTTAATTTAAATGCTCAAGCTCGTAATTTGCTGTTTCAAGGAATTTCTCATAAAGAATTTGATCGTGTTGCTCATATTAATTCTGCCCATTTAATTTGGAAAACTCTTTGTGATTATCATGAAGGAACCACTAAAATCAAGAAGGTGCGTAAAAATCTTTATCAAAAAGAATATTCTGACTTTGCTATGAAACCTAATGAATCCATTGATGATCTCTTTGCTCGATTTGAGAAAATATTGAGTGATCTACGCGGTGTTGGTGTTATTCCTACTGATGAAGATAATGCAACTAAAATTTTGAGATCTTTAGGTTCTGAGTGGTTGATGGTTGTTACAACTATTAATCAAACTGTTGATTTAGATACTTTAACCATGGATGATCTTTATTCTAGATTAAAAACATATGAGATGGAAGCTTTGCCATCTAAGAACGATAAATCTTCATCTTTAGCACTTGTGACTAACCCCGTGCAGGCGACGTCGTCGAGTGCTTTGTCTTGTGTTTCTTTGTCTGCTTTGTCTTCTTTTTCAGAGGAACAGTTCGAACAGCTTCCTGAAGAGGACTTGGTGTTGATCTCCTCACGAGCATACAAGGCACTCAACAATCTGAGAATGAGAAAGCGAGGAGGCATGTCAGGTCCGATCAGATGCTATGAGTGTGGCGAGCCTGGCCACATTAAGATGGATTGTCCCAAGCTCAAGGGGAAGATGATCAAAGAAGACAAGAATTATCGTCGTCGGCCATCCAAGAACAACAACACCAAAGGTGGAAATTTTCGTCGCAAGTTTGCTGAAAAGGTCCTAACCACCCTCGAGAGTCTTGACTTGAGCGATGTGGAATATGAGAGTTGTGACGATGATGACCGTGATGACAATGATGCTAAAGGAAAGAAGAAGAATAATGATGATTTCACAGGCATGTGCTTCATGACAGGCAACAACAATGATGACAACAACAGTGATCCCGATGAGGTAAGACCATCATATGATGAGCTTGAAGATGGTTTGATTAAACTTGCTATTGAATTAAAAAAGACAAAACAGAAATTAAAAGAAAATAATTGTGTTGTTGAAAGCTTAAATTCTGAAATTAATAGACTTAGAGCTTTAATTCCTGATGATGAATCATGCGAGTCTTGCCAAGTTTTACATTCTGAGTTGGAGGCTGTTAGATCTATTAGTGCTTCAAACCTAGTTCAACTTAGAGATGTAACTGATAAATTTGATGAATTAAAATTGACACATGACTCTTGTGATGAAAAATTAAAACTTGCAAATGATGAAATTGAAAAGCTCAAATCTAGTTCTTCCTTATGTTTAGAGTCAAGTATTTCAAATGCTCAATCTAAAGCTTGTTCTAATTGTGAATTGCTAAAAGCTAGACTTAATTCATCTCAAGAATCTATTCAACAAATGCTTTATCATGAAAACATGTCTTGCTCAAATTGTCCTAAGTTAAATATTGAAATTGATGCTTTAACTAGGCAATTGAATGATTTTGCTGAAAAGGAAAAATTGCCTCAATCTAGTGCTTCCAAGAATTTTGTGAATGAACATGTTAAATGTACTACTTGTTCCACTTTGGTTAAGGAAAATGAGTACCTTAAAGACACTTTAGAGATATTCTCTTTTGGTAAGAAAAATCTGAATATGATTCTAGACAAATCAAAAATAAGTGTGAAAAATCGTGGTCTAGGATTTAACTTTGTTGAGCATGCCAAGAATAATCCTCCTAATATTGTTAAGGTTCTTGAACCTGGAAAAATTGAAGTAAAATCTGAAGCAAAACAAACTGTGTTTAAATCTGCTGGCTTTGTGCAAAGTTTAACGAATAATAATGTAGGTGCTAGCTCATCATCTCATAAGAATTCTGGTTATGTTAAATTTCATTGCACCTACTGTGGAAGAGATGGACACTTGCATGAATTTTGTTTTAGGCGGGCTAAGAAAGAAAGGAAGGAAAGATTGAATGCTTTAAGACAAAAACGTGCATTGTCTTTTGTTCCTAGATCAAATGCGAAAGCTATGTTTTTAGAGAACTTTTATGATGGCTTTAAATCTACTTCACATGCTAGATTGGGATTTAATTCAAATAGTTCATGCTCTTTTCGGCATTCTGATCATCCACATGCACATGATTCTGGCTCTAGTTTTGCTACTCCTGTTCGCCGTGTATCTCAGTACTGGATTCCTAAATCTTATTTTACTAACCCTAGTACTAAGATACCGATGATTGCTCGTGCTTTGTAGGCTCGCTACAAGCGGAAGGAGAATATATGGTTTATTGACTCCGGTTGTTCTCGCCACATGACCGGAGATTCACGATGGTTCTCCTCCCTCACTCGTGCTACCGGTGATGAGATGATAACTTTTGGGGACAATGCTCAAGGACGAGTTCTTGCAAAAGGTACTGTGCGTATCAACGACAAATTCATCTTAAAAGACGTCGCACTTGTCAGTAAGTTGAGCTACAATTTGCTTTCAGTTTCACAGTTGATAGACGATAATCTTGAGGTGAGCTTTAAAAAGCATTCATGTTGCATTTTAGATTCATCTGAAAATCTAGTATGCAAAATTATTCAAGTTGGTCGTTTGTTTAAGAGTGACTTCTCATATTCATCATCTTCTGATCTTAGATGTCTTGTTTCATCTGTTTCTAAGGACTTATTTCACTAGCACCGTAGACTAGGACATATTGGCTTTGATCATCTTGCTCGTCTTAGTAATATGCATCTTGTTAGAGGAATACCTAGTCTTAAAATTGAAAAGTCAATGGATTTGGTCTGTTCACCTTGTCGGCATGGTAAAATGGTTTCATTATCACATCCTCCACTCTCACTTGTTATGACTGATGCTCCGGGTCAATTGTTGCACATGGACACTGTAGGTCCTTCTAGGGTTCAGTCTGCTGGAGGTAAATGGTATGTTCTTGTTATTGTTGATGATTACTCTAGATACTCTTGGGTCTATTTTATGGCATCTAAGGATGAAGCTTTTGGTCATTTTAGAGAACTTGTTCTTAGACTTGCTAATGAGCATCCAGGAGCACTTAGAGCAATTAGAAGTGATAATGGAACTGAATTCAAGAACGCATCATTTGCTTCTTTTTGTGCTGAAAAGGGATTACATCATCAATTTTCGTCAGCTCGTGTGCCACAACAGAATGGTGTTGTAGAACGTAAAAATAGAACATTAGTTGAGATGGCTAGAACAATGCTTAATGAACATTGTACACCTAGGAAGTTTTGGGCTGAAGCTGTTTCCACTGCTTGCTATATCTCTAATAGAGTATTTTTGCGAGCTAAATTGCATAAAACTTCCTACGAGCTTCGTTTTGGTCTTACTCCTAATATTTCTCACTTGAGGGTGTTTGGATGTCGATGCTTTATTCTTAAACATGGCAATCTTGATAAATTTGAATCTAGATCCTTAGATGGTATTTTTCTTGGATATTCAGCTCACACTCGAGGTTATCGTGTACTCAACCTAGAAACTAACAAAATTGTTGAGACCTGCGAGGTCACTTTTGATGAGGCTAGTCCTAGTACTAGACCTGACAATGCAGGTATACAGATTACTGACGCACTCGAAGACATCTTTTATGATTCTGACGATGATGAAAGGGAGTCCCCGATTCACATTTCAACACGTGTATCTACACCGATGGAGTCTACAGCCAATGGCTCTGCTCCTACCTTTCATGAGGTAGAGGCCATTACTGCTA
Organism: Dendrocalamus latiflorus; assembly: GCA_017311315.1. Taxonomy (NCBI): domain Eukaryota; kingdom Viridiplantae; phylum Streptophyta; class Magnoliopsida; order Poales; family Poaceae; genus Dendrocalamus; species Dendrocalamus latiflorus. The sequence continues at coordinate 20,935,766 of CM029626.1, read as the reverse complement.
CACCCACGTCACCACCGACCCCACAGGCTCCTCTGCATATTCAACGACGTCATCCCCCTGAACAAATGATTGGTGAGTTAAATACGAGAGTTCTTCGCAACAGGTATAACTCCAATGCCTCATATGCTCATGCTGCTTTTGTTTCCTCTTTTGAACCCCAAGATGTAAGTCACGTTTTATCTGATGAGTCTTGGATTAATGCCATGCATGAGGAATTAGAAAATTTTGAGCGTAATAAAGTCTGGACTTTAGTTTCTCCTCCTCATGGTCATAATATTATTGGAACTAAATGGGTTTTTAAGAATAAACAAAGTGAAGATGGTGTTGTTATTCGAAATAAAGCTAGACTTGTTGCTCAAGGATTTACCCAGGTAGAAGGTCTTGATTTTGGTGAAACTTTTGCGCCTGTTGCTCGATTAGAAGCCATTAGAATTCTTTTAGCTTTTGCTGCTTCTAAAGGTTTTAAGCTATATCAAATGGATGTTAAAAGTGCTTTTCTTAATGGCTTTATTGAGGAAGAAGTTTATGTGAAACAACCTCCTGGTTTTGAAAATCCAAAATTTCCTGATCATGTTTACAAACTATCCAAAGCTTTATATGGTTTAAAACAAGCACCTCGAGCATGGTATGATAGGCTTAAATCATATTTGCTTAAAAATGATTTTCAAATGGGCAAGGTAGATAAAACTTTATTTACTCTCAAGCATGGCAATGATCTTTTACTCGTTCAGATTTATGTGGATGATATCATCTTTGGTGGTTCCTCTCATGCTCTTGTTTCTAAGTTTTCAGATACTATGACCAGCGAATTTGAGATGAGCATGATGGGAGAACTCACGTTCTTCCTAGGCTTTCAAATCAAGCAATCAAAGTTGGGTACTTTTGTTCATCAGACTAAGTACACAAAGGATCTGCTTCGTCGTTTCGACATGGGTACAATAAAACCAATCTCCACACCAATGGGATCTACTGCAGTATTGGATCATGATGAGGATGGAGAGCATGTTGATCAAAAGGAATATAGAAGCATGATTGGCTCTCTTTTGTATCTCACTGCCTCGAGGCCAGACATACACTTTGCTGTGTGTTTGTGTGCTCGTTTTCAGGCTTCCCCGCGTGCTTTACATCGTCAGGCGGTAAAGCGAATTTTCAGGTATCTTCAGTCAACTTTAGAATTTGGCTTATGGTATTCTTCATCATCATGTCTTACCCTTAGAGCTTATTCAGATGCAGACTTTGGGGGTTGTAGAATTGATAGGAAGAGTACCTCTGGTACTTGTCACTTTTTAGGCACATCTCTTGTTTCATGGGCTTCTAGAAAACAGTTGTCTGTTGCACTTTCCACTGCTGAGGCTGAATATGTAGCTGCCGCTTCTTGTTGCTCACAATTGATTTGGATGACGGCTACACTTAAGGATTTTGGCTTAGAATTGGATAGTGTACCTCTTTTTTGTGATAATACTAGTGCTATTAGTATTGCCAAAAATCCTGTGCAACATTCAAGAACCAAACACATTGATATTCGATATCATTTTCTTAGAGACCATGTGGAAAAGGGAGATGTTGTTTTGCACTTTATTGATTCAGATTCTCAAGTTGCTGATATTCTCACAAAACCGCTTGATTCTGCACGTTTTGCTCTTTTGCGAAGTGAGTTGGGCGTGTTACATCCTATGGGATTATTCTGAGGGGGAGCTTGATGATTAAAAATTTAGGAAGCTTTGTTTATTATACTTGTCAATTAAATTAACAAGTCCAAGCCATCAAATTTAAATAAGTTGTGAAGCTATCTCTATCATGTCTATTCATATGCTATGTAGCTTTGATCATGACTAGTTATAATTAATTTGTTACATTTGAATTAAAAGTATGCCATGGCGGAATACGTTGACTAGATTAATTATATTTATTACTTTGCGATGTCCATTGAAAAGGATTATCTTGATTGTGATTCTTATTTTAACTCTTGGCTATGAGGCTCGCATGTTTCATGTTCCAATTTTTATGATCACTCAATTTGGCATGTTATTAAAAAAAAGAGTATATAAAGGAAAAATTGAAAAGATGTATGCTTCAAGCATGCCATGGTGAAAAAAAAGGCACAAAAGTGCGCACAATGAAAAGAAGTATGCTTCAAGCATGCCACCATCACAAAAAATGTCATTATGAAAAGAAGTATGCTACAAGCATGCCACATGCCTAAGAATTGAGTGTGGAGCAATGAGTTGTTACATGAGACTGCTAGCCCGTCTAGAGTTAAAATTTGCTTCACTTTTAGGCTTTGACCTTTTGTTGTTATATCTCATTGTGCTCTTTATAATTGGTCTAGTCATTGTTGAGATGTCTGTCATTGATATAAATCGCCTAATCATATTGAAAACTTTGTTTTGATATTGCTATATGATATATGATTTTATATGATCTAGATAGCTCTACTCAAAAATATGGCTTGGTTAAATTACTAAATCAATTCAAAGTGACTTGGATAATCTACAAAGGTTCTAGATTTTTATTCTCATTGCTTCTTTAAGAATAGTTCTTCTTTGAAAGTTCTTGATGATTACATTGCCAAAGGGGGAGAGATTTGGTGTGCTTTGTGAGATATTGAAGAAATTTGCTCTCTTGTGTTGAGGGGGAGAAATTTGAGATTTGTGGTTTAAAATATTTTTTCGGCTTCAGTTCTTCACTTATATCTTTTTGAAGCTATTTCATCATACTATCTTACGGTGTTGTCAATGTATTCATCAAGGGGGAGATTGTAAGACCATGTGGCTAGGTCTAGGATGTTTATGATGATGAATAATTGACAACATGGCTTAGATTGCTATTCGAGGCGTGTGCGTGTGTGCGTGGACTAATATCGGTCAAGTTGGTGAGAACTTGTGCCGGGAAAAATGTTCTTTGGTCTTTGCATGTGCAGGTTAGGCGTGGAGACGGTCATGGTCGTGACGAGGAAGACCGGGACTAGGAGGGGGAAATCTGAGGTCCGGGCGGTCAAGGATGTCACGAGGTGGTCGGGCTCACGCTGGAGCATATGGAGATCAAAGGTGGATGATGCGTGGAGAAGATACAGGAGGTGCGGTCCTGGAGGCTTCGACGCGCGATGGGTTGAAAAGTCGGAAGTGTGAAAACCCGTGTTAGGAAGGGTTTCAGGTCCTTTAAAAATTAGTGGGCCAAATGTCTGGTTGAGAAAAAATCTAGGCCCAGTTGGACGAGTGGTATTAGGATTAAAAGGTGAGATTTGTATTAGTTTCGTAGGCGGAGCTGTTTTGGAATCGGAGCCGTATCCGAGTAGGAAAACAGACTCTTGCCAAGGCGTTTCGGAAAGGACGCCGATTTGGAAACAAAGGCGGACTCTGGCTCATAATAAAAGGCGGGGCTGGCCGAGTTGTTCGGCACGGCTTTTTGGGAGCAGGCTTTTGTTTGGGCAGAGAAATTGCAGCGGCGTTTTCCTGTGCGCAGGCGACAGCTTTTTTCACCGTCGGGTTCTTTTTGCCTCGGGTCACGTGCGAGATTTCCGTCCTCGGTCGTCGTCTCGTCGATACTGCGTGCGTGAGGTGAAGTGAAGGTCACGGTCTGCGTGTGCATGTCTCTGGCAGAAGTGCTGCAACAGGGTCATCCTTTGAGGTATTGCTTTGGTAATTCATATTGCGGGGCCCGCGGGAAGATAATATATTGTTTATTTTAGCTATCCTTTACGTGGAGAAAAGATGGCCATGCATGCTATGACTAGAAGTGAGATTTTTGCTTTATAGTTGTATGCAGTATACGTGAACAACAATTGCCAACAGTGAGTAGTAAACTAAAGTGATATCTTCAAATCTTTTATTAGTTGATGTTTTTTATTATAACATCCGAGAGAGAGAGAATTATTATTTTTTTCTTCTATTCTTGTCTTTGTTTTCCTTGCTGTGATTTGCAGGTTTAAAAAATAATAATAAATTTTAAGAAAAGCTTTCGCTAGGTGTTGCAATCATTCACCCCCCCTCTGATTGCCATTGACGATCCTACAGAGAGATTAAGATCAAAAGACTGCAGCAAAGAAACGGCAAAAGGCAAGCAACCTGAAAAGTAAAAGCAAAAGGCACTTGTTTCACTGCCGAGAGAGAGAGACCAAAAAGGAACTAAAGCCTTGCTAGAGTTTCTACGGACTGACTGGAGTCGCAGAAGATGTCTCCTAGGAGGAAGATCAGCCGATTCTAAAGGCAACCAAAAAAAGGGCCGAAGCACGAGATGCTGAAATCAACCAAAATCAAGGAGTAGATCAAGAAGAACTACTCTCCTCTGGCCAGAGAAATGCTAAATAATCGGCTGTCCTCAGATGATAAAAACAATCACTAGAAAAACTGCAGAATGGAAATCGAAAGATTGATAAAAGCCTGAACCGAGAGCTATAACTTGACATAACCTGAAGCTCGAGATGAAAAAGGACCATAAACAAACTGAGCCACAGGAGCTAAGCTAGAGATAGATGGAATAAAACTGAGAGCTCGAAGAAGATAAGTTGCAGAGAATATGAGAGAGCAAAAACACAAAGAAGATAATCAGCAAATCACACAAGGAACTCACATACATGATTTCTTCGATTGTTACTGAGACATACGCGATTACATATGAGGGATTTCTCAGCTCATCTCTCTCAATCTCACACTAAGTAAGTCCCCATACATGCTTGAAAATCAAGAACTAATAGCACATACGCACAGGAGACTAACTCTCATTTTTCCCTACTCTCTCAAGTCATCTCTCAAAATCGTACTCTCATTTTCCATACACTCATTTCATGAAAGCTACTAGAGAACTCCCTCTCTATTTATAGCCTCCACTAATGGGTTTGTAACACACTTTACCCATTAGCTCTCAACAACTCATGGCGCTTTATCCACAATCCACTTCCTTTAGTTCAGCTTTGTGTATTTACCAAAACGCCCCTCGCGCACCTTCCAGGAAGCTTCCTCATTCCTTGCCCTTCAAGCCACGCAGCAACCTCGAGTCCTCACCGTCTTCGGCACACCTCGACCGTTCTGACCTCGGCACCGCCCGCGCCTAGTCCGGTCATCCCGTGCCTCGCCACGACTCCACCTTGATGTCCTGCAGCCATCACAGACAAGAAACAAATCACATAGCACCGCTCGAAATATTGTAACCATACATTAGCATCAGAAGACATACTCAAAGCCCAAACCGATCGAAACAAAAAATAAACGACTTAAGCACGTTCGACCTAGTTCGACAAAGTCCGACTGAAACCGACTGCACCGTGCAACGACATGGCTTGAACCACTCAAACCAAACTCAAACTTTCCCGAACACGAGTCAATTACTCATCACAAACATGGGGTCACAACCACATGGTCTCTCAATCTCCCCCTTGATGAGTATATTGACAAACCCAGAAAAAGCATAAAGTTGAGTTTGAAAATGAAAGAAAGTCAAACATAGTCTAAAGAAAAACGAAGAAGCTTATGACCATGTCAAAAAATGGAGCACAAACAGAAAGAGCAAATTGTTCTCCAAACCTCTAGAAAGATCTCAAATGGCTTTTTCTTCGCTATTCTCCCCTTTTGGCAATAAACACATCAAGATGCAAGGAAGAGAAACAATTATGAAAATGGATGGAATGGCTGATGTTGTGGTTACAGACCAAACAGAGAGAGATGTGGTAGTGGAGAGTTGGGAGAGAGTGATCCTCCTCCTCCCTCTAGCCTTCCCTTTTATATATTGGGGCTGTGCTTTTACAATTGTGCCCTTACATCGGTACCTCCTTGCCAGGGTATTTAAGCCATTACATATGTCCCATTTTGGGCCCTATAGCCTTCTAACAGGCCTGCTGGGTTTAGGTGGGGGCCACCCCTACAACAGGAGCGTCTCATGGTGAAGGGCTTCACAGGGCCGAAGCCATGTTGCCGAGTCCTTTGGCCCCCTCCGTCCCTGTGGCCTGTGAACTTCTCTGAACTTGCGGAACCTTGGCGTGCAGCGGGTCTTGGGCTTTGAGGCCGTAGCCGAAGCCGATGCTTGTATTGGCAGCTGAGGTAGATGTGCGAGCGCTCCGTCCCCCACCCTTCGAACGGGTGGCAGCGGAGCTGGCGCCTGGTCAGAGTAGGCGCGCGCGCTCCGTCTTCTACCCTTCGAACAAGTGGCAGTGGAGCTGGCGCCTAGTCAAAGTAGGCGCGCGCGCGCTCCGTTTCCTACCCTTCGAACGGGTGGCAGCGGAGCTGGCGCCTAGTCGAAGTAGACGGTGGTGGAGGCGGGCCTCGTGCCGCCGGCGTCGGTGTGCTTCAAAGCTGTTACGACCCCGCGGTCCGGTAGTGCGCTTTTAATGGTGCCTGGAATCGTGCCGACGCCTGGCCTGTCAGGGCGCAGGCTGTCCTGCCGTGTCGTCCGCCTTCCTGTGGGTGGGGCATGCGGCGGCCTGTGATTGGTGCGTCGTGGGATGTGAGCGGTTGCGTGACCGCGGCAGTTCGCCTCTTCCCCAGGAAGGTGGGACGCGTGGCGGGCGCCCGTTGGCGTTGCGTGCTGTCTGGCCACCTACCAGGCACGCTCCTCGAAGTGCTGGCGGTTCTTTTTTTGAAGCCGTGGGTAGCCGAACCGCTGGGGGTTGATCTGGCTGCGCTTGTAGCAGTGGGAAAGGAGAGCGGGCCTTATAAAGTGCCACCGTTGTAGTGGGGGCGTTCTGTCTCGCCTGTCTCCTGGCTCTGCTTGTTCTGACAGTAACGCACCTTGCTCCCACCTTGTTCCTTTTGCCCTGATCGCAGAGGGCAATGGCCGGCCAGGATGATACCTCCCACTCTCCCGGCGGCGGCTCCTTACCTATCCGAGACGAGTTGTCTGTCCCTTCTGAGTACGAGCTGGTGCTACGGGGGCATTCACGTGCCGACAGGCGGTAGGACACCATGGAATACTCGGGAGGCCACTGCTCCCGTGTGCTGGGGAGGAGTCGCGTAACCGAAGAGACGCTGCAGCGGCTTGTACGGGAAGGGAAGATCGAGGAGCGTGATGGGGCTCGCCTACCCTGTCGCGACGAGACAGAGCCAAGGCCCCGGGAGATGGAGGCGATCGTTTTCGTCGCGTTTTTCGACGCCGGCCTTCAAATGCCCTCAACGATGTTTGTGGGTGAAGTCCTGCGGGCCTACGAGTTGGAATTAGCACAGCTGACGCCAAACGCCATAGTCCGCCTAGCTGTCTTTGCGTGGGCGGCACGGACAGAAGGCCGGCATCCCAGTGCGAGCCTGTTCGTCACCCTGCACGATGCATGCTGCCGACCCAAGAAAGTCGGGGAGGGGGCTGTGTCCAACTTTGGCGGCGTGGACTTCGTGCTGCGAGCGTCCTGCACGACGCTATTCCCTGCGTAGGCCACCTTGGGGAGGTGGGAGTCCGACTGGATGCGGCGGTGGTTTTATTACATCGTGACCAGCGCGAGCGGCCTACTGTGCCGAGGTGGGCCAATCTCGGCCAATATCTCGCCAAGTGTGAAGTCGGAGGCTGACGATGCACAGAGGCTATGGAGGCTTGCTGGCGTTGCGCGCCAGCTAAGTATGCGCGACTTGGCCGAGGAGATTACGATGTACGGGGTGGTGCCCCTCTCCTCCCGGTGGAAGTACGCGCGACGGGGCGACGACCGAGAGGACGGGGTTCGCCCGCCACTGTCTTGCCTGCTTCCGCCCTCCACTCCATGTAAGTCGTGCAGCGCGTTAGTACGCATCCATTTGCGTCCGCGTAGCCCCCGCCTGATAAGACTTGTCTTTTGCGCAGTGGCCCGGCTAGAAGATGCGGAGCGCGCGGTTGTGGCGTTCCTGGGTCCCTACACGCTCAAGGAGCACAAGCTGCGCGAGGCCGCGACCAAAGCGGCAAAGCAGGGGCGGATAAACCGCACGTGCGAGGTTCTGGGCATTGCTGTGCCTGAGCGCGCGGTGCCGGCGGAGGCTCCCGCAGGGATTCTGGATCATCGTGGCAGTGGTAGCCAAGCGAGGGTATTGCCTTCGCGGCGCCGGGCCTGCTCCGAGGTTGCCGTACCCAGCCCGCCAACCACCTCGGCGGCTGGCACCGCTGGGATGGGACGTGCGGCCGGCGGTGGGTCTAGCCGGACCAGCTCGGGTGGGCGCGTCATCTCGAGCCCATTGGCGGCACCACCCGCCGGCGCTGTCGTGGCCATACGCACGGCCTTCGTTGGGCCGGAACTTGCCAACCCGGGGGGGGACGTCGCTCCTGGCGAGAGTGCTGCGGCCGGTGGTGCTTTGCCACCCACGGCGGCTGCCAAGGACACGCCCGAGGCGGTAGGGACTCAAGGCACAACAGGAGCTACGACTGCTAGCGCCGTGGAAGAATCGCCCGCGGTGCCACAGGCGAAACGTCCTTGAGTTCAGTCTCCCTCACCTCGGAGGGGTCGGTACGGCGTCGCCGGCCCTGTGCTTGGAGTTGTGGTGCCCGACGCGGCCGAAGGGTCTTCTCGACCGCGCACCGAGGCACCCGCCCCCTGCCGGCGGTTGAACAGGTATCCCCTTCCGTCGCGGCGGAGGGTGCAGGAGGTAGGTGCAGCTCCCTTTCCTCGCACGACTTCGCGAAACTCTCTCCGATTTGCTCGCTCATTCCATCGACATCAGGCGAGACGAAGTCTCCCGGACGTGAAGGATCGAGCAACGGGGGTGTGCGCGACGTCCCGGACCCTGTGCAGGGTGCCCAGCAGGCATCTGCCGCCGTTGAAGTGGCCGAAGCCTCCGCAGCCCCTGACGCGGCGGGGGGCGGTGCTTGTTCTCTCCGACTTTCTCCCGCGCCTGTAGACACTTCGCACTTTTAATGCAGCTGCGGAGCGGGCCCGCGGCGGCTTGTGTCGACAGATGCTGTCGTCGTGCGAGGGAGACCTCCTGGCGCTCGCGCTGCAGGCCTTGGAGATAAGGGTAAGTATGTGCACTCGCGGTTGCTAGAGTACTACCGGGCACCTTCTGACTCTTGTTGCTGTTTCCAGACGCTTGTCATCAGCCAAGCGCTGGATGATGCCCGTATTCGGGAGCGGAGAGCCCTGGAGGTCGGTCTTCGTGCTGCGGATGACGCCCACGCCACGAAAGATGAACAACTTCACGCGCTGGAGGGCGCCCTGGCGGCCGTGCGACACAAGACCGAGGAAGTTCAGCGTGCCGCGGTGGAGGAACGTACCTCCTTTTTGCAGCAGATCACCGCTCTGAAGGAGGAGAAGGCCCAGCTGGTGGAGTCTCTTATGGAGAAGGACCGCGCCTTGGATAGTGCGTCCCTGTCGGCGTGGAGGGCAAAGGAGTCTCTGAACCGGGCTCTGCGGGATCTGTGTGTCGACGTGCCGAACGCTACTCACGGGCTAGAGGACTTGGTGGAGACGCTCGGGCTGGTCGAGGAAGGGGCCGGTGTTGCTCTCCGCAGCGCTAGCACCTTCAGCGAGCATTGCGGCTTCCTCGGCGCATGCCTCGCCCTCGCCATGCTCCACACGCATGGGTGTAGACATGTCCATGAGCTGGCGAACCCTCACCTGGATCTCCCTGCTCGGCCGGAGGCGATGTCGGACGCTATTTGCTTCATCGAGCCTGGCCTCCGAAACTTTCACCGATGGATCTGGGGCTATGTCGGGGAAGACGCGGCCAGGGTTGCAGTGCAGCAAACACTGCATGGGGGTGGGGACCTCCTCCGCTGGCTCGAAGGAGTTCCCCGGCGCCACGACGGCGGCGCGGGCCCATCGGCACCGCACGAAGGATGAGCGGTTAGTTAGGGGAGTGGTGTACCGCGCGCTCCTGCTTTTGTGGTCATGTAACCCCGACATTTTTTGCAGTGAACCAGAGTAGCACCCGTTCTTAATGTTGTATGCTGCTTTTATACTACGAGGAGTACGCACGGGGGCAACGCCTGTGCGTGCGCGGGATCTGCGTGTTGTTTATACTCCGGAGAGTGCGCGCAAGGACGTCCCCCTGCCGCGTCTTATTTAGAGGCGGCATTCTACACATCGTGGCCAGACAACATGGTACTTTTCTGCGAACAACTAGCTTTATTGAACTCCCGTTTGCGCGGGCGAGCATCATACAAGGAGGGGCTGATGCCATTGTACTTTTCGTCCTGCTTCTAGGCGTAATATCGCCGCAACTTATCCGCGTTCCATGTGTGGCGGAGAGTTAGCACCTCGAGTGTGGCGAGGCGGTATGCTCCCTTCTGTAATGCTTCCGCCACGATGTATGGACCTTCCCACTTGGACTCCAGCTTGCCAACGGTTTTCGCATGGAGCGCCACTCTGAGGACGAGATCCCCAGGCTTGAAAGCTCGCGGATATAGGGACCGGTCTCGAGTACGCACGGTCTGCCGCGCGTACTTTTCTACATGTTGGGCTGCGCTCGCCCGCGCCCCATCGAGGAGGCCCAAGGACACGCGACGCTCCTCGTCGGGCGCTTGGACGAGGACCCTTCGCGAGCTAGCCTTGATTTCCTCAGGCGTCACTGCCTCATCACCAAAAAGGAGTTTGAAAGGTGTGAACCCCGTCGGGCGCGTTACCGTTGTGCGGAGGGACCAGAGGACGCTGTGAAGCTCGCTCAGCCACTTGCCCTTTGGCAACCCTACCAAGCGCTTTTTGACGGCGATAGAGATGGCGCCGTTCGCCCTCTCGATTGCTCTGTTGGACTGGGGGTGCCAGACCGAGGCGAACCGAAGCGTGATGCCCATACTGTCACAGAACTCTTTGAATATGGTGGCGTCGAATTGCAGGCCGTTGTCGACGGTGAGCTCCCTGGGCACGCCGAAGCGACATATAATGTTCTGCCAGAGGAAGCGCTGCATGGCCGCCGAGGTTATTTTGGCCAGTGCTACCGCCTCCGGCCACCTGGAAAAATATTCCAGCGCAACTACCACGAACCGCAGGTCCCCTGGGGCTCAGGGAAGTGGTCCCACTAGTCGACGCCCCAGCGTGCCAGCGGCCACATCGGGGGAATAGGGTTGAGGCTCGTCGGGGGCCTGCGGATGATACGTCCCATCCACTGGCACCCCTGACACCAATGCACGAGGTCCTGGGCGTCAGTGATGGCAGTCGGCCAGTAAAAGCCTTGCCTGAATGCCTTGCCGACCAACGACCTTGGCGCGAGGTGAGACCCACACACCCCCGCGTGGATCTCTGCAAGGAGCTTTTTCCCCTCTTCGTGCGAGAGGCAGCGCAGGAGCGGTGCGCAGACTCCCTTTTTGTAGAGCGTCCCTTCGAACACCTGGAAGGATCTGGCACGGTGTTGCAGACGCTGGAGCTCGGCGGGGTCCTCCGGCTCGGCAATGCCCTGCAGGAAATTGAAGATAGGCTCTCGCCAGTCGCCCCGTCAGGGGGTGGTAGTTGTTGGCTGGCCGCCTTTGCCCCTCGGGCATGGTAATGGATCTCCATGTTCGAAGGGTCCCTCACATTGTAGCATAAAGCTTACCTACACAACTATGGGCTCTCTTGATCATGGTAAAAGACCTCCATACCTTGAGGAGATTGCTCATATGGTGGTTTATTGTTAGAGCAAGATATTTGTTAAGGCCTCGTTATAACATTTCAGTCGCACTCTATCTTGTTAAGTGAAACTACACTGACACAATGAGTTGGTTATATCATGTGGGGGAAAGTTGCATATCTTTTGCAGAGTAAGATCTCAAATCTATTCGAATAGTTGTGCCACCGGTCTTAGTGAGCTTGGTAGTATCACTTGGTTAGACTTTGGTTTTAGAAAGCATTTTGGAAACGGTTGGGCCAAATGAAATGTTTTCATGATGAAAGTTTGATGGTAGGTGCTATCTTTGTTGGTGTGTGGATTGGAGACCAACACTATGAAGTTTATGATATGTTTACTTGTTATTATTTTCATTTTTCACAATTGTATTATTTATTATTGCTTTACAATGTCATTTCTAATCTATTATTCATATTGAAAAATGAGAGACCATGTGGAGGTCATCCCATGTATGTGATGAGTAATTGACATCGGTTAAGGGTAGTCGAGTTTGATTTGGTTGGTTCGGACCATGTCATTGCGTGGTGCAAAGGACTCGGTCGGACTTAGTCAAACCTGGTCAAAGGGTTTAGATTGTATATTATGTCGACTTGTCAGGTTTGGGCTATTTCTTTAACGCATTTATGCTTAAATGTATCGAGCGGTGCTATTTGATGTGTTTCTTGTCTGTGTTGGCTGCAGGACGTCGAGGCGGAGTCGTGGTGAGACACGAGGTGACCGGACTAGACACAGGTGGTGTCGAGGTCAGAACGGTCGGATGTGTTGAAGACGGCGGAGATTCGATGTGGTTGCGAACCTTGGACGACAAGGAGCGCGGAAGCTTCCCGGAAGGTGCAGGAGGGGCGAAATGGTAATTTCGCGAGGCTGCAAAAGCGGGAGCGGGCTCCGTTCGTGTTTAGCGGGTGTAACGGGTTGGAGACCCGTTAGGCAAGGGCTATAAATAGATGTTGGTGGCTGCATGCCCACTTATGCACTCCAAGGGTCTCTAGGGTTTGCTTTAGTCAAAATGAGCTTTGTGAGTTTGTTTTGGCTTTAGGCTTTAGTTGGTAGGAGAGGCAGAGTTCTGTTGTGAAGCTTGTCCCTCTTCGATGTGTTCTTAAGTGTTCCTCCCAAGCAAGCATGTAGTGTGGGTGTGTTCTTGTGTTGGGGAGAGGTTGGAGATGGATTGAGAGTCTTGTAATCATTTCTCTTGTATCAATCATGTATCTTCTTTCCTCTTTATCAATATGAGATGGAGTTTGATTCAGTTCTTGGTTCTCTGTTTCTTTTCCTTCGATACTCTCTGTGATGGATTTGTGATATTTTCGTTTTCTTGTTGTTTCTTGCTTGTGAGGTGCAAAATGGGTTGCTCTAGGTTGGGATGATGCCCCAAGATCATTTGATCGAACTCTCCCAAGAGCAAAGTGAATGAATCAAGGATTTGCATTTTTCCAGTTCTCTGTTCTTCATTTCCTCCTCTAGGGTTTTGATGAAGTTCTTGATTCCCTTGAGGAAATGGCCTGAGATTCTTGCTGGGATGCTCTTAGATTATTTCTATCTTGATTGCAAAATCTCATGTGCAGAGGGTTTGTGAATCTTGAGTATTTTGGTTTCTTGAGCTCCTCTCTGAAACTCTCCAAGCCTTCTAGGGTCATTGTGTATTTCTTGATTCCCTCCTTGAGATGGCTTGAATCTTGGCTTGCAGAGTCCATTAGCTATTGCTAACCCATCTGCAAAGTTTCGTGGCCAGAGGATCAATGGTTAGATGGGAATTTGAGTTTTAGTGTTGCTGCATGAAGCTTTTCAGTTTATGGCTCAAATCTGAATTTCTTGAGTTTTAGTTAGTTTCCTGAGTTTTCCAAGCCTCCCTTGTTATTTAGAATATTGTTGTGATGCTTTGAGGTGGAAAGGTTAGGAGCAAAACCCTCAATTTGTCAGTTTTTGGAGGTCTGAAGAGTTTGCCCTAAATTCAGTTTTCTGGACTGCTCTTGGGTTTGCTGAAATTCAGAAGACCGGTCAGACCGGCGTTTACCCAGCGGTCAGACCGGCTTTTACCCAGCGGTCAGACCGCCCCCCTAGTTTTGGCAGGGTCTATTTGTTTCTTGATTTGATGCTTCTCTGTCCCTTTTGCCTAAGTTTCCAGTAGACATTCCAGAGGGTATAAAGCTATCTCTTCTTCATAGATTTCATTTCTATTGGAGGAGAGAAAGGTCTTTCATGGATATCTTTGAGGGTTATTTTTAAAGAAGCGACATTCACCCCTCCCCTCTGTCGCTAACTTCGGTCCAACAAAAAAAATGCAAAACTTGCTTTGAGCAACAAAACTAACTAGGATAACCATTTCTTTGACATAGGTGAACATGTAGCTAATAGCATTTGATGTAATTCTTGATGAGTACAAAATATACTGACTGTTGTTTGTTGAGCACTACCAGAGACAAAAGAAGATTCCTTGATTGGCTACTTCTTTATCGCTGGATTTGGAGAGGATGAAAAGGCTGGATACTACGGTACAAACCTCGGTCGGTTGCCTGTGGGCTATGGCATACCACATGAGGTTTATCTGTTTCCATATATCTTCCTCTGTAAGACTCCGATGTTCATGTGTTTGGCTTGTACAGCCCGGTTTGTACCCTAGACCATAAATGTCTATTTACGACTGCTTAATAATATGTTGTCCTTTGTTTAATTATTTGTGTATAGATGTGATGCAACGATGTTGACTGATGCACTAGTTACTAGTCATAGAACTAATGCAATATGCATAGAGAATTTCGGGTCATGTGATCCTAGGTCCGATAGTTTCCCGGGCATAAACATTAATTTGTGAACATGTTATTTTAGTTCTTTCCTATTCTTAGGATGTATGGAACCTCATTTCTATCTTTACGCAGCTCTCCTGTGTATTCTTAAAAAAAAGGGCTATTGGTTGAATTCCAATCCAAAATGTACTCCATCCGTTCAAGTTTATTAGACGTATTTCCTCTTGTCACATAAACCAAGGAGAGAGTGAAAATGGCTAAATTACCCTTAATTATTATCTCTAAGCATTATATTCAATGTATACATATAGAGAATAGCAAATAAAGCTGCGTATTTATTAGGGGTATAAGAGAACATCATACTAATTTTACATTGAAATATAAAATGTACATTTCCTATCCGTTGATGTAATGCATCGGCACGTCACTGTAGCACTGTGCATGCCCTTACCACACAATAGTAGAGGATACAAATCCAACTATATATGCTCTCTCGCATATGTAAAACAATCAAGTATTAGGACTAGTTTAGTTATTCCTTGTCATTCATTTCTAAGCAATTGACAACCGGACGGACCTAGCATGGTTAATTTATCCTCCATCCACGCTTGAGAGCATCGTCAGCAACACCGAAAGGCTATTATGACTGCATCTGCTCTCTTCAACTCCTTGGAAGTTACTTCCATGACCATTAGCGTACAACTATGTGACGATTAATCTTATATGTAGTACCTTCTACATAAAACAAAATTCATTGGTGTTTAAACCAGTGGTGAAGTCAGAAATAAAATTAAGGGTGAACTGAACTATCTATAGATCTAAACTAAGTTGACACAAAATTAGTCTTTTACTCTTATAAAATTTCAAATTCATATAGAAATTATAAATTGAATAGAGACAAACAATGAAAAATAGAGAAATACAAAGTAGGTATCTCGATAATAGAAAACGCCATGAGTGCGGAGTAGTGATAAATCACCTATATATAAAACATATCAAAATTAGTGATACAATAGAAAATTATGAATGACAATGAAAATTTAGATCATAGGAAACACACCAGAATTGAGTTAATTTGAATCACGAGACAATAGAAACAAAAGGCAGCATCTTTTTCCACACTCTATCCAATGTTCTTACCATTTTCACGACGGAGGGCTCGGCGGCGGTGGTGCCTTCGGGGCACGTGCAGGACTACATCATCGTGGAGTGGCGCCGGAGGAAGAAGATCAACCAGAGGTTCATCGAGCTCTCCACCGACTTCTACGGGTTCGTGTCATCGTCGAGGAAGCGGAAGAACGGCATATCAGGAACCAAGCAATGGTGCACCAACTAAACATACTGAGGAAGGAGATGTACAGACATGTGGGGGCTTGTTCTTTTTGGCTGTGG
Source organism: Dendrocalamus latiflorus (assembly GCA_017311315.1). Lineage (NCBI taxonomy): Eukaryota > Viridiplantae > Streptophyta > Magnoliopsida > Poales > Poaceae > Dendrocalamus > Dendrocalamus latiflorus. Next base: position 20,920,156 of record CM029626.1, on the reverse strand, counting down.
CTTGTGGCTTTTGGCTGCGACTTGTGACTTTTGGGCTGTTTGTACGAGAGATTACATAGTAACAAAAACTCACGTGCGGTTTTTGCCGATATAAATGAAGTCAGTAAAGTATGTACTACAATTAACTAGTAGACCCTATCTTGAAAAAATAATCCGTTTGAAAGTTAGTTACTGTAGAAAAGCCGAAAAGCAGCTTTTAGAAGCTGAAAAGAACAGGGAGAGGCTACTACATCCTGGACAACTTCAGAAACCCAGCAAGTGAAGAACACAAGGCTAGAGATCACGAAGTGAGTCAATCTTTTGCCCTCTCCAAATTCAATCCTACCAAGCGTCTCTTCCTCTCCTCCAATGGTGGTACACACAATGTGAATGAACTGCATCAAGTGATCGAAAACTTAAATAACATGACCATTGATATGAGTGAGTTTGTTGCATTTCTGAAGAATTATCCTCCGCTGTACCGGCAACCTTACAGCATGCACCTGTTTCTTGACAAGTGCATGTTTGAGAGGAAGTTTACCGTCATTGGAATATATTAGAACCGTCCAAATCACGTAAATCCAACGGTTGAGACATCTCTGTAACTGATGGTACTGCATCATCCATCACCAGCTAAAACATAGAGGTACCATGCATGTGTGGATGGGTATGGTAGTAATTTTGTACCTCATCTTATCTAAACCTATCTTCCTAATGGACCAAATCCGGCGAGACGACAAAATTTTTTACTATTCCAATCAAGCATTATAGCCGTCTATTGCGCTGAGATTTAGGCCCTATTTGGCAGAGCTCTAGTTTTAGAAAATCTGTAGATTTCCTAGAGCTGGTCATCTGTAGCTCTAGGAAATCTTGGATCTAGAGTTGCAGGCATGTTAAGTACATTTACATGACTCATTTCATTTATATTATATATTAAATAAAAATATTTAAATCACTTTAATTTAGTCAACAAACTACAGATCCAGCATAGATCTCAGAGCTAGAGCTGTGCCAAACGGGGCCTTAACTGCTGAAAATAAAGATACCTTGTGATACTGCTTCATCCGTCGTAAGCCAGAGGGTGGAGGTACCAACACTTGAAGGGTATAATGTAATTTTCTACCTAACTCGAAACCACAAAAGATGGGGGAATCAGCGTCAAGAAGAGAACAGAAAACATCATCTGTGAACCGGATGGCCTCGTTGCTAGCTAATTTAATTTTGATGTGTTTATGTCTCATAGATATAAGACGACGTCGAGAGACCGAGAGAGAGAAGGTACCGTCCTTGGAATCTATTAGAACCGTCCAAATCACGTAAATCCAACGGTTGAGACATCTCTGTAACTGATGGTACTGCATCATCCATCACCGCCTACAACATAGAGGTACCATGTGTGGATGGGTATGGTAGTAATTTTGTACCTCATCTTAAGAGCAACTCCAAGAGATGGGCTAAAACATCCCCTAAAACAAATTTTGGTGATTAGTGAAAAAAAACCCCCTCCAAAAGATCCCCAAAACCACCACTAAAAATTTTAACACCCCCAATATCTCACCCCACTGGAGCCAAATTTGGCATCACCCCACGCATCCCCAATCACCGTTGCCGCGCGCGAGTAGGCGATTCCGCGCCCAATTTTTTTCCTTCGCGTTGCGTGAGACCTACCTGAGGGCATCGGCAGCTTCCTCCCCGCCGACGCGGCTCCCCACTGGCGCCCCCGCTGTTTGAGCACGTTGGCCGCCTGCGCCTCTCCGCCGGCCGCCTCCAGGCACATCCCCTCTGGCCGCGCACAGGCGCCTCCTCGCCAGCCGCTACGCGTCTCCGCTGGCCGCGCACATCCCCTTCGCCAAAAAGGCCTACACTGAAATATCACATCGAGAGTCGTCTGTGCAGGACAGCAGCCTCTTCGCTTCACCTCGCCTCGCCTCTCCTCGCTTTTGTCTTCATGAGATCTCTTGATCAACTCCGGTGAGGGATCTCTCACTCTCTTTCTTTCTCTGCTCTAGTCGGATCAGGTTCTTGGTTGCTCGTTCTTGTTTCTGATGGTGTTGGTTTCTTGAGATACGGTGCTGTATGAGTGAGCGCATTCCTTGGTTCTTGTTGCTTGCCGTGTGTTCTTCTGCTGCTTTTGTTCAGTTTTTTTTGCTATTTCTCTCTCTTTTGATTCGTGTGTCGTTCTACTTTGGTGTTTTTTTTGTAAGATCCTTTCCTGTGCTTCATCTGGTGGTGGTGTATTTTGTGATCAAATAGATGATTGTGGTATATTTTGTGATCTTTTTCTGTCTTTCTTTTGCTTCACAGGATATTCCCCCCTTGGTTTCTCTGCCTAAAATATTTAGGGGACCAATTTTGGGATGACTATTGGAGCAAAGGAGTTATATTGATCCCCAACTTTTTGACATGTCCCCTAAAATGAGATTATAGGGGATCAAATTTAGCCCATCTTTTGGAGCTGCTCTAACTAAACCTATCTTCCTAATGGACCAAATCCGGCGAGACGACAAAATTTTTTTTGCCGTTGTGGCATGCTAGTCCATGGCGGTGGTGTTGTATACTGCTGTGATTGTCCTATTGTTACTATTCCAATCAAGCATTATAGCCGTCTATTGCGCTGAGATTTAACGGCTGAAAATACAAGATACCTTGTGATACTGCCTCATCCGTCGTAAGCCAGAGGGTGGAGGTACCAACGCTTGAAGGGTATAATGTAATTTTCTACCTAACTCAAAACCACAAAAGATGGGGGAATCAGCGTCAAGAAGAGAACAGAAAACATCATCTGTGAACCGGATGGCCTCGTTGCTAGCTAATTTAATTTTGATGTGTTTATGTCTCATAGATATAAGACGACGTCGAGAGACCGAGAGAGAGAAGAAGGTACTAATATGTCTCCCTGATCAAGCGATCTGCTTGCCATCGCCCACCACACATTGCCAGTCATGCTGCCGCTGTGGTGATTGCGATTCTTGTTGCCCCGAGGTAGACGACGGAGTCATATCAGAACGAGATGTCTTTAACCATGCTGTGTTCTGAGGGTGTTTCAGTAATTTCCCCTTTTGAGGAAAAGAAAAAAAATAAGAGAAGGGGGTCCCACCTGTCGGTGGGATGCATGAAGAGATAAGGCTGGAGATAGCGTCTCCAGCCCCATCTCGCGCAGCATGGGTGACCGGCTCTTCTGAGCGACCGAGTTAGGCGATGACGGCGGCGGTGGTGGAGGCACCATCGGCCTGGACTTTTTGGCGCCGGTCGTTGGCTGCAACCCTGCCAGTCGCCTCCTCATAGCTCTATTTAAGCTAGCCCTCTTCTTCTCCTTTCCATGACCGAAGAAAGTGAGTTCCCCATTACTTGATCTCCTTCTCTCGGTTATGTTCCGATTTGGGTCTTGGTGCTGCGGTGTCATGGTGTTCCTCACCGGCACTGGTGGCAGTGTGGTCCAGATTTGATTTCTTTGGCATATCCCGTGCGGTTCCCTTGTGCTCTATCTCTAGGGGGATTTGGGGATTTTGCCCTAGAGGTCCAAATCCGGTCGGCTCTAGATCACGTTGAGGAAGAGAAGTCTAGTTGTTTGTTCATGGGTGCTCTTGGCTGGAGCGCTTATTGGTCTTGTGCGACATCTACCCCGACCCTTGACTTCCTACTTCGGTAACCCGAGGTTTGAAGTGCGGCATTGTATATCCGTCTACCTCATCTCCTTACACGGTAAAGCAAGGCGTTTGGTTTTCTGGGACAACACCGAGCACGTGCCTTGCCCTATCTGGTTTCTTCTCGGTGATTTTTTAGTATCACCAGCATTGTGACTATACCGGTGTAACACCCCGCCCACCCTCTGGGCCAGAATGTTACCTCCTCTGCGAACTCAAAACATTTCATCACTACTAGCAGAATTTAAGCCAACACTAGGTTTATTTATTTTGCTGCATTCAGAAACAACATAACATCCTTAACAATTACTCTAGCCTAGTAAAAGCTAAAGTAACTGGCAAAAGTGATACAAAAGTGCTGCTGGGTCGTGCTGACTATTCATGTGCTACTCCCGCCCGAGCATGACGTCCTCAACGGTCACCTAAAAACATCAACGAAGCAAGGGTGAGTCCGAAGACTCAACAAGCACATAATAAAACAATAGGCATTACCAGCATAAGTAAGCATATAACCATAATGCACATATATCATCATGTTCATAACATCATTCTCATAGCCAAGCAATGCAATGCCATCAATGCCATGCCTCATTTCTCTACATGCTCATATGCTCTTCACTTTGCAAGTACCGGTACTGCCGAGTGAACACCCGTCGATGTTCACCCATCGTGGGCCCGCCCTCATAGGCACGGGACCCCTCCACTCCCGTGGAGGCCTACCGAAGTAGGTCTTACTCAAGAGCACTCCGGATTAGTCCACTAGCTTTACTCATAGCTAGGGACTTTCTCACCGCCCTCACTCTTGAGTGCTCCTCATGCAAATGCACATGTCCATGATCATATTCACACTCATCACTAGCATTACTAGTAGACAAGCATCTTTGCCTACCTCACTCCATCATCATTTACCATGCAACCTTATGTCAGGTAAACATCACATTTCCACATAGACATCATGTAATCAACGCATTTCTACATAGATATCATCATACAAGATAAACATCGCATATTCATAAACCTTGGTCTACCGCTCTACCATGTACTTGCCTGTTAACCAAACGAAGTGGAGCGTCGTGCGGACGGCGTCGGCTCGGGACCTCCTCTTGGACAAGCAAATAGTCCGATTTAACGCATCATATGAAACCAGAGATTAAATGGGCAACAACGATACTATATGCATAGACTGGTTCGGGCATAAAACGCGCGGGCTTTCAGGGGTCTGCCGCGCGGCACCAAAACCCCCAAAGTTTCTATTTTTCCCTTTTCTTTTCTTTTTCTCCTCTTTTCTTTTCTCTTCTCTTCTTTTCCTTTCTCTCTTTTCCCTTTTTTTCCTTCTTTCCCTTCTCTTCTTACCCGGCCGGCTCCCTTCCTCCCCTTTTTCTCTTACCCATCCGGCCCCCTCTTTTCTTCCTCACCTACCCCCCTCTCTCTCTCTCTCCTCATTTCCACTCGGCCGAAACGACCTCGGCCTCCTCCTCCTCCTCCCGGAGCGGCGCGGTGGCGCACGGCTGGCCGGCGTCACCGGCGGCCCTCCCGCCGCCCCCTGCCTCCTCCTCTCCCACCTCTCTCTCTCCCTCGCGCTCGAGCTGCGCTCGGCGCACCCCTCGGCGGCGCGGCAGCGTGCGGCCCGACTCGGTGTCGCCGGCCCCGGGCTCCCCGCCACCGGCCTCGGGCTCCCCGCCTCAGATCCGGCCTCCGCCTTCCCCTCTCTCCCTCTCTTGCGCGGGCACCCTCTGGCAGCGCGACGGCACGCGGGCGGCATGGCTCACCGCCGCCGGCCTCCCTCCTCTCGCCCCCGCCTACCTCGCCTCAGATCCGGCCTGCTCCGACCGGATCCACGCCTCCCATGGCATGTGCGGCGGTGGGGCGCCGCCGCCCGGTCGGCTCGGCCAGCGGCCTGGCCGCCGTCCTCGGCCCCGGTTGGCGCCATCACGCCTCCCTCGGCTCGCACCAGGTACACTCTCCCTCTCTCTCCCCTTAAGGCTACGGCGAGGAGACCTACCCAGGTATGGCTTGGACGAAGAAAAGGGCGTGGCGATGGCTATCTGCTTGGGTTGGCCGAAGATGGTGTGGCTATGAAGGGCTTGTGCAGGGGAGAGGAAGAGAAGCGTATTGTGAGCTGAGCTGTGGCAGAGGTGCTAAAATGGGGGGGATGTTGGCTTCTGCAGGAAGCAAGGCACAGGTGGCATGCATGCACGCCTAGGACAGGCCTGAGGCTGCCACATCCCCCTGGCAGGTGGGTGAGGTGTTACAACCGGCTATTCAATCTTTGCAATTTGCTTGATCTACTGTTGAATATCTGTCTGTCACTAGTTGGAAATTACAAAGTAATATTGATCAACTGTGGGATGTATGCTCTATGATGAACTTGTTTATTACTGAGATTGGATTCGATTAGAACTAGTATAGATTTTGGGCTCTAATTATATTGCTTGCTGCTATCACTTGATCCTTTGGATCTTGGTAGTTCACTGCTGGCTATGCTGGTCCATTCTAGTCTGTGATCTCTATTAGTTTTAGTGCTTTGTAGCTTGTATTCTTTTGGCTATCTAGAAGAACTTGCTATACTTAAGCTTCTAGTCATTTTCGTTATGTTCAAGTTCTTAGACCTTGTTGAGTATTGTTTAATTGAGATCAGTCCATCTGTTATGGCTTTGTTGTTGGGCAGTGAATGGTACATTATGTAACTGGTATTCAGTAAAGCATATGTTAGAGCTCAAATTTCTAAAAACTAGTAATCGTATCTAGTTGTGAAAAGTTTAAATAAATATTGAGAAGGCCAAGTTCAAATCTTAAGTAACTCTGAGAGTCCATGTGGAGGTGACCACATGTTGTGATGAGTAATTGACACTTGTTTTGGAAAGATTGAGTTTGTTTTGGGTGTTTTCTGCGAAGTCGCAGCCCTGTTTGAGCGGTCGGAAGACCTTACGATCACTTTGGGCGTGGTTGTAGGTCACTGGGGTGGTTTACGACCACTTAGACCGTGGTCGAAAGGCAACAGCGAAGCTTACGACCACGCTTGGCCGTGATCGCAAGTCTCCGAGAGGTTTACGACCATATTGGGCGTGGTCGAAGTTCAGCCGGGCGGTTCACGACCACGTTGTCGAGTGTCGGAACCCAGCCGGGTCATTTACGACCATGTTGAGCATAATCGGAAGTCAACCGGGTCGTCTACGATCACTTTGGCCATGGTCGAAAGCCGCTACGACCATGTTGGTTGTGGTCGAAAGGGATTACGACCACTTTTGCCGTGGTCGGACGCCGCTCTGACCACGGTATCGCGAGCTACGATCGAAGTCTGCGCTCAGACTTAAGACCATGTTAGGGAGTCAGAAGCGCACGACCACATTATCGAGAGCTGCGGTCGGAAGTCGAAGCTTCGACCGCTGCGGTCGATAGTCGGCAGGCTTCGACTACGACCACGTTGAGAAGTCAGAGTCTTTCGACCACGTTGTGTGATGGTCGTACATGGTTGGGTCGCTTGGACTTGGTCTGACGCGGGTGGAAGTGGTCGGAGATCGGTCTCTCTCGGTCGACCGTAGTCGACACTGGTCGGAAGTGGTCGTATCACTCTCGAATGCAGTCGGACACGCTTGGATGCGGTCGTTTGTGGTCGGACTTGGCCAGTTTGCGGTCGGATGTACTCGGGAGCAGTCGGAAGTCTTCCGAAGCGATCGTAATGCATGGAAACTGGTCGTATGGCTTCTCAGAGCGGTCGTTTCGCCTGGAAATCGGTCGTAAGTCATGTGCATCTCTTGTTCTACCTTTTCGTCTGGTTGTAATGGGTATACGACTTTGTGGAGTGTGGGTTGAGTTCTCTTTTCTGATGCAAATGGATGTTACCCTTGTCTAGTGCGGTGCTATGTGATGTTTTGTTGTCTGTGATGGTTGCAGGATCTTGAGGCTAGCCGTGGCAAGGCATGGATGACCAGACTAAGCACAGGCGGTGTTGAGGTCGGTGAGCGGTCGGGAGATGCCAAAGACGGTGAGGCCAGCGAGGTAGCTGCAAGCCATGGACAGCAAGCTACGGAGGAAGCTTCCGGGAAGGTAGCAGAGTGGCATTTTGGAGAAATGGCCAAAGTCTGCAAAAGGGAAGCGGTTCTCTGCAAAGCACAGGAGTTGTTGGCGCTAACGGGCAAAGCAGTGGAGCCGTTGGGTTTAACGGGTAAAGCACTGGAAGCTCGTTCACACTAGTGGGTAGAGTGACTGGGAGAACCCGATGTTAGGTGGGGTTTACTGGTTTCCCCCCGGTAGCAGAAGGCTATAAATAGAGAGGGTAGAGCTCGGGTGCTCGTGAGATTCTGATCCCCGAGTTGCTCTGTTCTTCCTTGTTTATTTGTGTGTGTGTGAGTTCTCGGGATGGAGCAAGTGTGCTCATGTATCTCCCAGTTGGAGTGGCTGTAGAAACCTCCATTATCAATCATTCATCTCTCTTTCTCTATGTTGAGTTTTTGTTCTGTGAGTTGTTTGATTGCTTTGTTTGTGCTTTCTCTGCTTTATCCTTTCTCATGTATGTCTAAGAAGCTGGTTCTCATTTGTGCTCTGGCCTTCTTGATTTGAGAAGAGTTTTAGCTGCCTTGATTCTTCTTGCTCTAAACTGGAAATCTTACTCAAGATCATTTGGTCAGATTATTCCCGAGAGCAACTAGTGGTCGGAGGAATCTCTGCCTGCGGTCGTGTACTTTTCAGGATTCTCCGTTCTTTGTTCGACCACATTTCTTTGCTCGATCGTGCAGTATTTTCTGTTCACCGTTTTTGTCGGACTACTCTTGCTGCTGGATCTCGATTGGTCTGGAACTGGGTTTGGTCATTCCAACCACAGCAAAGAACTGGGTTTGATCATCTGCTCTCGTCCAAGAGGTTTTCGTCCTGATCTCTACTCTGATTTCGTTCTGTTAGTCGTCAAGTCTTCGACTACGTCAGTTGTTCGATCACGTGTTGACCTACAACCACGTATATTCGACCAAAGAACTAACTGTAAGGTCGATTGATCACTTGTTGGTTTTCGACCGCTTTGGACTTCTCTCGGCAACAGCTGTTCTCTTTCATTTGTTGTTTGAGTTCCTTTTCTCCAGTGAGTTTTTGATCTCATTCTTCATAGCTCTCTAGCTATCGGAGAAGAAGATCTTGTGAGAGTACTTGGGGCGATTTTTAAGGCACCATTCACCCCCCTCTGTTGCCACTTCGGTCCAACAAACTCTACATCTAAGAGCAAAAATATCAATTAAACAGAGCTTTAGGTTGTTATAATTGATTCTCTAGTCATGAAACTGAATTATATGCTCATTTTAGCAATTATCATGTTTCATGCTTTGAGTATAAGCTCTTGTATAAATGACATTGAAGAATTACATGTTTATATGCAATTTTTGTCATTATATCTTGCTGGAAATATGCTTTAATTATACTTTATTATGCTGGAATTAAATTGAAATATCTGGTTATTCCATATTATTTACAACAAACCATCCTTCCCTCATAATCCCAGGCGATCACCACAATTGCCCGAGGAGTTGGCAGCGAGAGAAGGAACGATGTAGTCAAGCGAACACTAAGATCGAGTGGAACAATGCGGTCGACAAACATTGTGATCAAGCAAAACTTGGGTGGGTATAATGCCACTAAAGTGCAAAAGAGAAGAAATGCGAGAAATAAAGCAATCCAAGGGAGAATAAAAGAAATAAAGAAGAGATTTGCTGTCAGAACCCATTCGGCACCATCTTGTGCTTCGGGTTTTCATCAACCGGCAGAAAATTTAGCCAACACCCTTTTTACCATCTTACCGTCTGTAGTAGACAAAGCCATCAAAGAGGGCAAAGCCCACCTGTTGGACCAGAGGTCCATAAAGCCCACAGAGACCTGATTAGGAGTTGGGATAAGGGAGGGGCTGCCTGGTCATTGCACAAAGCCAGGAGGGGGAGGCAGCTGAATGCCCTCCTTGCGCCAACTCCCAGAGGAGGTCTCACTTCATTCATTTTGCTTAGTCAACTGAGAACACAGCCAAAGCACCCGTTCCACTTTTCTTCCCTCAACTGAGAGCCCTCAGTCAAGGCAAAACAAAGCCAGGAGAGCAAGCCACGAGCCACGAGTCAAGTATTAGGACTAGTTTACTACACAATAGTTGACGATACAATTCCAACTACGCTGCTCTCGCATATGTAAAACAATCAAGTATTAGGACTAGTTTACTTAGTCCTTATCATTCATTTTGTAAGCAATTGGCGTTTACCTAGTAAAGTATTAGGACTAGTTTACTACACAATAGTTGCTCTCGCATATGTAAAACAATCAAGTATTAGGACTAGTTTACTTAGTCCTTGTCATTCATTTTGTAAGCAATTGGCGTTTACTTAGTAGAGTATTAGGACTAGTTTACTACACAATAATTGAGGATACAATTCCAACTACGCTGCTCTCGGATATGTAAAACAATCAAGTATTAGGACTAGTTTACTTAGTCCTTGTCATTCATTTTGTAAGCAACTGGCGTTTACTTAGTAAAGTATTAGGACTAGTTTACTACACTATTTGAGGATACAATTCCAACTACGCTGCTCTCGCATATGTAAAGCAATCAAGTATTAGGACTAGTTTACTTAGTCCTTGTCATTCATTTTGTAAGCAATTGGCGTTTACTTAGTCCTTGTCATTCATTTTGTAAGCAATTGGCTACCGGACGGACCTAGCATAGTTAATTTTATCCACGCTTGAGAGCATCGTCAGCAACACCGAAGGCTATTATGACTGCATCTGCTATCTTCAACTCCTTGGAAGTTACTTCCATCACCATTAGCGTACAAAACTATATATGTGACGATTAATCCTATGTGGTACCTTCTACATAAAACAAAATTCATTGTTGTTTAAACCGTGACTATAATAAACTCTAGGCTAGACGGATCTTGTTACACTTCCGTTACATAAATCACCCTCTACAATCTGTGCTCTTCGTGATTCATTGCACCACCACATATCTTACAAGGCGAGGTTTCTCAATGGAGGTCATATTCGCTGCAGTTATGGGTGAAATTGCCAATAGATCTGTATCTTTCTTGATTGGCAAATACTCGAAGGACACAACGGCGACAATGGACGAGAGGCTACACAGCCTGAACCGGCTGCTTCTACGGGTTCGCGTCATCGTCGAGGAGGCGGAAGAACGGCATATCAGGAACCAAGCAATGGTGCACCAACTGAACATGCTGAGGAAGGAGATGTACAGAGGCTACTACGTCCTGGACAACTTCAGAAACCAGGCCAATGAAGAACACAAGGCTAGACATCATGAAGTGAGTCAATCTTTTGCCCTCTCCAAGTTCAATCCTGCCAAACGTCTCTTCCTCCCCTCCAATGGTGGTACACGCAATGTGAATGAACTGCATCAAGTGATCAAAAACTTAAATAACATGATCATTGATATGAGCGAGTTTGTTGCATTTCTGAAGAACTATCCTCTGCTGTACCGGCAACCATACGGCATGCACCTGTTTCTTGACAAGTGCATGTTTGGTCGCCAAATGGAAACGGAAAGGATCATGACTTTCTTGATGCAAATAGAGCCTCCTAATACGGGCAATATAGGTGTTTTACCAATTATTGGTCCAAATGGAGTCGGAAAAAGCACCCTTGTTGCACATGTCTATAATAGCGAAAGAGTGCGCAACCACTTTTCTCGAATTGTGCGCATTACTGAGGACGATCTTCAAGACAAGCAAATCACTCTAAAAGATGGATGTGTGACCATCCACCGAAACAACGCCTTGAAAGAAAATGAGAGATTGCTAGTTATCATTGAATTATCAGGGGAAGCTGATGAGGTTGCATGGAATAGGCTGTCTTTGGCTTCTGCTGATTGCCTTGCAAGCGGCGGCAAAATCATAATCACAAGTACATCCAACAGAATTGCATATTTTGGTACTACACAAGCTCTTATACTAAATGATCTACCACCAGAAGCATTCTGGTATTTCTTCAAGGTGCTTACATTTGGGGGCACAGATCCGCAGGATCAACCAAAATTAGAATCAATCGCCCTCAAGATTGCAAGAGAGATGAACGGATCTTTCCAACATGCAAGATTTGCCTCTGACTTGCTAAGAAACACTGTTACTGCTCAACATTGGTGCATGGTTCTTACATCTTTTAGGGTATATGCACAAAGAAATCGCTCTTTATTTGGTGAGCATCCATATGATCTTGTGAAGAAAAAAAATCCTACATGTTTTTGGAGAATGGATAACAATGCCGAGTTTGTGCTTTATGATTGGTACCGGACAAGTTCTGCTAACGGCGTAGTTCCTAACATAACATTATATGATGTTCTGATTGGGAGCGTTAAATGTCAAGGGAGATTTAAGGTCCTTGCTTGCAAGTCGCACATACCGCCATATACTAGCTTGATTGCTACTTGTGCAGCGCATAAGCCACAACTTATTAAGAAGAACCGCTCTACGTACCAAGGCTAACTGATCGAAGTTTGATGGTGAAATGATGTATGTTGTCAATTTGTCATTGTGTACAACAAAGTAACCTTGTGTATTAGTGCTTGCTGCGTTGTTGTAAACAAAGATTGGGATTTTGTGGATCATCATGCGTAGTTAATTAGTTGTGTTAGTGTGTATCAGCTTAATGACTACAGTTTCATTTTCTCGATGAGTAAATTGTGTGGCAGATCAAATTAGTCTTCGGAAAATGTATTATAAATAAGCCCAACGCTGATTAGCCAGTCTAATGAAAAACCAAAAATTCCTAGTTAAGATCCCTCCTCAAGCTTGTATGTTGAAGTTCCAATTGAATACTACTACTCCATTTCAGATCCATTCATGATCCCCAAGTACATACTGTCTGCTCATCAACGAGCTATACACATAAGGCATGTGCAGTCGTGTACTCGTATACGTCACCTGGTTGATAGAGGAAGCTTGCTTTGCTACCCGAGCAATTCCAGTTCACATTTACGCCACAGCATGCATTGCTTTGCTTGATAATATACGCTGTGTTGGCTACTTGGCTGGAAAATCACTCCCTGCTGTGTTGGCTAGAACCACCCTTCCACAGGATGCAAAATTGGCAGAGTAAATAACTGCTGCTTCTCACCCGCTAACTTAAACAGATGAGGCAGCTAATCTAATGCACCAAACATGCAATATTTCACCTGGAAGAAATGTCATTGCACAGTTGAAAGAAAAGCATGGTAACCACCACTACTACAGAAGAGGCTATACTGGACGGCTACATCACAGACGGTTCATACGGGGAACCGTCTGTGATTAAACTGTCACAGACGGTTTATACTGGCAACCGTCGGTGATATTTTCACAGACGGTTATTAACACGAACGGTCTGTGATAAATGAGACATCACAGACGGTTCGTGTTACTAACCGTCTGTGAAATTTCACAGACGGTTATTAACACAAACCGTCTGTGATGTCTCATTTATCACAGACCGTTCGTGTTAATAACCGTCTGTGAAAATATCACAGACGGTTATTAACTGGAACTGTCTGTGATAATTTTAGAGATCACAGACGGTTCGTATTACTAACCGTCTGTGCAGACGGTTAGTAATACGAACCGTCTGTGGTATCGTTTAAACTACAGAATCTATAGAGACGAGAGTCAAATTCAAGGTAATTTTATTACAAAAGTGCAATAAAAAGACATTCCCAGATTTGAATCTTCTGGGCTTCATATGCTTCTTCGTCGACTTCTGGAGCTGGAGGATCAGCCGCTGTGTTCTCGAATGCCGTCAAGATAGCCCTTGCCTCCTCGACTTCCTCCTCAAGCATGGGCAAATGATCATTAGCATGTTCCATAATCTGAAACAGGATGTCAAGATGCGCTTCCGCATTATCGGCCCAATCTGCTTGATCGGCAAGTTTATCCAAGTGTGTCTGCAGTGCCGCAAGATCTTCCTCCGCTTTGCGCACATTGTAGAGAAGAACGAGGCTTAGGGTGGTTTCCCTATCCTGAGTGGCAATGAGACACCTCCGTCGACGGCGGATGATGAGGTCCAGCTGACGGATGGAAGCGAGTCGAGGAAGGAGAGCAGGGCGTGAGCAGAGGAGCTGCTCCAGACGTAAATTTTTGGCCGCCTGTGTAAGGTTGCGTCCGAACAACTCATGATGGATAGATGAGAGGAAGGAGATCAAAAGAATTTTAGATGTCATTATTGAGAAATCTGGTGATGAAGAAGATGATCAGGGAGAGTATAGTGTGTAGAAGGATTAGGGCGCGCATATATAAGCATTAACGCATGCAGACGCTTCGTATTTCAAACCATCTCTGCTATTATGATCAGGGAGAGCATAGTGTGTAGAAGAGCAGGATTAGGACGCGCATATTTAAGCATTAACGCAGACGCTTTGTATTTCAAACCATCTCTGCTATTAATATCACAAACTGTTCATATTCTGATATTAATATCACAGACCGTTCGTAATGTAAACTATTACAGACGGTTTTAATTTGAAGGCCGTCTGTGGTATTTGTGGCGGGAAAAAGGAGTATCACAGACGGTTATTACTGCTGAACCGTCTGTGATACTGGAATATCACAGACGGTTGTTATTAAAAACTGTCTGTGATAATCTTGGATTATCACAGACGGTTTTTTATTAAAAACCGTCTGTGTTGTGTCGACTGTCACAGTCGGTTGTTGTTAAGAACCGTCTGGGAATGTTCACAGACGGTTTTTCACAAGAACCGGCTGTGATGTCCCTTTGTCTGTCATATTCTAGATCAGAGGTTAATATATAAGTACACATTGCTTCTAATAACTTAACTACAGAACTACTGAGACAAGAGGTCACAAATTAAAGGCAAATTTATTAATTTCAATTAGAGGCAAATTTATTACAAAAGTCGCACAGGTAAAGAGTTTCCCAGATTGTATTCTTTTGGGCTTCGTAAGCTTCTTCTTCAACTTGGGGACTTGGAGGATCAGCCGCTAAATTCTCGAACGCCGTTAAGATTGCCCTTGTCCTCATCACTTCCTCGTGCAGCCTGGGCAAATGATCAGCAGCATCCATAATGTCGTACAGGATAGCATGAAAAGATTCCTCAGAATCTGTCGTTTCTGCTTGATCGGCAAGGCTATCCATCAGTCTCTGCAATGCGTGTAGAGCTTCTTCCGCATTGCGCACATTGTGGAGAAGAACCAGGGTGAGGGCTGTTTCCCTTTCTTGAGCTGCAGTGAGACGCATCCGTCGACGGCGGAGGATCAGGTCAAGCTGACGGATGCAAGAAAGTCGGGGAAGGAGAGCAGGGCGGGTGCGGAGAAGCTGCTCCAGATGCAAATTGCTGGCCGCCTGTGTAAGGTTCCGGCCGAACAATTCGTGATGAACAGATGAGAGGAAGGAGATGATCACAAGAATAGTAGAAGGTGCCATATTGTACGTACGTAGAAGAGACCTGGATTAGGCGCGCATATTTAACCTTTAGCACAGACGGTTCGTATACCCAAACATTAATGATATAGATGCTTCGTATAACGATCGAGAGACGTTAATTAGATGATCGAAACCCGAAGCGTTCTGGCAATCGAAACACGAAGCGTTCTGGCAATCGAAACACGCGCGAAGCGTTCTGGCAATAGAAACACGCGCGAAGCGTTATGACAGACGGTTTTACTGGCAATCGTCTGTGATATTTTCATAGACGGTTACTAACCGTCTGTGAGCTTTCACAGACGGTTCTTAATACGAACCGTCTATACCAATCGAGATAACACAGACGGGTCCTGTTAAGAACCGTCTATGAAAAGACAGATAACACAGACGGTTCCTGTTAAGAACCGTCTGTAATAATCCCATGTCACTGATAATTGGTGTGTAATAATCACATGTCACCAATAATTGGCGTATACACAGGATTTCGATCTCACCCGTCTATTCTCTCCACATCGAATGGCTGGCACCAGTTCCTCCCACGGCCAGGCCCTTATTAATAACTCCCCATCAACCTTTCCACCGGTACTAGTCACGCGTGAGTTCATCCACTAGCTAGCTTCTTGCATGCATCTCCCCTCCGCTGTGAGCTAGCACCTCCATCGCGGCACGACCAGTTCATACTAAACAACACACTCTTGTCGTAAGTGTGTCTTGTTTAGTATGAACCGTCGTGCCACGAAGGGTTTGTTAGCTTGTTATCCTGTAATAGATCGATCTGAATGTGTTGTTGAGTTTTTGTGCTTGCCTCTGTATTTGCATGTTCCTCGACCAGCTCAACCAAGAATCTTGAAATGTCTTTTCTTTGCACTATTGTAATAAAATTGCCTTGAATTTTGTCGGGAAAGATGAACTGTTTCGTCAGGGCATGACTGCCAACTCGAAGCATATATAGCATAGCATTCGAGGCACATCCGAGGCCTGCAGCTGTGTCTTGAGGAATGCCAAGAGCTGGTCTTCAGATGTGACAGCCACACTGGTCTTCAGATGTGGCAGCCACATCTGAAGACCAGCTCTTGGCATTCCTCAAGACACAGCAGCAGGCCTCGGATGTGCCTCGAATGCTATGCTATATATGCTTCGAGTTGGCAGTCATGCCCTGACGAAACAGTTCATCCCCGTGTAACTATCACAGACGGTTTGTAATGTAAACCGTCTGTGAAGGACTATCACAGACGGTTCTATACACGAACCGTCTGTGATACGCATAAATCACAGACGGTTGATATTTAGAACCGTCTGTGATATTATGTACATCACAGACGGTTCGTGTTACGAACCGTCTGTGATATTATGTACATCACAGACGGTTCGTGTTACGAACCGTCTGTGATAATGAGACTATCACAGACGGTTATTGATGCGAACCGTCTATGATAGGCAGAAATCACAGACCGTTTGTAGTTGGAACCGTCTGTGATATTCTGCGTAGTATTAATTACTTGGCGTACTTGCTTGAAGGATGTCGACACCGATCTGTCTTCATTGCGCTGCATCGGTGGAGCAAGGCGGCCGGCTTTAGGGAGTTGGGGGTGAAAAAATATCACCGTCTTCTTATTGATCTGATCAGAGGTTAGCATACTCAATTACTTAACATTCTTAGTGATCTGATCAGAGATTAGTATTCAATTACTTAACATTCTTAGTGATCTGATCAGAGGTTAGTAGTAGAGGTAATAATCATTTTTGACACCCATTTTTCACTTGTGTAGCGTAGATGGACCGAAGCTGGATGTATATTGAGAACCGTGTGAGTGAAGAGTACATTACTGGCGTGTCTGCCTTTAGAAGGGCGGCCGAGCTGGATATGTTGAAGAAGGGGATGAAATATATGTATTGCCCATGTATTGATTGTGATAATCTCAAGATGTTTAGCAACTCAGCGCAGATTGAAGCTCACTTGATTCGAAGGGGTTTCAGAAAAGGGTACAAATGTTGGACCAGTCACGGTGAAGAGAAGAGTACACAAGAAGGTAGTTATGACATAGTCGAGGGAGGCAACGATATGCCAGTTGTGGACTGTTCTTTCGATCATGAGGAAAGGTCGCAGGATGACAATCTGGATCATGAGGATAGGTCGCAGGATGACAATCTGGATCATGAGGATAGGTCGTAGGATGATAATCTGGATCAGATGTTACGTGATGCAGAAGGGAACTATAGTGAGAGAGAGTTTGGTAAATTCGAGGGCTTGATGGAGGACTCGGAGAAACCTTTGTTCCCGGGCTGCAAGCCGCAATACACGAGGTTGTCATCAGTTCTAGAACTGCTAAAATTGAAGGCAAGCAATGGTTGGTCCGACAAGAGTTTCACGGCATTATTAGGTCTCCTAGTGGACATGCTTCCAACGGGAAATGTGTTGCCGAGAACCACCTACCAAGCCAAGAAGATTCTTTGTCCATTAGGAATGGAAGTAGAAAGAATACATGCATGTCAGAATGATTGTATCCTGTACCGTAAAGAGTATGCTAGCTTACATGTTTGTCCGGTGTGCAAAGCATCCCGATACAAACGTAAAAATGACTCTGATGATGGGAAGGGCATCGAGGTGAAGCAAGGACCTCCTGCTAAGGTGATGTGGTATCTTCCTGTAATCCCCCGTTTGAAGCGTTTATTTGCAAACCGAGGCTAAGTTTTTTGAATCACGTAGGGCGTTTGCCGAATATGTTGCCCAAGGAGGAACACACGACAAATCCAGTGACACGCAACGACACAACACGCGATTTCCGGTACCCGCTACAACACAATAATCCTATATCATACTTTGTAATAATGCCTCTAGAATTGACAATACCGATGTATGTAATTCTATTTTTGCAGTGCCACCAGCAGCTACAGGGCAACGTATGTGGATTCTACGTTTGCCGCCATATGATGGAAATCATGGGTACTAAGATCAATGATCCAGAGGTTTGTCAGGTCCTTCCAATAATTATTATTTTCTGATTATATTACACACACATGCTAATTAATGACTTAACATTGCTCCTAGCGACAGTGGGTGAACTTCGACGGAAGTGCATATGATCTTGACAATCTCGTCGATATTCGTGCAATCATCTCCCAATTCTTGCTAGCAGAGGTCATAAATAAGAGGGGAGAGTTCCACGCCGGCGATGATGATAATTAGATGTTGAAACATTGGATTCAACTGTACAAATCAAACAATTCCTTCAATTGAATACATTTGTCAGATTTTGTGTAACAATTTTCATTCTATATATGTGATATTGTTACATTCATCTGTGTATCGAATTTTGTTGTAATTTACTATGAGTTGCAATTAACTTATATCTGTCATTTATCTGTAATCTGCTTGCTTTCAGAGGGCATGGCTAGCATATCCTGAGGCTAGCCAAGAAACAGCATATAAAATGGATGATGCACTTGGTATCACAGACGGTTCATTGTTAAAAACCGTCTGTGATACCATATCACAGACGGTTTCAAAGAGTGCCGTATGTGGTGTGACTGCTATCACAGACGGCTTTACTACTGACCGTCTGTGATATACACAATATCACAGACGGTTAGTAATACAAACCGTCTGTGATATTGTGCATATCACAGACGGTCTTGATTACTAACCGTCTGTGATAGGCGAGTATCACAGACGGTTTTTTATAAACAACCGTCGATGATACTCGCCTATCACAGACGGTTAGTAATCAAGACCGTCTGTGATATACACAATATCCGTCTGTGATATTGTGTATATCACAGACGGTCTTGATTACTAATCGTCTGTGATAGGCGAGTATCATCGACGGTTGTTTATAAAAAACCGTCTGTGATACTCGCCTATCACAGACGGTTAGTAATCAAGACCGTCTGTAATGTTTTTATCACAGACGGCTCGGGAACCGTCTGTGATAACCACCAACTGTCACTGACACCTAAACACTGATAGTTCAGGAACCGTCTGTGATGACGGTTCCG
The DNA here is from genome assembly GCA_017311315.1 of Dendrocalamus latiflorus. Classification (NCBI taxonomy): domain Eukaryota; kingdom Viridiplantae; phylum Streptophyta; class Magnoliopsida; order Poales; family Poaceae; genus Dendrocalamus; species Dendrocalamus latiflorus. Next base: position 20,901,146 of record CM029626.1, on the reverse strand, counting down.
AACCGTCTGTGATAGGGCTGTCTGTAGCAGTGCACACACAGTGACATAGACTATATTATATAGGCAATAAAAAGCTGCAATTGCCCATTCCCTAGGCACAGCAGTTTCTTGAATTACACGTCCTTAATACCACCAGTTTGCCAAAAATTGCGAGGAGAGTCGGTTCTTGCATGTGAATGACTTGGCTAAGTAATTTTGTCATAAGCTAGCTGTAAACTACAAGTGATAGACAATAGGCTGTGCGGGTAAGGTAATGGATCTCCATGTTCCAAGGGTTCTTCCGTTGTAACGTAAAGCTTATCTACACAACTATGGACTCTCTTGATCATGGTAAAGGACCTCTATACCTTGAGGAGATAGCTCATATAGTGGTTTATTGTTATAGCAAGATATTTGTAAAGGTCTCGTTATAACATCTTAGTCGCACTCTATCTTGTTGAGTGAAACTACGCTGACACAATGAGTTGGTCATATCATGTGGGCTAAAATTGCATATCCTCTACATAGTGGATTTCAAATCTATTCGAATAGCTATGCCACCGGCCATGAACGAGCTTGATAATACCAGTTGATTAGACTTCGGTTTTAGAAAGCATTTTGGAAATGGTGGGCCAAATGAAATGTTTTCATGATGAAAGTTTGATGGTAGGTGCTATCTTTGTTGGTATAGGTATTAGAGACCAACACTATAAAGTTTATGATATGATTATGTTAGGGGAGTGGTCTCCACCTTTGCCCATTCAGCCCGCTGGGCCAAGAGGCCTTTTAAACATGTAAAAGGACATTTGTACCCTCAGCATTATGAGCCATAGCAAGGGTATTTTTGTAACCGACCCTAAGCTCATATATATAGCCTTGAGTGGAGAAGAACCAGCACACAGCTAATTCATTATTCACCCCCACTTCTAGCGTATGCAAGGCGCGCTTTAGATAGCCCCTCGTGGCCCTTCTATAGTCCCTCGTTCATTATTGGCTTGTAGCCACAACAATTAGCACTGTTCGTGGGGAACAACATAGAAGCTACAAGCTGAAGGAAAGATGCATCAAGACGACAGCGCGACTAAGCGGAAGAGAAGCATGGCTGCAGTGACAACTGAGGCAAGGACATGGGGGCCAATGGTCCAAGGACCCCACCGCCATGGTAACGACACTTCGGCGTGATTGACAATGAACATCACTAGCCAACAGGCATGCAAGCGATGACGTGAGAGGCCCTGCGAGTGGAGGACGCAGCGACGGCACCCCCAGCAACCTCTGCCAGCAGCTTGTTCAGTAGTTCGTTGCTTAGTTATTACAAGATATGAATGAGCAACAAGTCCGCCCGCAACACGCGAAGGCTCGCCTCCGCGCGCAGTCTACAGACTCTAAATAAGACATAGCATTGAGGTGCACCTCCGCACGCACTCCACGGAGTATAAATAAGACGTAGCGTTGAGGTCCGCCTCCGCACGCACCTTCACCGCCCGCAACGCGCAGAGGCTCGCCTCCGCGCGCAGTCTACGGACTCTAAATAAGACGCAGAGGGGGGACGCCTCCGCGCGGACTATACGGAGTATAAAGAAGACGCAACGTGAGGCCCACCTCCGTGCGCACTCTACGGAGTATAAATAAGACGTGGATGTTGTCCCTGCGCACTCTACTGAGTATAAACAAGACGCGGATATCCCCGCGCACGCGCAGGTGTGGTCCTTGCGCGTACTCCCTGGAGTATAAATAAGACGTGGTCGAAGTTCCCACGCGCCCAAGCTCTAATAAGCGTCTACTTCGACTAGGCGTCAGCTCCGCTGCCACCCCTTCGAAAGGTAGGGGACGGAGCGCTCGCGCGTCTACTTCGACTAGGCGCCAGCTCCACCGCCACCCCTTCGAAAGGTAGGGGACAAAGCGCTCGCGCGTCTACATTAACTAGGCGCCAGCTCCGCTGCCACCCCTTCGAAAGATAGGGGATGGAGTGCTCGCGCGTCTACTTCGACTAGACGCCAGCTCCACTGCCACCCCTTAGAAAGGTAGGGGACGGAGCGCTCGCATGTCTACTTCGACTAAGCTCCAACTCCGCCGCCACACCTTCGAAAGGTAGGGGACGGAGCGCTCGCGCGTCTACTTCGACTAGGTGCCAGCTCCGCTGCCACCCCTTCGAAAGGTAGGGGACGGAGTGCTCTCGCATCTACTTCGACTAGGCGCCAGCTCCGCTGCCACCCCTTCGAGAGGTAGGAGACGGAGCACTTGCGCGTCTACTTCGACCAAGCGCCAGCTCCGCGGACATCCTTCCGGAAGAGAAGACGGAACGTTCGCGAGTCTGCTCTGGCCACTACTACCAACCCTACCTTCCAATCACCTAGAATGGGGGCATGCAATGACGACAACATATTGAGCAGGCACGGCTTCGTTCATATAAAAGAGCAGGTTGCAAAGCAACCATACAAAAAGATGTACATGACGTAACACACCCAACCCCGGCATCACTCTTGATCTGCGTCGTTGCCTTCGCGCCGGGGAACTCCCTCGAGCCACCGGAGGAGGTACCCCTCTTTACACAGGGTGCGCCACAGCGCGATTTTGGCTGCGTCTTCCCCAACACGGGCCCAGATTTGATTATAGAAATTCTGTACGACCGGCTGGGTGAAGCGGATGGCGTCAGACATCACCTCGGGCTCGGCCGGCAGATCCAGCTGAGAGTCCGCCAGCTTGCCGACGTGCCCACACCCCCGGGCGTGAAGTAAGGCGAGGGCGAAGGAGGCACCCATGAAGACGCAGTGATCGCCGAAAGACTTGGCACCACGGAGAGCAAGGCTTGAGCCCTCTTCGATCCGCCCAAGCATCTCTGTCAGATTTTCAGGGCCATGGGTAACTTCTGGTACGTCGCCGACGAGGTCCCAGAGGGCCCCTTCCAACGTCTCCATCGCCCTCCATGCCGCCATAGATGCATTGTCCAGGGCCTCGGTCCTCTCTGCAAGGGATGCGGCGAGTTGGATCTTCTCCTTCTCCAGCACGGAGATTTGCTGAAGAAAGGCGGTGCGCTCCTCCATTGCAGCGCGCTGGACCTCCTCCACGGCGCGTCACACCGCCGCCACGGCATCCTCCGCGTCGGAAGCTATCATCGCCTTTTCTGCCTCCAACCTGTGGATTTGCTTGTCCTTGGCAGCGTGAGCATCGTCCGCAGCACGAAGTTCACTCTACAGCGCTCTCCGTTCACGAACGCGAGTTTCCTCCAAGGCTTGGCTGAGGGCGAGTGTCTGGGAAAGACCGCGCGAGTCAAAGCGACCTCAAATAGTGGCACAGGCCGTAAACCACTTACCCTTATCTCCGAAGCACCCAACGCGAGCGCCAGAAGGTCTCCCCCACACGTCTCCAGTGCCAGCACATCCAAGCTGCTGCTGATGCGCTCCGCGACCTGGTTAAGAACGCGAAGCATCTCCGATCGCGGGATGAAGTTGGAGATGACAGGCCTCGGCCCAGCAGCCTCCGTAGTGTCCTGCACAGCAAGGTCGGCGACTTTGCGTGTACCTCCGTTGCTCAATCCTTGACCGCGTCCGGGAGACCTCGTCTCACCTGATGTTGACGGCGGAATGAGCGAGCAAATCAGAGAGAGTTTTGCGAAGTCATGAGAGGAGAAGAAATCGCGCCTACCTTCGACACCCTCTGCCAAGGTACGGGAGGGTGCCCGCGCAGCTTCCATACAGGGAACGGGGGCTTCGTCGGCCCGAGGAGCGGCGCCCTCTCCCCCAGCCTCGCTGACCTCCTCACAGGGCGCCAGAATACCAGTGACCGCCCCAGCAACCCCGAATCGCCCCCTTGCAGGCGGAGATGACTGCACCCGGGGGCGCTTCGCCCTTGGGGACGCGGGCGACCCTTCCTCAGCTGCTTCGGTCGTGGGCAGCAAATCCCCGATGGCCGTCGCAGGCAGCAGACCCTCGGTAGTCGTTGCCAGCAGCGCCACCTCATCTCCAGGGTCAACAGCACCGAGGCCAGTCGCCTCGTCACCATCTAAACCCTCAGTAGTGGCGACGTTCCCCCCCCGAATCGGCGGGTTCGAACTCGGCGCCGGCCGCGCCTCCCGCTTCGGCGATATCTCCCAGCGGCGCTGTAGTGACCCGAATATGCAAATCCGGACTCTCCTATGTATTCTGCACTAGTCCAGGATCACGCTAGTGCACACAGTATAAACAAAGATGAAATATCGACCATATCACGATTTACTCGAAAAAGACTCAAATATTATTAATAATTATCAAAGTACGACCTTATGGCCAAGCTTACAATTAGTAGCCTGAAAGGCTTAAAGAAGCTAGCAGCGAAAAAACAGAAATAAGCGTAGTAGCCATTCGACATGCCCACAGGCAATCGACTAGGGAACGAAGTCCTAATCCGCGAAGTTGTTGAAGTATCCTCCTTCTAGTAGCTCCTGCTGATCTGGTCCTTCTTCCTCAACTGAGCAAATATGGATGAAGCCATGAGTACATAGAGTACTCAGCAAGTCGTTTGTAACAAAGAATGCAATATAGTATGCAAGGCTTACCAAAGGATGGCTGAAAGGTTGATTTTGCATAAAGCAACAATTTAAAGTAAATACAATAAATAGATTGAAAAGCGAAATTCAAAAATGATAATAAATAAGTAATCAAAGGAATTGAGACAAACCCCAAGTAAACTGGCCATTCACTCCAATGAATCACCGACGAACCAAGATTCACATAATGAACCACTAGTGAATTACCCATTCACTTAACCCAACCAAGATTTTATGAAAACACTACCCCTCGTGTGAAATCACCGAGCATTGTCCATGACCGAGGACACGGCTATTCGAATAGTTTTACACTCTGCAGAGGTTGTACAACTTTACCCACAAGACATGATCATCCTGGATTGCCACGCGAGTTACACACTTCCTTAGGTGTGCGGCGAGGAGATCATGACAAGGCCTTTACAATGCTCAATTTCAACCCAGTTCCACCTCGCTAAGGTTTCTCCGTCGAGTAGGTTAACCCCCTAGTCGATAATTGCCCCCTCTTGCGCCATTGTGGATCCATGGCTCTGACCACACAACACTCATCCCAATGACGGAACCGAAATTGAAACATCACAAATTAATTAGCCAGGTCCATCCCATACTGGACATGTGGTTGTACGGTAAGGCTCAGATCAATGGCGCACAAAGTTAAGTCCTTAAGTATTACCCAAGCGAAGCATCCACATCCCAATGTGCAACCTGCACCCCCTTTACTGCACGATCATTCGCCCGAGTGAAAACCAAGTTTGTATATCCAACACCAATGACACACCAATGTCATGGCACACAAATTTTATAACTGTGGCTACAACCACGATTCAATATATCATTATGTCAAAATTAATTAATGGATCACATGTGATGATAACACAACGTACTAGTAATAAACATGGCTAAGCAAATTAAACGTACAACCCATGTGACAACTAATATTGCATCACTAAATAATTTTCCATCCTATGGTGAAAATTGAATCATGGCAACCAAATTATCAAGGATGATTTAATCAATTTGGACAATAACTACCAATACAAGGTTTTGATAATAAAATAGCGACGCATTGTACTTTAAAATAAAATAATAAATAATAGATTTGAAAACTAGGTTCAACATGATTAAAGGACACGACTTGCCTTGGCCTTGCTCAATTAGGAATTCTTGATCTTCGGATCCTGCTTCAGCTCCTTCGAACGTGTGATCTAACGAGAGAGAAAACGAGACGAAACACAAAAATAAATTCAAATAAAATTCAAATAAACTTCAAAAACTGTAAAACTAGAACCAAAAGATGGAGCTTAATTTTAGATGAATTTATGAAGAAGAATTGGGTTAATCGGAGTTCGGACGAAGGAGAACGAGCGATCTAAAGTTTGCCGGGCAAGAAAAATGCTGGAAAATAGCAAAAGTTACTGTTCATCCGAGAGCAGGACTTTTGACTTTTGGAGAGAAGGCTAGCGCCAGCGAGAGGAGGCATGGGAGGTGAATCTAACTAGCAAAATGGGTTGCTATGGACCTAAGGCACACATAGAAAGCGATAGCACGCCAAACGAAGCACGGTGACGGCACGGGCGGCTACAACGACATGGGTAGGAGAGAGGAATAAAACTCGGGCATAACACATGGAGAAGTAGGGTGAGCACGGGTTAGAACGCGGCTTGGCGAAGCTAGAAAAATTGTTGGCTCGGCCAGAAACCCACCGGAGACGTCGCAAACGACGTTTGAACGACGTCGGGAAGGAAAAAGGAAAAACCTAATATCTTGGTGCTCAATGAACGAAATCTAAAACACTTGGAGGGTAGCTACCTGGGATGGTTTGGCACAATGTGATGCGAACAGATTAGGGAAAACACCACCGGATAGATAGGGACACGAGATGCCATTGGCGGCCATGGCGACGTGTCGGAGGCGAAAATTTGTGGAGGCTTTTTGGGGAAAAGGAAGAAAGCCTGGCGTAGAACGTGGCGAGGCAAGTCTAAGAAAAATTACGGCATGGGCTAAATCTTACCGGAGGTGATGAATCGACGTCAGGAAGCGCTCTTGACCTAGATTGGGGAAAACTTGATTCCGGGAGATTGGCTACACCAAAACCAAATTAACTTGGCAAGAAGGTAGATGACACATAATGGCACAATGTGACGTGAAAGAATCACGAAAAAACTCACCAGATAGCTCGAGACGCGACGAGCAAAATCGGGACCGAAGAGCTGCAATGCCAACGACGTCCTGGGCTTTGAGGGGACTTGGCACAGCCTGGGATGGGTTTAGGGAGGGTCAATGGGTTGTATTTATAGGCTTGGAAGAGATAGAAACCGACTCCAATTCGCGGATTTCGGTTTAGAGTCCGTTTCAGAAAATAGGAGATAAAAGGCAAACGGACGAACGAAACGGAAACAGGCCAATTGGGATGGATTCTGTTGTAGGGGTGGCCCCCACCTAAACCCAGTAGGCCTGGTAGAAGGTTATAAAGCCCAGAATAGGCCATGTGTAATGACATAAGTGCCCCTGAAGGGGATACTCAGATGTAAGGGTATAATTGTAAAAGCACTCCCCATGTATATATATATATGGAATATAGGCCATGGGGAAGACCCAGGCCATTACGGTCATTCTCCTACTCTCCACTACCACATCTCTCTCTGTTTGGTCTGTAACCACAACAGTTGGCGTCGTCCGTGGGGAGGACAGGAGCAAGCCTGAAATCCGAAAGATGGCACCGAAAAAAGCTTCGTCGGCGTCGGCAGTGAAGGGGAAGAAGACGGCCGGAGCGGGGCGTCGCGTCGGTACTAGGGCTGCGGCGTCGGCTGTCGTGGTCGCGGATGACGACGCGGGCGCGGCGGCCGTGGACGTCGGCGTTCGCGCTGCGACGCCCGACCCCGCCACCGCCACGATGACAACCGACCCCGCCACCGCCACGACGACGACCGACCCCACCACCGCCACGATGACAACCGACCCCGCCACCGCCATGACGACAACCGACCTCGCCACCGCCACGACGACAACTGACCCCGCCATCGCCACGACGACAACCGACCCCGCCACACTCGCCGCAGCGACCGATGGTGGCGCGGACCGCGTGGCCGGAGCTAGCCACGGGGGAGTAGCCGGCAACTCGGGAGCTCGGGAGGTAGCCATCGCCATGTCGACCGGTCCGCTAGGTGCGCCGACGGCTCCGACTGCACCTGCGGTGGAAGGCGCCTTGCTGGCGGCCATTAACGCATTCCGGCGGGAGTTAGGGGATCTTCGCAGGGTTGTTCGAGATCTGCAGGAGGCTCGGAGCCAGCAGACCGCGCCCGCGGTCGCACCAGAGCCCACGTCGGAGAGGGCAGACAGCCGCGACGCCCCCACGTCCAGCCGCGTGCAGCTGCGGCGTGTCGATCCAGAGTCCCCACTCTCGGCGGGCCTGCAGCAGGCGGCGTGGCCTGAAGACTTCAAGTTTCCCAGCGTCATCGAGCCGTACAAAGGTGACACGGACCCTCGGGAGTTCGTGTGTGTGTACGAAACTACAATCGAAGCCGCAGGAGGAGACGACACTACAAAGGCGAAGGAACTCCCCCTCGCGCTGCAAGGAGTGGCGCTATCCTGGTTTTTTAGCATAGAGCCAAATTCCGTTTACGCGTGGGAGCAGGTCCGCGACCGCCTTTATAACAACTTCCAAGGGAACTATGTCGAGAGAATCGATGCAGACCAGCTGTTCGCGGTGAAGCAGAAGACTTCGGAGAAGCTCAGGGACTACTTCAAGCGCTTCGCGAAGGTACGTTGCCAAGTCAAAGACGTCAACGAAACCACCGTCGTCAATGCAGCCATACAGGGCCTTCGCCCGGGCCCGATGGCTGAGTTTAACGCGCGGAAGCCGATCAAGACGGTGGCCAAGCTCTTCGACAAAATGGAGGAGTACGCACGGGCGGAGGAAGATGCGCGGAGACGCGGCGCGGACACCCTCGGCCCTGTTCAAGCGAAGTATCCGCCGTGCGAAGGGGGGTGGGAGACAACTCCTCGAAGCAAGACCGAGGCCAGGGGCCTCGGAAAGCTGTCCCTGGCGGTAACGATACTAGGGAACAGGAAGGCACTTCTAGGAGCAGGCGCAGGCCCCGGCATCACCAGCGCAGGCCACAAAAATCCCGCCACATCCCTGGCGTCGAGAGCGTCCCCCAAGGACCTGCTCCCGGCTCGCGGGGGTGGGAGGCCGGGCCGAGCTGCCACGAGCGACCCCGTGCGGAACAAGAAATTCTAGATCGCGGCAAGTGGTGCGAGGTGCATGGTTATGATGATCACTACACGAACGCATGTATTGCGGTCATGGAGTTGCGACGGGTCATGCCCAAACCGCGGGCCTCATCCCTTCGGCCTCCTGCCGAAGCTCGTGTACGGCTCCCAAAGGACAGCCCCCTGAGAGTCTCCGATGGGGACAGCACGCGAAACCGCGCCGTAAGCGTCATCACCGGAGGTTCCCCATCCGGGGCTCCCTTGGAGCAGCCGGAGCCGTGGATGTCGCCTTGCAACATCACCTTCACCTCGAATGACGCCAGGGGCGTGGAGTTCCCTCACCGAGATCCCTTGGTCATACAGGCCCACATCGCAGGCTGCGATGTCAGGCGCATCCTCGTTGATGGGGGAAGCTCCGCGAATATTTTGTTCGCAGGGACCCTCGATCGTATGGGGATTCCCCGGAATCGTCTAGGGCAGCCGGGAGCTCCGCTTCAAGGCTTCGGAGGCCAGCCCCTGGAGGCCCTGGGGAGTGTGTCCCTCCCAGTTACACTCCGCCAGGAGGGGAACAGCCGAAGCAAGCATATCGTCTTCGACGTCGTGGACATTTTGCACCCCTACAACGTCATGTTGGGGCGGCCCGCCATCAACTCCTTCGGGGCGATCCCGCACCACGCCTTCCTATGCATGAAGCTCCCCGGTCCGGAGGGTGTTATCACCATCTTCGGCGACCAGGACCTTGCCAGGCGCATCGAAGTCAGCAGCCGGGATCCACCTCGTATGGTGCACGCCCTCGCGGACACGGCCGGTGACGCGCCCTCCGCCCCGGGATGGACACCTAAGCCGCGCCCCGAGGGCGGGGTCAAGAAGGTGCCACTTCAGGCGGAGGGGCAATTTGTGTTCATTGGCGAGGGGCTCCCGCCGGAGGTCGAACGCGACTTACTTCGCGTACTTCAGAGCAATGCCGACGTTTTTGCGTGGTCACCGGAGGACATCAAGGGTGTAGATCATGCAATAATCGAGCATCGCCTGGCGATCCGCCCCGACGCGAAGCCGGTCAAGCAAAAGCTCCGCCGTATGTCCATAGATCGGCAACAGGCGGCCAAGGTAGAGGTGACGAAGCTTCTTCGGGCCGGAGTCATTCGCGAGGTCCATCACCCGGCGTGGCTCGCTAACCCATTGTTGGTCAAGAAAGCCAGTGGGGCCTGGCGTATGTGCATTGACTTTACGGCACTCAACAAGGCGTGCCCAAAAGACAACTACCCCTTGCCGCGCATCGATCAGTTGGTTGACGCTACCGTCGGGTGCGAGCTGATGAGCTTCTTGGATGCCTACTCTGGATACCATCAGGTATACATGGCCGAAGATGACGAGGACAAGACTAGCTTCATTACGCCGATTGGGACTTTCTGCTTTGTCAGGATGCCTTTCGGTTTGAAGAATGCAGGTGCTACCTTTACTCGACTCATCGCGCTGGCCCTAGCCGCCCATCATGGGAGGAATGTGGAAGCCTACGTCGACGACGTGGTAGTCAAAACCCGCCAGCTCGCCTTGCACGGCCGGGACCTCTAGGAGACCTTCGACAACCTCAGGAAGGCAGGCATCAAGCTCAACCCCGACAAATGTGTCTTTGGTGTGCAGGCGGGCAAACTCCTGGGTTTCCTCGTATCCGGACGGGGCATCCAGGCGAATCGTGATAAGGTCGAGGCCATCCTAGATATGGAGCCGCCGAAGACGACACGGGAGGTCCAGAGGTTGGCGGGCCGCATGGCAGCCCTTAGCCGTTTCCTGTCTCGGGCGGCGGAGCGGGGCCTGCCATTCTTCAAGACACTCCGCGGGTGCGACGGATTCCGGTGGGACAATCATTGTGTGGAAGCCTTCAATGAGCTCAAGAAACATCTGGCGACTCTCCCCACTCTAGTCGCCCCAGCGCCAGAGGCTCCCCTCTTGCCCTACCTGGCCGCGTCAGCCACGGCGGTCAGCGCCGTTCTCGTCTTGGAAGAGGGAGCTGTACAGCGACCCGTGTACTTCATCTCCGAAGCCCTCCAAGGCGCCAAGACGAGGTATACGGAGCTTGAAAAGCTCACCTATGCGCTGGTCATGGCTTCCAAGAAGCTCCGACATTATTTTCTGGCCCACCCGATCACGGTGCCTTCCTCATTCCCCTTGGCGGAGATGTTGCACAATAAGGAATCCACAGGGCGTATCGGCAAGTGGGCGGCGGAGCTCGCCCCATTCTCCCTGACGTACGCCTCGCGGACGGCAATCAAGTCTCAAGTCCTCACCGATTTCCTCGCAGAATGGACCCCGCCGGTGCAGCCCATCCAGAAGTACGATGACCTGGTCTGGACGCTCACTGTCGACGGAGCCTACGGTGTCATGGGCGCAGGCGTAGGTGCAATGATCGCCACGCCCGAGGGGCGGCGCCTCCTGTACTCAGCGCGCCTCGCCTTTCCAGTCACCAACAACACGGCTGAGTATGAGGCGCTGCTCTTCGGCCTGACAAAGCTCAAGGCAATTGGTGTGCGGCGAGTGCTCGTCCGCACGGACTCGCGTCTAGTGATAGGCCAGGTGGACAAGTCATATCAAGCCAAGGACGCCGAGCTGGCCAAGTACCTCGCGGCCGTAAGAGCGAGGGAACGGTACTTCTTGGGCATCACGGTCAAGGCCATTCCTCGCGCAGAAAATGAGCAAGCCGATGCCCTCGCGAAGGCGGCTAGCCAGCAGCTGCCGCCTCCTGACGGGGCATTTTATGAAGTGTTACCACAAGCGGCCATCGTGCAAGACACCCAAGACGTGGCCCTTGTTCATCAAATCGTCCAACAAGGCGATTGGCGAGAGCGCATCTTTAATTTTCTGCAGGGAATCGCCGAGCCGGACGACCCTGCCGAGCTCCGGCGTCTGCAACACCGCGGTAGATCTTTCAGGTGCTTGAAGGGATACTCTACAAGAAGGGGGTTTGCGCGCCGTTCCTGCGATGCCTCTCGGACGAGGAGGGGAAGAACCTCCTCGTGGAGATCCATGCAGGAATGTGTGGGTCCCACCTGGCGCCAAGATCGTTGGTCAGCAAGGCGTTCAGGCAAGGCTTTTACTGGCCGACCGCCATCAGTGACGCACAGGACCTCGTGCGTCGGTGTCAGGGGTGCCAATGGATGGGGCGTATCATCCGCAGGCCCCCGATGAGCCTCAACCCCATTCCCCCGGTGTGGCCGCTGGCGTGCTGGGGCGTCGACATAGTAGGACCGCTTCCCCGAGCCCCAGGGGACCTGCGGTTTGTGGTTGTCGCGCTGGAGTATTTTTCCAGGTGGCCGGAGGCGGTAGCCCTGGCAAAGATAACCGCCGCGGCCATGCAGCGCTTCCTCTGGCAGAACATCATATGTCGTTTTGGCGTGCCCAGGGAACTCACCGTCGATAACGGCCTGCAGTTCGATGCCGCCCCCTTCAAAGAGTTCTGCGACAGCATGGGCATCATACTTCGATTCGCCTCGGTCGGGCACCCCCAATCCAATGGCGCGGTTGAGCGGGCGAACGGCGCTATATCCATCGCCGTCAAGAAGCGCCTAGTCGGGCTACCGAAGGGCAAGTGGCCGAGCGAGCTTCACAGCGTCCTTTGGTCCATCCGCACAACAGTGACGCGCCCGACAGGGTTTATGCCTTTCAAGCTCCTTTTAGGCGACGAGGCAGTAACTCCTGAGGAAATCAAGGCAGGCTCGCGGAGGGTCCTCGTCCAAGCCCCCGACGAGGAGCGCCGCGTGTCCTTGGACCTCCTCAACGGGGCGCGGGCGAGTGCAGCCCAGCACATCCAGAAGTATGCGCGGCAGACGGTGTGCACTCGAGACCGTTCCATATACCCACGGGGGTTCAAGCCCGGGGATCTTGTCCTCAGAATGGCGCTCCATGCGGAGACCGTGGGCAAGCTGAAATCAAAGTGGGAAGGTCCATATATCGTGATGGAAGCCTTGCAGAAGGGAGCTTACCGACTCGCCACACTCGAGGGACAGACTCTCCGCCACTCGTGGAACGCGGACAAGCTGCGGCGATATTACGCATAGAAGCCGAATCATGGCGGTATCATTCCTTCATTGTAAGATGCTCGCCCGCGCAAACGGGAGTTCAATAAAGCTCATTGTTCGCAAGAAGCATCGTTGGTTCTGGTCACAATGTGCACAGTCTCCCGCACGCATCAGTCTACGGACTTTAAATCAAGTCGTAGCGTCGAGGTCTATCTCCGCACGCATCAGTCTACGGACTTTAAATCAAATCGTAGCGTCGAGGTCTATCTCCGCACGCATCAGTCTACAGACTTTAAATCAAGTCGTAGCGTCGAGGTCTATCTCCGCACGCATCAGTCTACAGACTTTAAATCAAGTCGTAGCGTCGAGGTTCATCTCCTTACGCATCAGTCTACGGACTTTAAATCAAGTCGTAGCGTCGAGGTTCATCTCCGCACGCACCAGTCTACGGATTTTAAATCAAGTCGTAGCGTCGAGGTTCATCTCCGCACGCACCAGTCTATGGACTTTAAATCAAGTCGTAGCGTCGAGGTCTATCTCCGCATGCATCAGTCTACGGACTTTAAATCCAGTCGTAGCGTCGAGGTTCATCTCCGCACGCACCAGTCTACGGACTTTAAACCAAGTCGTAGCGTCGAGGTCTATCTCCGCACGCACTAGTCTACGGACTTTAAATTAAGTCGTAGCGTTGAGGTCCGCCTCCGCACGCACTCTGTATAAGACGTAGCGGGGGGACGCCCTTGCGTGCACTCTCCGGAGTATAAATAAGACGCGGATGTTTTCCCTGTGCACTCTACGGAGTCTAAACAAGACATGAATTCCGCGCACGCACAGGCGTTGTTCCTGTGCATACTCCTCGGAGTATAAACAAGACGTGGATGTCGATCCCGCGCACTCTCCGGAGTATAAATGAGACGGGTGTTCCTTCCTGCGCATGTTATGGGAGCAGACGCCGGAGCGCCCGGGCGTCTATATCGAGTAGGGTCGGGACCGTTCACATGCCTACTCCGCCAATGGCACGCTTTCAAGGTGAAGATATTGGCCTCGCACAAAACACGGGCCCAAGATAGCATACGGCGTTCAGAACAAGTGCTACTTCGATTAATTGCAAAACATGCGGGCATTACATGGCCGCAAAACATGAGTACACCACTCCCCTACCACCTGACCAGGTGGCTAGCCTTCGAGCGGCGTCAACGGGCCCGCACCACCGTCATGGTGCTGAGGAACCCCTTCGAGCCAGCGAAGCAGGTCCACCTCCCAATGCAGCGTTTGCTGCACCGCAACTCTGGCCGCATCCTCCCCGACGTGGCCCCAGATCCGCCGGTGGAAATTCTGGAGGCCAGGCTCAATGAAGCGAACGGCATTCGATATCGCCCCCGGTCGAGCAGGCAGGTCCAGGTGAGGGTTCGCCAACTCATGAACATGCCTACACCCATGAGTGTGAAGCATGGCGAGGGCGAGACACGCGCCAAGGAAGCCGCAATGCTCGCCGAAGGTCTTTGCGCTGCGGAGCGCGACGCCCGCTCCCTCCTCGACCAGCCCGAGCATTTCCGCCAGGTCTTCCGGCTCGTGAGTGGCGTCCGGCACGTCGACGCCCAGATCCCGGAGGGCCGGTTCAGAGACTCCATCGCCCTCCACGCCGACCCGGACGCATCGGTCAGGGCGCGGTCCTTCTCTGCAAGAAGCTCGGCCAGCCGGGCTCTCTCTTCCTCCAAAGCGGCAATCTGCTGCGAGAAGGAAGCGCGCTCTTCTGCCGCGGCACGATGGGTTTCCTCGGTCTCGCACTGCGTGGCTGTCATGGCACCTTCCAGCGCGCGAAGCTGTTCGTCCTTCACGGCATGGGCATCGTCCGCGGCGCGAAGACCGGCTTCCAGAACTCTCCGCTCCCGGATCCGGGCCTCGTCCAGCGCTTGGTTGATGACAAGTGTCTGAAGGCAGCAATAAGAGTTAGCAGTTGCCTGGCGTCGCTCGAGGGGCCACGAGCGCATGATGCTTACCTTCATCTCCGAAGCTCGCAGCGCGAGTGCCAGGAGGTCCCCCTCGCATGCCGACAACGTCTGTCGGGCAACGCTGCCACTGGCACGCTCCACGGCACCATTAAGAGCGCAGAGCATCTCCGGGCGCGGGAGCAGGTCGGAGAGGACGAGCTCCGGCCTCGCCGCATCAGGGACCGCGGGGGCTTCGGCCACTTCGGCGGTGGCAGGTGCCTGCGGGACACCCTGCATGGGATTGGGGCCTCGTGCGCACCCCCGTTGCTCGATTGTTCACCGCGTCCGGGAGACTTCGTCTCGCCTGATGTCGACGGAATGAGCGAGCAAATCGGAGAGAGTTTCGCGAAGTCGTGCGAGGAGAAGGAACCGAGCCTACCTTCTGCACCCTTTGTCGTGGCAGGGCATGGTACCTGCTCAACCGCCAAGTGGGCAGTGAGGGTGTCGGCTCCTTCAGCCGGGTCGGCCGCATCGGACGCCACATCCCCAAGGACGGGACCTGCAACGCCGTATCGGCCCCTCGGAGGCGAAGGGGACTGAGCCCGAGGACGTTTTGCCCGCGGCGGCGCGAGCAGCTCTTCGGTGGTGCTGGCAGCCGCAGGTCCTGTCGCTCCGGGCGTGTCCTGGGCGACCGCGGTGGGTGGCAGAGCACCGCCTGCCGTCGCCCTTTCGCCCAGAACCACGTCCTCTCCCGGGTTGGTGATTTCCAGCCCAATGAAGCCCGGGCTCCCAGGCTCGACGGTGCCAACGGATGGTGCCGCCAACGGATTTGAGACGGCGCGCTCCCCCAAAGCAGTCCGGCCGGATCCACCGCCGGTGGAACATCCCAACCCAGCGGGGCCGGCTGCCGAGGTGGCCGGCGGGCTGGGTACGCCAGCAGTGGAGCGGGCTCGGTGCCTTGAAGACAACGCCCCCGCTTGGTCGCCGTCACCGACATGGCTTGCAGATCCTCCAGGAGTCTCCACCGGTGCCGCGTGTTCGGGCACAGCAATGCCCAGGACTTCGCAGGCACAGTTTACCCACCCCTGTTTCGCCACCGCAGTCGCGGCCTCGCGCAGCTTGTGCTCCTTGAGCATGTACGGGCCGAGGAGCGCCACACCCGCATGCTTTGCGTCTTCTAGCCGAGCCACTGCAAAAGAGGGTACGTTCATCAAACAAGGGTTACGCAGACGCAACGGGATGCGTACCATATGTTGATGGCTTACAAGGAGCGGAGGGCGGGAGAAGGCAAGACACGGACGGGGTAACCCCGTCTTCACGGGCGTCACCCCGCTGCCCATACTTCCACCGGGCGGAAAGTGGTGCCACCCCGTACATCGTGAACTCTTCAACCAGATCGCGCATACTTAGCCGGCGGGTCACGCCGACAAGCCTCCACAGCCTCCGTGGGTCGTCAGCCTTCGGCCTCACAGTTGGCGAGCTGTTGAACGAGATTGGCCCGCCTCAGCATAGCAGGCCGCTCCGGCTGGTCACGACGTAGTAAAACCACCAGCGCGTCCAGTTGGACTCCCACTTCCACGGGGCAGTCGGCGCAGGGAACAGGGTCGTACACGACTTCCGCAACACGAAGTCCACACTGCCGAAGTTGGACACAGCCCCCTCCCCAACTTTCCTGGGTCGACAGCACGTGTCGTGCAAGGTAGCGAACAGGCTCGCGCTGGGACGCCGGCCCTCTATTCGCGTCACCCATGTGAAAACGGCCAGCCGGACTATTGCGTTGGGCGTTAGCTGTGCTAACTCCAACCCGTAGGCCCGCAGGACTTCGCCCACAAACATCGTCGAGGGCATCCGAAGGCCGGCGTCGAAGAACGCGACGAAGAAGATTGCCTCCGTCTCCTGGGGGCTCGGCTCTGTTTCGTCATGGTGGGGTAGGCGAGCCCCATCGCGTTCCACGATCTTCCTCTCCCGGACGAGCCGCTGCAGCATCTCCTCGGTTATGCGACTTCTCCCCAGCACACGGGAACAGCGCCCCCCCGAGTGCTCCATGGCGTCCCACCGTGTGTCGGCATGAGAACGCCCCCGCAGTGCCAGCTCGTACTCCCCAGAAGGGACAGACAACTCCTCCCCACTGGAAGGCGAGCCACCGCCGGGATGATGGGAGGCATCGCCACGGCTGGCCATTCCTCTCCAAGATCAGGGCAACAGAGATCAAGGCAGCAGTAGGTTGCGTTACGATCAACACGGAAGAAGCAAGGCTAAGCGACAGGCAAGACCAAGCGCCCCCATCGCAAACCTAAACCCTTATAAGGCCCGCCCACCTTCTAACCAAGTTAAGACCCCGCCGGTTCGGCTACACACGACTTGGAAAGAACTGCCAAAACCTGGAGGCGCGCGCCCGGTAGGTGCCCAGGCAGCATAACGTACCAGCACGCGTCCGCCACGAGTCCCACTTCCCTAGGAAAAAGGCGAACGGCCGCGGGCACGCAACCGCTCACATCCCACGACGCGCCAATCACAAGCCACCGTGTGCCCAGGGCGGGCTGTACGGCGCAACGGGCTGACCCCTGACAAGTCAGGGGCCAGCGCGATTCCAGGCGCCATTAAAAGCGCACTACCGGACCGCGAGACCACGATCGCCTCCACGCACGGGGCCCTGGTACCAACTCCCAGACGGCGGGACTCAGCCCTGACATCGGCATCGACACGGGCCGCGCGCGTGCCTACTTCGACTAGGCGCCAGCTCCGCTGCCACCCGTTCGAAGGGTAGGGGACGGAGCCCGCGCGCGTCTACTTCGACTAGACGCCAGCTCCGCTGCCACCCGTTCGAAGGGTAGGGAACGGAGCCCGTGCGCGTCTACTTCGACTAGGCCCTAGCTCCCCTGCCACCCGTTCGAAGGGTAGGGGACAGAGCCCGCGCGCGTCTACTTTGTCTTGGCGCCAGCTCCGCTGCCACCCGTTCGAAGTGTAGGGGACGGAGCGCGCGCGCGTCTACTTCGACTAGGCGCCAGCTCCGCTGCGACCCGTTCGAAGGGTAGGGGACGGAGCCCGCGCGCGTCTACTTCGACTAGGCGCCAGCTCCGCTGCCACCCGTTCGAAGGGTAGGGGACGGAGCCCGCGCGCGTCAATTCGACTAGGCGCCAGCTCCGCTGCCACCCGTTCGAAGGGTAGGGGACGGAGCCCGCGCGCGTCTACTTCGACTAGACACCAGCTCCGCTGCCACTCGTTCGAAGGGTAGGGGACGGAGCCCGCGCGCATCTACTTCGAGTAGGCGCCAGCTCTGCTGCCACCCGTTCGAAGGGTAGGGGACGGAGCCCGCGCGCGTCTACTTCGACTAGGCGCCAGCTCCGCTGCCACCCGTTCGAAGGGTAGGGGACGGAGCCCGCGCGCGTCTACTTCGACTAGGCGCCAGCTCCGCGGCCACCCGTTCGAAGGGTAGGGGACGGAGCCCGCGCGTGTCTACTTCAAAGGGTAGGGGACGGAGCCCGCGCGCGTCTACTTCGACTAGGCGCCAGCTCCGCTGCCACCCATTCGAAGGGTAGGGGTCGGAGCGCGCGTGCGTCTACTTTGACCACCGATCAAGGCGTCGGGTTCGGCTACGGCCCTAGCCTTCGGTCAAGTCCGCAAAAGTTCACAGGCCGTAGGGATGGAGGGGGCCAAAGGACTCGGCAACATGGCTTCGGCCCTGTGAAGCCCTTCACCATGAGAGGCTCCTGTTGTAGGGGTGGCCCCCACCTAAACCCAGCAAGCCTGGTAGAAGGTTATAAAGCCCAGAATAGGTCATGTGTAATGACATAAGTGCCCCTGAAGGGGATACTCAGATGTAAGGGTATAATTGTAAAAGCACTCCCCATGTATATATATATGAAATACAGGCCATGGGGAAGACCCAGGCTATTACGGTCATTCTCCTACTCTCCACTACCACATCTCTCTCTGTTTGGTCTGTAACCACAACAGATTCCTTGCGTGATTTGGCACAACTTTTTTTTCTGGAAAGACATTGAAATAAGGTCCGAATTGAAAGTTATGAAGAGGGAGGAAAACGGAAGGAAACATGCACGTACAGGAGAGATCGATCGAGTCTGCTGCGCCGTGGGGAAGATGAGTGAACAGTACCCGCGGTACTGTTCATTCTCTCTCCTCTTTCTTTTTTTTTGGAAATTTAAAATTGAGCTCAAACAAACTCCGAAAAATCCAAGAAAATACAAAAAAACTCCTTGTGACACAAGGAACACAAATAAAATATTTTTGACAAATATTAATGTTATATTTAATCATATTAAATCTTTTTAATTAATAAAAATTCTAATTAAGCTTTAATTAATTCCAGAAAAATCCAAATGGTGAATTTTATTTTAAAAGCTTCAAAAAGGCTCTGAAAATCAGGATGTTACAGGCGTGACCGGCGGGCCGGGTTTGGTGGCTTCAGATCGGGCCTTGCGCCGAGGCGGCCACGCCTCCACTTCGCCATCGTGATCATGGCGGCTCGGGGTCTCCACCGGCACCGCACGCTCGGGCACACTAATCCCCAAGACCTCGCAGACCCGGTTTATCCGCCCCTATTTTGCCGAGGTGGTCGCGGCCTCGTGTAGCCTGTGCTCCTTTGCCGAGTATGGCCCAAGGAGCGCAACGACTACGCGCTCTGCATCTTCTAGCCGGCGCAGTACGCACAAAAATGGAGCGTCACCCAGAAGAAATCGCGTGATCATGCGAACGTGGGCACACCCAACGGTCGATGGTTATAAGGAGCGAAGGGTCGTAGAAGGCAGGAAACAGTCGGACGGACGCCGTCCTCTCGGATACCGCCCTGTACATCGTACTATCACCGACCGGAGAGCGGCGCCGCCCCATACATGGTAAACTCCTCGGCAAGGTCACGCATGTTGAACCGGCGGGCGATACCGGCAAGCCTCCGCTCCTTCTGCGCGTCGTCGGACATCGGCTCCACGTCTGGCGAGTTGTTGAACGATATCGGCTGCCCCCGGCACGACAGACCACTCTTGCTCGTCACGAGGTAGTAAAACCACCGACGCGTCCAACCGGACTCCCATTTCCCTCGCGCGGCCCATGCAGGAAAGAGCCCCGCACACGCCTTCCTTAGCACGAAGTTGACGCTGCCGAAGTTCGATTCCGCTCCCCCCTCGAGCTTCTTTGGTTGACAGCGCGCATCGTGCAAAATAGCAAACAGACTTGCACTGGGACGGCGACCCTCTGTTCGCAGAGCCCAAGCGAACACAGCCAGGCGGACTATCGCACTGGGGGTCAGCTGCGCCAGCTCTAGCCCGTACGTCCGCAAGACCTCACCGACGAAGAGGGTCGAGGGCATACGTAGTCCGGCATCAAAGAATGCGACGAAGACAATAGCTTCTGTCTCCGCCGGTTGCGGTTCTGTCTCGGTGGGGCCAGGTAGACGAGCCCCGTCACGTTCCACGATCTTCCCCTCCCGGATGAGTCTCTGGAGCATCTCTTCAGTAACGCGGCTTCGCCCCAACACGCGAGAGCAGCGGCCTCCCGAGTGCTCCATGGCGTCCCACCGCTTGTTGACGTGCGCTCTTCCTCACACCACCAGCGAGTACTCCCCCGGGGGAGGCGACAGATCGTACCGGTCGGACGAGGCGCTGCCGCTGAGCCGGCGAGCGGGATCATCGCAGCATGCCATTCCTCTCCGAGATAGGGCGTTAAAACAGCAGGAGCAGGGGTGGATTGCGTGGGCAGCAGAAGAAAGCACACAGACCGGAATGCCAATGCGAAGGAGCGTACCCATGCCGAGGGTGACGCCTTATAATGCTGGCTCAACCCCCCCACTAGCACGGCGCAACCGGCGGGAGCCCAGCGTTTCGACTTTCTCACGATCGGGGAGTGCAACCGTTGCCAACTGGGGGCGCGCGTGGGCAGGTGGATAGACGGCGCATGACGCGCCCATGGCACCCTGCCACGTGTCCCGCCCTTCTAGGCAAGGGGCGAACGGCCGTGGTCGTGCGACTGCTGACAGCCCACGACGCGCCAATCATGGCCCGCCGTGTGTACACCCTGAGTGGGAAAGCACGTACGGCTGCAGCAGCCTGCTCCTGCCATCCCAGGGGTCGGCACGATTCCAGGAGTCATTAAAGCGCACCACTAGACTGCAGAGCTACACCCACTTCGCGCCCACGAAAATCCATCGGTGCGAGGCCTGCCTCCGATCCAACTTCGCCTCCACAGCCTAAAGACCCCGCCAAACCGGGCGTGCTTTCGACTCCGACTTCGACCCCGACCTCGACTCCGACTTCGACCCCGACCTCGACTTCGACCTTTGGCCCGGACGGCAACCTCGACCCCGCTACTGCAGGGCCCTATGGATGGCGAAGACTTCACCAACCCGCCCAGCGCCATACCATCGCGGCAGGGCGAACACCACACCAAGCAGTAAGGCTCCGCCGAACTTCTGGAAAGCTCACAGGCCGCAGGGACGGAAGGGGCCAAAGGGCTCGGCAATATGGCTTCGGCCCGTGAAGCCCTTCACCATGAGAGGCTCCTGTTGTAGGGGTAGCCCCCACCTAAGCCTAGCAGGCCTGTTAGAGGGATGTAAGGCCCGAAATGGGACATGTGTAATGGCATAAGTGCCCCTGAGGGGAATACTCGGATGTAAGGGCATTACTGTAAAAACACTCCCCATGTGGATATATATATATACAGTACAGACCACAGGGGAAACCCTAAGCCATTGCTCACCTAACTCTCCACTACCATACTATCTCTCTCTCTGTTTGGTCTGTAACCACAACAAGGACATTTTCCAGTGGTAGGATTTATCTAAATAGCATGCCATTCTAAACCTTTTATTTTAAACAATTAATATTTCACAAATAAAATTAATGGAAATACTGTAATTACATAATTTAAATCTCATGGGCTTCAAAATGATCAAAAACATGTAATTTGCCTTGCTGATCGGGAATTTCAATTATATCGTAGATTTGGGCGATTGTCCCGGGCTCAGGAGCTACAATGTAACATCCTAAATTTTGGATGTTTGAAAATTTGAGAAATTTAAAGTTTTTATTTGCATCTTACTGGTATTTGAATTTTGGTTCAACATCTTATTGGGATTTTCTTCAGTTTTGTGCAAAGTAAATTAAGACTGGAAATAATTCTTGAGGTCCAAAATAACAGCCATGGCAATAAATGATACAAAGTAATTTAAATGTGAGTTTAAAACCCTAAAAGATCTAAAATTCAATTAAATTAATTGGAACAAAGCCCTATTTAAAGATAAAAAAATATAATAAAATAATAATCAAATTAAGAATTCATGTTATATATATATACATATACCTAAATAGTTTGCCAAAGAATTCAAAACTATTCTAGAGCTGGTATTTAAGAAAAAGGATTTTGAATTTACGATACTCAAGCTTTTAGAACTCCATTTCTCAACTTTATCATTTATTCCCCCTCTATTTTCTTAAACAGTGCGGCCTCAACTTTTTCTACCCTTCCACTTGCCCCCTCTTTCTCTTACGCGCGGGCCCCCACCCCTTCCCTCTCTCCTCCCTTTTCCCCTGCGCCCGGGCCCAGCCTGCCCCCTCCTCCTTCCTCCTCCACTCGTTTTCTTGCTTACTTTTCTTCTCTGTCTCCCGGCTGTGCACACTGCTCCCACGCCTGAGCTTCGTCATCCCGACCATCCGGCATCGCGTCACCGCGCGTCCTCGCCTGCGCTCCCGCGTCGGCACGGCATCATCCAACCGCCCCCATCCCATCATGCCACGCCGCCGCACCTGCCCCCGTCCCCCCATCTGCGCCATGCCCTGCTCTTGTCGCTTCCACGTCGCTCCCATCACTCGGTCATGTCGTCGCCACACCGCACTCTGTACTCCGGTCCCCGGGAGCAGGAGTTCTATGGTACCCCCTCTCTCCGTCGCTACAAATAGCAACCGGCTCCTCCTAGCTCATCCCCTTCCTCCCCCCCACGTTCTTCTTCTTCCTTGTCGCCATGAGCTTCCCGACCGCTTCCTCGTCATTCCGAAGCTCCGGTACATCTCCCTTTAATCCAAGTGCACCGCCATGTTCTCCCGAGCCCCTAGTCCCTCCCCTTCGGCCTAATTGAAAAGTGCTGCACCGAGCTTGCCAGAAGGCCTTTCTTCCTCACCGCCGGCCAACTGCGCCGCCACCGCCCCCGTTTCTTGCCCGTCGCACTTCGGTCCAATTCCTTTCACCGGGAGCCACACCAAGTCGTCGCCGAGCTCTTCCGAGCACCGCCGCACCCTCCCCTCCGCTGTAGACCGCCGGCGACATGAGCTCCTCTTCGCCGCCTCCCCGTCCATGCCATCGGCTCACCTCGGTACCTCCCCGGCCAAACCGCTGCCATGGGTGAGTTCCTCCCGACCCCCTTCTACTCATGCGCCGGCCAATTTCGCCTTCCTCCCCACCACGCCACCGTCGCACCGTGGCTAACCGCCGCCGGCCGTTCCGGGCTGCCGCCCGCCCGCCTCGCCGCCATCCCGAGCTGCGCCACCCCCGATTAGCCTCCTCGCCTTCCTGGGGTTCCATTTCACCGGCCTGCCCAGCCTCCCCGGCCGCCCCTCGCCGGCGCCGCCGCAGCCCAGATGCGCCGGCTGCCTCCCCTGTTTCGGGTTCACTGCCGCCCATTACTTCTTAAAATATGCTGTGCCTCTAGTGTCAGCCGAGCGCTCCTGCCTACTTGGTTAGATGAGCAAATGCTTAAGCCTCTGGTCCTTAGTTCTTGGGTTCGACCCACCGACTGCACCTTTTTATTTCATTTTGTATTTCCATTTTTGTACCCCTTTTAATTAGTAAAAAGTATGGAAAAATTTGGGGATAATCTAGAGAATGTAATAAATTTAATTAAGATGTAAAATAAGGTTACCTAACATTAAATATCTGATTATTTACTATATGAGCAACTAATATAACTTAAATATTTAATTGAGGTCTAATTATTAATTAAAGGCATAATGAGACCTTGATTAGGAATATTGTGTAGATTTAGGCTCTCATGAAATGATGATTTAGTAAACACATATTATTATTAATTATAATATATATACATATATGCTGTAACATTTATCATGCCACCATGAAATAAATCTTAGTGGTAGAATGTTGCTAATTAACAAATATTGAAATGTGACCCTGAAAAGTAAGCTTTGCCAGATAGCTAGGTTTAATCTAAAATTAGAAACAAAGCTAAGCCTAATAGTAGCTAGAGAATAAGAAAGATAAAAATAGTGTCATTAATTAAATTTTTACACTAGATGTAATACATAATAATATTGAGCATAATTATATGTATAGCAAGTTGGGACCCATATAAATAGACCCTAATTCAAATTAAACTTAGCCTATCAATAACCGAAGAAACATAAAATGTCGTACCACAAAATGCTATATACCCAGATAGTAAGGCTAACTCGGCAGGCTAAAAATTATAGACATCGCTATATATATAACATATGCCCTGAAGATTACTGCTCGACAAAAACAGAGCTCAGCTAAAACTCGTACCCCGAATCATAGGTTTAACCTATCTCATGGAACTTCCTTGATAAATATAAAAGAATAATAAAAAGAAGTTATTACATAAAATAGAGTAAGCCATAGTATTCAATGGCCGGCTCCACCTAGTCCTCCCCAAATCTAAAGCAAGATAATCTCGTTAATATTATTGTGCCATAAACCCTCCTTCATTGAATACCTGTTGCCAATCATCGCTAGTTCGGCTCCGGCAATACTTCGCGTCCAATTAACCTTGCCTCAAATCACCTATTTAATCATAATAAAAATTAATCAAGTTCAACTGGGTTTATTTGGATTTATTTGGATCTTTTGAGTTATTTGTTTTATTTGAATTCAGTTGCTTAGTACGTAATTAGAATTTGGAGTCCGGAAGAATCAAGGAGCAAGCGAGGCCGAGATCGAAGTAAAGATAAAGACCCGAACCTCAAGATCGACAAATGAGAAAGCTTTGAGTGAGCTCAAGACCGCGGTAAACCGCGCAAGGCGAGTCAATACTTTGATCATGTTGAACCTACATTTTCTGCAAATTATTTTTGTTTAAATTATCAAATTGCATGCTGTTATTTTATATGCAAATACATGTTTAATTTAGAATTCTAGTTAAATGCCTATTATCTAACTTGATTAATATTGTCCCTCCTTTGGAATATTTGAACGTGAGAACCTTGTCGCCCTAGCAAAAATTATAATAGTAACCTTTCAAAAATAGGTCCATAATTATATGCCATGCTTAGTATTGCTTAGAAATTCATGGGCGCAAGAATGGTCAAGCATCACTTTTAATTTTGAGAAAAATTGGTTGGGCAGTCATGGTGGTAATGACTGGTGTATGTTGGATATGGCTATTTTATATTCCCAAAAACCTTGGATTGTTTATTTATCTGGGCGGATGGTTCGGGGGTATGGTGCAGGTGTGCACGAGAGTGTGGTTTGTGGTAGAACCCCGCCCAGATAACCCTAAGGACTGAATCTTGTCATGACCTCCTGTGTAAAACAGTACAACCACAAGTCTGTAAAGTACAACTTGGCTAAGTAAATTTATCAAAACCCCCGGACTCATCTCACCGGTAGTGGATGGAAGTGGATACGCAAGGGCAAGGGGAGGCCTAAAGGGACACCGAGAGGAGGGTGAAGTTTTCCAGTCGTGCTAGCGTTGCGGGGAGTGGAGCCCGAATGCGCTAGTATCCGTGGCGAACATCTCGTGCATAGATGGGACCCATCGCAAGTGGGAGAAGCCCATAAAGTGAGATGACAAAAGGGACTAGATATTTTAAAAAGTCACTGTGATGATCTGCTCAACCACATGACTAAGGAATCGTGTGGGGCAACGAGTTGATTGTCTCTTGTGGTGAAAGTGTACAAACTCTGCAGAGTCAAAACTATTCGAATAGTCATGCCCGCGGTCAAGGGCGGACATGGGAACTTAACCAGATATAGTTCTATTTCAAAATGTTTTGTGGGTGGGATGGAAAAGTGGAGGGCAGCGGAAAGCCCTGATTTGAGTTGTCCTGGGTGTCGTCCCAGTGGTAAGTTAAGCGGCTATAACGCTGAAAGATGTTATACGGTGTGATGCCATATGTATGGAAAAATTTTGGTGATATTAGACATATGGTGTGATGCCATATGTATGGAAAATCATGTTAATATTCCTTGAACATTATGTTTTGTTCCAAAGCTGCTAGGTCTCAGGAAATTTTATGTATTGTATTTCAAACAGTGGCATTTCTATTCCTACAAAATAAAATATGGAAAGAATAAGCAGTGTCGTGAATAAAGGAAATAGATGTTTGTAGTGTACACATAAAGGTATTGGTGGATTCATGTCGATCATAAATAGGAAATGATAGTGTGGGTTCTGGGAGAAATAAATTGGTGGAGTCTAGCTGAATAGATAGGCTAAGTAGATGATCTAATTGAATTTTCGGATATTTGGAGGAGTAATTCAAGTATTGGATTATAGTTCCTGATTAGTGATTTACTTGGTGGGAGGATACTAGTGGATCGTAGAATTAATCAATGATATTCTTGGTGGATATATAATATTGAATCGTAGAATTAATCAATGATATTCTTGGTGGATATATAATATTGAATCGTAGGCTTGATCAATGATATTCTTGGTGGATTTGAATCAATATAGAAAGTATATGATCGGTGGATTAATTAAATGATGTCAGTCGCTGTTTGGAGTTTTAGACAGCGATCAATATAGAAAGTATATGTTCGGTGGATTAATTAAATGATGTCAGTCGCTGTTTGGAGTCTTAGACAGCAATCAGTATCGAAAGTGTACCTTTGGTGGATTAAGTCAATTATGGCAATTGCCGTGTGGAGTATAGGCAGCAACAATAACACGGTGATTAAATAATAGCAATGCTACTAAACGCGTTTTATGGCAAATAAAATAACCCGAGCCTCTCCTTTGATAAGCCATGTATACTATTTATTTGCATTCTGTGTATTGGCTCGCGGAGCACGGGGTCGGAGTGCTCACACTCGCTTTTACGACAAAATTCAGAATCAGGAATCAAATCACCTCGCCTCAGCAACAAGATTGGACAAGCTGGCAGAGAAGATGAAGATGTCAAGGGCTAGGTCGCGAACCTCCAGTTGGCTGCCTGTGGGCATGTCCTGAAGGTCCCACTTGTGTGCTTCATTCCGCTGCTACAATTTATTGATTTCGGCCTAATCGGTCCATGAGTAAGTCTACTATTATATTTACGCTTCCGCTTGATATGTACTTTTGATATTCAGAACTGTAATCTGTGAGCACTATCTACTGATCCAGGGAATAGTGCGGTGGAATCACAGAGGATTCCAGATTGTATAATCTGGGGTCCTACATACAACCTCTGCAATCCCGGAAGCTAGCGCAAACACATAAAATAACAACATAAGTCCAAACTTGATTCTAATCAAGCTAGGGAAAATAATCTAAATAAAAAAGAATTAAATTGCATAAAATCTCAAATAAACATTTGGAGGATATTATAATTGGATTTTTGGTGGAAAGGAAATATTTGGATTTGTGGAATTTGAATTTATGGAAATTGAATTTGGCAAAGAGGAGAAACTTAAATACATGAAATTTGAATTTGGAAGAGTGGAGGCCAGATTTGAATCTAGGTTATTAAACTGGTCAAAATGATGTATTTTGGTATTTTTGGGGTTTTTTGGATTTTTCTAGGATTTTTGGTGATTGTTCTGAATTTTTCTGGACTTTCTAAAATAATATGCACAGTGTTGGGCCCGGCCTGTGAACAGTGCGGCCCGGCCGGGTTCTTCCGTACGACCAAACGGGTCGACCAGCCCGCGGTCAACCGCGCGCGGCGAGCAGGCCGGACGGCTCGCGGCCCACGCGAGTGCTGCATAAGGAAGCGGATGTGATTAGAATTAACGGGTAAAGTTTGAGGCTTAATGGGCAAAGCAAACCAAAAATCCATTAGTGGAAGACTATATAAAGGAGGGGTGTCTCCTGCATATGGTTAAGACTTAGAGAAGGGTTTTAGAGTTTGTTTTTCTCTTTTGCTTTAGTTGTTGGAGTGTTGGCAGGAGAGAGCAGGATGATGTTCATTTGTGTCTCCCCTGCGTGAGTTGTTCTTGTGAAGCATGTACTTGTGCTTTCAATTCCAAGCGCGTATGGGGACGTCGAGGGTGTAAAACACTTGTAATCTTGTATCCCTTTTTCTCGATATCAACCAGGGATGGCTCTATTTGAGATGGATCGAGTTCTTGTGTTCTCTGTGATGCTTTTGTATGGCTGCTCATGTTTGCCTTTGGCCGCTCTCAGTTCCACTTAATTCTGATTTTGTGTTGGAGTAATCTCTGTTTTTGTACTGCTCTGTGGTGGTAAAGACTCAAGGCTTTTTTATCATCACATTTCCTAGAGCAAAGGCAAAATCAATTGGTTATTTCCTTCTCAGAATCTTGCACCTCATTTTCCTCTGTTTTGCAAAACTAGGGTTTACTATTCATCTTGAGCAGAGTATTCTGGTTTTTCGTAAATCTCTTTGTGTGAAATGTTTTAGTCCTGTATTATCTCAACTAAAATTGTTACCCTGTTGTCCCCAGGAGCCCCAAAATTAAAAGTCATGAGGATCAATGGCTATTTGATTTTTTGCTCTTCCTCTGTTTTCTTGACATTTAGAGTTCATTCTTGTGTTAGCAGAAAAATCTGGGTTCCTTGATGTCTTGAAAAAGTTATTTTATGCCCTGTGTCTTTCTTAATCTGAAGTCTTTCTCTGCTTATTGAAGAGGTTCAAGTTTCTTCAAACAGTTGGTCTTTGGTTGTTCTCTTCGGAATGAAGTAATTTCTGTTGGCTTTCCTTTTGTCTCCTTGCAGATTGATTTCTTGTAAGAATCTCTCTTTCTCAAGTTGAAAATCAATTTCTTAGTCTCAAATAGATCTTTCAATTAGCAGTCTTTCTCAACTCTTCCTGAAACCGAGAGTTACTGCAGTTTTTCATTTCACGGCAGCAAAGCAGTTTTCGGCCTACAGTGTGTTCACTTTTTGCTTTCGGTTGAAGGTTGCAGTTTCCAGTCTATTCTGTTTTTAGAGCAGGCATCCTATTATCTTCTAGTACTTTCGGCCATAACAGTGAAGCTGTCGGTTGGTGCTTTCTTCGATCTGCTATTCTCCCTGTAGCCGATATGCTTTGAGTTGGTTTTCAGATGATGTTCTGCAGTTAGCTGTCCTCTGAAGCTTTAGTGTTCAGCAATTTTTCTTGCTTCTTTTCAGTCTTCGGTAAAGCCAAAATTCAGCAGTGAGGTTTCATTTTTTTCAGAGCATTTATTTTTGGTTCCTCTTCGTCAGTTCCCGGGTTACAGTTGCAATTCTTTGGGGGCAATTTTTTTTTTAAAAAGAGCTCCATTCACCTCCCCCCCCTCTGTTGCCGTTTCCGATCCATCAATAACCCATATAACATCATATCCTTCTTTTGTCTTAAGCAGTCCTGTGATAAAATCCATCCCTATACTTTCCCACTTCCATTCTGGTATAGGTAGTGGGTGTAATAGACCAGAAGGTTTCTGATGGTCTATCTTTACTTGCTGACAGACATCACACTTGGCCACATACTCTGCTATTTCCTTTTTCATATTGTTCCACCAGAATCTTTTCTTTAAATCCTTATACATCTTGGTTCCACCAGGATGTATTGAAAATTGCGAAGAATGAGCCTCTGACAAGATCAACTCCTTTAATTCCTTTTTATCCGGTATGCAGTATCAACCTCAAAATGTTAATATTCCCAGTTCATTTTTGCTGAACTCTGTTGACTTCTTCTCTTGACTACTCTTCTTAAGCTTCTATGTCTCTTCATCTTCAGCTTGAGCTGCTTTAATTTGATCTGTTAACAACGGTTGAATTTCAAGCGCTGCTAACATCCCTTGTTCAACTACTGCCAAATTCAGTTTCTGTAATTCTGCTACTAAATGCAATGGCTGATCAATTTCACTAGCCATACCATGATAAACTTTTCTACTCAGTGCATCTGCCACAACATTAGCCTTGCCAGGGTGATACTGCAGATCTATATCAAAAATCTTTAATCAGTTCCAACCATCTTCGCTGTCTCAAATTCAATTCAGGTTGGGTGAAAATATATTTCAGGCTTTTGTGATCTGAAAATATCTCACAATGATTACCCAATAAATAATGCCTCCATATCTTCAATGAATGAACCACAGCTGCTAGTTCCAGATCATGTGTAGGATAATTCTCTTCATGGGGTCGTAGTTGTCTTGAAGCATAAGCTACAACCTTTCTCTCTTGCATTAGCACACAACCCAGTCCCTGCTTGGAAGCATCACAGTAGATTTGAAAATCTTTCTCTGGATTTGGAAGTGTCAAAACCGGTGCAGTGGTTAACTTGGTTTTCAGTTCTTGAAAACTTTCTTCACAACTATTTGTCCATTCAAATGGTTTGTCTTTCTTAAGCAGTTGTGTGAGTGGGCGGGCAATCTTTGAGAACCCTTCTATGAATCGGCGATAGTAACTGGCCAATCCAAGAAAGCTTCTCAACCCTTCTTACACACTTCCTTAGGTGTGTGGCGAGGAGTCGTGACAAGGCCTTTACAATGCAAAGCCTTCAACCTGGCCAAGCCAACTCTAAGGTTTCACACCAGTAAGGAATCCACCAGACCGGGACCCCCTCTTGAGCCTGAGCGAGACTTCACATGGCTTAACCACGCTTGCCTAAGTGAGACTTCTCATGGCACCAACCACGCTCACTTTCAACCTACGACTTGACTCAGGTTGGGACTTCGCAAATTATTCAGCAAGGGTTGTCCCATACCAGCCATGTGGTAGTACGATAGGGCTTTGCAACAGTAGCTCACAGACCGGTCCTTAATTTGACTTAGGCTCAACCACGTACCCCTGTGCGCGACAGTCAACCACTGCGGCTCTGACCAACAGGGCATGCCTGCACCCATACATCTAACCAATTGCCTAAGTCTAAACCAGCCTTTATATTTTATTTTCAAAATATTTCATAAACCTCCTTGACTCACCAAAGTCAAGAATACATTCGAAAAGCTTATCATTTTATGTGAAAAGGTCATCATTTTATGTAAAAAGGTATCCTAAAACAAATATTAAGACTAAGCAGGTCTAAGCATTTGATTTAAACTCTCTAGCCAACACTAATGTATTAACTAGAGTTTCATTCTAGGTTGACAAGGTATCGAGGGATTCAATATCAATGGAGGAGTTAACAACTAGGCAATAAATAAATTTAAAACTGAATTGAAATACATTGAATGGAAATATGCATGAAATATAATTTAAACCAACATAATTTTATTTTGAAAACTGGGATCAACATGATCAAGGAGTGTGACTTGCCTTGCTCTTCAACTTGGTGTGAATCTTCGTCGAAGAATTTTCCTAAATCGTCGAAGTCTACACGTGAAAATAACCCACCAAATTCAAATAAATTCAAAATAAATTCAAATTGACTTCAAATATTTGAATTGAGGCCAGAAATAGATAGAGGGGAATTTTTGATGAATTTAGAAATTTGAATGGGCTCAATCAGAGTTAGGACGAAGAAGAACGGGCTCGGGAAGTTTGAAATTAGAGAAAAAGGAAAATCTGGATTTTTGGAATTATTTTTCTAAAGGAAAACATGGATTATAACATCAGCAGAGGATTTAATTTTGGCCGAATTGTTTTTCTACTGAAAAATGGGCTTTTTGGCGTCATCCTTGGGGTTGGGCCGACTGACATGTGGGCCTCGGTCCATGGACCGAGCCCACGGACCCGGGGAGGTGCTGAGGTGGCGGGGTGGGGGTGTGGCGCTGACGGGGCAAGTGGAGGGCCGATGCAACGCTGATGCAGCGCCACCTCACCCGACACGCCATCACAGCTGCTGAAGTGGCCTGGTCGTCGGGGTGGCGCACGGGCGGAGGAGGGAGAGGAGGGGATGGGGAGCTCGGGGAAGAGGCGCAGGCTTACCGGAGATGACCAGAGACGGCCAGCGGCAAGAGGGCAGAGGCGGCGGCGGGCAGCTCTCGATGAGGTAGCGATGGAGCGACCGGGAGAGGAAACGGAGGGCAGAGGGAGGTGGGGCGGAGTGAGGCGGAGCTCGGGGGCCTCTTTATAGGGGGCGGATGCATGGGAGCCGGCCGGCGGGAAATTGGCGGGGGCTGCGGCGGTTGCGGGTAGACGTGGGGAGAATGGGTGCGGAGGAAGGGGGTAGTGGGCGCGTGGGAGAAGAGGAGGGGCGTCGGGTAGGGCGGGAGTGGGCGCAACGGCCGGCGGTGGCGCTCGTGGGGAAGAAGGAGCGCACGGGGGAGACGAAGCTGACGGGTGGACCCGGGCGGTCAGCAGGAAGAGGAGGGTGGGGGCGCACTGACGGGCGGGACCCGATCAGCAGAGCGAGAGAGAAGAGGGGCGCTGACAGGTGGGGTCAATGTCGGGACCCGGAGCAACAACTCCAGAACCCTCTGTGTAAATCGCACTATCCCAGGAAAAGCTAGTGCACACAGTATCACAAAGACAATTATCATGCGTAATGACAAACTTTATTTAGCTAATATGAGCCTGATGGCCAAAGTTTACAATAATAGCAAAAGAAGACAGCGGAAGAAATACATAAAGCGGCAGCCCATCCAGCCTTCCCACAAGGCGAATGACTGTAAGACGTGGCCTAGTCGCAATCCTCACCGAAGTCGTCGAAAGCTCCCTCTGGAAAGAGTTAGATATAGCAACATGAGTACAAAAAGTACTCCACAAGTCACCCGGGAAAATGCAACATAATGATAAAGGCTTCAATGGAAGGTTTATAGGGTTAGTTTGCATAAAACAACATTTAAGAAATATAATAATAGATTGAAATTGCTGAATTTAATATAGTAGATAAAACAATACTTGTAGTAGAAAGTAATACCGTTAGTGTCGGCTCCGACCAAACACCAACCTATCCACGGGCATCCCACCCGGACCATCTTTTCAAAAGCTCACGTATGGATTCCATCCATCCACACGCTTTCACTGCACAACTCTGATGAATTCCATCCATTCACCAGATTTCCATCTCTCACGGATTCCATCCATCCGCAAGGTTTTCATCTCTCGTGGATTCCATCCATCCACAAGGTTTTCGAAAACGTTTTGAAAAACAAAGTCTAATCCATGAAAAACTTTACTCAGCTTGCCCATGACCGTGGGCACGGCTATCCAGGATAGGTTATACACTCTGCAGAGGTTGTACAGCTTTACCCACAAGACACGATCATCCCATATTGCCACGCGATTACACACTTCCTTAGGTGTGCGGCGAGGAGTCGTGACAAGGCCTTTACAATGATCCGTTGTCAACAAAATCACGCCGCCACTAAGGTTTCACCACAACATGAATCCACATGTTGGAGCCCCCTCTTGTGCCGTGTGAGACTTCTCACGGCCTACGCCGCGCTCACATTCAGCCTATAGCGAGATCATGTTGGAACTTCACAAATTAGTTGGCCAGGTCTGTCCCATACCAGACTTGTGGTAGTACGATAGGGCTTTGCAACAGTAGCTCACAGACCGGTCCTTAATTGACTTAGGCTCAACCACAAACCCCCGTGCACGACAATCAACCACTGCGGCTCCAACCAACAGGGCATGCCTGCACCCACCACTCTAACCAATTGCCTAAGTCTAAACCAGTTTCATATTTGTTTTCAAAATAATTCATAACACTCCTTGACTCACCAAAGTCAAGAGTACATATCATTTTATGTAAAAAGGGGTCATCATTTTATGTGAAAAGGTATCCCAAAGCAAAATTATATGACTATGCAGGGCTAAGCGTTTGAATAAACTCTCTAGCCAACACTAATGTATTAACTAGAGTTTGATTCTAGGGTGACAAGGTATAAGGGATTCAATAACAATGGAGGAATTAACAAGTAGGCAATAACTAGATTTAAAACTGAAATGAAATACGCTGAATAAAAATATGCATGCAATATAATTTAAATCAACATAATTTTATTTTGAAAACTGGGATCAACATGATCAAGGAGGGTGACTTGCCTTGCTCGAAGACCTGGTACGATTCGTCGGCGTCGTTCTCTCCGAATTCGTCGAAATCTACGCGCGAAGAACCAACCAAATAAAATCAAATAAAATCTAAATAAAATCCAAAAATTATAAAATATATACTGCAACTTAGATTATGATTTTAGACGAATTTAGAAATTTGAATCACTGGATTCGGAGTTCGGACGACGGAGAACGAGCAATTGGAAGTTTGATCGGTTTGGAAATTCCAGAAAAATGCAAAACGAGGGAATATTCTCTGGAATCTTATTTTGGCTGATTTTTGGGGTATTTTGGAGTGTCTGACATGTGGGGCCCGGTTGTCATTGACTAGCAAAAATTTTGGCCAAGCCCAAACCGAAAATTGCATTGCATTGGACTTGAACACACAACCTCATGCATGCATGCACTAACATGCACCCACTAGCCAAGTGGCCTCTTGCTCTTTCTTGACAAAGGAACAACAACAAATTAAATAAGCAAGGTTGAATATGGTTGAAGAAGGAATCATGGAGGGAGGCCACGGGAGCGCGCACGGGAGGCGGCTCACCGGCGACCGGCGGCCGGCGGCGGGGCGGCGAACGGCGGCGGGGGTAGAGGAGGTGGCGGCGCACCTTCCGACGGCGGCGGCGGGGCCCGGGGTGGCCGGCGGCGGCGCAAGGAGGAGGCGGCGGCGGTTGGAATGGGGGCGGCGACGGGAGGCGGCCGGGCGGCGGCGGCGGCCGGTGGGAGGTGACGCACGGCGGCGGGAGAAGAAGGGAGTGAGGGCCGGCCGAATAGGAGGGAGGAAGGGGGAGGAATGGTGAGGGGAGGCCAATTTATAGAAAGAGAAGGGAGGGGAGAGGATTTCAGTTTTGAGAAGATTAATGGACGGGGAACGGCCGGGAGATTGATGAGGGTGATTAGGGCGTCCGTTTCCACGCTTTAATCGGGAGTTAAGAGGGAGAAACGGGCGTCAATTAAAAGCTTCATTCGGCTCTAATGGTGGAGGAGAGAGAGGGTGGAAGGAGGAAGAAGGAGAGGTTGAAGAAACATATGACATGTGGGGTCCATGTGTAATAGAGAGAGGGAGGAAGTGAAGGGGTACGAGCCGTCGGATTGTTGACACGTGGCAAGTGGATGTTTCATGGCTCTTGGATTTTATGAAGGGGTAAGTGATCATGTGTGGCTAGGATTAAATCGTGGAGAGAGAGTGATTCAATCTGAGAGCGACACGTGGCGGGCTTGGATGAATTTGATTTTTATTTTCGGAATAAAATTTCAGAAAATACTAGAAACTTCACAAACACTTGGAAAAATAGTATTTAATGTCTAAAAATTCCAGAAAAATTATAGAATATTCCTGGAAACATTTTAGACTTAGGAAAAATATTTTTAATTCCAGATTTTTATTTAATAATTTTATAAAATAGTTTTTAACCTTTCAAAATTGATTTTTAACTCCAGAAAAGCACAGAAAATCCGAATAAAAGCCAAATGCTTTTAAATACTTAATTTGAAATGATATTTTTACATAAAATAAAAATATCCTTTTTATTTAATAGTAATTTTATGTTTTTAGTTAAATTACTTTTTATAAAAGCCTTTTTAAAAGCCAAAAACAGACGAATAAAATCTCCAAAATTTAGGCAACCAAAGAACACTTTATTTTATTTTTAAATTAAATTAATTATTTTTTTTTTCTTACTGAAATTTTGAAATAAACAGCTGGGCTGTTACAGTCAAAGAGAGAGAAAGAAAGGGGAAGGGAGGCGCGGCCGGGATGGAGACGCATGGACCAGAGAGGGGATCGGACGGCCGGAAGCGAAGGGCGGGGTGGACAGCAGATGGGCCAAGCGCGCACGGGTGCAGCCCATCTGGCCGATGAGAGGGGGTAGGCGGGTTGAGCGGCGGCGACGTGGATGCAATCTGGTCGTCCACGTGGCGGCCGGAGGAGAGGGGGAGAGAATTTAATTTTATTTCCTGATTTTGGATTTTTCAGAAAAGCCTAGAAAATTAAATATAGCTCAAAAAATATGAAATTACATCTAAAAATTCCAGGAAAATTCACAGAAGCTCCTGGTGTCATTTTGGACTTAATAAAATATTTCCAACTAATGTTGGTAATTAATTTTCATACTTAAAATACTTTTAAATTTCAAAAATAGATTTTAAACTCCTGAAACTGAGAAAACCAAATAAAATTCAAATAATTAATTTGATATATAATATTTATAGAAAATCAAAATATCTCTTTATTTAATAATATTTTAGGTTTTTCTTAAAATAATTTTCAAATCCAGCTTTTTCAAAAACAAAATTTCAGGGCAAATCCAAATTTAAAATTTAGGCAACAAAAATATTTATTTAATTTAAAATTTTATTTTAATATTTATATTTATTTATTTATTTATTTATTTATTTTTATTTTAATAAAAACCTGGGCTGTTACAGTCACTGCATTCAATCCTCTGTTGTCAACACACATTCTTTGGCTTCCATCTTTCTTTTTAACAAATAAAACTGGGGCTGCCCATGGTGACACACTTGGGCGTATAAACTCTTTCTCTTGCAGTTCATCCTATTGTCTCTTTAATTCCTTTAACTCATTTTGCTGACATTCTGTATGGATGCTTTGTAATTGGTTGTGTTCCTGGAATCAGTTCTATTGCCAGCTCTATTTGTCGGTCAAGAGGTTTGCCAGGTAACTCTTCAAGAAATACGTCTAGATATTCCTGTACTACTGGCACTTGTACTTCTTCACTTGCTAAGGCACTGTGTACACATCCCTTCATCTTTTGGATCAACTCTCGATCAGTATGTACTATTATTTCTTGACCTTCATCACTGGTCATGTTCACGGTTTTGGTCTCACATTTTACTATGGCTTTATTTTTAGTGAGCCAATTCATTCCCAGTATAATTTCTAATCCTTGCATATCCAACAACAGCAAATTTGCTTTAAACTTCAATCCCTGGATTTCTATTGTGAGATTACCACACCCAAAACAAGATTCCATTTTAATCCCAGGTGTTTGAATAGCATAAGTTTTTGCAAAGGCACAACTGATAGTTGATGCTTGGTAACAAACTCCATATATATATATATATATATATATATGTATATATATATATATATATATGTATATATATATATATATATATATATATATATATATATATATATATATATATATATATATATATGAATGTGTGGCACCAGAGTCAAACAAAACTAATGCAGGTATTGAATTAACTGGGAACATACCTACAATAATGTCATTTGCCCCAGCGGCATCTTCTGCTAAAATATGATTTACTCTGGCTTGGAGAATAAGATTTCCTGTACCCTTGCCTTTCCCGGTTTGATTACCAGATGAAGAAGCATTCCCTATGGGTGCGGTAGATCTCGTTTGTAGCATTATGGGCTTCGCATCCTGTTGTT
Source organism: Dendrocalamus latiflorus (assembly GCA_017311315.1). Lineage (NCBI taxonomy): Eukaryota > Viridiplantae > Streptophyta > Magnoliopsida > Poales > Poaceae > Dendrocalamus > Dendrocalamus latiflorus. Next base: position 20,864,017 of record CM029626.1, on the reverse strand, counting down.
GTGTTCCGGCCTGAATTTTTGCCACTTCAGAAGGCAAGTTCTTTTTAGGACATTGATCTCTAAAATGTCCAGTTTGACCACAATGAAAACAGGCATTGTTCTTCTTGGGACAATTGGTTTGATAGTTGTTTCCTCCACATGTATAGCACCTAACTGTCTGCTGCTGAAATTTACCACTTTGCTGAGATGTATTAGATCGCCGTCGTGGTACTAGCATCACTTGGCTAGTTGGCTGTCTACTCTGAGAAGGTATCCATGTCTTCATTTTCTGATTACTGGATGATGGTGCATATGGCTTTTGTATTGCTTTTCTTTTTCTGGACTCTTCCATTTCTCCTCTTGCTTCTTCCAATGTAACCAGACAGTCCACCATATCGGACAAATCTTTAAAGCGCATAGCTGAGATATGATACTTTAAAGATTTCTGTAAACCTGCTCTAAACCTTTCCATTTTCTTTTCTTCAGTTTTGACATCATCAGCTGCATACCTTGCCAATTCATTGAACTGATGTAGATAGTCCATAACAGTTTTTCCACCTTGCTTCAATGCTAAAAACTCTCTACGCTTTGCTTGAATCAAACCATCAGGAATATGAGCTTTACGAAAGGCTTCATCAAACTCTTTCCATGATATTTCTTGATTCTCATGCATGGTTTGATAATTAATCCACCAAGAGGCAGCTTGCCCTTGGAGTTGGTGGGTTGCATATAACACTTTTTCCTTCTCATCACATTATACTATTTTTAGTTTCCTTTCAATATCTTTTAGCCAATCTTCTGCAGCCATAGGGTCCGGCGAAGTGGAAAATACAGGAGGTCTGGTTTTCTGAAAATCAGCCCACTTTGAAGTAGTTTGTGTTCCTTTAGAAGTCATTCCTGTTGAACCATTTGGAGAAGTGGTTCGCATCATGATTTGCTCTAACATTTTGGAACGTTGTTCCAGTAATCTTGCTTGGTTCATTTCTGCTTGATGGTGGTTCTGTTCAATCATTGCTAAGATGTTGGCAATTGCATTCTGGTTTGTTGCAGTATTATCTTGTCCTGCTGGTTGGTTATTGGGATCTGGTTCCATTCCTGACATTTTGCTTCTGCATTGGAGAGGTTGGAATTAACTTTACAGCGGTTTTTTACCAATTGTATTTAGATAAGTAAGGGGTTGAATCTTGGGACAAGTTTAGGGTGAATGAGACAAGAATCAGAGCGAATAAGAAGTAGAATACTTTGAACGTAGAAAGATAAAGATACTATTAACAAACAAAATAACAGAGATAATTAAACATACATTACATAATTTACATGCTGAAAATAAACTACTTAGAGTTTCTGACACAACTTGTATTACATTACCAAAAGTCATACTACGAGCATCAACTACGGGCACTTCACTACTCTACCATGACTAAACTACTCTTGCTGCTACTTCCCAAAAGTCAGACTGCCTTCTTCCAAAAGCCTTGCTAAGCGACGAGATCTTCAATAGTTCACCAACCCTCGGTTGGTGGGTTGCTTGACGTATTGCGGATGACTTCCTCGGGATCTTCCTCCTCCTCATCCTCATTTCCTGCATTCTGGGCGTGTCCTCCTGCTTCATCATAATTCCGAGCTGGAGGCTCCGGGGAACGAGCCGGTTGGAAGAAAGAACGATACTCTCGAGCGGTGAGACGTCGACGAGGCTGGGAAGGACCCGGTTCATCTGGATCAACTGGAGGATGAGATGGGCCTGGTGCATCAGTGACAACTGGAGGTTGGAATGGACATGGTCCATCAATAACCGCTAGAGATTCATCACAGGCGGATAGCTCTCCTTCTTCTACAGGTTCCTCCTATAAATCTCCTGTCTCAGTTCCCGAAGTTCTCCCTGAGCTTGTCGCAGCTGTTCACGCAGTTCATAAGACTCCTGGATTGCCCTGGAATACATTACCTCCTAATGTACAATGTATTTGGAGGCAACTTTCAGACGTGCATCATCCTTCTCCCTAGGTTCTGGGGTCAGATATGCCCCATCCCTAGGGATCCTCTGAGGCACCAGATCATACCCTGTCTCATTAAACTCTGGGTCATAATAGTGCCTCAGGTACAGCACTGCATTTCTGGCAGCGTCTTGTATAGCATCCCATTCTTGGATCCTTCTACCAATGAATCGCCTTTCCCTGCCTGGGCGGACAGGTAATGGGATAAGATTAACCCAAGCCTTCCATGTAATACTGCCCTCATTCCCGTGACGCGACACGGAACGAAAGACAGGTTTATGCCAGTTGTCGGCTCCCAAAAACTGCTGCATTTCCCATAATAGATAAGGCCACCCTATTAGCCGATCTGGGTCCGAGTGGATAAAGTGAACCATCTGTTTAACCACCAAAAATTTTTATATTAGACCAGATCTGACATAAAATATTTACAAATGCAAAACTTAAGCCATAATTAAACTAAGACAGGAAAGATAGTAGTAAGGAAGATAAAGACAGCAATATTACTTATATTTTATGTAAATTCTTTTTACGTTTTGAACTTAGGTTTTGCTATGAAACAGCTCTCCTATTTCCCCTTAGGTTTTGACCTACAGTCAAGCTAGCCTGCTCTGATACCACTCTGTAACGCCCCCATTTCTGGGGACAGTACGGAACATCGTAACCGTACAAGATGAACAGTTACGCCATTCTTTAGATATGAGCGATCATCACAAAAGTACAAGATTACAACAAAAGATCCAACTTTATTACAATATAAGGTTATCGTTAGTTTACACAGCGGGCGTGCAAGTCCACAAACCACAATACATTACAAAAGGATCAAACGGCCTGAGCGTAAGCTAAAACCTAAGACCAATCCTCATCAGAATAGATTGGCTCCTTGGGAGCTTCACCTCCGTAGGCTCTTCTTGCCAACCCTAACCTTCTGTTAATTATGTTTAGCAAGTAATGAGTACAACCGTACCCAGCAAGTTACAGGGGTAAATCCTAATTTACTACTTGCAAGGATATTCAAGGATGGGACTATATTGGGTTTATTACATTGAGTGGATGCAGTTTTATTTACAAACAAATAAAATTTAAAACTTTTGCTCCTTAAGATCAGGGGGTTTTGTTAACAGATAAAGTTCACCATTAAGCAGATTAACATCATCATAATCCTACTTATGCCTCATTGTTGGAATCACCCAATTAACACAGCTTCATTAACCGGAAGCACGGCGTATTCGAATACCATTATTTCACTCTGCAGAGTTGCTCAACTTTACCCACACGATCCCTTAACTCCCGCGACAGAGTTAAGAAAGCCAGGTCGTTTCACTGCTCAATTCTCTATATAGGCTCTACCCGGTAGCATCACTCAGTCACGACCAAATATTAAACATAAACTTCCCTCTGCCATTTTAAGTGAACACTACCGTTGTTAGGTACCCGCAGCATACCTAACTCCCTAGCATTCTGTCATCTCATCCTGTAGAGTTTCAATCGAACTGAGCAGCTACTAAACCAGTGTTGACAAGTCAACTCCTGTGGTTTGAGCGATCACTATGTTTTTTACTTGGCACAAGGTTCTTGTCCTTATATTTTTCACCTGAGGCATTCAACCACAGCTTCCCCTGTGCTCAATAACACCCACCACCACCAAATCAACCAGCCTCCATCCAGGGTAAAGCGATGGGCTAAGTCCGTTACACGGATTCCCACCAACCTCTCTACCCGTAGTTCAACCCCTAGGGTAAAGCGATGGGCTAAGTCCGCCACTCGGATTCCCACCAACCTCTTTACCCTAGGTTCCAAGTTCTTTTAAATTCTACATGCCCGCGGCCAAAGTCACTTAGTAGTATAAAATGTTGAATAAGATGATCTTATATACATTTGTACAATATTTTAATTCTTACTAAGGTTGTCAAGGTGAATATGGTCATCAATCAAAACAGGGCATTTTCCAGTGGTAGGATTTATCTAAATAGCATGTTATTCTAAACCTTTTATTTTAAACAATTAATATTTCATAAATAACATTAATGGAAATACTATAATTACATAATTTAAACCTCATGGGCTTCAAAATGATCAAAAACATGTAACTTGCCTTGCTGATCGGGAATTTCAATTATATCGTAGATTTGGGCGACTATCTCGGGCTCAGGAGCTGCAACCTCTGCGATCCCGGAAGCTAGCGCAAACACATAAACTAACAACATAAGTCCAAACTTGATTCTAATCAAGCTAGGGAAAATAATCTAAATACAAAAAGGAGTAAATTGCATAAAATCTCAAATAAACATTTGGAGGATATTATAATTGGATTTTTTGTGGAAAGAAAATATTTGGATTTGTGGAATTTGAATTTATGGAAATTGAATTTGGCAAAGAGGAGAAACTTAAATACATGAAATTTGAATTTGGAAGAGTGGAGGCCAGATTTGAATCTAGGGTATTAAACTGGTCAAAATGATTTATTTTGGTATTTTTGGGGTTTTTGGACTTTTCTGGGATTTTTGGGGATTTTTCTGAATTTTTCTGGACTTTCTAAAATAATATGCACAGTGTTGGGCCCGCCCTGTGAACAGTGCGGCCCGACCCGGTTCTTCCGTACGACCAAACGGGCTGACCAGCCCACCGTCAACCTCGCGCGGCGAGCAGGCCGGACGGCTCGCGGACCATGTGAGTGCGCGACGCGGCCCATACGAGCGCGCGGCCGAAGGCCAACGCGTGCGCGCGTACGTCCACCCGATGGGCGACACGCGGCCGGCATGAACGGCAGCGATCTCGCGGCTGTGAGCGCTCGGATGGAGTGGCTGCGGAGCATCTACGGCCCAGATTCAAATAGGTTTGGACGGTTTGGATGAAGTTGCTTGGGTGGTCTAGATGACGCCATGTTGCCCCCCGGGAGGTCGTCTTCAACCTCCAAACGGTTCCTCCCGGCAAGAAACAGAGTGCGCCGCCCTCTTCAATGCGACAATGGTGACAACTCTCCAAGCGACTGGGTTCTACACAAAGATGCATCTACGGCTGGTTAACCCGCTTTAGGGCTTTGGGGAACATGAAGACCAACAGGAAGGGTTAATGACGGCCAGAGAGGCGGTGAGCCTCACTGGAGTGTTAGGGGACTTTGGAGGCTTTCCGGCGAAATTGGTTGGGATTTCACCATCTATGGGTTGCTAGAAACACTGAGAAAGTGGCGGTTTAGCTCGAGGATGGCTCAAATGGACTGGCCACGGTGAGGGTCTCTCAGCCGACAGTGGTCTCCGTCGCCAGAGTTCTAGACAACCTCTTGGGCTCCAGCGAGTTAGCCACCATGTTCAAGAGATAGAAAGCAATATGTCAGCACAATGAATCGAGAAGTAATCAAGTGAATCGCAACATGGCCGCTAGGGCTCACCGGGCTCAGGGGCATCGATTGCCAGCGACGGAGGCGATGGGAATGAAATTGGCCACTTGTGGAGCTTAGCGAGTGCACTGGGAGGCGTTCTACTGCGGCCAAAAGGTTTTATACCGAGTATATGGCGATGGCAACAGTAAAACGGTTTCGGCCGCGTTCTTCTCACGCGAGCGGAGAGAGGGGAAGTGCACTGGGACGGCGCAGAGGCAATGAGAGGGAGGTGGCGCGTCTCCTCTGCTAGATTGTCAGACTTTTGACCAATGTGAGAGGCGTGAATCGAGGAGAGGGGTGAGCTGTTGCAGCGGCGAGGAGAGTAGGCGCGAAGCGGTGGTGCTCGGTCAAGGGAGAACGGAATGGGGAGCAGCTGACTGGTGGGGCCGCTGTGTAGGTGATGACGTCGGCTAGGGTGGAGTGGCGCCGCAATCCTGAGCGAGGAGGAGGCGACGCGCGGATGGCGTCTTCGGGAAGGAGAGGGAGAAGCGCACGCGCGCGAGCGACGCCAGAGGGAAGCGAAGGTGGAAAGAGAGAAAAGAGAAAGAGGGTTCTGGAATTTCTTGCCAAATTGGGAAAGAAATACACATCCAAGCAAAGTTCATAAAAATTTCAAAAAGTTTGAAATTTTGGGGTGTTTCATTGCTCATCTGCACGCCTTAATGCGATGCTCGCGCAGACCAAGACAGGGCAGGGCGCACATGATCCGCAAGGTCCCATTGCTATCGGCTTCATTCGAGCGCGCCAATGGCACCGACATCGAGCTGGCCGCGGCCGTGGCCGCCACCCGCGGTATCACCTTCGGCACCGCGAGCCTGCAATCTACGCCGCATGCCACCGCGAGGTCCGCGATCCACCAGTCCTCGAAGTCGTCTGCTGGAATGTTTTCATGGACTGACCCGTGGATTTTGCAGCTTCGTCGGATGTTGCCAGAATTTGGACCTGCCAAGGTGTTGGATTTCGGAGCGGGTCGAGCTGAGGGATTTGGTGAGTATACCGCCTTATCTCTTAATTCTCTCTCCCCTATATCATTGACTGCACCCCTATATCATTGACTGCAAAAGGAGGGTTCTCTTTTAAGCCACAACAGGTGTTGTGAAAACTATCCTATTTATTTATTTAAGAGAAGCCATAATTAAATCATAAGCGTCTGATCATATATCGTTTGGTCATTTTCATTTAAAAGACCAACCATTGGATCTCCAATTGGTTTTTCTCCCACCAGTGCCGTGAAGAGCCGCCAGATATGGCCATTTCTTTTTTCCACGAGTCCAGACTCAAAAAGACAGTCGCCATTGCAAACAACCGCACAATCTTTCTATGGAAAACCACATTCGTAAGTTTGTAACCTCAGAAATCGTATCTTCTTCGTCTCTGCGAGACCGACTCCAACTTCCCCTGTACCCCCTGTTCTCCCTACTCTACCCTCTTGCGTCTATGCGGAGAAATACGCCTACAAGTAGTTTTCTAGAATGCCTAAACGAATAGAATCGCTTGTCTGGATATATATATATATATATATATATATATTTCAATTCGTAACAGATTTTTTTCTCGATTGAATATAATAGTGTGATACAGTTTTAGCCTCACGTTTCGTACTGTCGGTGCATTGCAAGCGAATTTATTAATACAGCAATCAGACCGTTCAAGCATAGAATGGTGAAAGGCTCCAAAACATGCCTGGGTAACATGCTGGTGATTGAATTGCAAATGACGATCCAGTGCAGGTCTTAGCATACTGGACGGGGGCTTCTCCCAAAAGATCGTAATTCTAAAACTAAGGGGCCCATTCCGACGGTCGGTGTAGGCTGTAGCGATATACCTGCAATTCCTCTCGATGGCAGGAAAATGCAATCAAGCAGCCATGGGCTTGAGTCTCTTCAACTGCGAGTATAGGAAAACACCGGCAAGAGCGACCCCAGTTCCTGCAGGAGTTGTGTAAATGTTTGGAATATGTAAAAGTCAGTCGACTAAATGAACTCTCCATCTCTATTGTGAGATCGTCTCGCTAAGCCTTCCATATACAAACTAGCTAGCTGTATTGCGTGGTGGATCAAGTAAAGATGCTTACCGAGAGAGTTGATGGGAGAAACGGGGGTCCTGAAGAACAGAACGGATGTCACAATAACCACCACGCGCTTGACACAGTTGCCTAATGAATGAGTAACTGGGGACACCCTTGCGAGGATCATGTATGAAACCTTCAACAAACGGAATGTAAGATCAGTAAGCAAATTCCAAATAATCACAATAGTGCCAGAGCTTGTAAGTGCGTGCACATACAGAGCATGTATGCACGACCTGAGCTTTATGCATGCATTCTGATAGATGATGGATGAATAGTGCTTGTGTTTTTTAATAAAAGTTTGTGAGTGTTTTAATTCACATATATAATCATTTTTCTTAGTTTTTTTATCCCTAGGGATTCTCCATGCATTGATCTCTATTATATATTTTTTGCTTACATTCATTAATTAGTTTTAATTAAAAATCGATCGCTAGATTGAGTGAAGAACATTGTTTCTGCTAATCAGTTATCGATCAGAATTTTTTTGGCGCTACAGTACTTGCTACAGTAATCACTGCAATACCTTGATACAGTAATCGCTACAGCACCTGCTACAGTGCAATCGGGAATTTTTTTTAATTTTTGTTTTCAGATTAAACGCTTAGAAGATAGGAAAAATAGAAAAAGCTTTCGCCGGGATTACAATCATTCACCTCCCTTTTCTAATTGCCATCGATGATCCTACAGGTTGATTTGGAGAGGATGAGAAGGCTGGATACTAGGGTATGAACTCCAGTCGATTGCCTGTGAGCTACGGTATACCACATGAGGTTTATTTATTTCCATATATCTTCTGTTGCAAGATTCCGTTGTTCATGTGTTTGGCCTGCACAGCCCGGCCGGTTTGTAATGCGCACCACAAATGTCTATTTACAAATGCTTAATAATATGTTGCCCTTTGTTTAATTATTTGTGTATAGATATGACACTAGGGCAACAAGCACATCGGATTTTGGGCCAGGTGATCCTTGGGTCCGACAGTTTTCCGGGCGTGAACATTAATTTGCGAACATATTGGTTTAGTTCTTTCCTGTTCATGTATGGAACCTTATTTCTTCTACCTTTACGCAGCTCTCCTCCTGCGTATTCTAAAAAAAATGATACCGGTCGAATCCAGAATGTACATTTCCAATCCGTGGATGTAATGTACTGGCACTGTAGCACTGTGATGTCTTTACTACACAAATAGTCGAGGATAGAAATCCAACTATGCTGCTCTCTCATGTGTAAAACAATTAAGTATTAGGACTAGTTTAATTAGTCCTTGTCATTCATTTTCCAAGCAATTGACAACCGGACGGACCTAGCATAGTTAATTTATCCTCATGCACGCTTGAGAGCATCATCAGCAACACCGAACGCTATTATGAGTGCAACTCCTTGGAAGTTACTTCGATCACCATTAGCGTACAACTATGTGACGATTAATCCTATGTAGTACCTCCTACATAAAACAAAATTCAGTGTTGTTTAAACCGTGACTATAATAAACTCTAGGCTAGATGGATCTTGTAACACTTCGTCACATAAATCACACTCTACAATCTGTGCTCTTCGTTGCACCACCACATCTCTCACAAGGCGAGGTTTCTCAATGGAGATCATATTCACTGCAATTATGGGCGAAATTGCCAATAGATCTGCATCTTTCTTGATTGGCAAATACTCGAAGGACACAACGGCGACAATGGAAGCGAGCCTACACAGCCTGAACCAGCTGCTTCTACGGGTTCGCGTCATCGTCGAGGAGGCGGAAGAACGGCATATCAGAAACCAAGCAATGGTGCACCAACTGAACATACTGAGGAAGGAGATGTACAGAGGCTACTACGTCCTGGACAACTTCAGAAACCAGGCCAATGAAGAACACAAGGCTAGACATCATGAAGTGAGTCAATCTTTTGCCCTCTCCAAGTTCAATCCTAACAAACGTCTCTTCCTCCCCTCCAATGGTGGTACACGCAATGTGAATGAACCGCATCAAGTGATCGAAAACTTAAATAACATGATCATTGATATGAGCGAGTTTGTTGCATTTCTGAAGAACTATCCTCCGCTGTACCGGCAACCATACAGCATGCACCTGTTTCTTGACAAGTGCATGTTTGGTCGCCAAATGGAAACGGAAAGGATCATGAATTTCTTGATGCAAATAGAGCCTCCTAATACGGGCAATGTAGGTGTTTTACCAATTATTGGTCCACCTGGAGTCGGAAAAGGCACCCTTGTTGCACATGTCTATAATAGCGAAAGAGTGCGCAACCACTTTTCTCGAATTTTGCTCATTACTGAGGACGATCTTCAAGACAAGCAAATCACTCTAAAAGATGGATGTGTGACCATCCACCGAAACAACGCCTTGAAAGAAAATGAGAGATTGCTAGTTATCATTGAATTATCAGGGGAAGCTGATGAGGTTGCATGGAATAGGCTGTCAGCTTTAGCTTCTGCTGATTGCCTTGCAAGCGGCGGCAAAATCATAATCACAAGTACATCCAACAGAATTGCATATTTTGGTACTACACAAGCTCTTATACTAAATGATCTACCACCAGAAGCATATTGGTATTTCTTCAAGGTGCGTACATTTGGGGGCACAGATCCGCAGGATCAACCAAAATTAGAATCAATCGCCCTCAAGATTGCAAGAGAGATGAGCGGATCGCTGGTGGTGCAAGATTTGCCTCTGACTCGCTAAGAAACACTGTTAATGCTCAACATTGGTGCATGGTTCTTACATGTATTAGGGTATGTGTACAAAAAACTCGCTCTTTATTTGGTGAGCATCCATATGATCTTGTGAAGAAAAAAAAATCATAGATGTGTTTGGAGACTGGATAACAATGCCGAGTGTCACTATAACAAAACATCCGTAGGGAGACATCATATTTGTAGGTTAGAGACGTTTTGTTTCGTCTCTCACAGACAACTGAGGCGCTTTTATAAAGCGTCATAGAAACGTCTCTACATGAAGCGTCTAAAAAATATAGAGACGCTCTCTAAGGCGTGTCTATATTATTTGAGACGTTCATTAGAGACATCTGCACTGTATCCCTATAAAGTTAGAGACGCTTTTATAAAAACGGTAGCACCACGTCTCAATTAATATAGGCACGTGCGTTGAGACGTTATGTGCCGTCTCAAGATGTCCTATGTAGTATGTATTTTTATTTTGATTGGTATATATTTTCTTCTATACACACAAATACGTATCCGTATGAGAATATAGTATTCCATATATTTATTATATATACATGTATATATAATAATGTTATAGGCAGCACCATAATATTGAGTACATATTTTATAAAATATAAGGAATGGGCGTAGCACAACAGATATACTGTTATAAGAAAAGCAAACCAACTACAACTGGAACCAAGCCACACCCCGGGCAAACCATTGGCAATTGACAAATTCGTCACCATTGCACCCTCCAAACCCCAAAGAAGTTTACATAAGAGAGGTTTACAAATAATTATAGCATCCATTTAAATCAACAGAGTTCACAACTAAATAAAAATCTAATATGCGATAAACACATGTCGGTAAAACATCCTCCAATTTGACACACATCTTTTTTTGAACTGCTATAATGAATCATCAGGTCTATTTCTTCAATCAGAAAATTGTGCATCAGGTCTTCCACTCTGCATTTCTTTTCATAGTCCTCCATATCCTGCAAACATAGCAAGATTAACAACAAAATATCAGATATGAGCAATCATGAAAAATCTTACGGTACAAGTTCAGTTAATTAAACTAGAAGTGGCATACCTAGCGAGTAGAACGTTTAGGCTTTTTTACCTGAAGCAATAGATATAAGGAATACATGCTTCATAGCAATACATGTATTTGGTACGTATATAAGGAATAAAGTATAGATCTAGCATGCCAACATTAATACATTTGGAAGAGAACAGAGTGATATTGTGAGGGCAAATAAAAGCAGTTTGCATGTCACATAGAGCTGTGAAATCATAAAATTTCACAAAGCTGAGCCATTGCAGGATATCATGAGCTGCCTCATAAGTTTAAACATTGTTGGTTATTTTCTTCAGCGTGGAAATATGTAGCAGACAAGCAGAAGTTGTACCCAAGATAACCAAGCATGAGTGAAACACCCCAAACAATGCTTTCTCTGCCTTTATTGAATGGACTAACATCCATTGATGCCTGCATCCATGAAGACAAGAAGGAAACAATCACTTCAGAAGAGATGTTAACAGCTCAGCATGCTCTATAAGTAACAAGGGCCATCAGCAAATACAAAGGGGTACTGGTCATATGTGCATTGGCTAAGTACCACTGGAAGTAACTGGTTGGAACACCAATACAATATTAATGTTGAGAATCAAAGTCACAAATATGAGAATTGAAGTTCTATGTTGAATTGAACACATATGAGAACTTCTATGTTTCTATTGAATCAATTATTGAACACAAATACTATGTTCCAAAACCATGAACATTGCTATGGTACTCTATTACAAATGGAAGAGGTACAAATACTGTGTGTGTGTGTTTTCCAGATCCAGATCCATCGAGGGGTAGATGAAGAAAGTAGAGGCACACTGACCTTGGAGGCAATCGCAGTTCTCAGCCTCCTTGCGGACGACGTCGAGGATGGAGTCGATGAGCTCGGCGCCCTCGGTGTAGTGCCCCTTGGCCCAGTTGTTGCCGACGCCGGACTGGCCGAAGACGAAGTTGTCGGGGCGGAAGTTGTGGCCGTAGGGGCCGGAGCGCATTGAGTCCATGGTGCCGGGCTCGAGGTCCATGAGGACGGCGAGCGGGACGATGTGCAGGATCTCCCTCATCTTCGTCCTCGCGAGCGAGTGGGATTGGGGGCGGAGCCGGATCTGGCCGGTGGCGGCTGGGGGCAGAGGCGGCGGATGAAGCGAGAGGGGGGCAGAGCCGGATCTGGCCGGGTGGGGGGCTGGGGGCGGAGGCGGCGCATGAAGCGAGAGGGGGGCGGAGGCGGCGGATGAAGCGAGAGGGGGGCGGAGCCGGATCTGGCCGGGTGGGGGGCTCGGGCCGGAGGCGGTGGAGGATGAAGCGAGTGCGCGAGTTGGGGGCGGAGGAGGAGGAGGCGGCAGATCTGGGGGCGGAGGCGCCGGCGGCCGGCTGGGGGGCGGAGGCGCCGGCGGAATCGACGGATGAAGGAGGAAAGTGCGAGAGGAGGGCGGAGATGAGAGGGGGACCGAGGGGGGCGGCGGGCGAAGAGTATCTGGGCGGGCAGGGGAGTTAGGTTTATTATTTTAGGATGGCACACATGTCAGTGTATTTCACGGGTAAACGGGTGAGACGGGTACGGGTAGAGCTAACACATACCCGTACCCGTTTACCCGATGGGCAGAGATTTCTCCCCATTTTTATACCCGTGGGCAAAGAATGCACAGTGGCGACCAGCCCAAGTTCTTTCGAGATGGGTTATTTCGGCTGAAAACATTAAATTCGACCCAACTAAGTGTATATATATGTGTTATACCTTGTATATACTAGTTTTTTTGTCAAAAAATTTGGGTATTCAGCTGAATACCCTTGAATCACTGTAGATCCGCCCCTGCCCCGGGCTAAAGCCCACCTTCCCAGGGGCCCAATTCCGCCCCTATTAATGCGTGAACATTCTAAACCTTAGGTTGAGAGTTCGAACCCTGGGATTGATATTTTTTTATGTTTTCAGCCACTGGACAAAAGCGAAAGAAAAGTCTCAGGTTGTGAGTTCGAACTTTGAGATTGATATTTTTTTATGTTTTATATATATATACCGTTACTTACACCATTTTGTTTTTTTTTAATATTCTTATATGGAGATAATAGATAAGACGTCTCAAATGATAAATAAGACATCTAAAATTTCGTCTCTATACATGAGACGTACTCCAAAACGTCTCAGCAGCCGTTTTAATAGAATTTAATAGCGTGCAACCCTTTAGAGCGTCTCAAACTGCGTCTCTATTTCAATTGTGGTTCTAAAAAGAGACACATGATTCAAAGCGTCTTAAACAAAACGTCTTAATATGTTCATTTTGTTGTAGTGTGTGTGCTTTATGATTGGTACCGGATAAGTTCTGCTAACGGCGTAGTTCCTAACATAACATTATATGATGTTCTGTTTGGGAGCGTTAAATGTCAAGGGAGATTTAAGGTCCTTGTTTACAAGTCGCACATACCGCCATATACTAGCTACATTGCTACTTGTGCAGCGCACAAGCCACAACTTATTAAGAAGAACCGCTCTACGTACCAAGGCTAACCGATCGAAGTTTTATATGTTATTATGTACGGACTACATATATTTTGATGGTGATATGATGTATGTTGTCAATTTGTCATTGTGTACAACAAAGTAACCTCGTGTAGATTTAGTGCTTGCTGCGTTGTTGTAAACAAAGATTGGGATTGTGAAGTATCATCATGCGTAGTTAATTAGTTGTGTTAGTGTGTATCACCTTAATGACTACAGTTTCATTTTCTCGATGAGTAAATCGTGTGGCAGATCAAATTAGTCTTTTGAAAATGTATTATAAATAAGCCCAACGCTGATTAACCAGTCTAATGAAAAACCAAAAATTCCTAGTTAAGATCCCTCCTCAAGCTTGTATGTTGCAGTTCCAATTGAATACTACTACTCCATTTCAGATCCATTCATGATCCCCAAGTACATACTGTCGGCTCATCAACGAGCTATACACATAAGGCATGTGCAGTCGCATACGTCACCCGGTTGATAGAGGAAGCTTGCTTTGCTACCCGAGCAATTCCAGTTCACATTTACGCCACAGCATGCATTGGTTAGATTCACAAATGAAGGCTTAATAATATACGCTGTGTTAGCTACTTGGCTGGAAAATCACTCCCTGCTGTTTTGGCTAGAACCACTCTTCCACAGGATGCAAAATTGGCAGAGTAAATAATTGATGCTTCTCACCCGCTAACTTACACAGATGAGGCAGCTAATCTAATGCAACAAACATGCAATATTTCACCTGGAAGAAATGTCATTGCACAGTTGAAAGAAAATCATCGTAACCACACACAGTGACACAGACTATATTATATAGGCAATAAAAACCTGCAATTGCCCATTCCCTAGGCGCAGCAGTTTCTTGAATTACACGTCCTTAATGCCCCCAGTTTGCCAACCACCAGGTAAATTGCAAGGAGAGTCACTTCCTAAATGTGAATGACTTGGCTAAATAATTTTGTCATGAGCTAGCTTTAACTACAAGTGATAGACAATAGATTGTGCGAGCAAGGTAATGGATCTCTATGAGATCATGTGGAGGTCACCCCAAGGTTGTGATGTGTAATTGACCTGTGCTTCAGAGTTTGTGTAATGACATCTGTGCAGAAGTTTGCTGTTCCTTTGACCACTGTGTTCATCTCTATGATTGGTAGCTTGCCGTTACGACTTATGGTCGTAGGTGCCATTTTGTCTGAGTGGTCGTAGGTGACGTTACGACTTGTGGTCGTAGTCAATCTTATGACTTGGTGGTCGCAGTCGATCTTACGACTTGCTGGTCCCAGTCGATATTACAACTTTGTGGTCGGCAGTCGATTTTACGACTTTGTGGTCGACAGTCGAGTTTACAACTTTGTGGTCAATAGATATAGATATGACTGGCCGTGGTTGATAGTCGTAGATCTGGCTGGCCATGGTCGATAGTCTTAGATCTAACTGACCGTGGTCGAAAGTCGCAGCTGCTATGTGTGATGGTCGTAGCAACTTACTGAGTGGTCGTAAATTGCTGGGAAGTCTTCTAGGGCTACGAGTACCTCATGTCCAGTGCATACTGTGGTCGTAAGTGTGTCAAGACTAGTGGATTGCCAAGATTGCTCTCTGGGATTCTTTTCTGAAATATGCATGTTGTAGGGGTGGCCCCCACCTAAGCCCAGCAGGCCTGTTAGGAGATTGTAAGGCCCGAAATGGGACATGTATAATGACAAAAGTGCCCCTGAGGGGATGTTCAGATGTAAGGGTATCACTGTAAAAACACTCCCCATGTGGATATATATATACAATACAGGCCATGGGGGAAACCCTAAGCCATTGCTCACCTAACTCTCCATTACCATACTCTCAATCTCAGTTTGGTCTGTAGCCACAACAATGCAAATTGATGAATCTTGTTTATAGTGCGGTGCTATGTAATGCTTTGCTTGTTTGTGATGGCTGCATGACTTTGGAGCTAGGTCATGGTAAGGCAAGGAAGAACCGGGACTAGGCACGGGAGGTGTTGAGGTCCAAAACGGTTGGGGAGATGCCAAAGATGACTAAGGCTTACAAGGTGGCTACAAGGATTGGACGGCAAAAAAACAGGAAGCTTCAGGAAGGTGGCAGACAGGCATTTTGGTAAAATGCTCAATACCTGAAAAGACCTGCAAAAGAAGCTATTCTGTTAAAGCATTTTCGTCTTGATTGTGTTAACGGGTGCACAAAAACCCGGTGTTAGGAAGGGTTAATGGGTTATCCCCGGTATCTAGAGGCTATAAATAGGAATGGAGAGCTACCCATCCGATGAGTCTCTAGGGTTTTCTGTTCTTCTTGCGTGTGTTCTTGTTTTTGGTTTCGGAACACTCGTGCTCTTGGTCCTCCAGGATGGAGTGGCTGTAGAATCAACTCCCAAAGCAATATATCATCTTTTGATCTCTGTTTGTGTGTGCTCGTATGTGTGGAGTTGAGTTGGTTTTATTCTTTTTGGATGTCATCTCTCTGTTCTTCAGTTGACCATTCACTTTCTTATCTGAGAGTTTTGCTTTCGGTTGATTTGTTCATGATCTAACTTGCCTGGTGTTGGAAAATCATACTCAAAGCCATCTTGGCCTTTCTATTCTCACTTGCATGGCCTGATTATCTTCTTTTCTTCTCAGACTCGGTTTTGAGCGCTTCTGTTGAAATAACAAAAAGATCTCTGTTTTCTTGATAAGTTTTCAATTAAAGATCAGAGCAACCTCTTGAGATCCTCACCTTCTTGTGTTTTCCTACTTTGAGAAGTTCTGTGATGAGACGGGTGTAGAGCATCAGTTCTCTTCTCTGCACGTCCCTTAGCAAAATGGCGTCGTGGAGAGGAAGAACCGTACCTTGGTCGAGATGGCCAAGACAATGCTGGATGAGTATGCTACACCTAGGAAGTTTTGGGCTGAGGCTATAGCCACCGTGTGCCACATTTCAAACAAAGTTTTTCTGAGGGCACACTTGCATCGCACTTCTTACGAGTTGAGGTGTGGGCGAAAGCCCAGTGTCTCACATTTTTGTGTGTTTGGTTGCAAGTGTTTTATCTTGAAGTCTGGGAACCTATAAAAGTTCGAGTCACGATCTTATGATGGTACCTTTCTGGGTTACTCGACTTCTTTGCGGGGTTATAGGGTCTGGAACTGCGAGACTAGCATGATTATAGAGACCTGTGAGGTGACCTTCGATGAGGCCAGTCCAGGCACTAAGCTCGACATCTCAAGTTCTGTAATACAGTTCGAGACCATCTTTGTAGATGATGAGGAGGATGGAGATGAAGGTTGTCTACCTGATCCAGTCCATCCTTCCCTCGAGATGCCTGCTTCCACCACCGCGCCTAAGGGAGATCAGTCCATACATTCCAGTTCTTCTGGAGCTAGTGGCTCTACTCCTACCTCTTTAGCTCATGAGGTAGAGGCCACTTCCTCTTCTCATCCAGGTCCTCTCCATCATATCTAGAACCATCATCCTCAAGAGCAGATCATAGGAGATCTTTTTGAGCATGTCACACGCTCAAAATCCAGTTTGTCTCACTTCTGTCTTCATTCTGCTTTTGTTGCCTCTTTGGGTCTTGAGCATGAGTCTTGGGTCAATGCCATGCATGAGGATCTAGAAAACTTTGAGAGAAACAAGGTCTAGCCGCTTGTTGAGCTCCCTAGCGGTCACAATGTCATAGGAACCAAGTGGGTCTTCAAGAACAAGCAGAAGTGAGGATGGGGTAATCATTTGAAACAAGGCTAGACTGGTAGCTCAGGGTTTCTCCCAGGTTGAGGGTTTAGATTTTAAGGAGACCTTCGCCCCTGTAGCTAAGCTAGAGGCCATTAGGATTCTGCTAGCTTTTGCAGTGTCTAAGGGCTTCAAGCTGTACCAGATAGATGTCAAGAGTGCCTTCCTCAATGGATATATTGAGGAAGAAGTCTATGCTAGACAACCTCTAGGTTTCGAGAACCCCAAATACCCAAACTATGTCTACAAGCTTTCCAAAGCTTTGTATGGACTTAAGCAAGCCTCTAGAGCTTGATATGAGAGGCTTAAATCCTATTTGTTGAGTTATAGGTTTGAGATGGGTAAGGTAGACAAGACCTTGTTCATTCGCAGGCATGACAATGACTTTCTACTCGTTCAGATTTTTGTGGATGATATTATCTTTGGTGGCTCTTCTCATGCTCTTGTTTCCCAGTTCTCTGATGTCATGAGCACAGAGTTTGAGATGAGCATGATGGGCGAGTTGAGTTCCTTCCTCGGTTTCCAAATCAAGAAGACTTAGGAGGGTACTTTCTTGCATCAAGGCAAGTACACTCGAGACCTCTTGAGATGCTTTGACATGAGTGATGGTAAGCCGGTGTCAACTCCTATGGCGACATCAACTTCACTCGATCCAGATGAGGATGGCGAGCCAGTAGATCAGAAGGAGTATAGAAGCATGATTGGCTCTCTCTTATACCTTACTACCTCGAGGCCAGACATACACTTCGTCGTGTGTCTGTGCGCTCGATTTCAGGTCTCACCTCGCGTATCTCACCGCCAGGCGGTGAAACTCATATTCAAGTACTTTCAAGCTACCATAGACTATGGTATCTGGTACTTTTTAGCTTCCTGTCTTCCGCTTAGAGCCTACTCTGATGCAGACTTTGCTGGCTGTAGGATAGATAGGAAGAGCACCTCTGGCACTTGCCAATTCATTGGCACTTCTCTTGTTTCCTGGTCCTCTAGGAAGCAGTCCAGTGTTGCACAGTCCACCGCAGAGGCTGAGTATGTTGCAATCGCTAGTTGCTGTAGTCAGGTGCTTTGGATGGTCTCGACTCTGTGGGACTTTGGGTTGATCATAGATAGTGTTCCTCTCTTCTGTGATAACACTTCTGCCATTAAAATTGCCAAGAACCTAGTGTAGCACTCCAGGACCAAGGACATAGATATCAGATATCATTTCCTTTGAGACCATGTGCAAAAGGGTGACATAGTGCTTCAGTTTGTAGAGAGTGGCCACCAGTTGGCTGACATTTTCACCAAGCCTTTAGATAGCTCAAGGTTTTTCACCTTGTGGGGAGAGCTCGGGGTGGTTTGTCCTTATGGATTATTTTGAGGAGGAGCTTCCTGCTCTTTATGTAATATATTTTTTCATATGTTTCTATTTCATCCTGTTACATTTCATTGGGTGCATTTGGGGTAGTCCTTCTTACATAGACGAGAGTGGTTCTCTTTCTCTGTCGGTTAGACTTCTTTCTCTCATCTTATGATCCTAGGATGCTGCTTATTAGGTGGTTCTCTTCTCACTAGGTTGAGTTCACTCACTTGTTATAGGTCTAGTAAGGGTTGGGCCCCCTTGGGTAGACAGGGAACGTGTTTACTCCTTAGTGTGTTAGATAACCAGCTGATAGTTCTAGAGTCATATGGGGTAGATGAGAGTCAGTCTAAGTTGTAGTATTCTCTGTATCTTGTCTATGCTCTAAGGACTACCATATTTCTTCTTTCTATCCTAGCTTCCTTCCTCTTGTTTATTGTTTTGGTTCAAGGAGAGTTCATTTGAGATTTGCTAGAATTAAAAGATGACTTAACTCAACTTGAACTAAAATTGCTTCACAAGCTGAGGGGGAGCTGGATTTTCTTGCATCTCATGGCATTTAATTTCAACATTATGCATTGTAATATAATTACATGGAGCCCTGATTATTATCCCTATGACATGTTAAAATTGTGTTACATCTTGCCATGATTTGTGCTATAGTGCTAGATTTATCATGACTTTCTATGTGTGGCCTAGTCTTTGCCATATTAGCTTGAGTCAATGTGCACAACTTGAATTAAATCATGTCTTATTAGATCTTGTAACTAGTCTGGCTTTAGTTATCCTCTTATGATTTTTACCATGTCAAATAGGCTGAGTTGAATCTTGAATCTACATTGAGCTTTAGATTGAGCTATGCTGGTCTTTTAGTGAAGCATGAGTTCGTATTAACTCTCTGTTCTTGAACTAAATCCAAAAAATGCAAAAAAGATCTCTTTTGTGTGAAAAAAACTGATCTCACCAATTCTTTCTCGTGAGACGGCTTGCCATTGTACTAGACATGAACTCAGGGGGAGTTTTGGATACAAAGATCATTTCCTTAAGCTTCTTGCTTGGAGTGGTCGCATAAGGCTTGAGATCTAACACGTGGCTATGAAAGCAAAGTCTTGTGAAAAATGGTTGAAATCAACCATGAATTTCTAGAATTGCTAAATGTGCTAAATTTTCTCAATTATAAATAATATCAAGAACTTGATCAAATGTCTCATTTTTGAACTTGTAGCACTCTAAATTGACTCAATGCTAGCTTCTTGGTTCCACTTAGAATATTGACATGGCTTAACTCATCCGTGGATACCTTTAACTAGACTATGATGTTGAGTGACTTAACATGTTAATCAATCCATCTAATTTTATATTATGGCTTATTTGGCTTTAACTTGTCTATACATAATTTGTCATGATCTAGATAGCACTTTCTTTTGTTATGGTTTGGTGTAATACCTAGAAAGTCATTTTGGATAATCTTCATGGCTCCTAGTGCTTAAAATAAATAAAATACAGTCACTCCACTTCACTCATGCTTTATTTTTCTCCATGCATCTTGATGATTCTAATGCCAAAAGGGGAAGAATAATGGAGAAAAAGGCAAAAAAAAATGAGATGTTTTGGAGCTTTTGAAAAAAACTTGCTCTTTCTGGTTGATTGCTCCAAGTTAACTCTTTGTCAACATAGTCATAAGTTTCCTTTTCACTTTTTTAGACCATGTGTGACTTTTGCAGCTTCTTGCTTCTCTTTTCAAAAACAAACTCATCTTCATGTCTTTTCTGTGTTTGTCAATATACTCATCAAGGGGGAGATTGTGAGACCATGTGGAGGTCACCCCATGGTCGTGATGAGTAATTGACCTGTGCTTTAGATTTTGTATAGAGACTGAGTTTGATTTTTGAGATCTATGCAGAAGTTTGCTGTTCCTTCGACCACTGTGTTCATATCTGACTTATGGTTGTAGGTGCCATTTCATCTGAGTGGTCGTAGGTGACGTTACGACTTGTGGTCGCATTCGATTTTACGACTTGGTGGTCATAGTCGATTTTATGACTTGGTGGTCACAGTCGATCTTACGACTTGGTGGTCGCAGTCGATATTACGACTTTGTGGTCGATAGTCGATTTTATCACTTTGTGGTCGGTAGTCTAGTTTACAATTTTGTGGTCGATAGTCATAGATCTGACTGGCCGTGGTCGATAGTCGTAGATCTGACTGGCCGTGGTCGATGGTCGTAGATCTGACTGGCCGTGGTCGAAAGTCGTAGCTGCTGTGGGTGCACGAAAACCCAGTGTTAGGAGGGGTTAATGGGTTATCCCCGGTATCTAGAGGCTATAAATAGGAATGGAGAGCTACCCATCTGATGAGTCTCTAGGGTTTTCTGGTCTTCTTGCGTGCGTTCTTGTTTTTGGTTTCAGAGCACTCGTGCTCTTGGTCCTCCAGGATGGAGTGGCTGTAGAATCAACTCCCAGAGCAATATATCATCTTTTGATCTATGTTTGTGTGTGCTCGTATGTGTGGAGTTGAGTTGGTTTTATTCATTTTGGATGTCATCTCTCTATTCTTCAGTTGGCCCTTCACTTTCTTGATCTGAGAGTTCTGCTTTCGGTTGATTTATTGATGATTTGACTTGCTTGGTGTTGGCAAATCATACTCGAAGCCATCTTGGGCTTTCTATTCCTACTTGCATGGTCTGATTATCTTCTTTTCTTCTGAGACTTAGTTTGGAGCACTTCTGTTGAAATCACAGAAAGATCTCTATTTTCTTGGTAAGTTTTCAATTAAAGATCAGAGCAACCTCTTGAGATCCTGACCTTCCTGTGTGCAAAGTCTCTTGGTCAATTGTTCTTCAAGTCGAAAGTCCTACATTGACACAATGAGTTGGCTATATCATGTGGGGCCAAGTTGCACATCCTTTGCAGAGTGAGATCTCAAATCTATTCGAATAGTTGTGCCACTGGTCATGGGCGAGCTTGGTAGTACCACTTGGTTAGACTTTGGTTTTAGAAAGCATTTTGGAAACGGTTGGGCCAAATGAAATGTTTTCATGATGAAAGTTTGATGGTAGGTGCTATCTTTGTTGGTGTATGGATTGGAGACGAACAATATGAAGTTTATGATATGATTACTTGTTATCATTTTCAGTTTTTACAATTGTATTATTTACTTATTGTTTTACAATGTCGTTTCTAATCTATTATTCATATTGAAAAAAAATGCAAAACTTGTTTTGAGCAACAAAACTAACTAGGATAACCATTTTTTTGACATAGCCGAACATGTAGCTAATAGCATTTGATGTAAGTCTTGATGAGTACAAAATATACTGACTGTTGTTTGTTGAGCAATACCAGAGACAAAAGAAGATTCCATGATTGGCTACTTCTTTATCGCTGGATTTGGAGAGGATGAGAAGGCTGGATACTAGGGTACGAACCTTGGTCGGTTGACTGTGGGATATGGCATACCACATGAAGTTTATCTGTTTCTATATATCTTCCTCTGCAAGACTCCGATGTTCATGTGTTTGGCTTGTACAGCCCGGTTTGTAACCTAGACCATAAATGTCTATTTATGACTGCTTAATAATATGTTGTCCTTTGTTTAATTATTTGTGTATAGGTGTTATGCAACGATATTGACTGTATGCACTAGTTACTAATAATAGAACTAATGCAATAAGCATAGAGAATTCCGAGTCATGTGATCCTGGGTCCGACAGTTTCCTGGGCATAAACGTTAATTTGTGAACATGTTGTGTTAGTTCTTTCCTATTATTAGGATGTATGGAACCTCATTTCTACCTTTACGTAGCTCTCCTATGTATTCTTAAAAAAAGGCTACTGGTCAAATTCCAATCCAAAATGTACTCCATACATTCAAGTTTATAAGACGTATTTCCTCTTGTCACATAAACTAAGGAGAGATTGAAAATGGCTAAATTACCCTTAATTATTATTATCTCTAAGCATTATATTCAATGCATGCATATAGAGAATAGCAAATAAAGCTGTATATTTATTAGGGGTATAAGAGAACATGACACTAATTTTGCATTAAAATATGAAATATATTTTATATTTATAGAATATAGGATAAGATCATTGAAAAAATACGCCGGACAGAGCAGTATATTTCCGATCCTTGGATGTAATGTACTGGCACGTCACTTTAGCACTGTTGACACAGCATGCTCCGACGGGTTTTGCTCTAACCTAAGGGACTATAAGCTGCTGTCAAGTTTGGTGTTCCATGATCTTGGTGCCTGATGGAGGCCATAGAGAGCTTTCTGGAGCCTAAGCACCTTGTGCTCATTATCGTCGTCAACGAAACTTGGTAGTTATGCTATGTACACCTCCTCCTCGAGGTCACCATTGAGGAATGCTGATTTAATATCCATGTGGTGCACCTGTAGCCCTTATGAGTTGCAAGTTCAATCAATAGGTGCACAAACTCCATCCGGGTGACTGGCACAAAGACTTCCTCGTAGTCAACATTTTGGCACTACACGTACCCTTTGGCAACGAGGCACACCTTGTGCTTCACGACGGTTCCCTATGAGTCCTTAACCTTGTACACCAACTTGAGACCGATCGGTCGATGTCTAGGAGGTAGGTCGCACATCTCCCACGTGCAATTCTCAACCATGAACCTCATCTCCTCCAACATGGCTATGTGCCAACACTTGTGCTACTCAGCTTCAGCAAATGTCACAGGCTCCTCTGTGGTCATGAGACAAAATCCGCTGTACTCGACCATGACCTCGTTGGTGGTGTCATAGAGGTCCACCATGGTGCGATTTCAACACAGGGCTTCATCTGACAGCTATGTCACGTCAGTGGGTGGTGATACAAACCCCACTCTGGTAGGTGTGGCAAGAGCTAGTGTAGCCGGAGAAGAAGCCAACATTAGTGACTCAGGGCTGGGCTCTAGCCCCAGAGTAGCCGACATCCTTGTCGCGTCACCCCCAGGCTCTGGTGCACTTGTTCATCCATGACCTATCACCAGAGTATAAATGTATTCCACAAAAATGATCTCGCTGTCTCACTGGAAGCATGCAGTGGATCATCAACTTCTGGTGTGCCCCAATCCCACTTTGCTTCTTCATCAAACACTACATCGCGTGATACACGAACGCGCTTGCCCACGGGATCATAGAGATGGTACGCTTTGGACCCTAGTTCGTAGCTAAAGAAGACCATGGGCACACTTCTATTGTTAAGTTTCTTCAGGTTTGGCTTCACCACCTTCATGTGCACCACACACCCAAACGTGCAGAAACAGTGAACATTCAGGTGCCACCCGTACCATGCCTCATAGGCGTCTTGCCATGCACACTCTGCGTTGGTTTATGGTTGAGGAAGTAGAGTGCCATCATGACAGCCTCGCCCTGCCATGCCGACCATCGTCTGGTTCCAGTATTCCACGATGTCATTATATTGAGGCGAGTACAGCGTTGTGAGCTGTCGCATGATGCTGAGGTTCACACAGTTCTCACCAAATTCCATGGATGTGAATTCACTACCGTGGTCAGTGTGTAGCACCCGTAGTTTGTGTGCAGCCTCCAGTTAGATGCAGGTTATTGTTAGAGCAAGATATTTGTAAAGGCCTCATTATAACATCTCAGTCACACTCTATCTTGTTGAGTGAAACTGCGCTGACACAATGAGTTGGTTATATCGTGTGGGGTAAAGTTGCATATCCTCTACATAGTGAGATTTCAAATCTATTCGAATAGCTATATCATCGGTCATGGGAGAGCTTGATAATACCTCTTGGTTAGACTTCGAGTAGCGAGAATCCATGGTCGAAGCATCGAGATGATGCACCGTGGTCGAAGCTTCAAGTTGATGCGCTGTGGTCATAGCATCAAGATGATGTGTCTTGTGGTCGGTGTTCGAGTACTATCGTTAGAACTGGTCTGTGTGATCGTTATGACCAATTTGTGTGGTCGTTACGACAAGTGTGTGGTCGATATGACCAGTCTATGTCGTCGTAGGCACCGTGGTCGTAAGTGTCATGGTCGTGGTGCCTGCGTGTGCATGGTCATAGCGCTGTGGTCATGGTGCCCATGTGTGCGTGGTCGCAGCTACAATGTCAGTGGCTACAGTGGTCCTGGCTACAGTGACGCGGTCGGTGCTCAGACGACCTACGTGGTCAGATACACGGACAAAGATAAGCTGTGGTTAGAGATGTGATCGAAGACAAGCTATGGTCGGAGACGCGGTCGAAGACCTGTGTGGTCGGTGAAGCGGTTGAAGACAAGCCATGGTCAAAGGCATGGTCGATCCCGTGGTTGAAATCGTTGAATGACAAGCCATGGTCGAAGCCAGTGGCCGTGGTCATGCGACGCAAGTTGAGTTCACATCGGAAAAATTTCTCTCTTTGTTTCTGTGTTTGTTTGACTTCCTCGTGTAGTGTGTGTCCACGGATAACCTGGTACTGTGTTCCAACGATGTGATGTGATGCAACGATGTTGATAGTATGCACTAGTTAATAATCATAGAACTAATGCAATAAGCATAGAGAATTTCGGGTCATGTGATCCTGGGTCTGACTGTTTCCCTGGCATACACATTACTTTGTGAACATGTTATTTTAGTTCTTTCCTATTCTCAGGATGTATGGAACCTCATTTCTACCTTACGCAGCTCTCCTGTGTATTCTTAAAAAAGGGCTACTGGTCGAATTCCAATCCAAAATGTATTCCATCTATTCAAGTTTATAAGCCATATTTCCCGTTGTCACATAAACCAAGGAGAGAGTGAAAATGGCTAAATTACCCTTAATTATTATCTCTAAGTATTATATTTAATGCATGCATATAGAGAATAGCAAATAAAGCTACATATTTATTAGGAGTATAAGAAAACATCACACTAATTTTGCACTGGAATATGAAATATGTTTTATATTTATGGAATATAGGATAAGTAGGGGTGGAAAATGGTAATGAATAATTCGTTTTATCCGACATTCGTATTCGAGAATATTCGTATCCGTATTTGAGAATATTTGTATTCACATTCGTATTCGAGAATATTCGTATTCGAGAATATTCGTATCCGTATTCGTATTCGAGACTATTCGATTCGTATTTGATCCATTTCTAGAACCCATGAAAAATCCGTATGAATTTTGTGATTCAAAATTTGAATTTAGGTGGTTTAAAACCGGTAACAGGTCAAAAATCAGTGAAAATTGACAAAACCACTAGGAATCCGTGTTCTCCGATATTTGTATCCGAGAAAATCCGTATTCGAAAATATCCGTATTCGTATTCGAGAATATTCATATCCGTATTTGAGAATATTCAAATTCGTATTTGTATTCATTTTAAAAATATGGATTCGTATTCGTATTTGAGACTATTCAATCATATCCGACCCGTTTCCACCCCTAAGGATAAGACCATTCAAAAAATATGCTGGACGGAGCAGTACATTTCCGATCTTGGGATGTAACGTACTGGCACATCACTGTAGCACGGTGCATGCCATTACTACACAATAGTTGAGGATACAATTCCAACTACGCTGCTCTCGCATATGCAAAACAATCAAGTATTAGGACTAGTTTAGTTAGTCCTTGTCAATTTATCCTAGCAATTGACAACCGGACGGACCTAGCATGCACTACTATAAAAGAGGCTAAACTAGACGCTTACATCATAGACGGTTCCTAAGAACCGTCTGTGCTGCAAGTATCATAGACGATCCATACGAATAATTGTCTGTGGTATTTTCACAGATAGTTTTTAATATAAACTATATGTGATAACTTCATTATTAAAGACGGTTCTAGATAAGAACCGTCTATGATAATGGCAGCATCACAGACGGTTCTTATCAAGAACCGTCTGTGAAGTATCACAGATGTTTCTTATTAAAAACCATCTATGATAATGATGTTATCACAGACGGTTTGTATTAAAAACCGTCTGTGATATGTTTCCCTTCTTGCAATCCTGTAAAATTTCATAATTTCCCGCCTGAGTGCGAGTAGGATTCAGTTTTGAGACACTTTCAGTAAAACGGGCATAACTTTTGCATACGGTGTCCATTTTCAACGTTCTTGTACTCATTGGAAAGCTAACGACGAGCCAGATCCAAAACAGATGATCTGCTTGCGCTAGTCACCCTCTAAGACCCTCAAAATCGGCCATTTTAAGCCCTAAATTTGTGTTTTAAGTTTTTGGTTCATGTTTTTGCCAAAATTTTTGATCTTCCCTTCGGAATTTAGGTTTTGCCTCAACTGCAAAGTTGTAGATCTCGTCGAAACCTTTCAAATGAGTATATATAAGCCATATAAAATTTTGCTATTTTACCTTTTGAGACTAGCTATTTATATTGTTTCGGTATATTGTCTTGGTGATATCTCCTGTTATTATAGACGGGTTTTTTATGAACCATCTGTGATGTCTATCACAGACAGTTTGTAATCCGAACCATTTGTGATGTCTCACCACGTCATTGATCCATAGCATATCCCCCAGGATCCCGATCTCACCCGTCCATTCTCTCCGTATCGAATAGCAGGCACCATTCTCCTCCCCACCATTCTCCTTATTAACCCCCTCTCCCTACACCCCGAACCAATACCACCAGTACTACAACTCGTTTGTGCGCGGTAAGGGTAGGAAGGGGTTTGGCAAGGGCGACTGGGAAGGAAGAAGGCAATGGCAAGGGTGACTGGCAAGGAAGAAGGCAAGGGCAAGGGCGACTGGCAAGGAAGAAGGCAATGGCAAGGGCGACTGGCAAGGAAGAAGGAAATAGCAATGGCAAGGAAGATGGAAAGGAAGAAGGCAATGTGGTTTGTCTGCACCACTTATTTTAGATTGTAGTTTAATGTAGTGCAAGCATTTTTCTGAATTTGTAGCTGTGAAGTTTATCTTTTGCAAAACTGCAGGTGTCCTCTTATGTATGCAGTGCTATGAGTAACCTACTCGATGTTTTATGTTTGTGAAATGAACTGAGATATGAATTGGATGTATACATGTACATGTTGATCTGTTTGTTTCAGAGGGCATGGCTAGCATTTCCTGAGGCTAACCAATAAACATAAATAGATTTAGGGGTAGAAGAGAATAGATGATTTTTAACTAAAAACCATCTGTGCTAGTTGATAATCACATATGGTTTTTTAACTAAAAACCGTCTGTGATATTTACACCACATGTAATACCTGGGCCGTATTAGCCCAGCCCAGCCCGGCCCATTCCAGCCCTATAAAAGAGAGATCTGGAGAGGGGAAGAAGCAAAAGGCCGATTTTGCTCTCTCCCCTTGCTCACCTGGCTGCTACTGCTACTCTCGCTCGCGCGTTGCTGTCGCCGCTTGCGTAACCGTCGACGCCACCACCGCTAGCCCGCCGTCGCCGCCGCTCACCAACCCCGACACCGACGCTCGTCGCCTCCGGCAGCCGCCGCCGTCCTCCCCCGCATACGTGCAGTTGTTGATTAGCCGCCGGTGCCGCCGCTTTCCTGCGTGCCTGCCGCCGCACGCGCAGCGCGTAGCTGTCGCCCGCGTGCCACCGTTGCTGCGCTGTCGCCGCCCCGCTCGTGCAAGCTGCTGCCCTGCTGCTGCTCGCACATGCCGCCGCCCTCTGGCCGCTGCCATTGCCGCTCCCCTGCTCTGCCGGCTGTGCGCCGTGCAAGGGAGTGATGGGGAGGGCCGGGCTCCGGCGGGGGAGAGGAGGAGAGGGGGCCGCGTCAGCTGACCGAGAGGAAGAAGAGGCGCGGGACACGCCGGCCGACGGAGGAAGTGGAAAAGAGCCACCGGCGTGAAGGACAAAGAAAGAGGAAAGGAAGAAGAAAAGAGAAGAAAGAAGAGAGCACCGGCCGAAGGGAAAGAAAAGAAGAAAAGAAAAGGAAAGAAAAGAGAAGGAGAGAGAGAGAAGGAAGAGAGCAAAAGAAAGAAAGAAAAAGAAAAGAGGAAGAAAAGAGAAAAGGAAAAAAAGAAAGAGGAGGAAGAGAAAAGGAAATTTGATCCGCCGCCAGATCTGCCAGATCCGGCCGAGGAAAAGAAAGTAGTGCCTTGACCCAGTCACTCGGGGCTAGGGTAACGCCTCGAAAATCCTTCTCCCTGTTTATTTGCCGAGTTGGGCATAAGTTAATATGTCGATAATTAGAATTTATGCATGTGACCATTTAATTATCGTTATTAATATAACTGCCTGAACGACAAAATCGGTACTGCCACAGTTGATCTGGTCGATCTGTGGCAGAAGAGGGAGGAGGAGAGCATAAATTGAGGTTAAACAGTATAATCAATTAAAATAAGATTAAGTGGGTAAAATTTGATCTACAAGTAGAAATGATGAAATCGCTAAATGTTCGAATTGATTAAGCGCAGGGACAATGGGATGTTGCCTGGTGGGACAAGAATGGGTTACGGCGAATTGGGAGTTAGAGCGATGTTATTTGCTCGTACTTGAATGTATTGCATGAATGATGAATTGAAATAGTTAACGCTTGTTCAGGTGGCGGTTCAAGTCTGGTGTCATCCACGCACTATCCGCCAGGTTAACAGGCAAGTGCATGGTAGAGCAGTAAATTGTGGTGAATGTTTGTTATTCATGTTTCTATGCCACGAATTACAGTATTTATGAGATGATGTATATGAATTGTGCTAATCATACCTTGATGAGTACTGTTTCTAATTAGACATTCATATTTGAAGCATACTGCATCATGCAAAATGCATAAGAGCCAGGTCGGTGAGAAAGCCATACGACTAGTCCGGAGTGCTCTTGAATAAGAGCCAGGTTAGTGAAAAAGTCAAATGACTAGTCCGGAGTGCTCTTGAATAAAACCTACAGAGGTAGGCAAATGAGTGGTCCATCGACGGGTGGACACTCCGCTATACCAGTATAAGCTACAGTTACAAAGCATACAGATGCATTGCATGTTATTGCATTGCATGAAAGTGACAGAAAAAGTGATACAGTTTACAATTTACAGTTACAGTTTACAGACATATAATTGATTTATAGTATACAGTTACAGACTTAACTTACAGTTTACGATCATAGAGTGGATTTACAGCTTACAGTTCATGAAATTGATTAAATTGCTAAAGTGATGTTACTGTTTTATCGTGTACTTGCTAAGTCTTCGGACTCACCCTTGCTTTATCGTTGTTTTCAGGTGAATGATGGCGACATGCATGGAATGGGAATAGTCCTTTTGGCACTGCACATATGCAATGATAGTTAGCTTTACAAAGCTTTTATGTTCAATCTAGTATTAAGTTTTTGGTGGCCCGCCATTTGGACTAGTTGGCTAGCAAGCCGTGATGGTGGGTCAAACATACTTGTGGAACCCAGAGTCTGTTATGTTATAGTTTGTGCAATACAAAGTTAGTTGACTTTGCAATTATCCTGTAGTTATTTGTGGTTTGTTCCCTGTGGGTAATCATATAAAAAGAACAGGGGAGGTGTTGCTAAAAGTTAAATTTGCAACACTTTTAAATTTGGTAAAGGTGTGGTGGTAGCATCTTGGGCTTGTGGAGGGCCGGGGGTGTTACAGTTGGTATCAGAGCGGTCGTTAGGTCCGTGGTAAATAAATTTGACAACTTAGCTTAAATTATTCAACTAAAAATTTGATTTAGGCCTAATAATAAAATTTTGACACACTTTTTTGCACAGTAGGATGAGTTTGGGATTTGCATTGCATATGCATTTTCCCTAATTGTATTGTGAATTTGTATTGTTAAAGTTGGTGATTGTGGGTTGATTGTGTGATTGCTTCTCTGTTGTGAGCAGAGATGCCGAGATATAGAGGTCGGGGTTGCGGTGCGAGTCGAGGCCGTGGTCGTGGTCGTGCCCAAGCGGAGCCATCGCAAGAGGTTCAGCAGGAGGCACCCAACGTGGAAGTTGGGTTTGCTGAGCAGTCTGTAGCTGGGGATCAGGCAAGGTCTTCAGCCTTATTGTGGGAGTTCGCAAAGGAGGTTCGTGCCGTACCTGTCACTGTCTCGACTACTGTTCCAGTCGCATCGGAGCCAAGAATGGGCCTTCGCGAATGGATGGCGTTGCGATTGGATACCTTTGATGGGACGGGTATGCCAGTCCAAGCTGCAGTGTAGGATTAGAAATGGCAACAGAGGGGGGTGAATGATGCCTCTTTAAAATGTGCCCCCAAAGTATTCACACAACATCTCTTCTCCAATAGCTATTGAAGCTATGAAGTAGATGATTCACGCTCTCTGGAAGTTCATGCTAACCAGACACGAGAAGGAAATGAAGAAAAACAAGGCACTGGTAAGAAACAACAGAAAACAGTGCAAACTGCAGGGGGCCGGTCAGATCGCCACAAAAGGACCGGTCAGACCGCCAAGCAACGGCCAGTCTGACCGCCGGTTCAAGATCGGTCTGACCGCCAGCCAGAAGCCGGTCTGACCGCTCTACTGGGCCGGTCTAACCGCCGGCACAGGTCTGGTCTGACCGCCAACCACTGAGCGGTCTAACCGGGCAAACCCTAGACAGAGCAGGAAGCGGCCGCCCGAAGCTCTAAAACTGAAGTTTTAATACAGTTTTTACTGAAGGAGCAGAGCACAAGGAGATTAAGGGTTTGCTGCTAATCTTTTCAAGCCAAAACAGTAAGACCTTGGCCTAAATAGAAACTGGACATCAAGAAGCAAGAGAAAGCAGATCCAAAGGGCAAGAAATCAAAATCTGAACAAAAGGCTGAAGATTGATTGAGAATGGGACTATTTTCAAATTTCTTGCCATTCTTGAGTCTTTAGCTCAAGAGACTTTGAATTTAGCAGAGAGATGACCTCAGGGCACTAAAGCACACATCTTGAATGAGTATTTCTCTGAGAATCCAAAACTCCAAGCATGCCCTGACATCAAACCCTAGCTACAGTGCAAAACAGAGGAAATGCAGCAAGAGTGAAGTAGGAGAATACACATTGATTCTGGAAATTGCTCTAGAGAATGAATTGGTCAAATGACCTTGAGGCTTATCTCCCATCACAGAGCAACCTACCTTCATCTCCTCAAACAAAGGGCCTGTTTGGTACAGCTCCTGCTCCCAGCTTCTCTGTTGAATCTTGTGGAGCTGTGCCAAACAACCTGCTTCTCAAAATTAACTGATTCTGCTTCTTGTGTGGAGCAGGTTCCAAAATGAACTAACCAGGAGAAGCTGGGTTGAGGTGGATTCTCGTGGGGGGAGCCAACACACCCTAAATACAATAACCCATAGAACATCAACATATTTACCCGCAAAATGCCATCGAGAAAAATGCCCCGCCGCCTCCCTCTGTCGTCCCGCCTCCCTCATTCTGCTCTCTCACGCCGCCTGCTCCCTCCCCTCTCGCGACGCCCGTCGACTCCCTTCCCCTCTCGAGCCCCGCCGCCTCCCTCCCGCCTCCTCCCTCCCGCGCCGGCCGCCGCCTCCCTCCCGCCTCCTCCCTCTCGCGCCTGCCGCCGCCTCCTCCCTCTCGCGCCGGCCGCCTCCTCCACTCCACACAGCCGCCTCCCTCCAGATCTTGTCCCCAGCACCGGTACCGCCGCCTCCCTCCCGCCTCCTCCCTCTCGCGCCGGCCGCCGCCTCCCTCCCGCCTCCTCCCTCTCGCGCCGACCGCCTCCTCCACTCCACACGGCCGCCTCCCTCCAGATCTCGTCCCCAGCACCGGTACCGCCGCCTCCCTCCCGCCTCCTCCCTCTCGCGCCGACCGCCTCCTCCACTCCACACGGCCGCCTCCCTCCAGATCTCGTCCGACACCACCTCCTCCGGTCGCCAGCACCGCCGCCACCTCCTTCCGCACCTCAGGACCGCCGCCGCCGCCTCCTTCCGCCCCTCAGGACCGCCGCCGCCGCCTCCCCCCTCCCCTCAGCAAGGTGAACCCCTAACCCTAATCTCCCCCTCTCTCCTAACCCTAGATTTGGGCTTGTAATTGTTCATGGTATTCACTTGCTACTGTAATTGTGCTTAGTTGTTGTATGCGTTTATGTTATTCACTTGCTGTCCATGGTATATCTTTTGAGCTGTTCCAGATGAGTAGAATACACTGCTCATTATCACCGACAATTTCATGATTATCACACAACAATTTTATGAGACTGTAAAAAGTAAACGAAGAACATGTGCTATGCTGATTCACACATACATATATGTGCTATGTTTGATCACATATATTGTATTGTCGATTATATCTTAAAGCTTTTCTCTCTGTTCTTTATTTTTGGGGTATGTGTGGGGGTGGGGATGCCTAACACTACCGATGCTGGTCCCAAGCCCGGATTAAAGTGGAGGGGGCATGAATTCAAGTTGATTTTGCACAGTGGCAAATCAGAGGAAGAACCAAGTTGATTTTGCAATTAAGAAATCCTTTGCTCTTATTTTACTCCTGGATATGGTAGCTCATTTTGCAATGTGTAGCCATTCATGAACCCTTGGCTTGGCCCAATGCACCGTCAATCGATTATTTGTATGAATTGGGGAAAAAGCTATTGGTATTGCTTTCCTGCAGGGTGGTGAATTGGGGAAAAAATCGATTATTTTAACATCCATTTTGTTCAAACTAAACTCAAGTAATCAAATTTCTTTCCTGCAGGGTGGTGATTTTTCAAGAGGAGATGGTATTGCTTCATTAGCCCAGGACTGGAGTTGGAGTCTTGGTCTCCTGGATAGAGGCATAGCCGCATAGACCATTGCCGTATTGTTATGTGGTTCTCAATTTGTGTAATTGTGTCAATGATAATGTGGTATTAACAGATACCAAATCGTATTATAAATTGTACCTACTATTTGCCT
Source organism: Dendrocalamus latiflorus (assembly GCA_017311315.1). Taxonomy (NCBI): domain Eukaryota; kingdom Viridiplantae; phylum Streptophyta; class Magnoliopsida; order Poales; family Poaceae; genus Dendrocalamus; species Dendrocalamus latiflorus. Next base: position 20,830,556 of record CM029626.1, on the reverse strand, counting down.
GTGGCTCTGTGAATGCACAAATATATATACGATCAATTTTTTTTGACGGGAAAGATCAGTGCAAGGTAGGCCGAGGTATTGCCGATCCCAGTTCACTATGAGAATGTTCTACATAAAAATATACCACCAGTCAAAAAGGAAAAAGAGAAAGAAAATCTAGTTAAATTGAAGTGTCAAAACTAGGGGTAACATGGTCTATTTCCCTCAAATCCCCCCTTTTATGAATCTGGAGCTAACCTAGTAGCCAAACACTTTTTAGATGCAGCTCCAGATTCTCAGAGAAGTGGATTCTCAGAGAATCCAGAGCAGAAGCTGAAAAATGAGAATCTGGAGCTCTACCAAACAGGCCCAAAGATTCACTCAAATCAAAAGAATCAAACAGAGAGCAGCAGAAAACTGAAGGGAACTGAACCTCATGATAACTCAAATGGATTCATTACTAGGAATGATTACATAAGGTTTATAACCACTCAATACATCCCCATACGCAGTTGATAATAATGAGGACACACTCTACATGCTTCTCTCTCTCAGAGAAGACACACGCAGGAGATGAAACCCTAGCTTCAGCTCAACACACAGAGCACACACACCAACTCACCGACCGCTACTTGCTGCCTCCCCTCACATCCTCTACGTAGTGGGAGCTCAACCAAAGAAGCAAATCAAGAAATGGCATACTACATCCACTCCCTCACCTCTCATCCACATGAGGCAAGAAAGAAACACAGGTGGAGAAGTGGAGGGAACCAGCCATTTCTCCCAAACTTGAGTCATTTCTCCAAATTGCCCTCAATCACCTTCCTGGAAGCTTCCCGCAACCGGTACATTGACCGTCTAGACCTCGACTCCTCCCTGAGCCTAGTCTAGGTCCGCTCCGCTGCACACGACCACACCCAGCATCTTGACCGTCTGGACCTCAGCTCCTCCCTGAGCCTAGTCCCGGTCCACCTCGCCACTGCTCGTCGTGTCCACCAGACTCCGACCGACTGGACCTCCGACTCCACCTGAGTCTAGTCCTGGTCTGTTCCGTCGCACACAACCGCAACCCACATCCAACCGTCTGGACCTCCGACTCCACCTGTGCCTAGTCCCGGTTCTCTCGTCGTTGCCCGTCATGTCCTACACCGGTAGCTCCAGCTCCGGTTCCTCATCTCCCAACTTGCAACCACCTCAGCAGCCTCGATCATCTTCAGCATCACCGACCGCCTGGACCTCAACACCTCCTGTGCCTAGTCCTGGTCCTCCTCGCCTCACCATGACCTAACCCCAAAGTCCTGCAGTCACACAGACAAACAAACATTCACATAGCACCGCACGAAACATCATAATCATCATTAGCATAAGTAAAAGGTACTCAAACTCACTAACACAACCATCAATTACTCATCACAAACATGGGGATACCTCCACATGGTCTCTCAATCTCCCCCTTGATGAGAATATTGACAAACACAGAAAAAGCGCATACAGTTGAGTTTGTTTAAAAGTCATACATGGTCTAAATGAGAAGCAAGTGATGCAAGACCATGTCGACAAAGGAGCAAAAAAGAAAGAGCAAGTTTTCCTCAAAAGCTCCCAAGGCTCCCAGAAAGTGGCTTTTTCTCCAATATTCTCCCCCTTTTGGCAATAAAATCATCAAGTTGCTTGGAGGAAAATAAATCATGACATGGAAGAAATGGCTGATTTTTTTTCAATCTAAGCAAGCAGAGCCATGAAGATTATCCAAAATGACCAAATGAGTAGTACACCAAGCAATAATACATTTGAAAGCTATCAAGATCATGACAAGATATGCATAATCAAGACAAGCCACATAAGTAACAATCTGAAAATTAGATGAATTTGATAGCATGTCAAGCCATTCAAGAGTATAGTCTAGCTAAAGGTATCCAAAGATGATGCAAACCATGTCAATAATCTAAGTGGAACCAAGAAGCCAGAATTGAGTCAATTTAGAGTGCTATAAGTTCAAGAATGAATCATTTATTCAAGCACTTTAGTCATTTTGTAGTTAAGCAAATTTACCACAATTGACATGTTTTCTTTTGATACTCACGGTCGTTTCCAACCAAAATTTTAGTCATGTGCTAGATCTCAAGCCTTATGCGACCACTCCAAGCAAGAAGCTTAAGGAGATGATCTTGTTCATCCAAAACTCCCCCTGAGTTCATGCCTAGTGCAATGGCAAGCAGTCTAATGAGAAAGGATTGGTGAGTTCAGTTCTTTCGCACACAAAAGAGATCTTTTTGCTTTCTTAAACAATTGTACTAATTCATGCTTCATCAAGAAACTAGCATAGCTCAATCTAAAGCTCAATAAAGATTCAAGACTCAACTCAGCCTATTTGACATGGCATGAATCATAAAAGGATAACTAAAAACAGACTAGTCTCAAGAACTAACATGACATGTTTTAATTCAAGTTGAACAGTTTTAATCAACTTATTAATGGCAAAGGCTTGATGACACATATAAAGTAATGATAAATCTAGCAATTAAACACAGATCATGGCAAGATGTAAAGCATTGTAAACATGTCATATAAGAATAATAGTCGAGGCTCCATGTAGTTATATTACAATGCAGAATGCTAAAATGCAAGAAAATCCAGCTCCCCCTCAACATGTGATGCACTTTTAGTTCAAGTTGAGTTATGTCAATATTACGCTCTAGAAGCTCCCAAAAGAACTCCCCCTGAACCAAAGCTATAAAACGAGAAGATAGGAAAAGAAACAGAAAAGGTAGTCCTTAAAGCATAGACAAGATATAGAGGATACTATGGCTCAATCTAGTGAGAAGATAGACAGCTAATAAGCAGCATCCTAGAATCACAAGATGAGAGGAAGAAATCTACGTAATTAGACAAGAGAACCACTCTAATCTATGCTAGGAGGACTAACCCAAATGCAATGCAACAAAATGAGAACAGGCGCATACTATATAGGATAAAACAGTAAAGCACAAAGCTCCCCCTTACTACAGTCCATAAGGACAGAACACCCCAAGCTCTCCCCGCAAGGCTGAAAACCTAGAGTTATCCAAAGACTTGGTAAAGATATCAGCCAACTGGTGGCCACTCTCCACAAACTGGAGCACTATGTTACCCTTCTCCACATGGTCTCTAAGGAAGTGATATTGGATATCAATATGCTTGGTCTGAGAGTACTGCACTGGGTTCTTAGCAATGTTAATAGCAGAAGTGTTATCATAAAAGAGTGGAACACTGTCTATAACTAACCCAAAGTCCCGTAGGGTCAAAGCCATCTAAAGTACCTGGCTACAGCAACTGGCTATAGCAACGTACTCGGCCTCTGCGGTGGACTGTGCAACATCGGACTGCTTCCTAGAAGACCAAGAAACAAGAGAAGTGTCAATAAATTGGCAGGTGCCAGAAGTGCTCTTCCTATCTATCCTATAGCCAGCAAAGTCTAAGTCTGAATAGGCTCTGAGGGAAAGACAGGATGAGGAAGAGTACCAAATACCATAATCAATGGTAGCTCGAAGGTACCGAAGGATGCGCTTCACCGCTTGGTGGTGAGATAAGCAAGGAGAGGCCTGAAATCGAGCACATAGACATACAGAAAAGTGTATGCCCGGTCTCGAGGCAGTGAGGTATAAGAGAGAGCCGATCATGCTTCTGTACTCTTTTTGATCAACTGGCTCGCCATCCTCATCTGGGTCAAGTGAAGCTATCGATGCCATTGGAGTTGACACCGACTTGCCATCACTCATGTCAAAGCGTCTTAGGAGGTTACGAGTGTACTTGCCCTGATGCAAGAAGGTACCCTCCTAAGTCTGCTTGATCTGGAAGCCAAGGAAGAAGGTCAACTCGCCCATCATACTCATCTCAAACTCGGTGCTCATGACATCCGAGAACTGTAAAACGAGAGCATGAGAAGAGCCACCAAAGATGATATCATCCACATAGACCTAGACGAGTAGAAGGTCATTGCCATGCCTGCGAATGAACAAGGTCTTATCTACCTTACCCATCTCAAACCCATGACTCAACAGATAGGACTTAAGCCTCTCGTACCAAGCTTTAGGGGCCTGCTTAAGTCCATACAAGGCTTTGGATAGCTTGTAGACATGGTTTGGGCATTTGGGGTTCTCGAAACCTGGAGGCTGTCTCACATAGACCTTTTCCTCAATAAACCCATTGAGGAAGGCACTCTTGACATCCATCTGGTAAAGCTTCAAGCCCTTAGACGCTGTAAAAGCAAGCAGAATTCTAATGGCTTCTAGCCTAGTTATAGGGGTAAAGGTCTCCTCAAAATCTAGACCCTCAACCTGGAAGAAACCCTGAGCTACCAGTCTAGCCTTGTTTCGAATGACTACCCCATCCTCACTCTACTTGTTTTTGAACACCCACTTGGTACCTATGACATTATGACCTCTAGGGGCTCAACAAGCGACCAGACCTGTTTCTCTCAAAGTTTTGCAACTCCTCATGCATGGCATTGACCCAAGACTCATCAGATAGAGCATGACTAACATCCTTGGGTTCAAATGTGGCAACGAAGCAGAATGGAGACATAAATGTGACAAGCCAGACTTTGAGCGTGTGACTCGCTCAAAGAGGTCTCTAATCATCTGCTCCGAAGGATGGTCTTTTTGGATGTTTCGAGGAGGTCCTGGATGAGATGAAGAAGTGGCCTCTACCACATGAGCTGATGAGGTAGGAATAGAGCCACTAGCTTCAGAAGAAGCAGAAGGCATGGGCTGATCTCCTCGAGGTGCAGTGGTGGAAGCAGGCACCTCAAGGGGAGGAGAAACTGGATCGGGTAGACAACCCTCATCTCCATCCTCCTCATCATCCACAAAGATGGTCTCGAACTGCTCTAAAGAACCTGAGACATCGGGCCTAGTCCCTGGACTGGCCTCATCGAAGGTCACCTCACAGGTCTCTACCATTTTGCTAGACTCGCAGTTCCAGACCTTATAAGCCCGTGAAGAAGTCGAGTAACCTAGAAAGATACCATCACAAGATCGTGACTCAAACTTATCTAGGTTCCTAGACTTCAAAATAAAGCACTTGCAACAAAACACACAAAAATGCGAGACTTTGGGCTTTCGCCCATACCTCAACTCATAAGAAGTGTGATGCAAGTGTGCCCACAGAAAAACTATGTTGGAAAACATGGCACGCGGTGGCTATCGCCTCAGCCCAAAACTTCCTCGGTGTAGAGTACTCATCAAGCATCGTCCTGGCCATCTCGACCAAGATACGGTTCTTTGTCTCCACAACGCCATTTTGCTGAGGGATGTATGGAGAAGAAAACTGGTGCTCTACACCTGTCTCACCGCAAAACCTCTCAAAGTAGAAATTCTTGAACTTCGTGCCATTGTCCCTGCGGATCGCTCGTAAGGCACCAAGGAGCTCAACAGAAAGCCTACTAAACAAACCCCGAAAATGGGTAAATGTCTCATCCTTCGAGGCTAAGAAAACACCCAAGAGTACCTCGAAAAGTCGTCGACCACGACAAGAACATACCACTTTATTGGATCGATATCGGTAATAGAGGGGGGTGAATGGTGCCTCTTTATAAATGCCCTCAAGTATTCACTAAAAATCTCCTCTCCAATAGCTACAAAAACCTATGAAGAGAGAGATTCATGCTCTCTTGAGAAATACTGGACAACACGGGAAAGAACGGCAATCAAAAAGATCAAATGAAGCTAGCTGCAAAAAAACACCTCAGCGAAACAGGCCAAGCCAGTTAGACCTCCATGCATGGGCCAGGCAGACCGCCGGTTTGTAACCGGTCTGACCGCCGTGCAAAACCCGGTCTGACCGCCTCCCTGTCTCCAGTCTGACCACCAGTACAACGCCAGTCTGACCGGCACCCAAAATCCGGTCCGACCGCCTACTGCTGAGCGGTTTAACCGGGGAAACCCTAGCCTTCAAAAATAGAGCAGAGAAAAGGCGCTGCAGACTGAAAACCAAACAGGAATTACTGCAGATTTCAGAGAAACAAGTAAAGCACTAAAATGTTCTGCTCTTCTCAGGTCAATTGATCAAGTCTTCAATCTAAATACCAAATTGGCCTCAAAGATCAAGAGATTGCAGACTTAGATCAATTAAAAGGTGAATATCAGTTTTGTCAGAAAACAACCAGCAGAATGAGGGAAGATCCACATAACTTGAGAATACCTCATCCTTTGAACCTGAAACTCTGGATTTCAATATGAAATGATCTCACACATGGGAAACATGAATCTGAGATCAACTTTTGAAGTGAAACCAAAAGAGCCAAGTCTCCCCTGACAACAAACCCAAAAAAATAGAAACAGAGGAAGTGGCTCATGACAGGAAGAAGGGAAAAGCAAAGATTCTGCTTATAGCTCTAGGGAATGATCTGGTCAAGTGACCTTGATGTGAGTCCCCATCACAGAGCCATCCCAAAAACCATTTCTCCAACCAATCAAAAGCACAAGAAATCAACAGAGCAATCAGAGAGTACGCAGACTAAAACCCATCACTGAGAGAGGGAGCAAAACTAAATACTGTCAAACAGATTCATCCCCATGGGCGATTGCATACAGAGGAATGATTACATGAGTCTTCTTACAACCAGCTCATACTCCAAGAACAAACTCAAGAAGAATCAAGAACTCATGCCATCTCCTAAACACACGCAAGGGAGACAAGAAGCAACAGACTTCTGCCCTCTCTCTCACCAACTCCCCAACAACTAAAGCACAAAGCAAAACAAACTCCCAAAGCCTCTAACTCCTCTCCCAAGCCATACCACAACCAGGAGACACACCTCCTATTTATAGCCTTTGGTTAGAGGGTTCACAATGCTTTGCCCATTAAGCCTCAATGCTTTACCCGCTAATTCTAAACCGAATCCACTTCCTAATACAGCTTTGCGTATTTACCAAAACGCCCCTCCTGCATCTTCCGGGAAATTTCCTCATTTCTTGCCGTCCAAGCCTCGCAACCACCTCGAGTCCTCACCGTCTTCGGCACATCCCGACCGCTCCGACCTCAGCACCACATGCGCCTAGTACGGTCATCCGTGCCTCGCCATGACTCCGCCTCGATGTCCTGCAGCCATCACAGACCAGAAACACATCACATAGCACCGCCCGAAACATGTAATCACCATTAGTATCAGCAAATCGAACTCAAGTATGAAATTGCCCAAACGACCGATCGGGAAGAAGAACAAGCGTCAAGTCTGTCTAGCCAAACCCGACCACGCCATGTGATGACTTGGCACGAACACACAAACCAAACTCAATCTTTCCAGAACAAACGTCAATTACTCATCACAAACATGGGGTCACATCCACATGGTCTCTCACACTTCCCTCCTACTGACTGCACTCTAGTTGGTCCAACTGTGTCCATGTGGAGTAGCTGTCCTGGTGCATCGGTCATAGTCACTGTGACCGGAGGGTGAGAAGCGGCAACCATCTTGCCGTGCTGGCAAGGAGCGCAAATCACGAATGACATCGTGGCTGCTAATTCGGGTCAATTGGTCAAATCCAATATGACCAAGTCTCCTATGCCAGAAAGTAAGGTCACGGGACTCAGAAGCAACTAAATACCTGAGAGGATCACCAGAAGACTCAACAAAATTAGCACGAAAGATCCTCCCATATCTAGAAATCCCACAAACCAGACTCCCCAAAGAATCAAGAATTTTGCAAGCAATTTTCTTAAAGCTCACCTCGAAACCGTCATCGGTAAGCTGAGAAACAGAAAGTAAATTGTATAGCAGCTTACTTACTAAGGCAACATCTTTTAAAATAAAAGAATCATTAACACGCACAGTACCTTTCGCGATGACGCGCCCAGACGAAGCGTCTCCAAAGGTGATAGTCTCATCACCAGGAGCTCGGGCTAGGGAAGAGAACCAACGAGAATCTCCGGTCATATGACGAGAACAACCGGAGTCCACAAGCCAAACCTCTCCCTTCCCAGCCCAGCGAACCTGAGTCAAATAGAGAGAGATGGCTCAGTACTAGGATATATCAAAAGTGATTTTGGCACCCAATTCTGAGCCACACGACGAGCATAAAAAGTAGTCACACCCGACTGATCTCTAACTACCCTACGCTCTCTGTCGCTCAAAGAGTCAGAAGGTCTACGAGCAGACCTGAAGCTGTTGATGGGTTCGACTGCTATGGAAGAGCGAATCGGAGCACCAGCAACACGCTGATCTCGCCGCGGGTAGCTATTTTGACGGAGAAACGAGATCTACCCTCTGGACGGCGAAAGTCACGACCAGAGGCAAAACGAGAACGAAAACCAGAAAACTCAAAAAAACCAAGTCCTCGATGCTACCCAAACCCATCAACAGGAGCAACTCTAGACCTCGTGTTGGTCTTACGTGCACTCAAGGTCTGGGGTTGACCCTGAATACGCCTAAGAGCCTGAACACGGTCTCTCCGCACGATCTTGGCGCGCCTGAAGCATCTCTCGATCAAGTGTCCATCCTTCTGATAGAAGGTACAATGATACTTCACCTTCTGAGAGGTAGAAGTAGCATGATGGAGCTTCGCCTTCTGAGAGGTCGAAGCAGCAGGTGGAACCACCTTACTGTCAGAAATCCCTTGGACAAAACCCGCAGATTGAATTGAACTTTCTTAGTTCTGGGCTCGACCTCGATCACACCTACTGCTATGGATCTAAGAACAGTAGGTGGATGCTTCGTAACATCCTCCAGAAAATCGTATCCTAGACCTTGATTGAATTTGTAAATCTTGGACAGGTCTAGAATAAGATTTAGCTTCTTCTTGCCTCCAACAAATCTCTCAAGAGTGTTCACAAGATACTAATACTCCTGAAAGAGAGAGGTGCAAGAAGAGCAGGGGGAAGAAGAGATAGCAGAATGTAAGGGAGTAGAAGAAGAACCGATAGTAGAAGAGTGAATGGCATGTGCATGCACAGCCGCCTCAGAAGGGACAGTCCTACTACTAGCCATTTGGTTCTTGTCGCTAAGCGTCTCTACCAAACCCTCAGGCTTCTTCCCAACACCAGCACACACATCACAAGTAGATGGTGACTTCTCTAGAAGGTCCTTAGTTAGCTTCACATATTTTTCATCTAATGCAATCAAATTAGATTTTAGTTTTTCACAATTATTGCATGGTGAGCTAACAGGGTCCTTAGAAGCATACTGAGCCATTTTCTTATTGTAATCAACCATTTCTTTAAACTGTTTTTGAGACAGATTCAAGTTCAGCAGTTAATTTTGGACAATTCATACATGAAGCAATAGGCTCAAGCAAAGAGGCATGCAATTCAGCAATTTTATGATCTGCCTTCTTTAAGTTTATTTTCAAATTATTGCAATTTTCACAAGTTTCAGGCAGATCAAGAAGCATAGTATAAAGACCTCTAAAAGCATTGTCCTTATCGTCACATGAGGTGCAAGAAATAGTCTCAACAGTAGTAGATGAAATAGTAGCTACCCTACTCATCTCTAGTTCAGCAAGTAGACTAATATTCTCCACCTTAAGCAAATCTAGCTCAGAAGACACACTATCATGAGAGGTCCTTAGCTTCTCCATATCACCAAGCAAAGAGGAGCATACATCACAGCCATCACGGGAGGGAGCAGATATAAGTGAAAGAAGCTCCCATGACAATCTCTCTACTTCCTTCTCTAACTCACTACACCTAGCTCTAGATCTAGCATAAAAATTTACCTAGCTTAAGAAAAGCTTCATTGAGCTGGTCGTAGGAGGTATATACCTCATCAGAGTCAGAGTAGAGCTCGTTGTCGCTGATGTCGCCCTCAAGGGCCATGAAGCACATGCCGCTGAAGTCATCGCCATCCTTGGAATCTTGATCGTCCTTCCCATCGTCGTCGCTCCACCTCTCCACCTCGCTGAGGTCGAGGTCGTCGAAGGCGGTGAGGACACGGTGGAAGAGCTTCTAGGTTTTGCCAAGATTGCGGAACTTCTTCTCTTTGCTTGGAGGCTTCTTGTTGCGGTTCTTGTTGGTGTAGTCGTTCTTGCTCGAACCGCCGTAGTCGTTCTTGCCCTCCAACTTGGGCTATTTGCTCGAATGTGGTTGGGGCCACCACACTCAAAACAAATCACACGTCCTCCTCTCTTTCTCTCCCTAACCCTCTTATATGCATGGGAGAATTTTCTAGCTAAGAGGGCTAGTTGGTTTTCTGGGAGCTGCTCTAGATTATCATCATCAATTTCACACAGAGCAGCAAGAGAGAAACCAGAAATAGTGTCAGCAGAAGATCCAGTGGCAGGACTGGGATCGGTGACCAAAGCCATCGATTGTGACTTCGACTTGCGAGAGACAATGTCAATCTCGTGAATCTTGAGGCGTGAATACAACGCATCAAGAGTCAAAGTCGAAAGGTCTGTCATGTCCTTGATGGTGGTCACTTTCATCTCCCAAACTCGCAAATTCAAGGCCGAAAGCATTTGGCGAGCGTTGTCCCAGTCGGGGTATGTGAGACTGACCGCTCGGAGGTTGCTCAAAATCTTATGAAACCTCGCAAAGCACTCATCAAGGGACTCTCCAACGAGCATTTCAAACTTGTTGTAATCTCGCTTGAACTGGTCCTATCGTACCGTCTTGATTTGGGTGGTGCCCTCATGGTAAGCATCGAGGGTCTCCCAAATGTCGAAGGCCGACGAAAGATGAGAAATGCGATCAAACTCGTTTCGGCTCAAGCCTTTGATGATGATGTTCCTTGCCTTAGCATTTGCCTCAACATCGGGCATGTTTGCCATATAGATGTTCTCATCGGTAGGAACAACAAAGCGAGTTTTGACTTTGCGCCAAATCGCATAGGCCTGAGCCTAAATATAGGTCTCCATCCGACTCTTCCAAAAGGGATAGTCGAATACTTGTCCGTTTCCATGGCTCACAGACTGGTTAAGATCTATCAAAAAGAGCTAACCGGCTCTGATACCAATTGTAGGATCGGAAATGGCAACAGAGGGGGGTGAATGGTGCCTCTTTAAAATTTGCCCCCAAAGTATTCACACAACATCTCTTCTCCAATAGCTATATAAGCTACAAATTAGATGATTCATGCTCTCTGGAAGTTCATGTTGACCAGACACGAGAGGAAATGAAGAAAAACAAGGCACTGATAAGAAACAACAGAAAACAGTGCAGACTGTAGGGGGGCGGTCAGACCGCCTAGCAAAGGCTGGTCAAACCTCCAGTTCAAGACCGGTCTGACCGCTGGCTAGAAGCCGATCTGACCGCTCTACTGGGGCCGGTCTGACCGCCGGCACAGGTCCAGTCTGACCACCAACCACTGAGCGGTCTGACCAGGCAAACCCTAGACAGAGCAGGAAGCGACCGCCCGAAGCTCTAAAACTGAAGTTTTGACACAGTTTTTACTGAAGGAGCAGAGCACAAGGAAATTGAGGGTTTGCTGCTAATCTTTTCAAGCCAAAACAGCAAGACCTTGGCCTAAATAGCAACTGGACATCAGGAAGCAAGAGAAAGTATATCCAAAGGGCAAGAAATCAAAATCTGAAGAAAAGTCTAAAGATTGATTGAGAATGGGGCTATTTTCAAATTTCTTGCCATTCTTGAGTCTTTAGCTCAAGAGACTTTGAATTTAGCAGAGAGATGACCTCATGGCACTAAAGCACACACCTGGAATGAGTATTTCTTTGAGAATCTAAAAGTCCAAGCAAGCCCTGACATCAAACCCTAGCTACAGTGAAAAACAGGGAAATGCAGCAAGAGTGAAGTAGGAGAATACACATTGATTCTGGAAATTGCTCTAGAGAATGAATTGGTCAAATGACCTTGAGGCTTATCTCCCATCACAGAGCATCCTACCTTCATCTCCTCAAACAAAGATTCACTCAAATCAAAAGAATCAAACAAAGAACAGCAGAAAATAGAAGGGAACTGAACCTCGTGATAACTCAAATGGATTCTGTTGTAGGGGTGGCCCCACCTAAACCCAACAGGCCTGTTAGAAGGTTATAGGGCCCAAAATGGGACATATGTAATGGCTTAAATACCCCTGACAGGGAGGTACCGATGTAAGGGCAGAATTGTAAAAGCACAGCCCATATGATTATATATACCAAGGGAAGGCTAGAGGGAGAGAGGTGATCACTTTCTCCCAACTCTCCACTACCATATCTCTCTCTGTTTGGTCTGTAACCACAACAGTTGGCGCCGTCCGTGGGGAGGACAGGAGCAAGCCTGAAATCCGAAGAAGGATGGCACCGGAAAAAGCTTCGTCGATGGTGGCGAAGGGAAAGAAGGCGGCTGGGTCGGAGCGTCGCGTGGGTACCAGGGCTTCGGCATCGGCTGTCGCAGGCGCGGGTGACGGCGCGGGCGCGGTGGTCGCGGACGTCGACGCTCGCACTGCGACGACCAACCCCGTCACTGGAGCTGTGACGACCGACCCCGCCACTGGCGTTGCGACGACTGACCCCGCCACTGGAGCTGTGACGACCGACCCCACCACTGGCGCTGTGACGACCGACCCCGCCACTGGAGCTGCGACGACCGACCCCGCCACTGGAGCTGCGACGACCGACCCCGCCACTGGAGCTGTGACGACCGACCCCGCCACTGGCGCTGCGACGACCGACCCCACCACTGGCGTTGCGACGGCCGGCCCCACCACTGGCGCGAAAGCGACCGACCCCGCCACCGCCGCTACAACGACCAACCCCGCCGACACGACAGCGACCGGCCCCGCCAACCTCGCCGCAACGCTCGCCGGTAGCGTGGACCGGGCGGTTGGAGATAGCCACAACGGAGCGACCGACAACTCGGGAGCTCGCGAGGCGATCGTACCCGTGCCGACCCGTCCGCTGGGCACGCCGGTGGCCCCGCCCGCACCAGCGGTGGAAAGCGCCCTGCTGGCGGCCCTCAACGCGTTCCAGCGGGAGCTAGGGAATCTTCGCGGGGCTGTCCGAGACATGCAAGAGGCTCGGAGCTAGCAGGCCACGCCAGTGGTCGCGCCAGAGTCCGCGTCGGAAAGGGCAGACAGCCGCGACGCCCCCACATCCAGCCGCGTGCCGCTGCGACGTGTCCATCCAGAGTCCCCGCTTTCGGCAGGACTACAGCAGGCAGTGTGGTCTGAAGACTTCAAATTCCCCAGTGTCATCGAGCCATACAAAGGCGATACGGACCCCAGCAAGTTCGTGCGCGTGTACGAAACCGCAATCGAGGCCGCGGGTGGAGACGACACCACAAAGGCGAAGGGACTCCCCCTCGCATTGCAAGGAGTGGCGCTTTTCTGGTTTTTTACCATAGAGCCAAACTCCATCTACGCATGGGAGCAGATCCGCGACCGCCTTTACAACAACTTTCAAGGGAACTATGTCGAGCGGGTCGACGCAGACCAGCTCTTCGCAGCGAAGCAGAAACCTTCGAAGAAGCTCCGGGACTACTCCAAGCGCTTCGCGAAGGTGCGCTGCCAAGTCAAGGACATTAATGAGACAACCGTCATCAACGCGGCCATACAGGGCCTTCGTCCGGGCCCCATAGCCGAATACAACGCGCGGAAGCCTATCAAGACAGTCGCCAAGCTCTTCGTCAAAATGGAGGAGTATGCGCGGGCAGAGGAAGAGGCGCGGAGACGCAGCGCCGCCGCCCCCGACCTCGCCCAAGCGAAGCGGTTGCCACACGAGGGGGGGCGAGTGATGATTCCCCGAAGCAGGGTTGCAGACGAGAACCCCGGGGAGACACTCCCGGCGGTAGCGATATCGGGTGGCAGGAAGGCTCTTCAAGGGGCAGGCACAAGCCCCGACGTCGCCAGCGTAGGCCACAAAAGGTCCGCCATGTCCTTGGCGTCGAGAACGCCCCTCAAGGACCTGCCCCCACCTCGCGGGGAGGGGGCCGGGGATGGGAAGGCGGACCAGATCGCGACAGACGACCCCGCGCGGAACAAGAAATTCTAGATTACGGCAAGTGGTGTGAGGTGCACGGTTACGGCGATCACCACACGAAGACGTGCATCGAGGTCATGGAGTTGCGACGGAGGACGGCCGGAGCTTGGGCCGCATCTGGGGAAGGCACGTGGTGCCGCTCCATCAGCGTCATCACCGGAGGGTCCCTATCGGGGGCCCCCTTGGAGCAGCCGCAACCGTGGGTACTGCCCCGCGACATCACCTTCACCCTGAATGACGCCAGGGGTGTGGAGTTCCCTCACCAAGACCCTTTAGTCATTCAGGCTCACATCGCAGGCCATGACGTCAGGCGCATCCTCGTCGACGGGGGGAGCTCTGCGAACATTCTGTTCGCGGGGGCCCTCGATCGTATGGGAATCCCCCGAAGCCGCTTAGAGCAGTCAGGAGCTCCACTTCAAGGCTTCGCAGGCCAACCGCTGGAGGCCATAGGACACGTGTCCCTTCCAGTTACATTCCGCCAGGAGGGTAACACCCGAAGCGCGCACGTCATCTTCGATGTCGTAGACATCCCGCACCCCTACAACGTCATATTGGGATGGCATGCCATCAACTCCCTCGAGGCGATCCCGCACCACGCCTTCTTATGTATGAAGTTCCCAGGCACGGAGGGCGTGATTACTATCTTCGGCGACCAGGACCTCGCCAGACGCGTCGAAGTCAGTAGCCCGGATTTACACCGACCGGTGCACGTCCTCCCAGGCATGCTCGGCGATACGCTCTCCGCTCCGGGATGGACACCTAAGCCTCGGCCCGAAGGTGGAGTCAAAAAGGTGCCGCTCCAGGCGGAGGGGCAGTTTGTGTCCATTGGCGAGGGGCTCCCTACGGAGGTCGAGCGAGACCTACTCCAAGTGCTTCAGAACAACGCCGACATTTTTGCATGGTCACCAGAGGACATTAAGGGCGTAGACCGCGCAGTAATCGAGCATCGCTTGGCGGTCCGCCCTGACGCCAAGCCGGTCAAGCAAAAGCTTCGTCGCATATCCATGGATCCACCACCCAGAGTGGCTCGCCAACCCTGTATTGGTCAAAAAGGCCAGCGGGGCCTGGCGTATGTGCATTGACTTCACGGCACTCAACAAGGCGTGCTCAAAGGACAATTACCCCTTGCCACGCATCGATCAACTGGTCGACGCTACCGCCGGGTGCGAGCTAATGAGTTTCCTGGATGCCTACTCTGGCTACCACCAGGTATACATGGCCGAAGACGACGAGGACAAGACCAGTTTCATCACACCGATTGGGACTTTCTGCTTCGTCAGGATGCCCTTCGGCTTGAAGAACGCAGGCGCTACCTTTACCCGCCTCGTCGCACTTGCCCTCGTCGCCCAGCTCGGGAGGAATGTGGAAGCCTACGTCGACGACGTGGTAGTCAAAACCCGGCAGCTCGCTTCGCATGGCCGGGACCTCCAGGAGACCTTCGACAACCTCAGGAAGGCCGGCATCAAGCTCAACCCCGACAAATGCGTCTTTGGCGTGCATGCGGGCAAACTACTGGGCTTCCTCGTATCCGGACGAGGCATCCAGGCGAATCCCGATAAGGTTGAGGCCATCCTGGGTATGGAGCCGACGAGGGAGGTCCAGAGGCTGTCGGGCCGCATGGCAACCCTAAGCCGCTTCCTATCTAGGGCGGCGGAGCGGGGTCTGGCATTCTTTAAGACACTCCGCGGGTGCGACGGATTTCGTTGGGATAGCGACTGTGCGGAGGCCTTCAAGGTCCGCCTCCGCACGCGCCAGTCCACGGACTCTAAATGAAGTCGTAGCGTCGAGGTCCGCCTCCGCTGAAGTCGTAGCGTCGAGGTCCGCCTCCGCACGCGCCAGTCTACGGACTCTAAATGAAGTCGTTGCGTTGAGGTCCGCCTCCGCACGCGCCAGTCTACAGACTCTAAATGAAGTCGTAGAGTCGAGGTTCGCCTCCGCACGCGCCAGTCCACGGACTCTAAATTAAGTCGTAGCGTAGAGGTCCGCCTCCGCACGCGCCAGTCTACGGACTCTAAATTAAGTCGTAGCGCCGAGCTCCGCCTCCGCACGCGCCAGTCTATGGACTCTAAATAAGACGCAGCAGGGGGACACCCTTGCGCGCACTCTCCGGAGTATAAACAAGACGCAAATCCCGCGCACGCACAGGCGTTGCTACTGTGCGTACTCCTCGGAGTATAAAAGCAGCATACAACATTAAGAACGGGTGCTACTTCGGTTCACTGCAAAAAATGTCGGGGTTACATGACCACAAAAGCAGGAGTGCGCAGTACACCACTCCCCTAACCAACCGCTCATCCTTCATGCGGTTCCGATGGGCCCGCGCCGCCATTGTGGCGCTGGGGAACTCCTTCGAGCCAGCGGAGGAGGACCCCACCCCCATGCAGCGTTTGCTGCACTGCAACCTTGGCCGCGTCCTCCCCGACATAGCCCCAGATCCGTCGGTGAAAGTTTCGGAGGCCAGGCTCAATGAAGCGAATAGCGTCCGACATCGCCTCCGGCCGGGCAGGGAGATCCAGGTGAGGGTTCGCCAGCTCATGGACATGTCTACACCCATGAGTGTGAAGCATGGCGAGGGCGAGGCATGCGCCGAGGAAGCCGCAATGCTCGCCGAAGGTGCTAGCGCTGCGGAGAGCAACGCCGGCCCCTTCCTCGACCAGCCCGAGCATCTCCACCAAGTCCTCCGGCCCGTGAGTAGCATCTGGCACGTCGACACACAGATCGCGCAGGGACCGATTCAGAGACTCCATTGCCCTCCACGCCGACATGGACGCATTGTCCAAGGCACGGTCCTTCTCCACAAGAGACTCCACCAGCTGGACCTTCTCCTCCTTTAGAGCGGTGATCTGCTGCAAAAAGAAGGTACGTTCCTCCGCCGCGGCGCGCTGGACTTCCTCGGTCTTGTGTCGCGCGGCTGCAAGGGCGCCCTCCAGCGCGTGAAGCTGTTCGTCCTTCGTGGCATGGGCGTCATCCGCTGCACGAAGACCGACCTCCAGGGCTCTCCGCTCCCAGATACGGGCCTCACTAGCGCTTGGCTGATGACAAGCGTCTGGGAATAGCAATAAGAGTCAGCAGGTGCCCGGTAGTACTCTAGCAGCCGCGAGCGCACATTCTTACCCTTATCTCCGAGGCCTGCAGCGCGAGCGCCAGGAGGTCTCCCTCGCACGACGACAACATCTGTCAATCCAAGCCGCCGCGGGCGCGCTCCGCAGCTGCATTAAAAGCGCGAAGTGTCTCCAGGCGCGGGAGAAAGTCGGAGAGAACAAGCTCCGCCCCCGCCGCGTCAGGGGCTGTGGAGGCTTTGGCCACTTCAACGGCGGCAGACGCCTGCAGGGCACCCTGCACAGGGTCCGGGACGTCGCGCACACCCCCGTTGCTCGATCCTTCACCACGTCCGGGAGACTTCCTCTCGCCTGATGTTGACGGAATGAGCGAGCAAATCGGAGAGAGTTTCGCGAAGTCATGCAAGGAAAGGGAACTGCGCCTACCTCCTGCACCCTCCGCCGTGACGGAAGGGGGTGCCCGTTCAACCGCCGGTGGGGGGCGGGTGCCTCGGTGGGCGGTCGAGAAGACCCTTGGGCCGCGTCGGGCACCACAACTCCAAGTACAGGGCCGGCGACGTCGTACCGACCCCTCAGAGGCGAGGGAGACTGGACTTGAGGACGTTTCGCCTGTGGCACCGCAGGCAATTCTTCCGCGGCGCTAGCAGCCGCAGCTCCTGTCGCGCCTTCGGTCCCTACCACCCCGAGCGCGTCCTTGGCAGCCGCCGTGGGTGGCAAAGCACCGCCGACCGCAGCACTCTCGCCAGGAGTGACGTCCCCCCCCGGTTGGCAGGTTTCGGCCCAACGAAGGCCGTACGTATGGCCTCGACAGCGCCGGTGGATGGTGCCGCCAATGGGCTCTCTCGCCAGGAGCGACGTCCCCCCCCCGGGTTGGCAGGTTCCGGCCCAACGAAGGCCGTACGTATGGCCTCGACAGCGCCGGTAGATGGTGCCGCCAATGGGCTCGAGACGACGCGCCCACCCGAACTGGTCCGGCCAGACTCATCGCCGGTCGCACGTCCTGTCACAGCAGTGCCAGCCGCTAAGGTGGCTGGCGGGCTGGGTACGGCAACCTCGAAGCAGGCCCGATGCCGCGAAGGCAATACCCCCGCTTGGCTACCACCGCCACGATGGCCCGAAATCCCTGCGGGAGCCTCCGCCGGCACCGCGCGCTCGGGCACAGCAATGCCCAGAACCTCGCACGTGCGATTTATCCGCCCCTGCTTCGCCGTTTTGGTCGCGACCTCCCGTAGCTTGTGCTCCTTGAGCGTGTACGGACCCAGGAACGCCACAACCGCGCGCTCCGCATCTTCTAGCCGGGCCACTGCACAAAAGACAAGTCTTATCAGGCGGGGACTACGCAGACACAAATGGATGTGTACCAACGCACTGCACGACTTACAAGGAGCGGAGGGAGAAAGTAGGCAAGACAATTGCGGGTGAACCCCGTCCTCTCGGTCGTCGCCCCGTCGCGCATACTTCCACCGGGTGGAGAGTGGTGCCACCCCGTACATCGTAAACTCTTCGGCCAAGTCGCGCATACTTAGCCGGCGCGCAACGCCAGCAAGCCTCCATAGCCTCTGTGTGTCATCAGCCTCCGGCTTCACACTTGGCGAGCTATTGAACAAGATTGGCCCACCTCGGCATAGCAGGCCACTCATGCTGGTCACGATGTAATAGAACCACCGCCGCGTCCAGCCGGACTCCCACCTCCCCAGGGTGGCCGACGCAGGGGATAGCGTCGTGCAGGACGCTCGTAGCACGAAGTCCACACTGCCAAAGTTGGATACAGCCCCCTCCCCGACTTTCTTGGGTCGGCAGCATGCGTCGTGCAGGGTGACGAACAAGCTCGCGCTCGGACGTCGGCCTTCTGTCCGTGCCACCCACAAAAAGACAGCTAGGCGGACTATGACGTTTGGCGTCAGCTGTGCTAATTCCAACTCGTAGGCCCGCAGGACTTCGCCCACAAACATCGTTGAGGGCATTCGAAGGTCGGCGTCGAAGAACGCGACGAAAATGATCGCCTCCATTTCCTAGGGCCTCGGCTCTGTCTCGTCGCGACGGGGTAGGCGAGCCCCATCACGCTCCTCGACCTTCCCTTCCCGTACAAGCCGCTACAGCGTCTCTTCGGTTACGCGACTCCTCCCCAGCACACGGGAGCAGCGGCCCCCCGAGTATTCCATGGCGTCCCACCGCCTGTCGGCACGTGAACGCCCCCGCAGCACCAGCTCGTACTCCCTAGAAGGGACAGACAACTCGTCCCGGCTAGGCAAGGAGCCGCCGCCGGGATGGTGGGTGACATCGTCCTGGCCGGCCATTGTTCTCTGCGATCAGGGCAAAAGGAACCAAGGTGGGAGTAAGTTGCGCTACTATCAGAACAAGCAGAGCCAGGAGACAGGCGAGACAAAACGTCCCCACTACAACGGTGGCACCTTATAAGGCCCGCTCGCCTTCCCCACGGCTACAAGCGCAGCCAGATTAACCCCCAGCGGTTCGGCTACCCATGGCTTGGAAAGAAGAACCGCCAGCACTTCGAGGAGCGTTCCTGGTAGGTGGCCAGACAGCACCGGACCCAAGGCACACATAGGAAGCGACGGCACGCCAAACGGAGAACGATGACGGCACGGGCGGCTACAACAACATGGTTAGGAGAGAGATAAAACCTGGGCATAAAACATAGAGAAGTAGGGTGAGCACGGGCTAGAACGCGCTAGGAAAATTGTCGGCTCAGACAGAAACCCACCGGAGACGACGCAAACGACGTTTGAACGACGTCGGGAAGGAAAAAGCAAAATCTTGATATCTTGGTGCTCGGTGAACGAAATCTAAAACCACTTGGAGGGTAGCTACCTGTGATGGTTTGGCACAATATGACGCGAACGGATTGGGAGAAAACATCACCGGATAGATAGGGACACGAGATGCCATTGGCGGCTATGGCGAGGTTCGGAGGTGAAAATTTGTGGAGGCTTTTTGGGGAAAAAGAAGTGAGCATGGCGTAGAACGTGACGAGGCAAGTCTAAAAAAAATTACGACAAGGGCTAAAGCTTACCGGAGGCGACGAATCGACGTCGGGAAGCGCTCTTGACCTAGATTGGGGAAAACTCGATTCCGGGAGATTGGCTACACCAAAACCAAATTAATTTGGCCAGAAGGTAGATGGGACATGAAGACATAAAGTGACGTGAAAAGATCACGGAAAAACTCACCGGATAGCTCGAGACGCGACGAGCAATTTTGAGACCGAAGGGCCTCGATGCGACGACGTTCTGAGGTTTGAGGGGACTTGCCACAGCTTGGGATGGGTTTAGAGGGGTCAAGGGGTCATATTTATAGGCTTGGAAGAGATAGAGACCGACTCCAATTTGTAAATTTCGGTTTAGAGTCCGTTTCAGAAAATAGGAGATAAAAGGCAAATGGATGAACGAAATGGAAAGAGGCCAATTGGAATGGATTTCTTGCGTGATTTGACACAACTTTCCTTTTGAGAGGACATTGAAATAAGATCCAGATTAGAAGTTATGAAGAGAGAGAAAAAGGAAGGAAAACGTGCACGCATGAGCTTGTGCGCGCTCGCTGGGAAGATGACCAAACTGTTCATTCTCTCTTCTCTCTCTTCTTTTTTTTTAAAATTTAAAATTGAGTTCAAACGAACTCCGAAAAATCTAAGAAAATACAGAACAATTCCTTGTGACACAAGGAACACAAATAAAATATTTTTGGCAAATATTAATATTTAATTTAATCATATTAAATCTTTTTAATTAATAAAAATTCCAATTAAGCTTTAATTAATTCCAGAAAAATCCAAATGGTGAGTTTTATTTTAAAAACTTTAAAAAAGACTCTAAAAATCAGGATGTTACAGAGGATGAGAAGGCCGGATACTAGGGTATGAACCTCGGTCGGTTGCCTATGGGCTATGGCATACCACATGAAGTTTATCTGTTTCCATATATCTTCCTCTGTAAGACTCCGATGTTCATATGTTTGGCTTGTACAGCCCGGTTTGTACCCTAAACCATAAAGGTCTATTTACAACTGCTTAATAATATATTGTCCTTTGTTTAATTATTTGTGTATAGATGTGATGCAACGATGTTGACTGTATGCACTAGTTACTAATCATAGAACTAATGCAATAAGCATAGAGAATTTCGGGTCATGTGATCCTGGGTCCGATAGTTTCCCGGGCATAAACATTAATTTGTGAACAAGTTATTTTAGTTCTTTCCTATTCTTAGGATGTATGGAACCTCATTTCTACCTTTACACAACTCTCCTATGTATTCTTAAAAAAAAAGGGCTACTGGTCGAATTCCAATCCAAAATGTACTCCATCCATACAAGTTTATAAAGCGTATTTCCTCTTGTCACATAAACCAAGAAGAGAGTGAAAATGGCTAAATTACCCTTAATTATTATTTCTAAGCATTATATTCAATGCATACATATAGAGAGTAGCAAATAAAACTGCATATTTATTAGGGATATAAGAGAACATCATACTAATTTTGCATTGAAATATAAAATACGTTTTATATTTATGGAATATAGGATAAGACTATTCAAAAAATACGCTGGACAGAGCAGTACATTTCCGACCATTGGATGTAACGTACTGGCACGTCACTGTAGCACTGTGCATGACCTTACTACACAATAGTTGAGGATACAATTCCAACAACGCTGCTCTCGCATATGTAAAACAATCAAGTATTAGGACTAGTTTACTTAGTCCTTCATTTTCTAAGCAATTGACAACCGGACGGACCTAGCATGGTTAATTTATCCTCCATCCACGCTTGAGAGCATCGTCAGCAATACCGAAGGCTATTATGACTGCATCTGCTATCTTCAACTCCTTGGAAGTTACTTCCATCACCATTAGCGTACAAAACTATGTGACGATTAATCTTATATGTAGTACCTTCTACATAAAACAAAATTCAGTGGTGTTTAAACCGTGACTATAATAAACTCTAGGCTAGATGGATCTTGTTACACTTCCGTTACATAAATCCACAACATATCTCGTAAGGCGAGGTTTCTCAATGGAGGTCATATTCACTGCAACTATGGGTGAAATTGCCAATAGATCTGTATCTTTCTTGATTGGCAAATACTCGAATGAAACAACGACGGCGACAATGGAAGAGAGCCTACACAACCTGAACCGCCTGCTTCTACGGGTTCGCGTCATCGTCGAGGAGGCGGAAGAACGGCATATCAGGAACCAAGCAATGGTGCACCAACTGAACATACTGAGGAAGGAGATGTACAGACTACAGAGGCTACTACGTCCTGGACAACTTCAGAAACCCAGCAAGTGAAGAACACAAGGCTAGAGATCACGAAGTGAGTCAATCTTTTGCCCTCTCCAAATTCAATCCTACCAAGCGTCTTTTCCTCTCCTCCAATGGTGGTACACACAATGTGAATGAACTGCATCAAGTGATCGAAAACTTAAATAACATGATCATTGATATGAGTGAGTCTGTTGCATTTCTGAAGAATTATCCTCCGCTGTACCGGCAACCTTACAGCATGCACCTGTTTCTTGACAAGTGCATGTTTGGTTGCCAAATGGAAACGGAAAGGATCATGAATTTCTTGATGCAAATAGAGCCTCCTAATACGGGTAATATAGGTGTTTTACCAATTGAGGAAGTTTACCGTCCTTGGAATCTATTAGAACCGTCCAAATCACGTAAATCAAACGGTTGAGACATCTCTGTAACTGATGGTACTGCATCATCCATCACCACCTAAAACATAGAGGTACCATGTGTGGATGGGTATGGTAGTAATTTTGTACCTTATCTTATCTAAACCTGTCTTCCTAATGGACCAAATCCGGCGAGACGACAAAATTTTTTTGCCGTTGTGGCATGCTAGTCCATGGCGGTGGTGTTGTATACTGCTGTGATTGTCTTATTGTTACTATTCCAATCAAGCATTATAGCAGTCTATTGCGCTGAGATTTAACGGCTGAAAATACAAGATACCTTGTGATACTGCCTCATCCGTCGTAAGCCAGATGGTGGAGGTACCAACGCTTGAAGGGTATAATGTAATTTTCTACCTAATTAGAAAACATCATCTGTGAACCGGATGGCCTCGTTGCTAGGTAATTTAATTTTGATGTGTTTATGTCTCATAGATATAAGAAGACGTCGAGAGACCGAGAGAGAGAGAGAAGCAGGGGCGAATCCACCGGGTAAGCTTCATCAGGCTGAAGCCTACCCTCCACCGGTGGACCGACCCCACCCCCTCCTGGGCTCCTGGCTCCCCGACCTCCGGCGCCGGCGACTGCAAACATCGGACGGGCTGAAGAAGGCGTGAACGTGAAGAACTGCAAAAACAAGAACTGAAGCAAGGCGAGAGAAGCACCGAAGCCCAGCCCACGTCCGTGGTCCGCCCACCGGCCCACATCCCCACCGGTCCACATGGTACCCTTCTGGCCTGTTCCCGTGTCCGTAAATTCCCCAAATCCGAAATCCCCAATCCATTCCCTTCCGGCCATCCCCGTTCCCCCAAACCCCCAATCAATTGACGGCACAGAGGCAGTGAGGAGTGGGAAGTCTGGGGACTGAGGTTGCTCACTCGTGCTACACCGCCCGTGCAGACGAGCTCAAGCCGAGGCGGGGAGGTGCCGACGACAATGGGATTTGGAGGCGGGGCCGCGGGGAGGTGCCGACGACGACATCGGGAGGCGCCGAGGCCGGAGCCGGAGGCGCCAAGGTGGGGACCGGGGAGGTCGGAGCTGGAAGCGCGAGATGAGATTTGGAGCCGCGGATTGAGAAGGGAGACCGGAGGCGGGGTCATGCCGGCCGCCGGGGTGCCGGGGAGGCTGGAAGCGGGGAGGGCCAGCCGACTGGTTCGCCGGGAGGCTGGAGACTGCCGGCGAGCGACTGAGCGAGGGCGGGCGCTCTGCGCCTCTGCGGGCTGCGGCTGCGATCGCGCACAGTGCGCTGGGCCTGGGGGCTGGGGTTAAGTGGTTAACACTCAACCGTGAAGCAGGCGTTAAGCGAAGAAGGCGTGAAGCAGTGAAGTCGTGATTGCATTGTGTCACGTGAAGCTGCTGCTGTTTGCTGCTATTGGCTTGGCGAGACTGTTTCCAGATTCTTCCGTACGGCCGAACGCCTGATTTGTAAGTTTACAAGTTACAACTCAAACTTATTGCTCATTTCTTAATTAGTTGATTACTTGATTAGCAATTCATTAGAAATATTATAGTGTTGTACTGTTGTATATATTCAATTAACAATTAATTTATAGGTTTGCAATAACAGAGAAATGAAAAGTTTAGTCATGGTTTAACAAGTTTAGTCATTCGATATGTAGAGCCAACAATTCTAGGAAAACTTATGATCTGGTAGAAGAATACATATTTTTCAGCCCACCCTCATTTTTTGTTCTAGATTTGCCACTGGAGAGAAGAAGGTACTAATATGTCTCCTAGATCAAGCGATCTGCTTGCCATCGCCCACCACACATTACCAGTCATGCTGCCGCTGTGGTGATTGCGATTCTTGTTGCCCCGAGGTAGACGCCGGAGTCATATCACAATGAGATGTCTTAACCATGCTGTGTTCTGAGGGTGTTTCAGTAATTTTCCCTTTTGAGGAAAAGAAAAAAAGAAGAGAAGGGGTCCCACCTGTCGGTGGGATGCATGAAGAGATAAGGCTGGAGATTGCGTCTCCAGCCCCATCTCGTGCAGTAGGGGTGACCAGCTCTTTTGAGGGGCTGTTTGGTTGCTTGCATGTGCTCATGCAGCTGCATGAGCGTGGCCAGGCTGAGGAGGGAAGCTCCTCAACCATGTTTCTCCTCAGCCTGGCTCCAGTTGATTTTTTTGCATCCACTCGTTCAGGCTCTCTCCTCCATGCAGGCAACCAAACACCATCTCCCTGCATGCGCTGGTGCGAGCCACCCCCATGCAGGCAACCAAACAGACCCTGAGTGACCGAGTTAGGCGATGACGGCAGCGGCGATGGAGGCACCACCGGCCTGGACTTTTGGCGCTGGCCGTTGGCTGCAACCCCGCAGTCGCCTCCTCATAGCTCTATTTAAGCCAACCCTCTTCTCCTCCTTTCCATGACCGAAGAAAGTGAGTTCCCCATTACTTGATCTCCTTCTCTTGGTTATGTTCTGATTTGGGTCTTGGTGTTGCGGTGTCATGGTGTTCCTCACCAGCACCGGTGGCAGTGTGGTCCAGATTTGATTTCTTTGGCATATCCTGTGCGGTTCCCTTGTGCTCTATCCCTAGGGGGATTTGGGGATTTTGCCCTAGAGGTCCAAATCCGGTCGGCTCTGGATCACGTTGAGGAAGAGAAGTCTAGTTGCCTGTTCATGGGTGCTCTTGGCTGGAGCGCTTATTGGTCTTGTGCGGCATCTACCCCTACCCTTGACTTCCTACTTAGGTGACCCGAGGTTTGAAGTGCGGCATTGTATATCCGTCAACCTCATCTCCTTGCACGGTAAAGCGAGGCGTTTGGTTTTCTGGGACAACGCCGAGCACGTGCCTTGCCCTATCTGGTTTCTTCTCGGTGATTTTTAGCATCACCAGCATTGTGACTATACCGGCTATTCAATCTTTGCAATTTGCTTGATCTACTGCTGAATATCTGTCTGTCACGAGTTGGAAATTGCAAAGTAATGTTGATCAGCTGTGGGATGTATGCTCTATGATGAACTTGTTTATTACTGAGATTGGATTCGATTAGAACTAGTATAGATTTTGGGCTCTAATTATATTGCTTGCTGCTATCACTTGATCCTTTGGATCTTGGTAGTTCACTACTGGCTATGCTGGTCCATTGTAGTCTGTGGTCTCTATTAGTTTCAGTGCCTTGTAGCTTGTATTCTTTTGGCTATCTAGAAGAACTTGCTATACTTAAGCTTCTGGTCATTTTCGTTATGTTCAAGTTCTTAGACCTTGTTGAGTACTGTTTAATTGAGATCAGTCCATCTGTTATGGCTTTGTTGTTGGGCAGTGAATGGTACATTATGTAAGTGGTATTCAGTAAAGCATATGTTAGAGCTCAAATTTCTGAAAACTAGTAATCGTATCTAGTTTGTGAAGAGTTTAAATAAGTATTGAGAAGGCCAAGTTCAAATCTTAAGTAACTCTACATCTAAGAGCAAAAATATCAATTAAACTGAGCTTTTGGTTGTTATGATTGATTCTCTAGTCATGAAACTGAATTATATGCTCATTTTAGCAATTATCATGTTTCATGCTTTGAGTATAAGCTCTTGTATAAATGACATTGAAGAATTACATGTTTATATGCAATTTTTGTCATTTATATCTTGCTGGAAATATGCTTTAATTATACTTTATTATGCTGGAATTAAATTGAAATATCTGGTTATTCCATATTATTTGCAACAAACCATCCTTCCCTCATAATCCCAGGCGAGCACCACTAGTGCCCGAGGAGTTGGCAGCGAGAGAAGGAACGATGTAGTCAAGTGAAACACTAAGATCGAGTGGAACAATGCGGTCGACAAACATTGTGATCAAGCGAAACTCAGGTGGGTGTAAAGCCACTAAAGTGCAAAAGAGAAGAAATGCGAGAAATAAACAAATCCAAGGGAGAATAAAAGAAATAAAGAAGAGATTTGCTGTCAGAACCCATTCGGCATTAGAAATATCGAATGAATTAAGCACTCACAGAGGTTCCCAGACCATCCTCAGCCGGTCGGCACCATCTTGTGCTTCGGGTTTTCATCAACCGGCAGAAAATTTAGCCAACGCCCTTTTTACCATCTTACCGTCTGTAGTAGACAAAGCCATCAAAGAGGGCAGAGCCCACCTGTTGGACCAGAGGTCCATAAAGCCCACAGAGACCTGATTAGGAGTTAGGATAAGGGAGGGGCAGCCTGGTCATTGCACAAAGCTAGGAGGGGAGGCAGCCGAATGCCCTCTCCTTGTAAGCCAGCCAACTCCCAGAGGAGGTCTCATTTCATTCATTTTGCTCAGTCAACTGAGAACACAGCCAAAGCACCCATTCCACTTTTCTTCCCTCAACTGAGAGCCCTTAGTCAAGGCAAAACGAAGCCAGGAGAGCAAGCCACGAGTCAAGTATTAGGACTAGTTTACTACACAATAGTTGAAGATACAATTCCAACTACGCTGCTCTCGCATTTGTAAAACAATCAAGTATAAGGACTAGTTTACTTAGTCCTTGTCATTCATTTTGTAAGCAATTGGCGTTTGCTTAGTCAAGTATTAGGACTAGTTTACTACACAATAGTTGAGGATACAATTCCAACTACGCTGCTCTCGCATATGTAAAACAATCAAGTATTAGGACTAGTTTACTTAGTCCTTGTCATTCATTTTGTAAGCAATTGGCGTTTACTAGGTCAAGTATTAGGACTAGTTTACTACACAATAGTTGAGGATACAATTCCAACTACGCTGCTCTCGCATATGTAAAACAATCAAGTATTAGGACTAGTTTACTTAGTCCTTGTCATTCATTTTGTAAGCAATTGGCAACCGGATGGACCTAGCATAGTTAATTTATCCTCAACTTGAGGGCATCGTCAGCAACACCGAAGGCTATTATGACTGCATCTGCTATCTTCAACTCCTTGGAAGTTACTTCCATGACCATTAGCGTACAAAACTATATATGTGACGCTTAATCCTGTGTGGTACCTTCTACATAAAACAAAATTCATTGTTGTTTAAACCGTGACTATAATAAACTCTAGTCTAGACGGATCTTGTTACACTTCCGTTACATAAATCACACACTACAATCTGTGCTCTTCGTGATTCATTGCACCACCACATATCTTACAAGGCGAGGTTTCTCAATGGAGGTCATATTCGCTGCAGTTATGGGTGAAATTGCCAATAGATCTGTATCTTTCTTGATTGGCAGATACTCGAAGGAAACGACGGCGACAATGGAAGAGAGGCTACACAGCCTGAACCGGCTGCTTCTACGAGTTCGCGTCATCGTCGAGGAGGCGGAAGAACGGCATATCAGAAACCAAGCAATGGTGCACCAACTGAACATACTGAGGAAGGAGA
The DNA here is from genome assembly GCA_017311315.1 of Dendrocalamus latiflorus. Classification (NCBI taxonomy): domain Eukaryota; kingdom Viridiplantae; phylum Streptophyta; class Magnoliopsida; order Poales; family Poaceae; genus Dendrocalamus; species Dendrocalamus latiflorus. The sequence continues at coordinate 20,802,597 of CM029626.1, read as the reverse complement.
TGTACAGAGGCTACTACGTCCTGGACAACTTCAGAAACCAGGCCAGTGAAGAACACGAGGCTAGAGATCATGAAGTGAGTCAATCTTTTGCCCTCTCCAAGTTCAATCCTGCCAAGCGTCTCTTCCTCTCCTCCAATGGTGGTCAACGCAATGTGAATGAACTGCATCAAGTGATCGAAAACTTAAATAACATGATCATTGATATGAGCGAGTTTGTTGCATTTCTGAAGAACTATCCTCTGCTGTACCGGCAACCATACAGCATGCACCTGTTTCTTGACAAGTGCATGTTTGGTCGCCAAATGGAAACGGAAAGGATCATGAATTTCTTGATGCAAATAGAGCCTCCTAATACGGGCAATGTAGGTGTTTTACCAATTATTGGTCCAGCTGGAGTCGGAAAAAGCACCCTTGTTGCACATGTCTATAATAGCGAAAGAGTGCGCAACCACTTTTCTCGAATTGTGCTCATTACTGAGGACGATCTTCAAGACAAGCAAATCACTCTAAAAGATGGATGTGTGACCATCCACCGAAACAACGCCTTGAAAGAAAATGAGAGATTGCTAGTTATCATTGAATTATCAGGGGAAGCTGATGAGGTTGCATGGAATAGGCTGTCTTTGGCTTCTGCTGATTGCCTTGCAAGCGGCGCCAAAATTATAATCACAAGTACATCCAACAGAATTGCATATTTTGGTACTACACAAGCTCTTATACTAAATGATCTACCACCAGAAGCATACTGGTATTTCTTCAAGGTGCTTTCATTTGGGGGCACAGATCCGCAGGATCAACCAAAATTAGAATCAATCGCCCTGAAGATTGCAAGAGAGATGAACGGATCGTTCGATGGTGCAAATTTTTACTCTGACTTGCTAAGAAACATTGTTATTGCTCAACATTGGTGCATGGTTCTTACATCTCTTAGGGTATGTGCACAAAGAAATCGCTCTTTATTTGGTGAGCATCCACATGATCGTGTGAAGAAAAAAAATCCTACATGTGTTCGGAGAATGGATAACAATGCTGAGTTTGTGGTTTATGATTGGTACCGGACAAGTTCTGCTAACCGCGTAGTTCCTAACATAACATTATATGATGTTCTGTTTGGGAGCGTTAAATGTCAAGGGAGATTGAAGGTCCTTGTTTGGAAGTCGCACATACCGCCATATACTAGCGTCATTGTTACCGAAATTTTTGTATTTTAGCCCGTTTTTTGAAAAATATTCACATTTAGACCCCTGGTAGTTTTAATTCCGCTTTTGGACCCAGAGCTCGGAGCCGTGACCCACGGCGTTGAGGTAACACGTCTTGGCGCCGTGGTCCACGGCTCCGAGGTCCCAGGCCCGCACCAGCGTGGCGGCCTGCGTGGCGCCGACGTGGCAGGACCTCGGAGCCGTGTATCGTGGCGCCGAGCTCGGAGCTGTGAATCGTGGCGCCGAGCTCGGCGCCGTGGCTCGTGGCGCCGAGGTTCTCGGCGCCGTGGATCTTGGCGCCGAGCATGCGGCTTCAGAACACGGCACCGAGCACGCGGCCGTTCATTTGCATCCGTCCCGCCTCCCCTCCCCGCACGCGCCTCCTCCCCATCGCGGCCGCCCGGCTCCCCTCCTCGACCGCCTCGGCGCCCGTCGGACGACCTCACCGCCGCGCGCCTCCCCTCCCCGCACGCGCCTCCTCCCCGCCGCGGCCGCTCGCCTCCCCTCCTCGACCTCCTCGGCCGCCCGTCCGACGTCGTCCCCGCCCGGCCGTCCTCCCCGCCGCGGCCGTCGTCCCCGCCCGGCCGTCGTCCCCGCCCGGCCGTCCTCCCCGCCGAGGCCGTCGTCCCCGCCCGGCCGTCCTCCCCGCCGAGGCCGTCGTCCCCGCGCGGCCGTCCTCCCCGCCGCGGCCGTCGTCCCCGCGCGGCCGTCCTCCCCGCCGCGGCCGTCGTCCCCGCCCGGCCGTCCTCCCCGCCGCGGCCGTCGTCCCCGCGCGGCCGTCCTCCCCGCCACAGAGCGACCGCTACAAGTGCCTCAAGGTGACGACTTCTCCAAAATGTTCGTTGTAGTTTCGTAATCTTGCGCGGGGCTTAGAATTTTTTTAGCTAGCTATGAATGTGTGATGCTTAGGTTGTAGTTTGGGCAATGGTGCCGAAGAATGGAAGGATTGTATGGAGTATTGGAGTCGGCAATATGGCTCGCTATAAGACAAGTTGATTCTTTTGCGACAAGAGGACTAGTGCTATCGAAATGTGTTGTGTTGCTGTGATGTTCTAGGCTATAAATGCGGGAGGTAGTATTACCTTGTTCATAGTTTTGGATTTGGAGAGTATTGTAGTATTACCTTGTTACAGCGCGCCTCAATTATGTAGCCTATTTCGATTAAAGGTACTTATTAGTTTGGTTTTCTGTATGTTCTAGATGGACAACTTAGTTACCCTATATCTTGGAGGCAGTGTGACAAGTGATGATTATGGAAATGTTCAATTTGTTGAAATGCAAAGGGTGCCTCTGATATTCAGTGAACGGCCGTCGTTCAGTGAGTTGGTTGCTAGGGCCCGGGAGGAGCTACATTGTCATGCAAACGAGGAGAGCATCACAGTTGAGGGGTTACTTCACTTCGGTTCGAAAGACACAATTCTAAGGCGGTTGATCTTAATTGGTTGTGAGGATCAGTGAGACAAATATGTCAAATTGGTTATGAGGAATGAGTTCCAATGTTTGGACCTTGTTGTGTGGAAGGTCTCCATTGATCCCACCCCTCACGGTTATTCACCAGAACTAGGTGATAAGGCACCCTTTGACCCTCCGTTACCCGACGTTGCGGTGGATGTGGAAGAAGTGCCTGAAGTGCCCGATGCTCAATCTGCCCCGAACGAGGTTCAGATTTCTCAACCAGTTCGAGTTGAATGTCGGACTGATGATGTCTTGGCAGCCCCTCAGGAGATCCCTTTTACCCAGAATCATCCCAGTAAGTGCCGAACAACACTTTAGCCTTTTCCCGTCAGTCTATTCTTTTGTCTCAATCCCATCGGTTTCGTGCTTCTGATGCAGGAGACATTCCTGATAATGTGGGTGTTCCTCCCGTTGCTCCATCTGGCAACGTTGAAGAAGTCTGCAGGGACTCCAACAGTGTGGATGTTCAAATTGTGGATGATCTGGAGCCTTACGAGATCGCTAGGGCCGTTGATTCTGATGATGACCGCCCTTTTGGAGAGCTGACCGAAAGTGATATTGAGCTGATCAGGCGTTATTGCCCTGGCCAGGATCCATTAGTTCATGAATTCAGCGATCTTAGGCATTCCCATGGGGCTTATGCCGAAGGAAGGGATGACGAGCTGCTAGATGCTCCTGAGGCCGGGTCAAGCATGACAATTGAGAAGGGCATGGTGTTTGAGGACTTGTCTGCATTGAAAAGGTGGATGCAGGAGTATTCAGTGATTCGTAAAAGGCCATTCAAGGTGAGACATTCTTATGTGGAGCGGAGGTACACAGTTATGTGCGAGAAGGAAACATGTGAATGGAGGGTTTGTGCTAGGAAACAGAAGGACACGGGAAAGTTCAAGATCACAAGAATCGTTGGCCCACACACTTGTGCCGAAGCAGAGCTCAAACAGAAGCATCGGCAGTTGACCTCTACTATTATTGCCAAGTCACTGTGTCACATAGTAAAGGGAGAACCCAATATGAAGGTGAAGACACTTGCTGGGATTGTTAAGGAGAAATTTGGATACGACATAAGGTATGGCAAAGCATGGAGGGCAAAGCAACGCATCTGGAAGATGATATATGGGGACTGGGAAGATGGGTACTTGCAGTTGCCAGCACTCTTCAATGCAATCAAAGCGGTTAATCCAGGCATGCATTATGAGTATGTCCCGAAACCAAACGAATGGACTCAAGATGGGATGCAGATATTCTTCCGTGCTTTCTGGTGCTTTGCTCAGTCCATCGAGGCCTTTCGGCATTGTCGTCCCGTCTTCTCAATCGACGGTACGTTTCTTCTTGGCAAGTACCAGGGCACACTTCTGATAGCCATTTCCTGTGACCCAGACAACGCGTTGGTTCCTTTGGCGTTTGCTTTGGTTGAGAGGGAGAACAAAGACAGCTGGGGATGGTTCTTGCGGCTCGTTCGGAGGCACGTGGTCGGCCCTGATAGGGAGGTTGGTGTCATATCTGATAGACACCAGGGCATACTTGCTGCCGTCCAGGAGCAGATACCGAGGTATACAGCTTTGCACCACCGTTGGTGCACTCGGCATCTTGCCGAGAATCTACTCCGTAAGGATGGTACGAAGGACAACTTTCCTCTGTTCGAGGAGGTCGCTCGAATGCTTGAGGTCAAGTTCTTCCTGGAGAAGTTGGAGCAGCTTAATACTGCCACGAACGCAGAAGGTAGACAGTGGTTGACGGGATTGATGAGAGATGTGGACAAATGGACAAGGGCTCATGACGATGGTGGATGGAGGTACGAGTTTCAGACAAGCAACATGGCAGAATCCTTCAATAGTTTGCTTAGGGGTATACGTGGTATGCCCGTCAATGCTATCGTATCCTTCACCTTTTACAAGCTTGTTGCCTGGTTCAACGAAAGACACGCACATGCAATGGCGCTACAGAGTAAACAAGAGATATGGGCGCCAAAACCGAAGCGCCACCTTGAAAAGGCAAAGGCGAGGGCTGAGGCACATGAGGTACATTGTTTTGACAACGCCACGGGCACTTACGAGGTTGTAGAAAGGGGTGGTACAACGACCGATGGAGAGCTCTGGCCGACGAGGAGGCATAAGGTTGTCCTTATTGATTTCTCATGCACATGTGGTAAACCAAGGCAGTACCACTTTCCATGTTCTCATTATGTGGCAGCAGCAAGGCATCGCAACTTTGACTACGAGTGCAAGATACCTCGGGAGTTAAGTGTTGACAAGCTTGTGCTTACGTGGTCTCCCCGTTTCGAGCCTTACCGGGATGAGGGAGAGTGGCCGCCGTACACCGGGCCCAAATACATTGCGGATCCGGGTAGCCGTTGGAACAAACGTGGAACCAGGAAGAGGACGAGACACAAGATGGTTATGGATCAGCTTCCAGGAAGAACGAGGCGAGGGAGAGAAACCCCCTTTCTTACTGACCCCGAGCAGAACCAATGTAGCAGATGTGGTAGACTTGGCCACAATTCACGCACATGCCATTGGCCACTTAGTCAGGTGCGAGTGCTTGTTGTTCATTATGTTTCATAGTTCGTCTAGTTGTTTTCCCATATGCAACTTGCTATGTTTCTTGTTTAATTTCTTATTATTTCCATATTTTATGCATGTTCAATTTGTTGTTTACTTCTATGTTGGACTGACAAATTCAATTTTTTTGTAGGATGGCGCAATTGCACCTGCTAGACCCGTACTACGAGGAGAACCACCGAGGACGGCTCACCGCGGAGGGGAGGGTACTTCCTTCATCACTACTTGTACAATTAATTATTTATGTTGATGCATTAACTAAAAAAAATTGGTGTATTCTATACAGGAGCTGCCCATCCTTCGTCCTCGAACCCATGACGGGTTCCTGGACATGCGGTACGACGAGAGGTACACTCCCTTCCTGGAGAGGGCTGGCCTAGACGCCATCTCTTACCAGGTTCGCCGTGGGTTGCCCACCTTCAACCCCCCGGCCATCACTGCACTGGTTGACAGGTATTCTCCTAAACCATTGCTCCACTTGCATGTTCATTGTTTATCGGCTATGTGCGCCTCAAATTCTCTGACATGTAGTTCTCTTTTTTGTATCATGTAGGTGGAGGCCGGAGACTCACATCTTTCACCTCCCTTTCGGGGAGATGACTGTTACGCTCCAGGACACTCAGAAGATACTTGGTGTCGCCATTCACGGCCGTCCAGTGATCGGACCGTGCGTGCCTGCTGGTTGGAGAGGCCGAGTAGAGGCCTTCCTGGGGAGAGAGCTTCCTCCTGAGGCAGGCCATCGCTCTTCTGGAGTTCCGATCACATGGCTACGGCAGACTTTCGCAGAGTGTCCTGCAGACGCGGACGAGCAGACAGTTGCCTATTACTGCAGGTACGGGTCAACTCGTCGTCTAATCGAGCTTTTTTCTAAAATTGACATAGTTTGATTTAATATCATTTTACATATAATTGCAGGGCATGGATCATGCACTTGTTTGGCTGCGTTCTCTTCCCCGACAGAACGTGGGACAGCGCGTCGTGGATGTACATCCACTGCCTCACTGACTGGGACACGGCGGGGCAGTACAGCTGGGCTTCTGGGGTGTTGGCGTTCCTTTACCGCCACCTCTGCGAGGCGTGCCGTCGGAGTTCGCCGAACTCGACAGTAGGTGGTTGCCTCTACCTCCTCCAGCTGTGGATGTGGTGTCGTCTACCAGTTGGTCATCCCACGGTTTCGCCTCCTCGTCCGTGGTTCGCACAGGTTCCTCTTCGTCGACGTCCGACACTTGCATATATTTGGGACCAGGTCTCAGTTCCCTACGCCAGGACGAAGAGGGCCTACCTAGAGTACATGAACGAGCTAGATGCGCTCACGGCCTCCAATGTAAGTTAATTCCATTTGGTATCATGATTTTCATTTGTTAGTATATGACCTTTAACGTTAAATTGTTGCTATGCAGGTTAAGTGGGAGCCGTACGCCGAGCAAGAGGTGGAGGCCGTTAAGTTCAGCCCATTGTGTAGCATAGACGAGGCCCTCTACAGGATGACGTGCCCCCTTATCTGTTTCTATGCTGTTGAGTATCACCTGCCACATAGAGTTGCACGCCAGTTTGGTATGAGGCAGCTGTGGCCAGTAGCGCCGTTCTCCACGTCTGTGGCCTTGCACAAGTCAGTGGCATGCAATTTCAATTCTAACCTTGGATTCCAATTGCACAGAGTTTCTACTAATTTTAACTATTGGTTTACGTGACATGCAGATTTGATCGTCAACGACAGAAGAAGGTCACAGACTTCGAGCAGCACCACCACGTGTACGTTGAGGAGTGGGGACACTTTCAGGACCACGTGGACCACAATGACGAGCCGCACAGCAACGAGCACTTCCGGCGGTACCAAGTTTGGTACCAGCGTGCGACGCGGTCCAAGCTTAAAGGACAATGGACTGAAGCTGACTATGCAGACATTGAGTCCTCCGACGACGAGGACACGCCCTACGACCAGTCTACTCGACTTGGGACGCAGGTGGAGATAGCACCAGTAATGGACCGTGTGGTAATGTTCAATCTCATTGCTTATTTTTCAATAGACATAAATACCACTACATATAGAAAATTATCCATTCTTTTGCTTGTTTGCAGGGCAACACTCTGAGGCAGTCCGTACAGGACATAGAGCGTTTCTCCACGACCGTCGATGATGTCAGGACGCATAGCTTCCTAGAGGTAAGCTTCGACACAGCCACTCACAAAATTAGTACCTAATATCTTCGTTTCTTGTTGGTTAACAAAATGTTGGATGACAGAGGCTGGCAGGTCGGCTACGTCGTGCGGCTGGTCGTTGTGGTTGCAGCACAGGTGCGACGAGGGGCATAGACGTGCCTGCGACACAACTTGCAGACCCGACGTGGCTAGGGTCGTACACGGGGCAGAGCTCGTCCCCCACGAGGAGCGACACTTTCCCTGACGAGGGCGGTGAGGACGAGGTGGAGCAGCAGACTTACGATGAGATAGGCCCGTCTCAGCTCGTAGACGCTCCTTCGACTTAGCCTTCACAGCCTGTACCACGCAGACGCCGCCGCGAGCCTAGCCGTTACACTCCAGGCACCGACGCCCTATGTAAGGGTAAGGGTAAGGCTAGGAGGCAGTGATACTTATGTGTAGGCTTGTGGTTGGGCTTAAAAGTCGTTGTATATATGTTGTAATGAACTAGGAGGCACTTGGTATGTGGTTGGACAGAGATGTGTTTGTAATGAGCTACTTGTTGTATATATGTGTATATGTTATATTCATTGTGCTTTTGTAATTTTTGTGAGGTTTTTCAAGTGCTTTTGTAATTTTTGTGAGGTTTTTCCAAGTGCTTGATGGTTTGATGTTCAAAGATGGTTTGCAGTATAAAAGGGTTGCTCTAAGTTTTTTTATTTACGACGGCATACAACCAACCAACACACCAACGAACACAACAACTAAAATACAACACAACCGTACATAAAACATTACCAAAATAGCTTGACGACAACATAGCATAAAACATTACCAAAATAGCTTGACGACAACATAGCATAAAACATTACCAACACACACGAGGAGAACCTCCAGCACTACAACAGTCATACCGCCACAGCATCAATACATCAACAAATACATGAACTAAAATACGACACAGCCATAACCCTCGTTACCTAAATGCCAAACGAGCCTCGTGGCACCCACATGGAGAATTGCTGAGGGGGCCGCCTCGGACGTGGCTGGCCGTCGTGGTAGTGGCATGCACATATGCAGCTCGGGTTCGCGCAGCAACATGTGGGATCATAAGAGCTTCCTATATTCACGACCTCCTCGTTGCCCCTCTCGCGTTGCATCTGTTCGCGGAGGTCGTTGTTCTCCTCAGTGAGATTCTCCATTCGGTACTCCAAGTCCCATATTCGAGCCCATAATGTATCCACATAACGATCAACATACCGTTCATGAGGAGGGTCGATCCAGCGGGAGAAGTCGCATTTGGCCATCTGGACAAAAAAGGACGGTAAACTTCGAGGGTCCATAAGCAATAAAAAATGTAACATTACTAATTTGTACCCCGGAGCGTGAGCATCGGAAGAAACGTCGCCCGCCATCGTTCGGGGAATCCAAGATCTGGACGACCGCGTACTCATTGTGTGTGCATTTCGGCCACGATGGTTGAGCACGCCGGCTTGGTATCAATCGGTACTGCGGACCGAACATATCCCTCGTTTCTAAGGGAATGTCGTCCTTCGGTGACCCAAATCCCACTGGCCCCTCGTCTTCAGACATGGTATGTTTCACCACGAAAGAGAGGGTACTACTTTGTTCGATTCACAATGTCATGGGACCCCAACCCTGCTACTTATAGCAAAACGGGGCAGCTTAATGCAGTGACCACCAAAAAAAGAGGCTTTTGCTCAGGGACATGACAACACGCCCCAGCTTTGCTCAGGGACATGACACAAGAGGTCAGCTTTTGCTCAGTGAGATGACAAAAGAGGGCAGCTTTGCTCAGTGACATGACAAAAGAGTTCAGATTTTGCTCAGTGACATGACAAAACGGGGCAGCATATGCCAGCTTTGCACAGTGACGGAGTAGGCCTTTAGCCTATACACATATAGGGCGTAGGTCTTTAGCCTTTACAGGAGTAGGCCTGTACACATATAGGGGCGTACGTCTTTAGCCTTCTAGGCTTTGAATGGTCCAATCTCTGAAAAGGCTACGAACTATGAATTTATTACGAGACTATAGTCTCTGAAAAGCCTACATAGGGCCATTTATTGCTACACTGGAATCCAGGAAAAGCGAAAAGATCCTCTCCATGGACTATGCCCACTGCACCAGATAACCTGCCTACATAAAGGCCTCCCTCCTATGTATTCCATACCACATCTCCTCCTCAAGGCATCACAATACTACTACACAACAATGTCTTCCTGGAGGTCCGACCCATTTGGAGTGCCGGAGTGGCATGAGCGTCCGAAGTGCCATTGCGGCTTTAGGACGATGTTGGGAGTCTGGACTGATCGAGTACAACGAGCCAAATACGACCGTAGGTTCTTCAAATGTCCTGACCTGGATGACGACTTCGTGGTAACGACCACAACTAAATCATTTGTTTCTCGTTATCTTTTTTCAACTTGATCAATGACATCTACCACGCCACACATAGGCTTGCAGGTTCATCGAATGGGTGGATCGGGTGTCGCCGGCATGGCCAAATAACCGGGCAGTGGAGGTGGAAAACAAAGCACAATACTTTGTCAAGATGACTCAGGCTCGCGAGGTGGAACGACAGATGCGGCTTGAGCAAGAGCGCCGCGTGAGGGTGGACCAAATCCGTCTGAAGGGCAAGGAGGATGAGCTGCAAAGGAGGCGGGAGCAGTTAAGTCTGCGTGAAGCTGCCATCAAGCGTCAGGAGGAGGAGCTTCAAGCTCGGGAGGCAGCTCTCAAGACCAAGAGTGACAGGAAGAAGGATGCAGCGGAGCCATCTTCAGGGCATGACAAAAAGGGGAAACAACCACGCTACACCCAGTAGACAAAATGTAATAGACCCAGCAAGTTATTTTCCCTAAGGCATGCATGTTAGGACTAGTGGTGGAATTCTGAACATTAGAAGTACATAGTTGCACACATGCCACATGCCTGCCATGTCAAAATATCACTCACCTTCGAAATATCACTTACCACTATATGCATCGATATTTCTACGCTCAATCCTTCGGCAAAAAAATTTAGCATAATTTGGTTTGCATGTCCAACTTGCAATGAACATAAACTTTTATTACGACTTCATCAGATTCGTTACCATATTACAACTACAAAATTACCAAACCTTGCAAAAACCACGGGATTTGCAAACCCTTAAAACATATCAAACCTTAAAAGTCACTTACCATTTTATATATCGACCGTTCTACGCACAATCGTTCCTAAAAAAATTACCATATTTTTTTATGCATCTACAACGAGCCAATCAACATAAACTTGTTTTACAATTTTTTCAGATTGTTTTGTAATTCACAACTAAAAAATTAACAAAACTTATAATCATTACAGTTCCTGCACTCATTCCCACGTGTTCAATATCACTTTCGTTCATTTCGTCTAATTGTTCATATCACATTTGTGCTCAAAAAATTTTTCATTAAATTGTACTCCACATCAAAATTTTATGTTTCAAAAACCATTACCATCGTACCATAATATTTTAAAAAAATCTACAAAAAATTTCCTACACGTATCATCTGCAACATAACGAATTTTCAAAACATATGTCGTATTTTTTCTCTCTCTAAATAAATAAATATGTTACATAATATTACTAAAATTAAATAAATATATTACATAATATTACTATAATTAAATAATAAAAATAAAAAATACAACTAGTAATTCTTTTTGCGACAACGTAAAGCCTGATCGGTGCAAACCCTAGACGCCGAGTGTCTGCAGACGTGGCAGGGAGCTCGGCGCTACGTGGCTGGCAGCTCGGCGCCACGATCTACGGCTCCCAGCTCGGCGCCACGATCTACGGCTCCGAGCTCGGCGCCACGATCCACGGCGCCGAGGTGCTGCCACGTCAGCGCCACGCAGGCCACCAGACTGGAGCGGGCCTGCGACCTCGAAGCCATGGACCACGGCGCCGAGACGTGTTACCTCGGCGCCGTGGGTCACGGCGCCGAGCTCTGGGTCCAAAAACGGAATTAAAACTACCAGGGGTCTAAATGTGAATATTTTTCAAAAAAAGGGCTAGAATACAAAAATTTCGGTCATTGTTACTTGTGCAGCGCACAAACCACAACTTAGTAAGAACAACCGCTCTACGTACCAAGGCTAACTGATCGAAGTTTTATATGTTATTATGTACGGACTATTATATTTTGATGGTGATATGATGTATGTTGTCAATTTGTCATTGTGTACAACAAAGTAACCTTGTGTAGATTTAGTGTGCTTGCTGCGTGTCCAAATTCAAACTGTCTGTGTTAGTATCGGTCATAGACGGTTTTATCAAACCGTCTGTAATTGGCCGTCTAGTATTAGGCTTTTTATAGTAATGTGCTTGCTGCGTTGTTGTAAACAAAGATTGGGATTGTGATGGATCATCATGCGTAGTTAATTAGTTGTCTTAGTGTGTATCAGCTTAATGACTACAGTATCATTTTCTCGATGAGTAAATTGTGTGGGAGATCAAATTAGTCTTCGGAAAATGTATTATAAATAAGCCCAACGCTGATTAACCAGTCTAATGAAAAACCAAAAATTCCTAGTTAAGATCCCTCCTCAAGCTTGTATGTTGAAGTTCCATTTCAGATCCATTCATGATCCCCAAGTACATACTGTCGACTCATCAACGAGATATACACATAAGGCATGTGCAGTCGTATACGTCACCCGGTTGATAGAGGAAGCTTGCTTTGCTTGATTAGCTTGCATTGGTTAGATTCACGCACTACTACAGAAAGCCTAATACTAGACGGCTAATCACAGACGGTTTGACAAAACCGTCTGTGATCGACACTAACATAGACGGTTTTAATTTGGACACCGTCTGTGTTGGTGGCGTCGGAGAAAACGAGTATCACAGACGGTTCTTTAGTATCACAGACGGTTTGTGTTAAAAACCGTCTGTGTTAATCTGGCATTATCACAAACAGTTTTTTATTAAAAACCGTCTGTGATAATGACACTAGGCATTTATTGCGCTGCTCAGAACCGCATTTGTCTTCATTTCGATCCAGATCTAGCCGGTGCTTCACTCTTTCGCTCAGAAGGCAAGCTAGGAGATTTCAGGCCAATTAATTTGGTGGGAGAAGGCAGAGATTGAGCTTTGAAGATCCATACTTTCCTGGTTGCTCTAGATATGGTTAGTAATGAAATTTATTTTTCTTTGCATTATAATTTAGATGTAAGTAATTGGTGAGTGTTATTGAAGATGGTTTGCAAAATTGTTGGTTATATAATACCTGTTGTGTTTATAATATGAATTAAGCTAGCAAAGCCTGAATGCATGTGGTATATATATATATATGTAGTAATAATTAAATAATTTAATTTTTAATACTAAGTTGTTATATATATACACAACGTAGGATCGAAGCTGGATGTATGCCGCAAGCCGTGTGAGTGAAGAGTATATTAATGGCGTGTATGCTTTTGCAAGAGCTGCCGAGGAGGATATGCTGAATAAGGGGGGTGGAATATATGTACTGTCCATGCACTCACTGACTGCGAGAATTTAAAGATGTTTAAGAACCGAGGGCAAATTGAAGCGCACTTGATTCGGAGGGGTTTCAAAAAGGGTTATACGTGTTGGACCAGTCATGGCGAAGTCAATGATCATTTACCGCCGGATGACATTGCTGGTGAAGTGAATGATATGCCGCCAGATGACATCGCCGGTGAAGTGAATGACATGCCGCCGGATGATGTCGATTGTGGTTCGGATTCGGATAGGTTGCGCGATAACAATCTGGATCAGATGCTTCGCGATGTAGAAGAGAACTATGATGAGAAAGAGTATGTTAAATTCCGGGGCTTGATGGAGGACTCGGAGAAACCTTTGTTCACGTGCTGCAGGTCAAAGTACATGAGGTTGTCGGCCGTGCTTGAACTGTTGAAATTGAAGGCAAGCAATGGTTGGTCCGACAAGAGTTTCACGGCACTGCTAGCTCTTTTAGCGGAGATGCTTCCGGAGGGAAATGAGTTGCCTAAAACCACGTATAAAGCCAAGAAGGTTCTGTCCATTGGGAATGGAAGTAGAAAGAATACATGCATGTCCGAACAACTGTATCCTATACCGTAAAGAGTATGCAACATGCATGTATGTCCGGTGTGCAACGCATCCCGATACAAACGTAACAATCAATCAGATGATGGCGAGGGAACAGAGGCGAAGAAAGGACCTCCTGCTAAGGTGGCATGGTATTTTCCTATAATTCCCCATTTGAAAAGGTTTTTTGCAAATCCAAAGGAGGCAAAACTGCTGCGTTGGCACTCGGAGGAGCGCAAGAAGGATGGAATGCTAAGACACCTTGGTGATTCCGCCTAGTGGAGAAACATCGATAGGATTTTTGCAGACTTCGATGTAGAACCAAGGAATATAAGGTTTGGACTGAGTACAGATGGAATGAATTCTTTCAGTAGCATGAGCAGCCGACATAGCACATGGCCCGTGACTCTCTGCATCTATAACCTTCCTCCTTGGTTGTGTATGAAGCGAAAGTATATTTTGCTGTCGATACTTATCCAAGGGCCAAAGCAACATGGGAATGATATCGATGTGTACCTAGCACCGTTGGTGGAAGATCTAAAAGTACTGTGGAACGAAGGGGTATAGGTATGGGATGCATACAAACGAGAGAACTTCATTTTGCGCTCCTTATTGTTTTGCACCATAAATGATTATCCTGCCCTTGGTAACCTATCGGGCCAGAGTACAAAAGGTACCAAAGCTTGTACCCACTGTTTAGATGGTACCGAGAGTGTGTGGCTGAAACATTCACGCAAAACCGTCTACATGCGTCACCGCCGGTTCCTTCGGAGGGCTCACCCATACCGGAAGATGAAGAAACAATTTGACGGAGAGAAGGAAGACAGTTTAGCTCCAAGGCATTTAAGGGGAAAAGAGGTTTATAATATGGTTAAGGATTTAGATGTTGTCCTCAGAAAGGGACGTAAATTGAGGGCTCATGAGAAGAGCACCTGGAAGAAGAGATCAATATTTTGGGACTTACCTTACTGGGAGTACCTAGATGTTCGACACTGCATCGACGTTATGCACGTAGAAAAGAATGTATGCAACAGCTTGATTGGTCTCTTACTGAACAGTCGTGATAAAACAAAGGACGGCGTCAACGCACGGCTCCGCCCGAGGCCGTCTCCGCCTCCACGGTCGACCTCCGTCCCCTGTCGCTGTCGCCGCCGCCTCCTCGCATCTGTGAATTTCTTACTTTGGTGTTGACCTTGTTATTAAGCCAGTATTTCGTAATGTTCATTTCTTGTAGTAAATTGGGAGAAGAGGGATTCAAGTGTTTTTTGTGGTTTAGAGTACTCACATTTCTTGGGGGTACATACATATATGCAACGTGAATCCACATTAATTAGAGAAAAAATACAGAATCTAGGCCATCCAACATAAAGCAAGGCAATATGGGCTGTCTAATATGTATATGCAACGTGAACCTCTTATATAACAATCAGAGTTCTTTTGATGACAAACCTATTTTAATAGTTTGAGTTTCATAGAAAGCTAAAAATTGCACGCAAATCATGTATACGGATTTGGTCTGGTGGTCCAACTTGATGGCCGTGTATATGGATTAGTTAGTGTGTCTTGATGTATATATATGTTTTATGTATATATATATATGTTTTATGTATATGTATATGTATATGTATATATATGTTGCTAATGAACATAGAATATGTATATGTATACTTGAATATATGTATACGTATATTGGAATTAAATTTAAGTATGTGCTTATACCACACTATTTACGTATATATGAAAAGGCCAACATGTCATCCGCGCATTCTTCAACATCATCGCCGGATGTGTCCCCTCCAAAATCAAGACGCCAAGGAAGAGGGCTATCGAAAAATCCTAAGGGCCGATTTACCATCACAGAGGTCGATGGATCTAGGACCCCTGTCCTTCCTCGCAAAGCAATAGGCGCATGGAGAAGAATGATCGGAATAGTTGCACGAGAACGAATTGAGATCACATTTGATGCGTGGAAGAGCTTTCCTGAGACTCGAAAACGTGAGCTGCTGACAGAAATTTTGGCATCGTTCGAGATCCCAGAAGAACACCAAGACATCGTGCAACGACAAGCCTTGCTAGCGGCGTGCAAAGCATGGAAGAACTTCAAGAGCACGCTTGTCAAGGTCTACGTGGATAAGGATGAAACACCCTTTCATAAATACCCATTCCTGGAACCACAATGGGAAGAGTTCAAGGCGATGAAGATGACTGAAGATTTCAAAAGTACAAGTGCGGCACACAAGACCCTCCAGGCAAAAAACACACACCTCCACAGACTTGGCACAGCTGGGTATGCTGGGTAAATCCCGCAGTGAAGGAGGGAGGATGAACAGGCAGCCCTGTAGGACACTGCCCCGCCATTTGCTAATATCTCGGATGACCGCGCTCGAAATTGGATTAGAGCAAGGTCATCTACAATGACATCGGGGGACGTCTTCTTTTGAAAGCCTACAGACTAGCAAGTGTCGCAGCGCCTGGTAAGATATTGATCGAACTACGTAGCTTGTAATTACTCCACAACTTCGTACGAAGTGAAATGACATGTCGTGCTCTTGCAGGAAGCACTGAGTGTTGAATCTTCTCATGGATCATTCCAGGGAACAAGGGAGAAAGATATACTCTCCGCGGCCCTGAGAAACAGGGAGCACCTGGGCCGTACGAGAGGCCTTGGGCTTTACGTTCCTTGGAAATATGGTTTCCAAGATGACTCTGAAATGTATCGGCGTAGGAAGAGAACCAAAGCCGAGCGTGAGGAGCGGCTACGAGAAGAGATCAAGGCATCTCTTAGAGAGGAGCTAAGAGATGAGCTGGCTTATTATGTCAGAGATGAGGTGCGGAAACATACAGAAAGTCAGCAGGCCCCCGCCGCCGCCGCTGCTTGTGCTAGTTAGCCCTCACAACCGTCCGAGTAGTTGTGCGTCCAATTCGACGGAAAGCGAGGCCAGATTTTCTGTGGACGACATCCTGGTAATAATTATTATCTCTCGAATGCTTGCTCCATCGATAGGCCTATTGGAGTAGCTAATTTTGTATCGTTATGTAGAAGCCTACGAAGTGCAGGCTCCAAGTGAGTTATGCCTCCGTTCCCTTATACGCTGCTTGGGGCCAGGCATATCCGTCTGCTATCGGGGCCATGGTGCACCGTTAAGCTTTAGCGCCAGGCTATGCAAAAGTTAATGTGGATGGTGTGCATGTCAATTATGAGGTCGTCCTGCTACCGAAGCCCCCCAACGACGAGATCGTGACTCTAGGGCAGGCCATTGGAACATTCATCCAGCGGCCCAAAAGCGACATCTCCTTGGAGGCTTCTTAACCGGTGGCCGGACCAGAAGGGCAGTGCGAACTAGAGCGACATGCACTGGTGCTATCTCCACAAGGGCAGTGCGAACCAGAGCTACTTGCACCGGTGCTATCTCCACGGGTGCTATTCTCGCCAAAGTAACTTGCACCGGTGCTACCAATACAGTCGACTACCATAAAGTCGACCTACAGTTGAGGCAGTGGCAAGGGCAAATCAAAGACGAAGGATGATGATGATATCCTGTACCTGCCATTGGCCCGCAAATTCGTGCTAGGCGAGCCGATGATAATCCCGAAAGAGCACCTCGTAACCCTAGGACTTGGTTGCCAAACATTACACGCTTGTTATATGGAACAGTCCAATAAGCTAGAGACAGAACGGCGCTCAGGTATCACTGTCAAATTCAGGCGGGATCATTTCCAGCACGAAATTCAGGATTGTGTCTTCACGGTGACCTTTGAGGATATATTTGATCTTTTCACGCTCAACGCTCTCGACGTCTCACTCGTTCGATGCTGGACATTGTAAGTCTGTACAATCACAGTCTCTGTTCATGTAATACCGATATATGTCATATATAATTTGTTGCTTTTCTGTGTATATATATAGATTAATGCTGACCCAAGCTAGTTCATCGAAATCACCAATTGGTTTCCTGGACCCACGCTTGGTCGCCATTGATACCATCAACGAGAATGCATCCTTCATCGAGAGCTATATTACATCAACACTACTGGCTCACCGCGATAAGGATTTTGTTCTTATGCCATACAATGAGCACTTCCATTGGATTTTAATTATAATTATACCAAAATGGAACAAGGCTATATACCTTAATTCTCTAAGTAAGAACAAATCCAAGTACACAGCTATCGCCCAAATACTTGATAGGTAAGTACATTTTCTCCATACATAACTACATTATACTCTTTCTTTCCTTCCGAATGACTAATCTAACTTTTTTGAATAATGAAGGTCGTTTGCCACATACGTTGCACAAACATGTGGCTCGACGACAGGGGCCAAGCCCTTGAAACATGTTCGCAATTTTCGGGTATTCGCTAGCTATACATTAATTAATCCTATACAACACTTAGTAGTAATGCCTCTTGAATTAACACATTCTATTTTTTGCAGTGCTACCAGCAACAGCTGGGCAACACGTATGGATTCTACGTTTGCCACCATATGAAACTACTCCTCGATTCCTCGAAGATTACCAATTCTAAGGTTTGTCAATCTTCCCACATTTATTTCATACTTGTCAGGTTATATATGTAGCGCATTGATATTCCTATCGACAGGCTGCACCCATCTCTATAACTGCATTGAAACAGCCGCACCTTGCACTAATTCGAGGAGAGTGCACTTTCTTTTTGTGGTCTAAAGTCATAAGATCAGATGGAGAGTTCCATTGCGCACAATGATTTTTTATTGCTCTTATCACTCCGGAATCGAGGTCTTGTGAAACGAACATTCCATTATCAACGAACTTTGTCAGGCTGCACAAGCAATGCTTGGATGGATTGCTATCCAAGTATTGCTTGCGTAGCCTGGCAAAGTTCGTTGATAATGGATCTGTTCTTTTCGCGAGACGTCGATTCCGGAGTGATAGAGCAATAAAAAATGCAATGTTAACATCTAAGTGCAAATGCAATGTACATCTTTTATAATTGTGTATTTGTTAATAGATATTGTATAATTAATTGATTTGTGAAATGAAGTGCGATGTGAATTGCATGTTTTATGTCTGTGAAATGAATTGAGATGTGAATTGGATGTTTTATGTTTGTGAAATGCATTGAGATGTGAATTGTATGTATACATGTACATGTTGATCTACTTGTTTCAGAGGGCATGGCTAGCATTTCCTTGACAAGTGCATGTTTGGTCGCCAAATGGAAACGGAAAGGATCATGAATTTAGTGATGCAAATAGAGCCTCCTAATACGAGTAATGTAGGTGTTTTACCAATTGAGGAAGTTTACCATCCTTGGAATCTATTAGAACCGTCCAAATCACGTAAATCCAACGGTTGAGACATCTCAGTAACTGATGGTACTGCATCATCCATCACCAGCTAAAACATAGAGGTACCATGTGTGAATGGGTATGGTAGTAATTTTGTACCTCATCTTATCTAAACCTATCTTCCTAATGGACCAAATCCGGTGAGACGACAAATTTTTTTTACCGTTGTGGCATGCCAATCAAAGATTATAGCCGTCTATTGCGCTGAGATTTAACGGCGGAAAATACGAGGCGCCACCGGCCTGAACATTTTGGCGTCGACCGTTGGCTGCAACCCTGCCAGTCGCCTCCTCATAGCTCTATTTAAGTCGGCCCTCTTCTCCTCCTTTCCATGACCGAAGACAGTGAGTTCCCCATTACTTGATCTCCTTCTCTCGGTTATGTTCCGATTTGGGTCTTGGTGCTGTGGTACCGTGGTGTTCCTCACTGGCACCGGCAGGAGTGTGGTCTAGATTTGATTTCTTTGGCATATCCCGTGCAGTTCCCTTGTTCTCTATCTCTGGGAGGATTTGGGGATTTTGCCCTACAGTCCAAATCCAGTCCGCTCTGGATCATGTTGAGGAAGAGAAGTCTAGTTGCTTGTTCTGGGTGCTGCTGGCCGGAGCGCTTGTCGGTCTTATGCGGCATCTACCTCGACCCATGACTTCCTACTTTGGTGACCCGAGGTTTGAAGTGCGGCATTGTATCTCCGTCTACCTTGTCTTCTTGCATGGTAAAGCGAGGCGCTTGGTTTTCTAGGACAACACCGAGCGCGTGCCTTGCCCTATCTAGTTTCTTCGCGGTGATTTTGAGTATCACCAGCATTGTGACTATACCGGCTATTCAATCTTTGCAATTTGCTTGATCTACTGCTGAATATCTGTCTGTCACTAGATGGAAATTGTAAAGTAACGTTGATCGGCTGTGGGATGTATGCTATATGATGAACTTGTTTATTACTGAGATTGGATTCGATTAGAACTAGTATAGATTTTTTTGCTCTAATTATATTGCTTGCTACTGTCACTTGATCCTTTGGATCTTGGTAGTTCACTGCTGGCTGTGCTGGTCCATTCTAGTCTGTGATCTCTATTAGTTTCAGTGCTCTGTAGCTTGTATTCTTTTGGCTATCTAGAAGAACTTGCTATACTTAAGCTTCTGGTCATTTTCGTTATGTTCAGTTCTTAGACCTTGTTGAGTACTATTTAATTGAGATTAGTCCATCTGTTATGGCTTTGATGTTGTCAAGCAAAACTTAGGTGGGTGTAATGCCACTAAAGTGCAAAAGAGAAAAATGCGAGAAATAAACCAATCCAAGGGAAAATAAAAGAAATAAAGTAGATATTTACCGTCAGAACCCATTCGGCTTTAGAAATGCTGAATGAATTAAGCACTCGCAGAGGTTCCCAGACCATCCCTGGTTGGTTGGCACCATCTTGCGCTTCGAGTTTTCATCAACTGGTAGAAAAATTAGGCAACACCCTTTTCACTATCTTATCGTCTGTAGTAGACAAAGCCATCAAAGAGGGCAGAGCCCACCTGTTGGACCGGAGGTCCATAAAGCCCACATAGACCTGATTAGGAGTTGGGGATATGGAAGGGGCAGCCTGGTCATTGCACAAAGCCAGGAGGGGAGGCAGCCGAATGCCCTCTCCTTTGTAAGCCAGCCAACCCCCAGAGGAGGTCTCACTCCAATCGTTTTGCTCAGTCAACTGAGAACACAACCAAAGCAACCATTCCACTTTTCTTCCCTCAATTGAGAGCTATCAATCAAGGAAAAATGAAGCCAGGAGAGCAAGCCACGAGCCAACCTTCCACTCCCCATCCCTGCTCTTCCTTCCTCCCAACCGAGAGCAAGCCCCACAGCCAAGCACGACCAAACCAGCCAGAGCAACACAGAGAGGAAGTGATGGAGAGATCAGCAGAGGAGAGGAGCTTGGGAAGTTGGGGAAGACCGACGGTGTGAGGGCAGAGCTCACGGTGACCACAAGCCATCGGAGCCACATCGAACCAGGCTAGGACAAGGAGGAGGTGAGAAGGGCCAACAGAAACACGTGGAGAGTGTTGTCATCGTAGTAGCAGAGTGTAACAGCCCAGGTTTTTATTAAAATAAAATAAATAAATAATAAACAAAAGTTAATTAAAATAAAATTTAAATTAAAATAAGTATTTTTTGCCTAAATTTTAATTTTGGATTTGCCCTGAATTTCTGTTTTTGAAAAAGCTAGATTTAAAAAGTATTTTAAGTGAAAACCTAATAATAATTATTAAATAAAAGGATATTTTTATTTCCTATAAAAATCCTACTTTAAATTAATTATTTGGATTTACTTGGCTCTTATTTAGTTTCCTAGATTTTCTGGAGTTTAAAAGTATATTTTTGAAATTAAAAAGTATTTTCAATGTAAAATTATAGTACCAACTTTAGTTGGAAATATTTTTATTAAGTTCAAAATGTCACCAGGAGCTTCTTTGAATTTTCCTGGAATTTTTGGAAGTATTTTCATATTTTTCTTTGCTTAAATGAATTTCCTATGCTTTTTCTGAAAATCTTAAAAACAGAAATAAAAATTAAATCCCCTCCTCCTCCCTCTGGCCGCCACGTGGACGGCCAGATTGCGCCCATGAGGTCGCCATCCGGCCGTCGCCCCCATCCTGCCTTCCTCCCCTCTCCGCTCACCACGTGTGCACTCAGGATTGCTCCACGCCTCCTCCCCGCCCAATCCGCCCCGTCCACCCTCCCCGTGCCTCGGCCACCCGATCGCCCTTCCCCTCATCTCGGCCGTTTACTCCCACTTAAAGTCCCTAACCGTCCGATTTCTTTCCCGCCGCATGGCATGATCCTAGCCACCCGCGCCCCTCTCCTCTCTCTCTCTCTGCCAACCGGGCCCACCTGTCGGGTTCATCTCCCCCGCGCCTCTTCTTCCTCCTCTCACGCCCGCCGCCCGCAATGGCTGTTCCGCCATTTCCGCCACATCACCCTCTTTCTCCCTTCCTCCCGAGCAACCTGAGCCAACTCCGTTCTTCTCCCGTGCGCGCCGCCCCCACTCCCTGCGCCCACCTCCCCCATTCCCGCGCCGGCTCCGCCCCTAACCACCCGCAACCGCTGGCCACTCTCCGATCTCTCCGACGAGAAATCCCCCGCACTCCACCCCTCGCCGCGCCTATTTAAACCCTCCCCCAGCTCCGGTTCACCCCACTCCCCCCTCCGCCTCAATTCCTCCTCTCCGCCGCCGACGCACCCCGCCCGCCAAAGCCTGAGCGCCTCTGCCGCTTCTCCCTCGCCGTCGGCCACCCTCGCTCGTCGCCGAGCTTCGCCAAGGTACCAGCACCAAGGGGGAGGTGGCAGCCGACGTGGCCGCCACGCGAGCACCACGCAAGCCCCGGCTGCCACGCCATCCCCCTCCTGCCACCTCGGCATTTCCCCGGTCCATGGACTTGGTCCACATGGACCAGGCCCACCTGTCAGCCCCTCGCCCCTAATTTCCAGTACAAAATTAATTCAGACGAAAACAAATTCTCTGCTGACGTCATAAATCCCATTTTCCTTTAGAAAAATAATTCCAAAAATCCTGATTTTCCATTTTCTCTTTTTTTCAAACTTACCGGAGCTCGTTCTTCTTCATCCTAACTCCGATTGAACCCATTCAAATTTCTAAATTCATCAAAAATTCCCCTCTATACATTTATGGACTCAATTCAAAATTTTGAAGCCAATTTGAATTTATTTGAATTTGGTGGGTTATTTTCACGTGTAGACTTCGCGATTCGGGAAAATTCTTCGACGAAGATTCAAATCAAGTTGAAGAGCAAGGCAAGTCACACTCCTTGATCATGTTAATCCCAGATTTCAAACTAAAATTATGTTGTTTTAAATTATTCTGCATGCATATTTTTATTCAACGTATTTCAATTCAGTTTTAAATTTAGTTACTGCCTACTTGTTAATTCCTCCATTGATATTGAATTCCTCAATACCTTGTCACCCTAGAATCAAATTCTAGTTAATACATTAGTGTTGGCTAGAGAATATTATATCAAATGCTTGGACCTGCTTAGTTATCATATTTGTTCTGGGATACCTTTTCACATAAAATGATGAACTTTTCACATGAAATGATGATTTCTCTAAATGTACTCTTGACTTTGGTGAGTCAAGGAGGTTTATGTAATATTTTGAAAACAAAATATAAAAACTGGTTTAGACTTAGGCAATTGGTTAGACTGGTGGGTGTAGGCATGCCCTGTTGGCTGGAGCCGTAATGGTTGACTGTCGTGCACAGGGGTATGTGGTTGGGCCTAAGTCAGATTAAGGACCGGTCTGTGAGCTACTGTTGCAAAGCCCTAACGTACGACCACATGGCTGGTATGGGACAGCCCTGGCTGAATAATTTGTGAAGTCCCAACCTTAGTCAAGTCGTAGGTTGAAAGTGAGCGTGGTTGGTGCCATGTGAAGTCTCACTTGGGCGAGCGTGGTTAAGCCATGAGAAGTCTCGTCTAGGCTCAAGAGGGGGTGCCGGTCTAGTGGATTCCTTACTGGGGTGAAACCTTAGAGTTGGCTTGGCCAGGTTGAAGGCTTTGCATTGTAAAGGCTTTGTCACGACTCCTTGTCGCACACCTAAGGAAGTGTGTAACTCACGTGGCAAAAAAGGATGATTGTGTCTTATGGGTAAAGCTGTACAACCTCTGCAGAGTGTATAATCTATCCTGGATAGCCGTGCCCATGGTCATGGGCATGCTGAGTAAAAGTTTTTCATGGATTAGATTTTGTTTTTTAAAAATGTTTTCAAAAACCTTATGGATGGATGGAATCCATGAGAGAATGAAAACCTTGTGGGTGGATGGAACCCATGAGAGAGATTGGAAGCTTGTGGATGGATGGAATCCACGAGTGTTTGGAAGCGTGTGGATAGATGGAATCCATACGTGGTCTTTTTGAAAAGATGGTCCGGGTGGGATGCCCGTGGATAGGTTGGTGTTTGGTCGGAGCCTGCACTGACGGTATTATTTTCTACTACATGTTATGCTTTTACTTACTGTGTTAAATTCAGCAATTTCAATCTATCTATTGCATTTCTTTAAATGCTGTTTTATGCAAACTAACCCTATAAGCCTTCCATTAAAGCCTTTATCATTATGTTGCATTTCTCTGTGTGATTTGCGGAGTACAAGTTTGTACTCACCTTGCAATCTCCATACAGTGGAAGACAACGTCAACTACGGTGAAGATCAGGACGAGTAGGCCATGTCTTACTGTCGTTTGTCTGTGGGCAGGCTTGGGCTTCGCTATTTATCAGTTTGCTTCCGCAGTTCTTTGCTTTAATTATTTTGCCAATGAGCGTTGATGTAAGACTTGGCCATAAGGCCGTACCCTTTTATTTAATATAATTGGTCATTTGTGCTTGGTATTTATCTTTGTTGTACTGTGTGCACTAGCTGATCCTGGACTAGTGCGCTTTACACAGAGGATCCAGGAGTCGTTACTCCGGGTTCTGACAGAGAGTTTGCCAGCTAGCTGCACGCCATGGCCGAGAGCTCGAACCCATAGGGGAAAGAGGTGTCGAGGCTGTGGTCGATGCTAGGCACCAATAGCTGGCGGCGTCGTCCATGGGGGCAAGCCGATGGCCAGAAGGTCGGGGGAGGTTGAGCCACAGCGCTGGAAGATCCGGCGTTAGGGGCACCACCAGAGGCAAGCCCGGGGGCGGCATGGCTAAAGCCCCCGAAGACTGCGGTGTTGGTCGGGTCACACCAGATAGAGAAGGGAGGCGGAGTGGCCGAAGGTAGGAGCGGCACTGGGCTCCCGGCCGGCGGCGTGCCATGGCCGGTGAGCCCAACGTTTGTATAGGTGGAGGTCCCGGGTCGGAACTATCCACGCATCATCCCCGAAACTAACTAGGCAAGTGCATGGTAAAGCGGTAAATCCGGGTAGTGTTTGCTGTTAGATGAATGATGGTGTATTGCTTACGATGTTGTGGTAATTTAACTATTTCTGGATGCATGATGAGGAATGATCAATGACGATTGTTGAGACATGACATGTTGATATGTATTAATAGAGAACTTGCATTGCATGCATGTCATGAAAAGAGATAGTGTTGTGGTATCATTGGTCCACTTTGTGTGGATGCTCCACAGGAGTGGAGATTGAGGTCCCCATATGAAAATGACGGGCTACAGTGATCCCCGTATGAAAAAGGATGGGCTTGTGATCCCCGCATGGAAATAGGGCGGGCCTGGGTTAGCATCGACGGGTACTCGCTCTGCTATACCGGTATAGGCTAAAGAGATAAGAGAGAAGTGCATGTGCATATGCATAATAAATGGTTGATAAGAACTTAAAGAGATTAAATGGAAACAATTGGTTAATGAAACTGTGATGGTTATGGATAGATTTGTGAACCTGTTATTTACTGTTTTGCTTTGTATTTGTTGAGTCTTTGGATTTACTCTTGCTTTGTTTTTTTAGGTGACCGTTGAGGACGTCATGCATGGGCGGAAGTAGCACATGAATAATTTCATGAACCAGCAGCACTCCTTGTACCACCTTTTGTCAGTATATTTTAGACTCTACTAGTATACTAGAGTAATCACTAAAAATGCTATGATGTATCTGGTTGCTACAACATAAATAAATTAGTGTTGGCTTAAACTTTTCTAGTAGTTGATGGAATGGTAAAAGTATGCAATGGTGGTAGCATTCCAGGCCCAGAGAATGGGCAGGATGTTATAGTTGGTATCAGAGCGGGCGTTAGGTCTGTGGTAAATAAATTTGACAACTTAGATTAATTATTCAACTAAAATTTGACTTAGGCCTAATAATAAAATTTGACACACTCTAGTGCACAATAGGATGGGGTTTGGGTCCTACAATGCATTTACACTTTCGCTCGTTTTGTTGCTGATTTGTACTGTTGAGATGGATGTTTGTGGGATAGTTGTGTGATTGGCTATCTGTCATGAATAGAGATATTGAGAGGTAGAGGACGTGGACGTGGACGTGGCCATGGCCATGGAGGTTGCGGTCGGGGCTGTGGCTATGGTCGTGCCCAAGTAGAGCCATCGCTTGAGGTTCAGCAGGAGGCACCTGACGCAGAGGTTGCTTCTGCTGAGCACTCTATAGCTAGAGATCTGACAAGGTCTTCAGCCTTGCTGCAGAAGTTCATAGAGGAGGTCAGTGCGCTTCACTGACAAGCACCGACAGCCGCTGCTGCGGTCGTACCCGTTGCTGCCCCTACTACTATTCCGGTTGTACCGGAGGCAAGAATGGGCCTTCGTGAATGGTTGGCCTTGTGACTAGATACCTTTGATGGTGTGGGTACACCAGTCCAAGCTGCGGATTGGTTGTGCTACATGGAAAGGCAATTCGAAGCTCTAGAGATAAGCTCTCAGTTGAAAGCTCGCTATGTGGCTTTCCAATTGAAGGGTCAAGCGGACATCTGGTGGGAAGGGGTTCTTTCAGCCAAGACCCCTGCCCTGGGTCCCGCTACCTGGGAGTTCTTCACTGAGTAGTTCAAGGCAAAGTATTACCCAGATTCTTTCGTGGAGAGTATGGAGGTCGCCTTGTCGACCTTCATACAGGGAAAGGTGACCATAGCTGAGTACGAGGCGGGATTCAACAATCTAATCCGCTTCGTGCCATCGGTCATTACCAATGACCTTGAGAAGGCCAAAAGGTTCTGTCGAGGGCTCAACTTTGAGTTCCAGCATGTTATGGGAGCTACTGCGCCGCGTGACTTTAGGTCTATAGTAGAGCAAGCCAGAGGGATGGAGATGGAGATGCAGCTCACTAAAAGGCTGCAACACTCTAGTGGTTCGAGTGCTTCTGGTGGTGATCAGAAGAGGAGCTTCACTGAAGGGGGTGGGTTGTCTAAACGGCCCAGTCCTAAGATATCCAAGTGGGGGCAGTATCCCCCACATTCATCCAAGTCCAAGACTTCGAGGCCGTCTTCTTCAGTGCCTCGTTCTTCATCGGCGACCCCAGCCTATCATCCTATCCCAAGACAGGCATGATTTTTTTCAAGTACGGTGATGGACACCGTGCTGCTGAGTGTTCCTGGATGGGAAACTATCAGGATTGTGGCTAAGCGGGGCACACAATGATGGTTTGTCGGCAGAATCCCACTAGCATCATCAAGTGGGAGCCAGTATCTTCATCTTCATCAAATGCTCCACCTCAGGGGTCAGTACAGATGATGGCGGCTGCCCCTGTGTTGCAGCCTCCTCTTTCCTAGGCTCCACCTGCCGGGTATTACTGGCATCCTGCACCACCTCCTCCATTCCAGCATGCTACACCGCCTCCAGTCCTGATGCCACCACAGTAGAACGTCGGGGCTCTTGCCACCCCGATACCCACCTAGAGTCTACTCATTGCCTGCTGCCAAGTCCGCGGGTTGACCTGACATGGTGACAGGTACCCTGTTAGTGGACTCATGTGAAGCCCTTGTTCTTTTTGACTTTGGTGCTACCTATTCATTTGTGTCCTAGGAGTTTGTTAAAAAGGCCAAGTTGAGTGTCCAGCAAATTTCTCAATCGGTTACGGTTAGTACCCCAAGGGGTATCATTGCTAGCTCCACAGTATGTCCTGGCTGTGCGGTTGCAATAGATGGCGAGGAATTTGTTGCCAACCTCATGATTACTCAGTTAGAGCCTTTTGATATTATCCTTGGCATGGATTAGTTGCATCGCTCCAAGGCCGTGATTTCCTGCTTCTAGAGGACAGTCACCTTGCAAGCTCCTTTAGGGAAGGAGATACTTTTTTTAGGGGAATGCACCCACGTGTTCCCTCTTTGTGTTGGCCAGCCTGTTCCTTGGTCGATGAACAATGAAGTCTGGGTTACTCCTAGCACTTGCGGACAAGCCAAGTGTGCCTTTGCACATTGAAAATATTCCTGTGGTGTGTGAGTATCCCGATGTGTTTCCTGAAGAGCTTCCGGAAATGCCACCCAAGCGAGATGTTGAGTTCAGAATTGATCTTATTCCTGGCACAAGACCTATCTCCATGTCCCCCTACCGTTTGGCACGACCCTTGCAGGAGGAGTTGAAGAAGCAATTGGACAAGTTGTTGTCCAAGGGCTTGATTCATTGTAGTGTGTCACCTTGGGGAGCCCCTGTCCTATTCACTAAGAAAAAGATGGGAGTCGGTGCATGTGTATAGATTATCGTGCTCTCAATCTGGTAACCATCAAGAATGAATACCCATTGCCTCGCATCGAGGACCTGTTTGATCAATTGAAAGGAGCCAAGGTGTTCTCCAAAATTGATCTACAATCTAGGTATAATCAAATTCGAGTGTGGGAGCAAGACATTGAAAAGACAGCTTTCTCCATAAGATATAGGCAATGTGAGTTTATAATCACTACTACAGAAATCCACATTACAGACGGTTCAGAAACGTCATCACAGACGGTTTTCTGAACCGTCTGAAATTATGGGTCAGTGATAATCCAAGTTATCACAGACGGTTTTTGAACCGTCTGTGATTATGCGATATCACAGACAGAAAAAACCGTCTGTGATATCGGATAATCACAGACGGTTTTTAGTACAAAACCGTCTGTGATATCGGATAATCACAGACGGTTTTTACTGAAAAACCGTCTGTGATATCGCATAATCACAGACGGGTTTTACTGAAAAACCGTCTGTGATACTCCCCCCCCCCCAGCAGAATATATTTCTGTTTATAGCTAGCCTCAGGAAATGCTAGCCATGCCCTCTGAAACAAGCAGATAATCACAGACATAAACATATACAACTCACACACCTCATTTCATTTCAGATACATTTCACATCTCAATTCATTTCACAGACATAAAACATCCAATTGACAACGCACTTCATTTCACAAACATAAAGCATCCATTTCGCAAATCAATTCATTGAGTTGAAATAAAATATCCATTAACAAATACACAATTGTAAAAGATCTACACTGTATTTGCACTTAGAATTACAATAAAAAATCATTCTGGGCAGTGGAACTCTCCATCTGATCTTACGACTTTTGACCACAAAAACCAAATGAGCTCTCCTCGAATTTTTGCAAAATCCGGCTGTGTCAATGCAGATGTAGAGATGGACGCAGCCTGTCGATAGGAATATCAACGCGCGCATATATAAAACTGACATGTATGAAATAAATGTGGGAAGATTGACAAACCTTAGAATTAGTGATCTTGGTGGAATCGAGGAGTAGTCTCATATGGTGGCACATGTAGTATCCACATGTGTTGCCCGGCTCCTGCTGGTGGCACTGCAAAAAATATAATGTGTTAAATCAAGTGGCATTACTACTATGTGTTGTATATGATTAATTAATGTGTAGCTAGCGAATACCCGAAACTTGCGATCATGTTTCAAGGCCTTGGCCCCTGTCGTCGAGTCACGTGTTTGTTGAACGTATGTGGCGAACGACCTTCATTATTCGAAAAAGTTAGATTAGTTATTCGGAAGGAAAGAAAGAGTACAATGTACAATGTACGTACCTATCGAGTATTCGGGCGATAGCTGTGTACTTGGATTTGTTCTTACTTAGAGAATCAAGGTATATAGCCTTGTTCCATTTTGGTATAATTACAATTAAAATCCAATGGAACTGCTCATTGTATGGCATAAGAACAAATTCCTTATCTTGGTGAGCCAGCAGTGATTTTGTAATATAGTCCTCGACGAAGGATGCATTCTCGATGATGGTATCAATGGCGACCAAGCGTGGGTCCAGGAAACCAATTTGTGATTTCGATGATCTAGCTTCGATCAGCATGAATCTATATATAACATAGGAAAGCAACAAATTGTGACATATATCGGTATTACGTGAACAGAGACTGTGATTGTGCAGACTTACAGCGTCCAGCATCGAACGAGTGAGGCGTCGAGAGCGTTGAGCGTGAAAAGGTCAAATATATCGTCAAAGGTCACCGCGAAGACACATTCCTGAACTTCGTGCAAGAAATGTTCCGGCTTGAATTTGACAGTTATACCTGAGCGCCGTTCTGCTGCTGGCTTATTGGACTCTTCCATATACCAAAGGTGGAATCTTTGGCAACCAAGTCCTAGTTTTTGGAGCTCTTCCTGGACTACCATCGGCTGAGCTAGCACGAATTTGCGGGCCAATGGCATGGACGGGAAATCGTCACCATCCTTCGTCTTTGATTTGCCCTGGCCACTGCCTCGAGTGTGGGTCGACTTTATGCTAGTCGACTGTAATGGTATAGACGGTGCAAGTTGCTCTGGCGAGAATAGCACCCGTGGAGATAGCACCGGTGCAGGTAGCTGTGGTTCGCACTGCCCGTGTGGAGATGGCACCAGTGCAAGTTGCTGTGGTTCGCACTGCACTTCTGGTCCTGCCACCGGTGAAGAAGCCTCCAGGGAGATGTCGGTTTTGGGCCACTGGATGAATGTTCCAATGGCCTGTCCTAGATTCACGATCTCGTCGTTGGGGGGCTTCGGTAGCGGGACCACCTCAAAATTGGCATACACACCATCCACATTAACTTTTGCGAAGCCTGGAGCTAAAGCTTGACCGTGCACCATGGCCCCGATACCAGACGAATATGCCTGGCCCCAAGCAGCGTACAAGGGAATGGAGCCATATCTCACTTGGAGCCTGCATGTCGTAGGCTCCTACATAACGATACAAAATTAGCTACTCGAATAGGCCTACCAATGGAGCAAGCATTCGAGAGGTAATAATTATTACCAGGATGTCGTCCACAGGAAATTTGGACTGGGTTTGCGTCGGATTGGACGCGCAGCTACTCGGATGGTTGTGCGGGCTAGCTAGCACAGGAGCGGCGGTGGCGGCCTGCTGACTTTCTGTCTGTTTCCGCACCTCATCTCTGATTATATCAGCCATCGAACCCAGTATCTCCTCTTTAAGAGATGCCTTGAGCTCTTCTCGTAGCTGTGCGTCACGCTCGGCTTTGTTTCTCTTCCTGCGCCGATACATGTCGGAGTCATCTTGGAAACCATGTTTCCAAGGAACGTAAAGCCCAAGGCCTCTCGTACGGCCCGGGTGCTCCTTGTTTCCCAGGGCCACGGAGAGCATATCATTCTCCCTTGTTCCCTGGAAGGATCCCAGGGTAGATTGAAAACTCAGCTCTTCCTGCAAGAGCACGACATGTCATTTCAATTCATACGAAGTTGTGGAGTAATTACAAGCTACGTAGTTCGATCGATATCTTACCAGGCGCTCGGTCACTTGCTAGTCTGAAGGGTTTCGAAAGGTGATGTCCCCTGATGTCGTTGTAGATGACCTTGCTCTAATCCAATTTCGAGCGCGGTCGTCCGGGATATTGGAAAACGGCGGGGCGATGTCCTGTGCAGCTGCCAGCTCATCCTCCTTCATCCACTGCGCCATTTTACCCGCATACCCAGCTGTGCCAAGTCTGTGAGGGTGTGTATTTTTTGCCTGGAGGGCCTTGTGCGCCACACTTGTACTTTTGAAATCTTCGGTCGTTTTCATCGCCTTGAACTCTTCCCATTGTGGTTCCAGGAATGGGTATGTATGAACAGGCATTTCGTCCGTCTCCACGTATTTCTTGACAAGCATGCTCTTGAAGTTCTTCCATGCTTTGCACGCCGCTTTGTAGGTTTGTTGTTGCACAGCGTCCAGGTGTTCTTCTGGGAACTCGAACGATGCCAAAATTTGGTCCACAGCTCACGTTTCCGAGTGTCAGGCACGTTCTTCCACGAATTGTATGTGATCTCAATTCGTTCTCGTGCAACTACTCCGAGCATGGTTCGGAATACGTTTACTGCTTTTCGAGGAAGGATAGGGACCCCAGATGCATTCACCGCTGTGATGATCTGTCGGCCCTCAGGCTTCTTTGATAGCCCTCTTCCTTGGCGTCTTGATGTTGGAGCGGACGCCTCCGGCGATGATGTTGAAGAATGCGCGGGTGACATGTTGCTCATTTTGTGGGTCTATTAAGATAAGATGAGAAAGTAATCATATTGAATTGCAAGACAAGAGAGGAGTAGAGGGGAGGGGGAGAAGGGAGGGGGTGATATGGACATAGAGAGGGGGTGATGTGCCTATCTTACCAATGTACCAATGTATCAAGTCCTTCTTTTTTCCGCAAAATTCAAGTCAATTTTATTACAAAAGTGCAAAAAAAAGACATTCCAAATTCTTCGGTGAGCAGCCGACATAGCCGACTTCTTCGGTGAGCGACTATGCATCGCTTCTTCCCACTCCTTCTCTTCATCTCTGGTCTCCGGATCACGTACGCCAGTAGCGATGATTCATCTAACTGAATCATCGCTACTGGCGTACGTGATCCAGAGATCAGAGATGAAGAGAAGGAGTGGGAAGAAGCAGATGCATAGTCGCTCACCGAAGAAGTCGGCTATATCGGCTGCTCACCGAAGAATCTGGGAATTTTTTTTTTGAACTTCTGCACTAAAATTTCCTTGAATTTTGTAATACTATTACTACAAGGTCTCTAAACAAAGTGTCTATCCTAGCACCTACTTTAGTTGCTAAACCTATAAACCAAATAGCAAAGTCCCTAAACAAAGGTCTATGAAGCAAATGACACAAACTAGTGTATCCGGTTCATTGAACGGGAACACTATAGTATGTCACTTGCTTCATTTGCTATTTTTTGTCTAGATACATGGAGCATTTGGGTGGAAAGATCAACTGTTTCGTCAGGCGCATGACTGCCAATTCGAAGCATAGCATAGCATCCGAGGCACATCCGAGGCCTGCTGCT
Organism: Dendrocalamus latiflorus; assembly: GCA_017311315.1. Classification (NCBI taxonomy): domain Eukaryota; kingdom Viridiplantae; phylum Streptophyta; class Magnoliopsida; order Poales; family Poaceae; genus Dendrocalamus; species Dendrocalamus latiflorus. The sequence continues at coordinate 20,770,137 of CM029626.1, read as the reverse complement.
GTGTCTTGAGGAATGCCAAGAGCTGGTATTCAGATGGGTTATGAGAATAAGATTCATAATTTATAGTTTGAGGAATGCCACATCTGAAGACCAGCTCTTGGGATTCCTCAAGACACAGCTGCAGGCCTTGGATGTGCCTCGGATGCTACGCTATGCTTCAAATTGGCAGTCATGAGCCTGACGACACAATGTATTTCGTTCCACCCAAATGGTCAATGTATCTTTTGCAATAATCGCAAGATTTCTTTATCCAGATACACTAGAAAGAGATCAGGAGTGGAGTAGAGGGAAGGGGGAGAAGGGAGGAGAGGAGTAGAGGGAAGGGGGACCCAAATGATTTCAAACTATATACTATGTACTATATACTATATACTATATACTAACACAACAAGCAATATGTACCAATGTAAACTAAGCAACTGCAGTAAACAATGTACCAATGTAGTATGTACCAAATAGCAAACTAATTAAGCTACTGCAGTAAACAATGTAACAATGTAATATGTACCAAATAGCAAACTAATTAAGCTACTGCAGTAAACAATGTACCAATGTAATATGTACCAAGCATCAACCCTAAACACTAACAGTAAGCATGAAGCATCAACCCTAAATATGTACTAAGCAACTAACCATAACAGTATGAAGCATCAAGCATCAACCCTAAACACTAACAGTAAGCATGAAGCATCAACCCTAAATATGTACTAAGCAACTAACCATAACAGTATGAAGCATCAAGCATCAACCCTAAACACTAATAGTAAGCATGAAGCTCGGGGAGGGATTTGATGACCTTACGGTTTTGGTGACCTTAGGGACGCAGGAGGAGGAGGAGGCGGCGGCGACGGAGGAGGAGGAGGAGGAGGCGGCGACGACGACGGAGGAGGAGGAGGCGACGGGCTCGGGGAGGCGACGCAGGAGGAGGCGGCGGCGACGGAGGAGGAGGAGGCGACGGGCTCGGGGAGGCGGCGACGGAGGAGGAGGAGGCTGCGGCGACGTCTTCGTCCGGGCAGGCGGCCGGCGAGGGCTCGGGGAGGCGGCGGCGACGACGGGCTCGGGATTTAGATCTAATCGAATAACTGCAGCGCACACGGAAAACCCTAGCGAGAGGGTATATGTAGGAAGATTATCACAGACGGTTCTAAACTTAGAACTGTCTGTGATAACATATCACAGACGTTTTTGAGTTAAAAACCGTCTGTGATAGTTTACTATCACAGACGGTTCTAAAACTTAGAACCGTCTGTGATAGTTTACTATCACAGACGGTTCTAAACTTAGAACCGTCTGTGATATGTTATCACAGACGGTTCTAAATTTAGAACCGTCTATGATAAGCCTTTGTCGGCTGTTGCAATTAAGACCACCAATGACTACACAGCTGCATTCATATACAACACCAACCAGCTGCATTCACACAGTGTATTTCTTGATACATTTTGTCATTCTCAAATACATCACACATTTTCACATATACATCTCAAAATTGACTACATCACACATTTCCACATATACATCTCAAAATTGACTACATCACACATTTTCACATATACATCTCAAAATTGTCACACATTTTCACATATACATCTCAAAATTGACTACCTCACACATTTCCACATATACATCTCAAAATTGACTACATCACACATTTTCACATATACATCTCAAAATTGTCACACATTTTCACATATACATTCTTATTGTACTTACTTATTTCCTTTAAAAATTAGCCCTTCATCATGATCAATGCGTACGTAACTAGTTTCGTCACGTTGTTCATCGTCGACCCTTATGCCATTTCCAAAAGGAGGTAACTCGTCAAATTGATTGTATTCCTCCTCGTCCACTACATTCTCCACTCCGACAATTCTCCTTTTTCCATGAAGAACTACATGGCGTTTCTTATTTGCCGGGTCGGTTACATAGAAAACTTGAACAACTTGATTGGCGAGTACGAATGGTTCATCTTTGTACCCGACACGTTGGAGGTCCACAGTCGTGACACCGTACTTGTCAACCTTCACCTGTGGGAGATGCACCCAACGGCAGCGAAATAAGGGGATCTTGAAAACCACATAGTCGAGCTCCCAAATCTCTTCTATGAAGCCATAGTACGAGGTTCTCGACCCATCGGTACTGAATGCATCTATGCGGACACCGCTGTTCTGGTTAGTGCTCTTGACATCCTGAGACTGCGTATAGAATGTGTACCCATTTATGTCATATCCTTGCCATGTCACAACTGTAAATGTCGGCCCTTTTGCCAACCATGTCAGCGTCTCACTCGGCGAGCTCCTAGCGATTTGCTCCTTCAACCATTAGTTGAACCGACGGTTGTGTTGCCTCATGATCCAAACAATCCGGCCGCTCCGGATTCTGTTGCCGAAGCACACCCTTGTGCTGGTCCACATAAGGCGCCACTTCAGTCATGTGTTGCAACCCGTGAAATGGGCTGAGTATACATGTCCATATCTAGAGTGATTGCTTTCCTTCCGATAGTTCCGAGACCCTTCAGCCTCCCCTCATGACGAATTGAGGGACACCTATCGGCTGAATCTGAGCCACTAATCGACACAAAACTCAATGACTCTTCGCTTGCATAACCTTCGACGATGCTGCCCTCCGGCCGAGAACGATTCCGTACGTAGGACTTGAGAATTCCCATGAACCTCTCAAATGGTACATGCTACGTAGGAATACGGGCCCGCACATTTTTATCTCCCACACAACGTGAACAATGAGATGGACCCATGATATCGAAAAAACGAAGGAGGGAAATACATTTCAAGGTGACAAAGAGTCATCACCACCTCGTCCTGCA